>OY821767.1:15323604-15923604 GCA_963682095.1 Potentilla sterilis | reverse complement strand
AATGCTTCACGGTATGCCCTTTACGTCGATCATCTGAGAAGTATGTACAGCTAGACGCACTGTTGCTCTTGTTCTTGTTATTGCGTGTAACATCATTGTCCACAAGAAAATTGCTGCTCGTATTTATATACTTGCTCGTTTTGCTTCCCAAGCCAAACTAGGCATGTGCATGCACCTGCCCATGTAGTGAGTTCCAAAGTAGCTTGTTGCTTTGCATAAATATCAACTCGATCAAATTAAAACACATATCAACTCGATCAAATTAAACACTGCCACTTGACCTGAAGGCCGCCACAAATTATCTCATTTAAATTCTATCCATTTCTCACACTATGTAATACTACCTCATCCAAAACTATCCATCTGGGTTTCTCCATATATATCGTCAGAATTGAAAGTACTATATATATATATATATATATATATATATATGTTCGTGCAGGTAATTAAACCAAACCTATGGAATATTCTATGAATCTTGGGACGTTTTGTCCGTATATATTTATCACCAGAACAAACTACAGAACTTCAGATATATAGATCACTGTAGCTAGGGCAACTTTCATGTATAGTATCACTGTATCAACCATGATAGAGTACGATCGAGACCATTTCTGCTGAGCAGGAGAGTTTCGGGACATTCTTCGAGGGTTGGATTTCTGAACAAAACCAACACCTCCACCACCTGACCAATGTTGCCGCCGACCACAACCACGGCAATCCGGACGATGCGAAAATATTAGGCGCACTCGTTGAGCAAGTGGTGAAGCATTATGAGTGTTACTGCGAGGCAAAGTCGAGATGGGTTACGCATGACGTGCTGACCATGTTGTCTCCGCCGTGGACGAGCCCACTGGAAAATGCTTTTCTTTGGATAGGCGGCTGGCGGCCAAGCATGGCAATTCAATTGCTCTACACCAAGTGTGGGATTCAGTTCGAGGCTCAACTCGCTGAGATGATGCGAGGGTTGACCACCACTGACCTGAGTAATCTCTCTTCGAGCCAGCTCGCCAAGGTTGACAAGTTGCAATCTGGGGCTATCAAGCAGGAGAAGCACATAACTCACAAGATGGCAAAACTACAGGACACTGTAGCCGACACAACAATGGTTGAGCTGTCGCACTTGCATGCGGCCACCGAGATGATGAGGAACAATGGTGACGGAGGAGTCGACGAGGGTGGTGATCATGAAGACCTAGTTGAGCCTACTCTAGCACCGAAGAAGAAACAATTGGAGGATATTTTGCAAAGGGCTGATGAGTTACGGCTCAGAACGCTCAAGTAGATTAATTAAGCATGGGAAAAGAACCAACAGTTAGTATTATTACCCATAAGTTCCAGTCTTTATTTCAATTATTTTCTTTCCAAAATTAAGCCTGACGACGGAAGTGGATGGAATAGAAGGAGCTAGCAATAAAAACCAATCGAATACGTAAAAAAATTAGTGAAGATCGATCAACAGTTGCGCGAGGATCAATACAGTTTCTTCATCTCCTACAGATCGAGGACCTCTACAACATTCAAAACTGAATTATTGATCTAGATTCAAAGCTAAATAAAGAGCGGAACCTGTATATCTCATTTTCATCAACTGAAACATGATACATTTATATACCAGCAGGCGAGCTAGCCAGGTCCATCTGATCAATCTGCTCATCATTTGGACTCACACCGGTCCTCAACTCATGCATCAGCTCCATTTTCATGAGATCGCATAGTAGTTACAAGCAGGGAGTTAATAATAGAGAGCTTCTTTGTTTGAAACTTAAATGCACATGTGCATGTGGTGCCGATCGAGCAGCTTTTGCTGTTTTCATTTTGAGTGTTAGAGTGCACAGAGCTTTATCTCTGTATCATTAATGTGTATCTATTATTGCTCTCCCAGGTCAGCTATCAATTCAAAAACAAATATAGTTGCAGGAGTAGCAATGCAGCCACACCAGACCAGATAGATAATGAGGTCTATCTACGTCGGTCTTTGTATACCAATTCACTTAGTTCACGTACTATTGATCTATGTTTTCAAAGATAATGGAGTGAGGCGGGGCGTTTTGATCGTGCCACTGCCTGGTGAGGCGTTAGCGTTCGATCTTCTGGTTTTTGATGTAGGATGGATGACAGCAAACATTGAAGAACAGATTGACCGTTGCAAGTCAAAACCCGTTCGCCAAGGGTGATTCATTCGCCAGAGTCATCCGTTCGCCAAGGGTGATTCGTTCGCCAAGGGTGATTCATTCGCCAAAGTCATCCGTTCGCCAAGGCCCAGTTTACTGCAGTTTTGGCGTCCGGCATCCAAATGACCATTGTGATACCATTCCGGAAAGGGAACGACGCCAGGAATCAAACTCGTAGCTTTGCTACGATGTGTGGGCCTTTTCGGGCTTTCGAGTTCGTTTAGGGTCTCAAAACGGCAGTTTAATATGTTTTCAAGATTTAAGTTTTCTAATTTGTTTTGGATTTGTTTTGTTTTAATTCCTTGGGCTTTTAGGTTTCCTTGTTAGTTGCCCAAGGGGTTCTTTTCAGTATTTAAGCATCCCTTTGGGATCTCATACAACCAAGTTAATCATATTTTATCAAAACCCTAAGAATTTTCTCTTGATTCCTGATGGATTCCAGACCTGTTCTTTAGAGTACGACGTTGATTGTACTCTCCATTCATTGAGAGTTCGACGTTGATCAACCCTTCCACACTTCTACTGCGTCAGTTTTACTCTTTCTTCTCCAAGTTCATTGAGCTACGGCGCCGGTATCCCAACTCGGGATATATGTTTCTGCCCTACGTACGTACGCTAGCTACTCCATCGATCAGTTATTGCTATGCCGAGCAATAAATTTGACTTCACCAAATAGTTGATTTTGATGTAAGAGGTCGCTTCATTAGCAGTTATGTAGGTCAAGAACCGAAATTCAAATGGGCATAAAACTGAAGTGACCATTGCCAAAATAAAAAAATGAAAAGACCGAAAAAAAAAAAAAAAAAAAGTGAATAGAAATTGGGCAATACTGTTAGTACCTGTGCTTGGAGGCTGCTCTTTGCATCATACAGGAAATCTGAAAGGGCAGAAACTAAGCACACAGTTCGTTTTAAGGACCTCCATATATAAAGTCCTCGAGGCCTGGAAGTCTGGAATATATATCAGAACATTTACACACAATTTTTTAATAATTGAGTACGTACTACCGACAATGTTGTATTAGAATTTGAAAAAAGTCGAGTCTAATTTTTGTCCTTAATAGATAAAGTGAAAATCTAAGTATGAGTCCATTAAATATTACAGCTACCGTCCCAGCTGACAAATTAAACAGTACGTGTGTGTGTTTATTAAGTTTACCTGCTGAGACTAGCTGTTACATTGTTATTTTTATTGTTGATGCGAAATTATGTCTATATATAATTAGCCAGTCAATATATATACGTAGTGGTCTGGCAACATTCTTTCTGTAAATGAATCTCATCAACTTATTAATTCTGTAGTGCGGCAACTGATTGCCACAAATGGGGAGACTCCCTTTGTACAACTTTGGGGGAGACCATGGAATTTGCAAGACATAATCACAGCGACTACTTTACTTGCCTTCCATTGCCTCTGTCTGTTTGCTCCGTTTTATTTCACCTGGACTGCATTTTGGGTGGCTGCGGCACTCTATATTCTCACCGGTTTGGGAATCACTCTTGGTTTTCATAGACACCTTTCGCACAAGAGTTTCCGGCTTCCCAAATGGCTCGAGTACTTGTTTGCCTACTTCGGGGTGCTCTCACTTCAGGTTGTACTTCTATGTGCCACATTTCTTATATCTTCTTGTCTAAGCTAGTACAGAAAATTAAAAGGAAGGAAACAAACATAGTGTTTGTGTTTAATTTCAATGGTTTATATATATGCAGGGAAGTCCGATAGATTGGGTGAGCACGCATCGGTACCATCACCAGTTTACAGACAAAGAGAAAGACCCTCACAGTCCCTTGGATGGCTTTTGGTTTAGCATATGGGTTGGATCTTTGATAGCACCTCTCGTTATCGAAACGTAAGAACAAATTAATTAATTAAGGTTATATATAGATGAAAACTAAGTTGATTTTAATGTTATGAGTTCTGGCAGTATGGTGGGCTGAAGAATGTTGAGGATATGAAAAAGGCAAAAAGCAGTGGTTCTATAGGTTTCTTCACCATACATACCTCGGACACGTACTTCTTTGTGGAGCTCTGCTCTATGCCCTGGGTGGACTACCCTTCTTTATTTGGGGAATGGTATGTACTAAACTGCGCATCGGCTCACCTCACTGTGTGTGTGTGCGCGCGTGATTCAAATTTTATATGGATGATTGTAGGGAGTGAGGATCGTATATGTTCTACACTTCACTTTGCTAGTAAACTCGGCCTGTCACATCTGGGGAAAACAACAATACGCCAAATATGAGGTGAAGCGACGGACACTGAATACGTCTGTCGCTTAAGAGGTTTTAATGCGACGAACAAAATTCATGTTGCTTAAGAAAAGTTTGTGTGTCGCTTAAGACCCTCTAATGCGACGAACAAAGTTCCTGTTGCTTAAGAAAAGTCTGTGTGTCGCTTAAGAACCTCTAATGCCACGAGACTTAGGCGAAGGGATATGTTAGCCAAGTAAGAAGCTTTGATGCGACGGGACTTAGGTGATGGGCTATGTTAGTCGCTTAAGAGAATATTAAGCGACAGAGTTAAGCGACATGACTTACGTGATGGCTGATTACGTCTCATCTATTTGAGAGTTGAATGTTTGGAAGAGTCGACGAAATGAGGTCATCTAAAAGTACGTAATAGCATTTTCGTGTGATATGATTAGTTGAAAATATGGTTGATCGCTTCGATCGAGCATCAAACGTTCACGAAACGAGTTGATTTTTCTACTTTAGTCATATTTAACTATAAAGATCACATTAGATGGTCAAAATTTTTATTTCGTTAATTGAGCCATTATAATGACAACATGCTTACTAATTGAGCCATTAGTTGACAAGAGAGTAAAGAAAGCCGAGGCTAAGCAGAACAAGGACCGGGCTGATATTCTCAAGCAGAGAAGACCCACTTACAAATTGGATAATGTCATTTTGCAGAGGTTTGTTTACACTCTCTTGTTATGATGTTTTGTTATGTGTCTGTTGTTGTTGGGTTATTAGTTTCAGAGGTATTGTGCTGTTTGACTTGCAGGTATCCGAAGTTCATTGATGCGCTAAGAGATTTGGATGACTGTCTCACAATGGTTCACCTCTTTGCGTGTTTACCTGCTATAGAGGATAGAATTGACGTGAAACGCATCCACAAAGAGCACTTGCCAGACTAAAATCTGTGCAAAAGGAAAAAAATTAAAAGAGGTCTGCAGACTAAGGAAACAAGAAGAAATACAAAGAATTAACTTGATTTAAACATAACTGTCTTTAAACATAATAAATTGAATTGTATATTTCAATTAACATCACAATCCAGAAAAACTAAAACCTCAATTCAAATCCAAAGCAAAAATTGATTTAGGGACCTTACCGTAGAATTGGCCGGAGATGGGGTTTGGAGCAGAAAGGACACTTGGGAGATAGGGTTTGGAGCAGAGGGATTGGTGGTGGTGGTGGGGGCTGTGGCTGTGGCTGTAGAGACGAAGATATGGGGAAGAAAGGATTGGGGATCGGATTTGGGGTTTCGAGCAGAGGGATTGGAGAGAGAGGATTTGACTGTGGCGGTAGAGACGAAGAAATGGGGAAGCTGTTCGGATTGGGGATCAGATTTGGGGAAGAACAGAGTAGGTTTAGGGATTTCTGGGTTTAGAGAGTAAATTGGAGATTTCTGTCGAGGGTTCTTTTATAGCACTCTCTTAAGCGACGGACTAAAACAAAACTCGTTGCTTAAGAGAGACCTCTTAAGCGACGGGATTAGTCTTTCCACGGTGCTTAAGAAATTTAAAAATTTTCACCAAAATTTTGGCGCAAGGTTAGGCGCTCGATCTTTTATTCAGTGCATTTAAGCGACGGACATTTTCAACCTCCGTCGCTTAGGAACACTTAAGTGACCTACATTTCAAATCTGTCGCCTAAAAACACTTAAGCGATGGATATTTTCAAAAACCGTCGGTTTAGAATAATTAAGCGAAGGATATAATAGTCTGTCGCATCAAAACTAACTGGTTTTGTCACAATGTTATTTGACTTTTCCGACGTTCACGAAATGAGTTGATTTTTCTACTTTACTCATATTTAACTATAACGATCACATCAGACGGTTAAAAGTTTTATTTTGTTAATTCAGCCATTATAATGACAACATACTTACTAATGCGGTAGAACTTGATTAGTAGATTATAATCAATTGTACAACTTTTCTATACAACAATATAAAAGAAGTCAAATTTTAAAAAAACACTGTGAAATAACAATTGATCGTTATGACGAAATACAATGATGGTAAAAAAATCACTTAAATCCAAAAAAGTTAGATTCCCAATCAACACAGTCAACCTTATTTAAACTTATCTCTCTCTATGGGGAGCCATAGTATCGATAGGTAAACGTTCTCAAATTTTTACATGGCTGATTACGTCTCATCTATTTGAGAGTTTAATGTTTGGAAGAGTCGACGAAACGAGGTCATTTAAAGATACGTAATAACATTTTCGTGTGATATGATTAGTTGAAAATATGATTGATCGCTTCGATCGAGCATTAAATGTTCACGAAACGAGTTGATTTTTCTACTCTAGTCATATTTAACTATAAAGATCACATTAGATGGTCAAAATTTTCATTTTGTTAATTGAGCCATTATAATGACAACATGCTTAATAATACGGTATAACTTGATTAGTAGATTATACTCAAGTATACAACTTTTCTAAACAACTATATAAAAGAAGTCAAATTTTGAAAAACTCTGTGAAATATCATTTGATCGTTATGATAAAATACGGTGATGGAAAAAAAATCACTTAAATCCAACATAGTTAGATCCCCGATCGATGCAGTCAACCTTATTTAAACTTATCTCTCTCTATGAGGAGCCATAGTATCGGGAGGTAAATGTTTCCAAATTTTTACATGACTGATTAGGTCTCATCTATTTGAGAGTTTAGTGTTTGGAAGAGTTGACGAAACGAGGTCATTTAAAGCTACGTAATAGAGTTTCAATGTGATATGGTTAGTAGAAATTATGGTTGACCGCTTCGATCGAGCATCGAACGTTCACGAATCGAGTTGATTTTTCTACTCTAGTCATATTTAACTATAACAATCAAATCAGACGGTCAAAATTTTCATTTTGTGAATTGAGCCATTATAATGATAACATGATTACTAATGCCGTATAACTTGATTAGTAGATTAAACTCAAGATTAAACAACTATATAAAAGAAGTCAAATTTTAAAAAACGCTGTGAAATAGCATTTGATCGTTATAATGAAATACGGTGATGGTAAAAAATCACTTAAATCCAACACATTTAGATCCCCGATCGATGCGGTAAATCTTATTTAAACTTATTTCTCTCTATGCGGAGCTATAGTATCGGGAGGTAAACGTTTCTAAATTTTTACATGGCTGATTATGTCTCATTTATTTGAGATTTTAATGTTTGGAAGAGTCGACGAAACGAGGTCATCTAAAAGTACGTAATAGCGTTTTAGCGTGATAAGTTTTATTAAAAATTTTAAGCGACGGGCTAAGAGTATATCAGTCGCTTAAGTACTTAAGCGACTAACACTTAACTCCGTCGCTTAATATTCTCTTAAGCGACTAACATAGCCCATCACATAAGTCCCGTCGCATCAAAGCTTCTTACATGGCTAACATATCCCGTCGCCTAAGTCTCGTCGCATTAGAGGTTCTTAAGTGACACACAGACTTTTCTTAAGCAACATGAACTTTGTTCGTCGCATTAGAGAGTCTTAAGCGACAGACGTATTCAGTGTCCGTTGTTTCCCCTCATATTTGGCATAGTGTGTCTCACCTTCTGAAGTAGGTTTTGTTCTCTTATATATTGAATGAACATATTTTGGTGTTCCTTCATACACACATGCGCGTGCGCACACCACTCCACCGTAGTATAGTCAATTAGAAGCAGCATCTGTTTTATTTTATTTTAATTTTTTTTTTCTGGAAAAAAAGAGAGATGATTCTGCTTGATTATCGGATGATTAGGGTGGTTCTTTATTTTCGGACGTGCTTAATATTTTGGCCTCTAACTCTAATGTCCATTTGCACAAAAAAGAGTTAAAACTTGACCATTCCAATGTTACCTACCCACTCCAATGAATCTTGGTAAAAATACCTAAATACCCTATACTAAACCCTAATATCATCTCTCTCTCTCCCTTTCTAACCAACAGACCTCTCTCTCTCTCTCTCTCTCTCTCTCTCTCTTGGATCGGAACGACGGTACGTGCTGCTTTTATTGGGAAGTAGGGCAGAGGAAAACTTGCTCAAGCTTTAGGCCTTTAGTCCATCTCTGATGGCACACCGAAACTCACTTATAAAAGTGGTGGAAGTTTGCAGGGTTGCTCCAAACCCAGGCGTACCGGACTTAGCCACACCAGATTCCCTTCCTCTAACCTTGTTCGATATACGTTGGTTAAGGTTTGCACCAGTGCAGCGCCTGTACTTCTATGAAATATGTTAGCAGCAACGGAGGCGGAAAGAAAAAAAACTAGGGTTTTTTTCGATATACGTTGGTTAAGGTTTGCACCAGTGCAGCGCCTGTACTTCTATGAAATATGTTAGTAGCAACGGCGGCGGAAAGAAAAAAAAAACTAGGGTTTTTTTTTTTTTTTTTTTTCTCTTGGCTAAGGTCAGTAATTGATTACTGGGGGTCAGTAATCGATTACTGGGGGTTAGTAACCTGATTACTTCATGAAATCTGTAGAGTTTCACTGTATTGTATGTGCAAGTTCTTTATGTTATTGTCAAGTTATCAATGAAATCTTAGTGCCAGTATAGTGTGGATGTTTTGTGATTAAAGTTTTGCAACTTCATGAACTCTGGTTATGGATTACTGGGGGTCAGTAATCGATTATTGGGGGTCAGTAACATGGTTACTGAAAAATATGGAATCTGTAACCTGATTACTGGGGGTCAGTAATCGATTATTGGGGGTCAGTAACATAGTTACTTGAAAATATGGAATCTGTAACCTGATTACTGGGTGTCAGTAATCGATTACTGGAAATCTGTAATCTGCAAATTGTTTACTGTGAGTCAGTAACCATCGTCTAATAACCTGATTATAAAAAATAAAAAAAATAAAAAAAGTTTAAAAATCAGGCGAAAAAAAAAAAAATTCCGGCAAAAAAAAATTTTGTTGACCGGAATCCGCTGACTCCGGCGACCTGCCATGGGAGGCCGGAGGAGTTGAGTGATATTTCGGTAAAGTTTATTTTTTTATTTTCCACTTTCTCAGTATATTATAATTCAAAAATATGTTAGATAAGACAAAAGGACAAAAAAGGAAGAAAAAAATTAAATTTGTTCAAATGGGCAATAGAGTTGTTACCTTATGTTTAAATGGACAATAGAGTTGTTACCTTATGTTGAATAAGGGAAAAAAATAAGATGGTCATTGAAATGGGTAATGAGGGGGTCTTTTTTATACTAAATGGGCATTTTCCCTTATATCATTATGTTGCAGATAGTGGAAAACACCAAGGAATTCAAGCAAAAATTGTAGGCGAGCATTAGAAGAAAATCTGATCTGTTTAGGAATGGTGATCATTTTGGGACCGACAAGGTATGGAGCTTTCCTTTCTGGAAATTCCATTATTCTACATCATACATCTCTCTGATATTACATTCTTACTTGTATATGTTCTATTATTCATCCACATAGCTAGGTACAATTGGGTGCTACAGGTTTCAAGGAAAGATACTACAAGCACAAATTGTCTGCTGAAAGCCCGGGGGAGATTGAAAGCAGAAGAAAGGAAGTAGTACGTCTGACTGTATGTTATAGCTTTATCTTGCATTTACCATCTACAAATTTGTCCATATTTGCTCATTCATCATCTACTTCTATTTTATTTTTCTTTGAACAGTTGAGCTGCACCTTTAATTGTATTAAGCACTGATTTTGGTTGGTTGTGTATAGTGCTTTATTTACAAAAATGAGATTTGAGTTTACAGTTGTTTCAAGATAACTCGATCAATTTTTCCCTCTGTATTTTTCACTAATCCAAACTGTAAATTTATTTGGCATTTCTGTTTCTTCCTAACTCGACTTGTTGTTTACATTTAGGTTAATTGCTACACAGAAGGACTGCATTGGATTCTTTTATACTACTTTTCTGGTCCCCCATCATGGAAATGGTAAGACTTATCATGGAAATGTTTAGCTACTCAGTATTGTTATGATAATCAAAAGGAGATAAAGTATATTGTCATTTAAATATCCTATCAGGTTTTATCCTTTTCATTATGGACCATTTGCTTCTGATATGAAGAACCTAGCTCAGGTCAAACCACATTTTGAGACAGGTTCTCCATTTAAACCTATAGATACACTCATGGCTGTGCTGCCACCAAGAAGGTAGCTAGCCTTGGCTTTAAATTTTGTTTTTTGCAAGTATTTCTTGTAAACTCGACCATTTTCCTAAAAATGAAAGAGATATTCCTCTTTGTAGTGCCCATGCACTTCCTAAGGAATATCGGACGCTTATGATGGAAGAGTCATCGAGCATCGTTGATTTTTACCCTTATGGTAATGCCACTGTTAGTTACATTTTATCTACTCAATTAATGCACTTCAATAGTTTAACTCATTTAAGTATTGCTTCATGTTTAGATTTTGAAGTGGACACGGATTGGAAAAGATTTACATGGCAGGTTTGGTGGGTTTTTCCCTTCGCATGCATCAATTTTGTAATGTTTTGTTAAAGATCCTTTTGGATTGCTTTGCCATCAAACTACTGATATTTTATTTTTTTGAAAAATTGGTTGTAACTTGTTGTTTTCTGTAGGGTATCTGCAAACTTCCCTTCATAGAAGAATCTGGTCTTCTACATGAGACAAGAAAGTTGGAGAAGGGACTGATGGTATCGTACATCATTTCTTTTTGTTCAGTTATATTGGAAAAATTAATTTTGTCATGATGAAATGATGTAGGATGGATGGCAGCCAACATTGAAGATCAGATTGCTGATCGTTGCAAGTCAAAACCCGTTCGCCAGAGACGTCCGTCCGCCAATGGTGGTTCATCCGTCAGGGGTTCATCCGCCAGAAGAGAGCAGATCCGTCAGACGTCGTCCGCCAACATTGAAGGAGCCCGGTTTACTACAGTTTTGGCATCCGGCGTCCGAATGATGATTGTGATACCATTCCGGAAAGGGAACAACGCCAGGAATCAAACTCGCAGCTTTGCTATGATGTGTGGGCCTTTTCGGGCTTTCGAGTTCGTTTAGGGTCTCAAAACGGCAGTTTAATATGTTTTCAAGATTTAAGTTTTCTAATTTGTTTTGGATTTGTTTTGTTTTAATTCCTTGGGCTTTTAGGTTTCCTTGTTAGTTGCCCTAGGGTTTCTTTTCAGTATTTAAGCATCCCTTTGGGATCTCATACAACCAGTTAATCATATTTTATCAAAACCCTAAGAGTTTTCTCTTGATTCCTGATGGATTCCAGACCTGTTCTTTAGAGTACGACGTTGATTGTACTCTCCATTCATTGAGAGTTCGACGTTGATCAACCCTTCCACACTTCTACTGCGTCATGAAATTATCTAGAACTGACTCCGAGTTAATGTTACTCTCCTAGGGGGATGAAATTGACAGGAACGCTGAAAAACTTGATCAGTTATTCATCCGAAGTTCCCATGGTATGGCATCACAAATTGTTTTGCTGTCTAACGATGACATTCAGTCTGTCAAGATTGACACCAATCTTAGGTAGGTCATTGGCTCTCTGCCTTTCTTTCTTTTCTTAGTCCTGAATTTCAGTAATCTTCATAGACTACGACTTTTTGTTACAACACTGGCACACTTTCCAGCTTTGGCATAAGTGGTTTTCTCTATTGGCTTGATGACAATGAGGCCAAGGTCATAGGAGATGATAGCTGTGAAGAAGACTGTCTTGTATGTCGAAAACCTTGGTAATAGCTTATTTTATTTTATTTTGATTTACTCTTTCCTCTTTCTTTCTTTTTGGACTTTTGGGATTAGTTCTAGTTTCATCATGCATGTCGCACTTGTGCCCGGTATGAGCTCCCCAACATAAGTCTGCATATGCCTCGTTTACTTGATGGTTTACAACATCCGGCGAAGGTACACTACGCCATTTGTCACCTTACGCGACGGACATACACTACGTCCGTCGCTGTCAAAGTTACAAAAGCGACGGATACATATGTCCGTCCCATAACGATAAGTCCGTCGCTACAGGTACCTAATGCGACTAATATGGTTCGATGGTTCACGTCAGTCGCTTAAACCCTTTTATGCGACGGATTTCAATATCGATGGTTTGCGTCAGTTGCTTAAACCATTTTATGCGACGGATGTCAATATGGATGGCTTGCGTCAGTCGCGTAAACCCTTTTATGCGACGGATATTGAAATTCGTCGCTTAAACGTTTAACATCTGCTATATAACCCTCGGCTTAGACAGATTATAGAAGAAGAAGAAAACGCAGAAATCTACTGTAGCAGTGGCGAAAAAACTCCCCAACGGCTGATTTCGTCAATTTCGGGATTGAAAAGCTTGGGTTTTCTCTTCCAATTGCTTTGTAGGTTAGTATAATCTCTTATCTTCATTGTAATCACCATATTTCGATTTGATTGGTTGATTTTAGTTTTTGATATCTTGAGTTGGATTTTGTTTATAATGTGCTTTGTGTTGTTTTTAATATTGGGTGTTTGAATATATGATCGAGTTTGTGTTGATTTTGGTTAATTTGAGATTATTTAGTTTAGTTTGTGAAATTAGTGCAATTGAATGAATGTGAAATTAAGTGCAATTGAATTTTAGTGTAATTTAGTAGTGAAATTGAATTTTAATGTAATTTGGTGAAATTTAGTGAGTGAAATTTTGTGAATTTTATGGTAGAGTAAATTCACATTATTAATTAATGATATAATTGGTTTGTGCTGTGTGTGGATTGTGGTAGTTAGGGTTTCTGAAACATGCGAGTGGCTTAGTGAGGGAGTGTGGTGCCGTGTGTAAATTTATTGTTTGGTATTATGTATAATTGTGGTGTTTATCAGCTTAGAACTCCCGTTTGAGAATCAACAACGCATCTAGTTGATCGAGATGGGTTGTTGATTCTCGAATTGTCCCATTTTGGACACTTTAGGCGAACACGAGTTTGTTGATCATTTTGGTATTCATGTGGTTTAAGTTTCAGTTTTTGGATATAGTTTCGACAGTGTCTCTCTACAATGTTCCTCGAGTGCAAATTAGGTTGTTTAGATTTTTGTGCACTTGAGGAACTGTAGGGAGATGCTGCCGAAATTTCCCAAAACTGTAGCTGAAACCACATGAATACCAAAAGGATCAACAAACTCGTGTTCGCCTGAAGGGGATAGGACCCAACCCGGAGGCATAAGGAGAAGAAGTGTTGGGACAGGTTTTGATTGTTAAGTTACATGTTGTGTGCTAACCTTATGCATATTGTATGTTTATGTTATGACAGGAAACATGGACAAGAGTTGGATCGGCTTATCTAGAGGTGATCCGAAGTTCATTCAGGGGATAATTGATTTTTGTGCGTTTGTTCTTCAAAATAGCAGTAGTCACACAGAAGTGCATAAGTGCCCGTGCAAGCGTTGTCGGTTGCATAAGCGGAGGATTACAGTGGATGAGATGTTTACGCATTTGAGGGAAAACGGTATGATGCCTAAATATACTACATGGATACATCACGGTGAGGTGGCAAGCGGTCCTTCATTGTATGAGCAGAGGGAACAATATCTTCGGCAGAGAACCTCTTCTAGTGGTAGTGCGGGTCCTCATATGAACCCCAGTATGGACATTTTGTATGATGCTTTCCCATTCATGGATATATTTCATGAGGCAGAGAATGCTGGTGGTTTAAATGATTTTTATGATGTAAATGATTTAGATTCTATTGCCAGAGATGCTTATGAGAAGTATAGCAGGCTTTTATCGGAAGGGCAGACTCCGTTGTATGATGGTAGTGAGGAGACTGTGTTAACCATCATCCTTAACCTAATTAAGATAAAAACGGAAAATAGATGGTCAGACAAAAGTTTTGATGACAACATAGAGTTGATCAAGAGAGCGCTTCCTCCAGGAAACAAGTGTCCTGATTCATACAGAACTGTAAGAAAGATCCTAAAGAACATGGGTCTGGGTTATGAGATCATTCACGCATGCGAGCATGGTTGTGCGTTGTTTTACAAAGAGAATGCAGAACTAGACAACTGCCCCAAATGCCATGAGTCAAGATGGATATCTTCTGCACAGGGTGTAAAAGTTGCTGTACGAAAGGTTCGTTATTTCCCTCTTACACCCAGGTTGCAACGCCTATATATGTCACCGCACACAGCAAAGGAAATGCGGTGGCACGGGGAAAGGATTTCAGATCCAGATTTTCTTAAACACCCGGCAGATGGGGAAGCGTGGCAAGAGTTTGATAAGGATTTTCCAGATTTTGCCAACGACATTAGGAACGTGCGCCTCGGACTAGCAACCGACGAGTTCAATCCTTATAGTGCATCCTGCAGTCCTCACAGCACTTGGCCTGTTGTGGCGATGCCTTACAATTTGCCTCCTTCAATGTGTATGAAAAAAGAGTTTAACATGCTTGTATTGTTAATATCTGGTCCAAAGTCTCCTGGAAAGTGTTTGAATGTGTTTATGAGACCAGTTATCGATGAGCTAAAGATGTTGTGGACTATTGGAGTTCAGACTTATGACCGACATGAGCAAAAGTCATTCATAATGAGAGCAGCAGTGATGTGGACCATCAGCGACTTTCCCAGATTAGGGATGTTGGGAGGCATCCAGACAAAAGGGTACAAAGCATGTCCCATTTGTTTGGAAGATATTGACTCAAGCAACTTGACATGGAGAATGGCATACCAGGGCCACCGCAGATGGCTAGACCGGTGTCATCCATGGCGTCGAGCAGCAGATAAGTTTAATGGGAATGTTGAGTTAAGGGGAGAACCACGCTCATGGACTGGGGATGAGATTTATAGCAGTATCCTCTGTCATGACTACCCTGTTCAGAGTTTGCATCCCAAGTTCAAGCCCAGAGCAACTAGAGAGAAACTGTGTTGGACTCACGTGAGTATATTTTGGGAGCTGCCGTACTGGACCACATCGAGAATAAGGTATACCTTAGATGTCATGCATATTGAGAAGAATGTGTACGACAACATCAGCGGAACCATTTTCGGTCTCGAAGGAAAGACTAAGGACGATCCAAAAGCTCGTGAAGGTCTGGAACAACTAGGGATACGAAAGAGGCTGTGGAAAAAATCGAAACCCGGTTCAAGTAAAAATAAAGAGAAAGTATCTCAAGCACCGTATACAGTTGTTCCTGAGACAAAAACCGAGATTTTCGAATGGATTAGAGATGCACAGTTTCCTCATGGTTATGCGGGAAGTTTGAAGAATAAGGTCAATCTGAATGATAAAAAGTTTTATGGATTGAAGATGCATGACTGTCATGTACTCCTGCAACGTCTTCTTCCAGTGGTTATCCGACCATATCTGCCATATTACGTGGTTGAGCCGTTAATAGCGTTGTCCAGATGGTTTCAGAAACTCTGTGCTAGAGAGCTGAAGAAAGAGGACGTCCGTGACATGAAGCAAGAAATAGTCATGATTCTTTGTAAATTAGAAAGGATCTTTCCTCCCGCTTTCTTCACCATCATGGTTCATCTCATGATTCACCTTCCCGAACAGGTTCTGCTTACCGGACTAGTACATTTTACCTGGATGTTTCCTATGGAAAGGTGATGCGTTATTTTATTTATTTTAACTACACGGTCATGATCATATGTATTGTACTAACTATAAAATTGGACAGGCAACTCGGGGACTACAAAAAGACTGTTAGAAACACACGTTTCCCAGAGGGGTGTATTGCTGAGCAATACCTTACAAATGAGTGTGTGACATACTGCAGTTTTTATATGGATGATGGAACAGGAGATGCTAACGTTGCCAGTGCGCCTCAATTCAATATCTCTGTTGTTTCCGAACTCGTGAAGCCCAAAAGTTTCATAGCAAAGGCTCGTTTAAGTAGGGAAGAACTATATGCGGCTCACTGGAATGTAATGGAGCACTGTACAGAAGCGGCTGACTTCATTCAGATTTACAATAATCAAGTAACTCAAATCTATCCACATATGACTGATGAAGAGCGTATTCAGAACTTTCTTCCATACTTTAAAACTTGGGTATACAGTCACTATAATTTGCTCATTATATAAACCACCAGAGATGTCACAGGGCACTAATGGTTTGTATTATTGTTACAGATCACACGACTGCAAGCAGAAGGAAGTTCGGATTATACGCCTGAACTACACATTTTAGCATGCCGCCCTCAAGCACACCGTATTTATTCACAATGTTCTGTGAACGGAGTTAAGTTTGTCACGTGGCAGTGAGACCAACGGTTGAAGACTCAAAACAGTGGGGTCATGGTAGAGACGGAAGGCATCTCATACTACGGGATTCTTGAAGCCGTACTCGAACTTGTATATTCAGAAGGCATGCAGGTTGTTTTGTTCAAGTGTAAATGGTACGATACTGACCCTACCGAGCCTGGGTCCGTAAAGTTAGATCACGGTCTTTTATCAGTGGACACATCTACTAGCTGGTTTGAGGATAGACCATTTATTCTTGCCGCCACGGCAAGACAAGTGTTTTATCTGGATGACCCGAAGGCTGGTGAACCTTGGAAAGTGGTTAATGTGATGTCACACAGAGGTACGTACAGTGCTACCACAGTTGCAAGGGAACCTAACATACCTCCTAGGAGGAATGAAGTCGATGAACCCTATCAAGAACCTACCGCGGACTCGATCCCAACTTACACTCCTATATTTGGTTTCACCATGGACTTCGGTTCGCTCCCACACATAGATGTTCCCATTCAATGTCACAATGATGAAGAGGACGACGATGGTGACGAGGATGACGACGAAAGTGAGGAAGATGAGGGCGGAAGTGAGGAAGATGAAGGCGGAAGTGAGGAAGATGAAGGCGGAAGTGATAGAGAGGATGATTATGAGGAAGATCTATCTGATTAATATGGATCGTTTTATTCAGTGTTTTATGTAAACTGTAATTTGTAAACCCTTGTTAGGCAACTGTGTTTTATCCGGACATTAAATTGATCGTTTTATTCAGTGTTTTATGTAAACTGTAATTTGTAAACTGTTTTTTTGGTCTGACCTTCAACAGATAATAGTTTCAAATCGACGAGACGCAACTAATCGTATAAAAATTTTACGATTTAGATTTAAGGAGCGTCAGGCTACCCATAGGAAAACGGAAGTAAAAACCAGCTAACCGCAACATTCGGCACACAGATTTTACCGGAATCTTCCCATTTTTCAACCGTCGACGAATTTCATTATTTCGGTCATATCTTATTTCACGAGATATTTGCATTTGAAGAGTCTACGTATAGTAACTGTTTGAAACTATACATTCACTTAAACACTTAGTAAACAAGTTAAGGAACATTAGTGCATATGTTCTGATTTTGAATCTAAAAGTTTAGAAAATCTATTCCAACCGTCAGATATCACCGTTAACATGAAATACATGTATGGAAAAAAATCCAACTACGTCTGACAACGTTAAAGGCTCGATCGGAACGGTCAACCGGCCCGGTCAAACATCTAAACGCTTAGAAATGGTAATTGGACTGTCTAAATGACCTTTTTTGGTCTGACCTTCAACAGATAATAGTTTCAAATCGACGAGACGCAACTAATCGTATAAAAATTTTACGATTTAGATTTAAGGAGCGTCAGGCTACCCATAGGAAAACGGAAGTAAAAACCAGCTAACCGCAACATTCGGCACACAGATTTTACCGGAATCTTCCCATTTTTCAACCGTCGATGAATTTCATTATTTCGGTCATATCTTATTTCACGAGATATTTGCATTTGAAGAGTCTACGTATAGTAACTGTTTGAAACAAAAATCTACGTATTTTTTGTAAATGCGACGGATATGGAAGGTTCCGTCGCTTAATTAGTTTTGGAAATGGCGCGTGTCCTTTGCGCCAAAAATTTGCCCGAAAATTGAAACGTTCTTAAGCGACGGACTGCTTCAAGGTTCGTCGCTTAAGAGTAGATATAGAACCCGAAAAACAGAAGAACATGGCTTAAACGTTCGACCTCCTCTAAACCCAATCCCTACTCCGATCCGGCCCCAATCGCCACCACCATCCGTCCAGCTCCAAACCCTAAACCATCACTCCGGCCCCAATCGCCGCCACCCTCACTCCGCCCCCAATCGCCACCACCCTCACTCCGGCCCCGAATCCCTAATTCCCTTATCTCCACTATCACCACCGGCACCACTGTCTCCGTTCTGCACCACCACCGGCCACCACCCTTTCCCTCAATCCAAATCCCCAATTCCCCTCTCTTCACCCCAAATCCGTAATCGACTTCGGTACCCTCACTCTCTCTGTCTCTTTCTCTCACCTCCGGTCGGCCTAAAAGCTACCGGACCCCGTGAAGCGCCTCTGTGCTCTCCCTCCCAACTCCGCCCCAGTCCACGCCTCCGTCTCCGCCACCCTTGACGACTCCCTCCGTAAAGGTACCTCTCTCTCTCCCCTTCTCCCCTTCTCTCAATTGGGAAGTGTATTCTCTGTTGTTTTTTACTGAAAGATTGAATATTTTTGTTGTTTTTCTTTAGGTTCTTGTGGGAGGGAGTTGGAGTGTGTGTTAAATTGTGCACAGGAAGTTGGGTTTGGCTCCAGTTTGATTCAAGTTCCTGGAGATTCTTCAGCTGGGTATGTATAAATTTTGATACTTGATGTCAGTTTTGGTTTTAGCTCCATTTGTCTATATCTCATTTGTTCAAGAAAGATAGTTCACATCTTTTACTTATAATTGATTTGGTTTTGGAATTTGGTATGAAATGGTAGAAGAAAAGCAGCTAATTAAAATGTTAGTATTGTAGTAATGGGAGCTGGGAAGATATTTTGCAAGACATTAATACGTTTTGGCTCTGTTGTGAGAGAATTGGTTGATTCTTTCTCTTTCCTGAAATCATTAGCTAATGTGTTGAAAATGGAAATGGTCTTTATTCTGATTCATGTTGTATGAGACATATGTAGTAGTTTGGTTTCAGAATTACACTGAATCTTGGGTTTTGCATGCTCTGATCTGACATTATATGTCTTAGAATACTAGAGTATTCAGAATCGCCCTGAAACTTGGGTTTCGTATCATCTGGTTTCACTTTGTATGTGTCTTTAATACTAGAGTTCTAGACTTACTCCTCATATCTGTTATCATTACAAAAAATATTTATTACGGATATTCAATCAAGCTAAATTTTGCAACTGAATTTTGTTATTGCATATTCATGTCTCCAAGAGCAAGTGTGCTTAGTTAGTTGCATATGTTAATCTTTGCTTATAGTTCAAGATAGGTGGCCGCCCCATTTTTTTGTTGCAATTATGATCTTTCACATTTCTTTAGTAAAACTACGTTGAATGGGTAGCTCACGGAGCAGGACATCCTGCATTTGAAATTCCTAATTCTCATCTTCACTCATCCGTTGATAGAATCACAAGTAAGCAAGATGATAGCATGGATATGTTGCTGGCTCATATATACATGCATAAATTAAATTATTTATATCTAAATTTTTATGGATGGCTCACCATTTAGCTATCTTTAAGGTGAGGGTTTGAGTACCTTTGGTATGACGGGTATTCGTTTGCAGCAAATGCTCCAAATTATGGCAATGCTGAAGTGATGAGTGTTCAATATGTTTGATGCTGGATTCAATGTGGATAATCGAAATTCTAGTGCACACAGGCCTTTTTATAGTATCATTATTATATTCTAGTGCATACATATGGCAATTTATATTCAATGTTTGTTGGTCTATCAATTTGAAGAGGGTAGTATGTCATCAGGATCTGCTGGTTATGGGTGTACTTGGAAACTTCTCTTACTTTGATGACTTTATTATATTGATCAATGTTTTTATTTTAAGAATAATTTTTTTTTAATTTTATTTTATTACCTCTTATATCAGCAATGCCTCCAAAACCTCGATATTCGAAGACGAAGAAGACGGTCGAGCTTGAGGACCGTGAGCTTCGGCAGGACTTGATCAGACGATCACTACGAGCCCCACCACTATCGACGCCGCAGGCTGATTCATCTGGGCTCTCACCGACTTCTCATGCACAGTTTCCTGCAACTCCATCTCTTCCTCCGCCCTCAGCTCCTCGCCCTGCTGTTTCAGCTCCTGCTCCTGGTGCTGCTTCTTTACATGCGTCATCGGCATTGCAGCTCAGCGCTCCCCCACTCCCATCAATGACGCCAATGACGTCGAGCGGCCCCAGTACCGGTTCTGCATCAACCGGGTCTTTGACGACTGCACGCAGCATTCGTTGCAAGAACTTGGAGACGAGCGGTATATTTCGGCAACTCTCTTGTTTCATTTCATTACGGATAGAAATAGATAATATGAAAGCTTAGAATATCGGCGCTAATTAAAGATTTAACGTTTATAACCTTATTTCCCCTTTTCTGTGTAGATACACCACCCACAAGGAGGAGAGGTGTGGTGGTCGGACTGAAGACACAGGAGCTGGTCCGGACCACGGGGGGGGGGGGGGGGGGGGGGGGGGGGGGGAAGATTGTGGTAGAGTACGATGAGTACCACAAAGGCCCCAAGGATCCCAAGGTCCGCAGCCTAATTTCTCGGGACATTGGAAGTTGTGTGAAGGACAGTGTCCCTACGGTACAGTCCACGTACAGAGAGTTGAGCGTTAGTGACCGAGGGATCATTACCGACTACCTCTCGGTAATATTTCCGTTGTATGGTTTTTACTTTTCTTACTAATTTGATTTTTGTTAAGCTTTGTTACTAATGTGGGTCCATTGTGTCTATGTAGCCACACTACTGGCTCCCCCTAGATCATAATGGCCTGTGGGATTATGTTCAAAGAACGGCAGCCGATCGGTATAAGGATTGGAAATCCGATTGCCGCCAACATTGGCTGGAGTGGGGGGATGACGTTCCTCTTGAGTTCCTGCATCGTCCGGCGCAGTGGGAGTGGTTGGTGGTCCACTTCAAGGACCCTACTCATGCGGTAATCAACTCTCTCTCTCGGCTCTAACAATATGTTAATACTCTATTGGTGCGTTGTTTAACCTCTACATATAATGCTTGTAAATGATGTGGTGCAGGCCTTATGTGCGAGAATGAAGGACATCCGATCGCGTCCACAAAAGATGAACCACCACTCTGGGACGACTGCTTTCAGTTACCGGGCAAAGTTGCATCAGGATCGAGGACATCCAGCTCCGTTTGTCTGTGCATTCGAGGATGCATATGCAAAAGACCCTGTGGGCAGTCCACACGTGGTGAGACTTCCGTTCTTTTTATTCCATTTCTTGTGTTACAATAGCGTAATTATGTATTTCTTATTAACATTGGTTATGTGTGTTATTGTAGGAGGCGATGAAGGAACATGTGGACAGACTAGTACAAGAAAGGACGAACCTACACCCGGATATTGCCCCTGAAGAACCTCTCCCCGTTGAGGAACAAATCGAAGTGTTATCCACTCAACTTGGGGTCAAGAGAGGCACCGAGGTCCGAGGGGTGGGACGGTGCATGCAGCGGTCGCCGAAGAAGAGGGGAGGGGCCCGGCAAGTGGATGTTGATAGCATCGTGGAGGAACGAGTTCGTGTAGTTGAAGCAAAATTGTCGGTGCAAATGGAAGAGCGAATGGCGGCGCTGGAGGAAGATCGTGATGAGCGCCTGC
Organism: Potentilla sterilis; assembly: GCA_963682095.1. Taxonomy (NCBI): domain Eukaryota; kingdom Viridiplantae; phylum Streptophyta; class Magnoliopsida; order Rosales; family Rosaceae; genus Potentilla; species Potentilla sterilis. The sequence goes on along the minus strand of OY821767.1, from coordinate 15,901,652 downwards.
GTCAAATGGAAGCCATGATTGCGATGCTCGTTGTGCAACAAAAGCAAGGGGATGCGGGTGCAGGTAGTTCTTCTCAGAACCCGTGACTTCACGACTTCGAGGCTGTTGACCACTGCTACATATGTTTAGTATATATAGTTTGTGCTTAAAAAACAGTTTTATGTACTAGCACAATTGAGTTTGGATTGAATGTGTTGGTTTCGGACATTTGAATGAATGTGTTGGTTTCAGATATGTGAATTGAATGTGTTGGTTTGATATGTTTTGGATGTGCAGGTTTGAATTGTTTGGTTTTGCAAAAGGGCAACATACAGAAGCACATTCTGTGCTCAATCAGACACTCCACTTAAGCGACGGATTTTGGTGTTTTTCCGTGGCATAAAACACACTAAGCGACTGACAAACACTCAAAGTCAGTCGCATAAAACACACTAAGTGCCTGACAAAACACAAAGTCAGTCGCATAAAACACACTAAGCGACGGATTTTGGAGTTGTTCCGTGGCATAAAACACACTAAGCGACTGACAACACCCAAAGTCAGTCGCTTAAACACACTAAGCGACGAATTTTGGTGTTTTTCCGTCGCATAAAACACACTTAGCGACTGACAACACTCAAAGTCAGTCGCTTAAACACACTAAGCGAAACCTAAACCCTAAACCCTAAACACTTAAGCGACGGACGTTGGGGATTTCGGTCAGTCGCTCTACCAGTATTGCGACGGATTTTTGTACTCAATTTTCGTCGCTTAAGATCACATTTTTGTGACTAACCAACCACAAATGTCAGTCGCTCTAACTTTATAGCGGCTAATAAAAATCAGAATATAGGTCAGTCGCTTAAAGGGACGTAAGCGACGGAGTTTGTAATGTTAGTCGCAACCTTTATAGCGACGATACTTAACCGACCTCGGACACGCGACGGCGTGTCCGTCTCTTTAAGAGGATGGCGACGGACTTTGCCACTGAAGCGACTGACATTGTCTGTCGCTTAAGGGGACAAATGGCGTAGTGGTATATAGACGTCATTGAATCTTATGATTTTTCTAATTTCTAGTTTGCATTTAGTTTGTTTCTTATGTCTATTTTATGAATATTTTTGTTGCCATGGATGTAATATATAGCGATTGGTCTTGGGATTTTTATTACACTTATTCATTTGCAAATGCATGCTATGAAATTTGATTACTGACCTTCAATTATATCTGAGAAAAAGTTTTGCGTAGCGAGGGATATTTAATAGAGTTTGGAGCATTAATGCTTAATTGGTTAAACAAATAAAATATCTGTTTGCAGACAATCGGTGAATGTGAGCTTATGGACACAGTTCTATGGCATGAATGTCAGAGGAATGTACCCACCCGCAGGTGTGTTGGTCATGCTTTAACTAGCTCTTTATTTGTTTCATTCATTTTTCTCTTGCTCCTACTGGAGTGTGGCCTCATATGATGAATGCAAAATGCAGCAGCCCGCAGGTTCAGGATAGATTTAGAAAACCAAATGATTTGGGAAATGCAAGTTTTTATAACAATAGTAGATTCACTTCAACCACACCTGCCAATTCAATTCACAAATTTGCTGGAACTGGATGGGGTTGTGGTAGGGGAAGAGCAAAAGGCAGTTCTGATTCTGAGGACCAAAACTATTCTCCCAAAGGAATATCCAGTGATCAAAGGGTTGTGTGGTCCTCCAGCTCGTACTATGTCAAGGATACCTCTTCAGTTAATACAAATGAAGACACAGTACGACATGGCTTCAGGAATTCATCAGGCCAAGGCTGGAGGCCAAATGGAAGGGGAGTTCAGCCATTGAATAAAGATTTCTGGCCATCTAGACATAGTATGTCTCAAGACAGAAACTTTGCTGGTCATGGTTCAGGCATATCATACATGGGGCCATGGCAGAGGCCAGCCCAATTCGTGGCAGCAAACTTATCCATTTGGTAGTGAAGGTAGAGGCCAAGAAGACCTTTGGACACACGGCCGGCCTTCTTCTGCCGCTAACTACTCATCATCAAATGCTGGTGGAAGAGGGAAGTTTAGACGTAGTCACTTTAGTGAAAGTCCCAATGGACAGCAGTAGGTAGCAGTGGCGGATTCTAGTGTATGCTGCTGGGCAGATTAAAATTGAACCACGTAATATTTTTTTTTCTGCTGGGTAAGAATTATAGTCCAGAAGTCAAATCCCCAGCCCAATATATTTTTTCCGCTCACCTAACTTTTTTACTCTAGATCTGCCACCGGTAGGTAGCTAGATCCTTGCATGTAATTATGTAAATGGAAGTGTTGTAGTGTTTTGTACAAGGCTTAGTCTGTCATCAGATCAAGAAGACTAGGCGAGTGGTTCATTTTGATAGACCTTTCTTGTGTCTTAGCTTGCTATTGTTTTTGCAGTAGTAAAAAGAAGGCCACATTGAAGTTAAACAATCTGATTGTACTGCTGCATGTCAACTATTAACTTCTTGCCAAGGCAAAGTAGGAGGAAAAAAATTACATAGATGCGCCTAGTGGGTTCATCAGAATTTTCAGCTACTAAGGTTAAAACTTAAAACCATTCTTAGGCACTGTCAAGGTTAAACTAAGGGTTTAAAATCTCTGTGATATATATGATATATCCCGATATCTCCTTTTTTCTGTTTGACCTATGTATCTTTGAGGGTAAATATCTTATCTATGAAATTTATCCGATAACGTAAAATATTTATGATATATAAGATAGAATTAATTTCATACAATTAATTTCAGTTTACCTACTTGAACTTTGGTTAAATCATCACTTCAGTCCCTATACTTTTGATTTCATCAACTACACCCCTATACTTTCTAAATTAATCAACTAATACTAATTTTGTAAATTCCGTACAAACGATCTATCAATACCAAAAGCTGTTTGGTATCTTTTCCCTACATTAATGCACGGTTACCATATTACAATTATAAATAAAGCTAAACAAATCATATAATCAAGTTGAACAATAGAAAATAAACAAAAACAAATCATATATGGTAAAACAAAAAGAAATCACCATATATGATTTGTTTTCTATTGTTCAACTTGATTATATGAATTGTTTAGCCTTGTTTATAATCGTAATATGGTAACGGTGCATTAATGTAGGGAAATGGTACCAAAAAACCTTTGGTATTGATAGATTGTTTGAACGAAATTACAAAATTGGTATCAGTTGATTAATTTAGGGAAGTACATGGGTGTAGCTGATGAAATCAAAAATATAGGGACTGAAATGATGATTAAGCCAAAGTTCAAGTAGGTAAACTTAAATTAATTCTATAAGATATGTGCGATAAATCTATGATATTTTAACGAAATATCTGTAAAATTTTCAATAATTTTTTTTTTCTTGAGATTTGATAATGTTTAAGAGATGAGTAATTGAATAAGTAATCAGTGATCATCTCGAGGGATATAAAAAAAATGAGTAACCCAGAATCCCTTCAAATGATATCCGGATGAGAGAAGTGACAAACAGTTTTGAGAAATATCGGTGAGGAGTGATCTTCTCGAGGAATATATATGTAAGAAAGTAAAAAAAAAAAAAATCGCCTCGAGTTCTCGAATAAGTAATCGCCTCAATTGCTCGAATAAGTAATCGCATCGAGTTCTCGAGGCAAAAATAAGGCTTGTTTTAGCTCGACAATATTATTTAGTTGCATAAAACAATAAAGACATATGGAAAAGTAGTGATAAACGATCAGTCAACAACTTGTTCTCATATACTTAATTTTTAATGGAAGTCATAGAATAGAAGAACCGTGATCAATAATCGATAGTGAACGCAACTCACGCAATGAATATTGTATGAATAGAGTAAGAAGATATTGAATGAATGTACCAAAGTCTCTTTCTGATACTAAATGGAGCTATTATTGTATGTATTTAAAGTTATATATATAAAATAAATAAATTTAATATTTAAATAAAAAAAACTCTGACGGAGATTCCCTGTTATATTCGATATTTTTTTTTTCGACAGACCGCGATATATCTACTAATATTTTTAGACATACTAATGACCATAACCAATTCAGGTTAAAACCGTTATTCAAAGATAGAACACTCTCTGGTGTGCCAATACAAAAATAAATGGTGACTATGAAAGGCTGTCATTGTCAATGTTCTAAATATCGGTTATCAACATCGTATCGGTCATGGGACAAAAAATATATCGATGATATATCAAAATATATCAGATATATTGGACTTGCTTTTTTTAATTAAATCTATTATATTATAAACATACACTACCAGAAAAGGCGTCATAGCCGACGACGCCATCTCGTCGGCCGTTTCCATTAATTCGTCGGCTATAGTCATAGCCGACGAAGTATCGTCGGCTATTATCTCGTCGGGATTGCTCCGTCGGCTATAGTATAGCCGACGACACACGGGGTAAGTCGTCGGCTTATGAAACACCAGGTATAGCCGACGAAAAAAGCGTCGTCGGCTATACTTCGAACATTGCCGACGAGAAGATCGTCGGCTTTAAAAATTACGTAACTGCCCCTAACCCGAAGTATAGCCGACGACACTATCGTCGGCTATACATCCGTTTTAGCCGACGACACTATCGTCGGCCATAACAATCGCCGGTACCAGGAACGGCTTTTTTTTGCCTGAAGCCGGGAGGGTATAGCCGACGACATATGGTAAACATCGTCGGCTATAGCCCTTATAGCCGACGAAATTTGGTAAAAATCGTCGGCTATAACTGTTATAGCCGACGAAATAATGCCAATATCGTCGGCTATAACCCCTAAATATTTAAAAAAATTAAAAAATTTTACTCGGGCCCAATTTCTCTTCGTCTTCGGGGGCTGCAGAAAATGCACAAACAAACATCCAAATATCCAACAAATATCCACATCAATCCATCCCTAATATCCTACATACTGTACAAATTAACCCACTATATATATCTACTCATCATCACCCCCTAAACGCGTAGCGTCGTCGACCGGATCGTTCGAGTTCCGGTGGCTATGGCTGTCCTGATCGGCTGGCGTACTCCGATGCGGGGGGGGAGTGGGGACGACGAACTGGGGCATCTGTGGCGGAGGCGGGGGCTGGAGTCCAGCCTGCTGGGCCTCCCAAGACTGCTGCATCCATCGGTACATCTCCGCCACAGATGCGTCTCTGGCCTGCTGCGCCGAAGCCTCCGCAGCCCTCGCCAACTCCGCCTGCTGGAGCGCCTCCACCGCCCTCGCCAACTCCGCCTGAGTCCTCTGCAGCTGCGTCTGCAAGTCTCCTCTCGTCGAAGCCGCACGCTGCGTGCTGGGATTGGCCGGCGTGAACTTGAGAACCCCATCTCCCGCCGCGCCTAGGCCTCTCTGGTAGAAGTAGTTGTTCCCCGTCCCTACCGCCGCGTGCATGATCTGAGAGGCCAAGCGCGGCTCAAGGGTGTCGATCGTGGAGGCAAACTCCGCGATCGCCTCGTCGGACGCCCCGTCTCCCAGAGTGTCTCGCGCGATCCCGAAGGTGATCGCGTCGGTCTCCGCATCTATTTCCGCCTAATTGACAAGAAAATATAATAAACGAATTAAAAATTATATATATAAATTAATTTCATGAAACACTTTTATTTAAGATGGACGAATACTTACCACTTGGTCGGGACGCCCCGGATATATCTGCGCATGAATCCACGACAACGGCCTCAGCGGTCGGTCCCTCCTCGCCATCTCTGCCCACTGCCTCCAGGAGCGGGCGCCGCCGTGGTGGGGGTGCTCGTTCCTCCTGCGGTTGTCGCTGTTCGTCCGCGAGATTTTCTGTATTATAACAACAAACATATAAACGCAAATATAAATTAGTAACTAAATTAAAATATTAGGAACTAACCAAAATAAAATTAATAACTAATTTAGTTACTAACTAATTTAATTTAATTAGTAACTACTTAACTAACTAATTTAATTTAGTAACTAACTAACTTACTAACTACCTAATTTTATTTAATTTAATTTGATTTAATTTAGTAACGAACTAACTAACTATGTAACTAACCAACTGACTTAATTTAATAACTAATAACTAACTAACTAACTAATTAATTGAATTAAGTAACTACATAATTTAATTATTAAATAACATTAAAAAGTTATATACTACCAGGCTAAATTTTCTTACCGAGACCCTGTCGCTCCCGAAGTAGGCTACCAGCCATAGCCACTCGTACTCCCTGTACCGGAACTCGTGGGGGGTTGCAGCTCGCCCCAAGCGCTGCTCCACATGGTACGTCCTGTAGTGCGTGGACAGCTCGTTCTTCCACTCGGAGTACCTATATTAACAGAACACAACTGTTAGATATATATATTCGTACACTGCCAATAAATATATTTATACAAAAAAAAGCAAAACACATAACCTGTTCTTCAGCTGCTCGTCTCTCCACCAGTCCAAGGTAGGATGGACTCTAAACCATTGCTGCAACATTATAAATTAATTAGAAAATATTTTTATATAGTTATAAGGACTGAATTCATAATTGTTTATTTTCTATAATAAAAATCATATTTAACTCACCGACAGTGCATTGTACACTCGCGCCTTGATCTCATCGGGCACAGAGCCCCAGTCGGGCCACAACAGTGGGACCCTGTCCCGCACGAGCATGCCCGTCGCGTTGATGTACTTGGTGGTGGTGTCTCTCCGCTCAATCGGGCGTCCATCCTCACCGGGACCGGGCAGGATCTCTCTGATCCCACCGGCCAGCTCCCTCTCCAGGGTGGACATGTTCGCTGGCCCTCTGGTCCGTCTCGTCCCCGCGGGTTTATTGACGAGGACGCCTGTTAAAATGAACACATAGTTAAATAATTATTTAAACTAACTAATTAAATAATTAATTAAACAATGTAAATAATTAATTAAACTAACCAATTACCTGCGTCGTTGTACTGCTTGTCCCTCTCACGAACGGCCCACAGGCCGCGGCAGTCCTCTGAGTCGAAAGGACTGTAGAAGTAGGCCTCCTCCCAGGGAATCTCGTGAGGCCGGTCGTGCCTCCAAATCTGCCTCCCCCTGGCGTCGTACTCAGGGATGGCAGGGAGGAACTGGACCATGTACATCCCCGATGGCGGAGACATACGGGGCGTGGACCCTGAGGGGCCTGCTCCCCCTGACGGTGGGCCCCGTAGCTGTGGACGCTGTCGCTGTGGGGGGACAGGGAGCATCTCTGGAGGGTCCAGATCGGCGCGCGGTGGGGTCGGCTGCCGATCCTGGAACAGTGCTGAAGTGCACTGGGGTCTGGTGGCTCTGCGTCCTCCTCCGACACTCGAGTCAGGGCCCGCTCCCGTCGACTCATACGAGGAGCCCCCACGTGGATCGCTCGGCGTCAATCCCATCAACGTCTCCTCTCGTCGACTCAAAGGCCGGCCTAGGCCCCGACGACCGCTGGATCCGCTCCCCCCACGGCTGGATCCTGCCTGAGCGTCGGGGTCGCTCTCGGTCCGTCTGCCAAGCCATCGGTCTACAAAGCGCCGGTTTCCTGCACAATTAGTATATAAATTCCATAAATTGCACAAAAATTCCACAAAACAAAATTAAAAACATCATTCAATGTATATATACCTAATTATATATATACGTACCTAAATATATTTATACCTAATTATATATATATATTCCGAAATATAACACAAAATTCCTTAAATTTCACAAAAAAATAAAAAACTTTTTTAAATATATATACACCTAATTATATATATACATAACTATATTTATACCTAATTATATATATATATATATTCTGAAAAATATATATATATATATCGTCATAAAAATGAAAAAAAATATTTATACCTAATTATATATAAATTAGTATATAAATTAGTATACTAGTATATAAATTCAACAAAATTCCACAATTAGTATATAAAAACCGTAAATTTAACAAAAAATCCACAAAATTAGTATATAAATTCCACAAAATTAACAAATTTAACAAAAAATCCACACAATTCCATAAATTTCAAAAAAACCCTAAATTCCACAAAAAATTCACAAAAACCCTAAAATTCACAAAATTCGACAAAATTAATAAAAACCGTAAATGAGGCTCGATCGGGACTACCTGACATGGTGGTGCAGTCTGGACGAGGACGGGTGGTGCGGTGCGGCGGCGGCGGCGGCAGGGGCGGCGGCGGCAGGGGGTTTCGGATCGGCTAGGGGCGGCTGCGGCTGGGCGGCTGCAGCAGGGGCGGCAGAGGCGACGCAAGGCAGGGGCGGCTACGGCGGCAGGGGCGGCTACGGCGGCTCGGGACGGCGGCTCGGGGCGGCGGCGGCAGGGGGTTTCGGGTCGGGGAGGGGTCGGGCACGACGGGGAGGGGGCGGGGAGGGGGAGGGTAGGGAGGGGGAGGCTCGGTCGGCGTCGGTGGTGGTCGGTCGGCGTCGGGGAGGGACGGGCGGCTGCGGCAGTGGGGATTTAGGGATTTAGGGTTTCTGGAAAATGAGGGAGGCGCCCTCTGTTTCGGTTTAAATCGAAGGACTATAGCCGACGATGTTATTTTAATTCGTCGGCTATAGTTATAGCCGACGAATTTCGTCGGCTATACTCTGACGGGCCGGGCCGAAATCCGGGCCGGGCCGAAGTTGGGCTTTGCGGGCCGGTTATAGCCGACGAAGTTAAGTCTATCGTCGGCTATAATATGCACATCGTCGGCTATAATATGAATCTCGTCGGCTATACTTTACGCTCTCAGCAGCCGTCAGATCTCGCCCATCCAACGGCGGACAATGAAACGGCGCGGATCGCAAGAGTTTAGCCGACGAAGTTCAGGATTTCGTCGGCTATTCCCTGGTCAAGTTTTGGTCAAACCTCTAAACGCTTTAAAACGGCAATTGGCCCGTCTAGATGACGTTTTTTGGCCTGACCTTCAACAGAGAATAGTTTCAAATCGATGCGACGCAACTAACCGTATAAAAATTTTCCTCCAAATATTTACCGACCGTCAGGCTACCCATAGGAAAACGGAAGTAAAAAACACCTAACCGCAACATTCGGCACACAGATTTTGTCCGAATCTTCCCATTTTTCAACCGTAGTCGTATTTCAATATTTCGGTCGTATCTTATTTCACGACACTTTTGCATTTGAACGGTCTACGTATGGTTTCGGTCAATATACTTTAGCCGACGACTTGCAAGTCGTCGGCTACAGTATGGGCATTATAGCCGACGAATTGCAAGTCGTCGGCTAAAGTATGGGCATTATAGCCGACGAATTATGGTCCATTTCGTCGGCTATAACGCTGATCTTTCTGAAAATTTGCCATTTAGGGCCTGAAAATTGCCTATTTCACCTGATAAATTCCTGAATATCGCACAAACAAATCAATACAATTTCCCATAAATTCGAAAAACGGTAATTAAGGACAAAAATTATTTTCATACATGCATGCACCATCGTACACAAATACATACATAAATAGTATACTAAGGATGATAATCAGAATCATCCTCATCACTTGAGTCAGACGTAGTATAGTAGTTAATATCTGGCAACCGGTGCTCGTACTCGTCGTCTGAGTCATCGTCGGGCTGATATAGACGATTCGGATTAACATCATACATGGGCACCTGACCCCTAGGAAGTCGGACCACTCTGCCCGGCGTCACATTATTATCGCGGATGGTGGAGGATTCCGGAATGTCGCCGGCGTCCGGCTCTTGGTATGCAGTCGCTTCTTGACACTCTGTGCTCACACCAAGTGTGGTAGCACTGTATATGTCTCGCTGAGACACATGGTTAACTACCTTCCACGTGCCTTTGTTCAAAGGATCGTCAAGATAAAAGACCTTTTTGGCCGCTGTGGCGAAAACAAAGGGGTCGTCTTCATACACACTAGTGGCGGTATTCACCGAAAGTATGCCGTACTGATCGATCCGTGTGCGGTGCGGCCTAGTATCAAACCATCGACACTTGAACAAGTGGACTTTCATGCGGTTCCCATAAATGAGTTCAACAACTGACTGTAGGACACCGTAAAAATCCACGCCCCCCTCTGCACCATCGACCATCACCCCACAATTCTGTGTTTTGCGTTCCCCGTCTCTAGCTTCACATATATACTTAACGCCGTTGACATCACACATTGGGCGGACTGTGGAAGATATCGGCTTCATCGACAACAGCCTCAATTCCTCTGAGTAATTTGTATGACCACCCCTCGCAGCCACTTGCATCAGCTGAAAAATATAACTCAAATCACTCGGTGTGTTTATGATTAAAGAATAGGGAACTGTAAAAGAAAGCCATCTAATATATATATTTATACACTTACCCATTGTGGAAAATAGTCTGCAAACGTCGTGTTGTGGTACTCGACATCACCGCGAACTTCCTTGCTGTGAAGATGGTGACGTTTCCAATATTGTACCTCCGGACAGTTTATTAGAACCCACCAGTGGGCAATCCCTACCTCATGGTCAGGCAACTTGTCCACACCCTTTTTCTTGAAGCTTCCGTATGGTACAACAGAGTTGGCGACGATAGATAGGTTGAACTCGGGGTCATCTCGACTTGGATGTTGTGGGGGGTCCTCCATCGCTCCCAAGTACAACTTGGCGTACGTTACACACTCATGCGCAATGTAAGCTTCAGCAATACACCCCTCAGGCGCAGATTTATTGTGCACATATTTCTTGTAGTCTCCAAGTTGTCTGCAAGGTTAACAAGTGCGTGTTAAGAGCATGCAACTTTTATTTAAAAACATGTATAAATCAAATTTATGAATAACATGTACCTTTCGATGGGATACATCCAAGTGTAGTGTACGGGACCGGTAAGCAACAATTGTTGGGGAAGATGGATCATCAGGTGAGGCATGATGTCAAAGAAGTTTGGGGGAAATATCCTCTCGAACTTGCACAAGATAAAAACGATTTCCTCATGCATTCTCATGAGGTCTGATTTTCTAACTTCTCTAGCGCATAACTTCTGGAAGAATCTTGACAACGCCACCAACGGCTCAACCACTTCATCCTCCAAGTACGCTCGAATGAAAATAGGGAAGAGGCGTTGAAGCAGTACATGGCAGTCGTGACTCTTCAATCCGTACATCTTGTTGTCTCGGTAGTTAACACACTTGCTTATGTTACCCGCATAGCCATAAGGATACCTGCATAGCCATTAACAACAGTTAGATTTCATGCATATATAGTCGTCCAACAAGAGATGGCAGATTCTTTAGGGAATACATGCCTAATAAAAAGTTACCTGACATTACTCAGCCATCCAAAGATTTCATGTTTCTGGTCCCTGGTGACGGTGTAAGGAGCTTGGGGCATTTTGCTCCTGCCCTCTCTCAACCACAAATGGTCCCGCAGTCCCATATTTCTCAGATCAACGCGTGCCTTGGGGGTGTCTTTTGTTTTCTTCTCCCAATTCAAAACTGTGCCAACCACGGCTTCACCCACGTTCTTCTCTATATGCATGACATCCAGGTAGTATCTGGTAGCCAACCTGGCCCAATAAGGAAGTTCCCATAAGATGCTCTTGTGTGACCAGAACCTATACCGATCCGGCCTCTCTGGAATCGTGCGCAACACATCGGGATGATTGCTAAGCGGACCAAAGTCATACTCATTCAACACTGCCAATATTTCCTCCCCTGTCCATTGCTCCGGTGCCCAGCCCCTTTCTTTAGTCCCATCAAAAGCCTGTGCATCGTCCCTAAATGGATGGTCATGCGGAAGCCAACGACGGTGACGCATCTGGACAATCTTGCTGCAATGAGGACTGGAGCAATCAACAGTCATGCACTCTGAACAAGCCCTGTAACCCCTGGTGACGCTGCCCGACAACATACCCCTCCCAGGAAAGTCACTGATCGTGCCAACAAGCATGGCATGCATCCGGAACATCTCATTTTTGAACCGGTCGTCGACCAGGTGGCCGTTCAGACTCAAGTACCGAAGCTCCTCAATTACGGGTCTCAAATACACATCGAGACACTTTCCCGGATAACCTGGGCCTGGAATCAACAATGTGAGCATGTTATATTCCTTCTTCATGCACATCCACGGTGGAAAGTTGTACGGAATCAAAATAACTGGCCACACACTGTACTGAAGCTCTTTCTTGCCAAAAGGGTTGAAACCGTCGGATGATAGCCCTAGCCAAACATTTCGAACCTCTGATGCAAATTCGGGAAACTCCAACACGTTCTTCTTCCAAGCCTCTCCGTCGGCGGGATGTCTAAGGGTGTCATCGTCAGGCACATTCCTCTCAGCCCACCATCTCATAGCTTCGGCCGTGAAAGCACACATGAACAACCGCTCAAGCCTATCAATCAGCGGGAAGTACCGAAGTATCTTCACAGCTTTCTTGTTCCCTTTAGGAGTGAACTTATACCGCTCTGTATTGCATAATGGGCAGTATTCAAGATCTGCAAGTCCTTCCCCGTAAAACAGAACGCAATCGTATCTGCATGCATGAATCTTGATGTAGGAAAGGCCGAGATCTTTAAGGATATGTCGCACCTTATGATGACTGGTAGGAAGCCGATGTCCGGGGGGCATCGCCCCACCCCATAGCCGAAGCCAATCATCAACCGATTTGACAGTGCCTTTGTTCTCCGTTTTGATCTTCATCACTCCCATGACAGATTCAAGGACAGTCTTACTGCATCCGGGGTACAACGGAGTCTGTTGCAATGCGATCAGGTTGTTGTACTTTTCCATACCACTTGTGTTGACCGGAGATCGGGGTAATGGCTCGAGTGGCTCAATATCAGGGAAACACTCCATCTCCGGAGGTGGGAGTTGCACATCTGGTGCTTCCTCAAAGACACCGCTCTCACGAGGAAACATATCGTTGATCCAGTTCGTTGTCGGATCATTGTAGGAACTCCCTCTCTCGGCAAATTGTCCATGATCATGACGACCCGCAAACTCTGGTTCACCGTGATAAATCCAATTAGTGTATAGGACCCAAAATCCATATCTAGCCAGGTGTTGCTCCACTGTCTCTATGGAAAACCGGTGACGTGGGGTGGCACACTTGCACTTTTTACACGGACAATAATGAAGTGTAGTGTCTCCACAGTTAGCCATCACAAAATCCAGGAAACTCCTAACTCCATCATGATACGCCTGATCCCATCTTCCAAGGGTAATCCAACTCTTGTCCATCCTGTAAATTCAAGAAATAAATATAGCTATATATAGATATGTATATATGCACGTACTACGTACGTACTAATTAATTAAAAAATTCATCATTACACACACACACATATATATATATATATATATATATACACATGCATCCCTAAATTAATTAAAACATCGTCAGTCTCCCTAATTAATTAAACACAATGTATTTTTTATATATACCAACAATATATTTTTAATTACAATTAAATTAATTAATATATATACATTTTTTCATCAAATTCATCTAAAATCACCTATAAATCAACATTAATGAATCACTAATCTTCAACAAAACTTCAATTCTATCTAACCAATACAACATATATATCAACCCATTAATAATCTCATCTCAACACATATATATATATATATATATCAAATTAATCACACATTTATTCTAATTAAACTCTAAATTAATACACCTCTGCATATAACCAACTAAATCAACACACACAGCAATATACGTACCTTTCAAGCTTATGGCCGAGGTTTTGGACGATTTCAGAGCGTTTTGGACGATTTCATCGACGAATGAGCTCCCTGATGCAGAAGGTCGATCTGATATAAGAGTTATAGCCGACGAATACCCCCCTCGTCGGCTATAACAAAAACTTTTCGTCGGCTATAACTCTTATAGCCGACGAATACCATCCTCGTCGGCTATAACTAAAAACGTTTCGTCGGCTATAGTTATAGCCGACGAGTTGTCGGCAGTCGTCGGCTATAATATTATAGCCGACGATGTGGCCGACGAAATAGTAGTTCGTCGGCTATAACGGGTTATAGCCGACGAGGTACTATTTCGTCGGCCGTTTTTTCCCATATCGTCGGCTATAACCCCTTTTCTGGTAGTGATATGGTATACCAAATAAATTAAAGAAAAAAAAGAATTGAGTTCTTTTAATAATAAAAATATGCAAACAATACCAAATAATAAAAATAGGTATCTAAATAAGAATTGGTTGGACTTGAAATTCATCATACTTTTGTCATCTGACTGATGTTTTTCTCATTAATTAATAAAAAAACTATATAAAAAAAATTCGATATATTAAATAAATCCGAGTTTGACCCTATATATCAAAATTTAACTGATATTATATTATTATACCGGAGATCGTATCGTTTTTATAGAATATCACCTCGGCCGATATATTGGGTGGCACAAATGGGAGCATGTGGGTTCTATGTTTTCACCGGTTTGGCGGTAGTTTTTCAAATATCACATACCCAACCTTGCTGGGTCGGCCTAACGGGTTAACACAAAACCCGACCCCCACACCGACCCGAAGCCCAAATTAAATTTTGTTATTTCCTACTCTTAAACCCTAGTATCGGGATTTTGAGTGGTCATTCAGCACAGCCCCCTGTGTACCTTTGAGTCTCTCAACCATGGTGGCCAGGAAGAAGCATTACAGGCCTGCAGTAAGACCGAACTCTTCCATCATCCCTCTCAAACTCAACTCTGTGCAATCTCTATACCTTCAACTCTTTCCTCCTTTAATTTCTGTTTCATGTTTTTTTCAGGGCAAGAAAAAAGAAGGAAACGCCGCCAGGTTCGTGACTAGGTCGCAAGCCGTAAAGCAACTTCAAGTCAATCTCCCCGTCTTCAGGTACTGAACTCTTGGATTCGTTAAGGTTTGGTTTTGAACGTATTGGATTATTGGTAGTTGATATTGGACTGTGTTAAATGGTTAGGAAACTATGCATTCTGAAGGGTATATTCCCTCGGGAGCCGAAGAAGAAGGTGAAGGGAAACCACCATACTTATTACCACTTGAAGGATGTTTCATTCATTCAGCATGACCCTCTGGTCGAGCAGATGAGGGATATCAGGGCATATGAGAAGAAAGTAAAGAAAGCCGAGGCTAAGAAGAACAAGGACCGGGCTGATATTCTCAAGCAGAGAAGACCCACTTACAAATTGGATAATGTCATTTTGCAGAGGTTTGTTTACACTCTCTTGTTATTATGTTTTGTTATGTGTCTGTTGTTGTTGGGTTATTAGTTTCAGAGGTATTGTGCTGTTTGACTTGCAGGTATCCGAAGTTCATTGATGCGCTAAGAGATTTGGATGACTGTCTCACAATGGTTCACCTCTTTGCGTGTTTACCTGCTATAGAGGATAGAATTGACGTGAAACGCATCCACAACTGTCGGAGGTAAGAGTTCTGCGAAACGAATAATGATGTCAGTACTTAGTCGATTTTGTAGAATCCTATCTTAATCTTGGTTTACTTTCTTTCTAGGATGAGCCATGAATGGCAAGCTTTTATATCTCGGACTCACAAATTGCGCAAAGTATTTGTATCGGTTAAAGGCATATATTATCAGGTGCGGTACTGTCTCTGTAATTCCTTAACCTTGATCTTGTGTTATGGATATGATTTTTATGGTTGTTGTTGTTTGTATGTTCAGGCCGAGGTAAAGGGGCAATTGATCACATGGTTGACTCCACACCCTTTGCAGCAAGTTTTGACTGAAGATATTGACTTTAATATCATGCTGAACTTTTTGGAGTTTTATGAGGTTACATTTTTACCATTATGTTTTAGTTTTTCTTCAACACCGGCTCTCCTACCCTCTCAAGTGCAAGCTTCTTTTCACTTACTATATCATAGCTTAAGTTCCGCTCCTGTTATATTGCAGGCTCTTCTTGCTTTTGTGAATTGTCATTTATATCGTTCCATAAATGTGAAGTATCCACCGATTCTTGATCCTCGATTGGAAGCTTTTGCAGCAGGTATGCATTTTCACTAGCTCCGTAAAAGCTACAGAACTTATTAGGTTCACTGTCTGAGTTTCGAACAATGTTATTCTACGTGTGTTTCAATGAAGAGTGAATGGCTATTCTTTCTCATGGACCTTGTAGAACTCTATGCACTAGCAAGATACTTGGATGCAAGTTCTCGGTTCTCTGTGTTGGATCCTCAGGTTTCAAGTTTGCCTGGATCTGGTAAAGTTGATGCGTCCGAATTAAGACTTGCCCAACTGCAGCATCAGCTTCCTTCCAATGAACCTGGTGCACTGATGGGCCTCGTTGAAAATACTCCTGGAGAGGACGACGAGGATAATGATACAATGTTGTGTAAGGGACTCTTCAAGGATATGAAATTTTTCTTGAACCGTGAGGTGAGTCTTGATTTAGAACTTGGAATTTCTACAATAAATTTGAACCACCAATTTTTAAATGTGATCAGTGGGGTAAGGTCTCATAGGAGCTTTGAAGAAGTACAGACTTATTTTTGCAAGACCAACTTTGCCCATGCAATTCGTTTTAAGATGATACTATCATTCATTGTTTCCTTCTTTTGTGATTCATATGTTGCTACTCTTCTCTTTGCTCAGGTTAACAGAGAATCATTGCTTTTTGTGATTCCTGCTTTTGGTGGGATTGTGTCCTGGAAAGGAGATGGGGCTCCATTTGAAGAAGATGATAACAGCATCACCCATCAGGTATGCTGTGACACTCATAACAATCAAGTCATTTACTCGCTATTAACAAATACATATGCAACTGAATTCCTCTGGCACAAGAAATATGATTCTAAATATCAGAATTTTGACAGCTTGACTGCTTCTGTAATTTGCAGATTGTTGACAGGCCATTGCAGCATGAGCTCTGTGAAGGACGAAAATATGTTCAACCACAGTGGGTTTATGATTGTGTAAATGCCAAGAAAATTTTACCTACTCGGGATTATTTGGCGGGACGGTAATTTTTAAAGACGTTTTCTTTGTTCTTATTGAATACATGTGTGATTTGATCATTTATTGTTTGCCATGCTCCTTGATAAATGACTAATTATTAGTCTCATTTGCTCTGCCCGCTTAATATGTTCAATCAGTTGACATCATGGTCATCATTTGCCTTCTCACTTTCCCATATTGTCACCGGTGTATTTCATTTTTCTGGTTCGGTAATGAAATCTTTAAATATTGAACAGAGAACTCCCCCCACACTTGTCACCTTTTGTTGACCCGAAAGAAGAAGGTTATGTTCCGGACTACGCATTGAAAATTGAACAATGGAAGGCTGCTGAAATCCTCCCACTTCCAGACGTTGGAAAAGAAGATTTGGAAGATCCTCAGGATTTTGCTGACCTAGAAAAAGCAAAAGAAGCTGCAAAGAATGAGAAGAAGGTAAACTGTTACTAAAGAATATTGCATACTGCACATATATATGGCAATTTTATGTTCTTGTATATCAGACTTCTCAAATGGTTTGATTGCTGTTAACTAAAAATGGGACTTAATTGCAGCTGAAGGCACTTCAGGAGAAGCATTTTGAGGGATTGAAAGTGGAACTTAACAGTGTCCCGCCTTCCTCCTCCTCCCCAAAGGCAGATAATCAGCTTTCTGCTAAGTCGACGGAGGACAGGGAAGAATCTGATCCTGACCTTGAACAAATAGCCAAGGATAAAGATGAACTTGCTCTACTTACTGTCTCCAAGAAAAAGAGGGGTCTTTACAATGCCATGAAGGTAAATTGATTACTGCTTGATTCTACTTTTCCTTGTTTAACTCCATTGATAAAAAAGACAGGGAACCTGAATCAAAGATTAGTGTACTTGCTTTTAAAAAAAACAGAACGGTCACTTTTTCGCTCTGCTGTGTTGCGTTCAATATGGCCTTGTATTCCATTGTGAACCTGTCTGTAGCTTTGATAACTTTTTGATTAGCCATTTTCAACCTATTTAGGTATGCATGCCTTCTATGTAAGTATTGGATATTTGCACAATTGGAACAATTTCTTTTTTTGGTAGTTTTCTTTTTTAGCACAATTGGATTGTTGCTCTTGTTTGGCTTTAATTACTATCTGTGTAGTCCCTTGTGGTGGATGGAGTAGGTTTTATTATGACATAAGAAGTTTAGATCTGTTCCTGTCGTAGTGATTCTTTATTTTTTTTAAATTTCAGATTGGCAAGAAACGAAAGCAGGACAACGTTGAGGTTATCAAGGAACGGAAGAGAAAACTAAAAGCATCTCAAAAATCAAAGGATTGATGAAGAGGCCTATATTATTTGAAGTATACGATTTCCATGTATTGAGCTCAAATGATGGTGTCAAAGTGACCGACAAAACTTGCTTGTTTGATTTTATCGATTTGTTGTTTTCTTTAAGCTGGTTTAGAAGGCCACGCGACAAGGTTTTAAAAGAAACTCTAATTTTGTACCTTCAATAGTCTATAGATTGAGTTTAGAAAACTAACTCCTGATGTTGAATCGTTGTTTCATATCATCTACTTAAATCATTTTTGTTGGGTAGAAATGGGTCATATCCAATGACCACTTTGTTTTACATAATTTGTTACACAATCTTCTGATCGTCTACTTGCCGGTATTTTTTACATTGTTGGCAGATTTGGAAAGTAAGGAACGATGTTATTTTCAGGCAAAATAATATCTTTTAGTCTCAACAGTGGTACAGCGGCCTCAGCTTTAAGAGAAAGTGATGGTGATATTTCTGTTGTGTCCAAGGGAGACATGCCAATATCATGTGGCAGTCTGCCTCGCTAACAACCACAGTATAAATTTTGATATTCGAGATTGTAATGGCAACATAATGTAGGAAGAACTTCAGTACCAGTTGCAGAATCCACAAAACTTTGAGCTATTCAACTGCATACCAGATTGGTTTTGGAGGCTACAGGTAGAAGGTGACTTCAAACTCATGATTGACTGCGAGAAGAAAAGAACACACCTTGGAGAACTTTCAACATTGTCCGAGACATTCAACAGTGAGCAAGCTTGACCTTGCATACTCTCATTGATGAAAAATATTCTTTTTTGATCGAAATTGATGCACTATGTTTATATGGGATAATCCTTGTTTCTTTAGGAATAATCTTACTGCATTCCTTAATGGATGTCTTAATCGTTGTACCACATATTAAGAATGACTGAATATGTGTCTAATATGAGTATATCTCGCATTGATGCACTTTTGTTTTTTTTGTTAAGTGAGAAGGACTAACTCATCGCCCTTCTCTCATTGATGCACTATATATATATGAATTAATTTCAGTTTACCTACTTGAACTTTGGTTGAATCTTCACTTCAGTCCCTATATTTTTGATTTCATCAACTACACCCCTATACTTTCTAAATTAATCAACTAATACTAATTTTGTAAATTCCGTACAAACGATCTATCAATACCAAAGACTTTTTGGTATCTTTTCCCTATATTAATGCACCGTTACCATATTACGATTATAAATAAAGCTAAACAAATCATATAATCAAGTTGAACAATAGAAAATAAACAAAAACAAATCATATATGGTAAAACAAAAAGAAATCACTATATATGATTTGTTTTCTATTGTTCAACTTGATTATATGAATTGTTTAGCCTTATTTATAATCGTAATATGGTAACGGTGCATTAATGTAGGGAAATTGTATAAAAAAGCCTTTGGTATTGATAGATTGTTTTGACGAAATTACAAAATTGGTATCAGTTAATTAATTTAGGGAAGTACAGGGGCGTAGCTGATGAAATCAAAAGTACAGGGACTGAAATGATGATTGAGCCAAAGTTTAAGTAGGTAAACTGAAATTATATATATATATATATATATATATATATATATATATATATATGTGTATGTGTGTGTGTGTTTATATGAGATGATTCTTGTTTCTTTAGGATAAATTACTTTTGGTATTGATAGATTGTTTTGACGAAATTACAAAATTGGTATCAGTTAATTAATTTAGGGAAGTACATGGGTGTAGCTGATGAAATCAAAAGTACAGGGACTGAAATGATGATTGAGCCAAAGTTTAAGTAGGTAAACTGAAATTAATTATATATATATATATATATATATATATATATGTGTGTGTGTGTGTGTGTGTTTATATGAGATGATTCTTGTTTCTTTAGATTTGGACACAAAAAATTGTTAGTATATTAAGTCAGTTAGGACACAATTTTTTTTTGTGGCCGGCTTTTATGATAATAGATTTTTAATTAAAAAATTACCAATAGATAAAATTCTCATAAAAAAATTGCTTCTTAAAATTACTACTAACAGGTTTACTTCTATAATTAACAAAATTCGTTAATTTATAAATTACGAAATTACTTTTTTTTTACGACACTACTGCAGGTCAATGGCATTATGTTATTGTAAGGGTCAGTAGTATTAACTCATTTTTAGGGGTCAGTAGTGTTATGCTAATTTATGAGAATTTATGGGTTGTTAGCTATTGACATATCCTAAAATATATATTTACATTCAGTGTAATGTTATTGATCATAAAAAATTACATAATTCTATTGACCATAAAAAATTACATAATGTTATTGACCCAAAAAAATCGCGTAATGCTATTGACCCTCAAAATCACGTAATGCTACCGACTCTCAATAATATCGGAAAAAAAGTAAATGGACAATTTTGTAATTACTATTTAACGGATTCTATTAGTTAAATTGATGGAAACCTGCTTGTGGTAATTTTAAAAAAAACTTATTATTTATAATTATGAGCTCAAAAGTGTAGTTATTTGTAAAAACTAAATAATAGATTTCTAACTCCCACCAAACAATGAATTTACTAATCCCACAATGATATGTATGACATATATAAGGCTATATTAAGTCAGTTAGGACACAAAAAATACCTATCGCCTACTCTGCTCTGCTAGGGTTTCGCCGAAACCCTTCTGCCGATTCGGAGAGTGCGACCAAACTTCCAAAATAGTAACCATGGATCTTGATATCTTGAGTTGGAATTGCAGGGGGATTTGTGGAGATGATACGACGTGGGCTTTGAAGGATCTCCTCGCACAAAACCGGCCTCAAGTTGTGTTTCTCTGTGAAATGAAAATCAGTCTGGAGAACGATTTCTTGCAATTGCAGCGAGCGCTAGGCTTTCCCAAGGCAGCCATGGTTCTCAATGAAGGGCGTTTGGGAGGACTTGGCTTGTTCTAGTCTGATGAGGTGAATCTCCAGATCATCTCTAGGTCGGCACACCACATCGATGCTGATGTCATGAGCGCTCTAGGTTTGGTGTCATGGTGTTTAACAGGGTTCTATGGTTATGCCGCGACGAGTGAGCGGGACAAATCATGGCAGCTGCTTCGTGACCTAGCTGACGCGAGATCCATGCCTTGGTTAGTTATTGGAGACTTCAACGAAATTCTCAAATGGCAGTGAGAAAATTGATGGAGCAGCAAGACCAGAGAGGCAAATGCGTGGTTTTGGGACTAGGATATGGTGATCTGATTGATCTCAGCTATCAGGGTGTGATGGCGACTTGGGGGAATTATGAGACATTGCTACGCCTGGATAGAGCTGTGTGCACCTTGACTTGGTTTGATTTGTTTTCCATGCCAAATTATTCCACCTTCCGTCGTCGGACAGGGATCATGTACCCTTGCTTCTCAAGGCTAGCATGACACCTCTTGCTGCATGTCCAAAAATTCACCGCTTCCATTTTGAGGCTTTCTGGTTGCAGCACGATGAGTGTGATAATGTTGTGAATGAGTCATGGTAGGAAGAGGTGGAAGGGGTATCTATGTTTCGATTTGTCACCAAGTTGAAGAAAGTCCGAATTCGACTGGATAAATGGCAGCTGGAGGTGTTCAGAGGATGTCAAGTGAAGATGATGGCGATTCGTACATGTTTGGAAGAACTTATGAACGGTTCGATTTCTCTTGAGGGGCAGCTAGAGGAGTCTAAGCTGTTTGGCAATCTCCAGAATTTACTACATCAGGAGGAGATTTTTTGAAAACAACTATCAAAAGTTCGTTGGCTGAAGGAAGGTGATCGAAATATTTGATAACAAAACAGATAAACTTGTTAAAAGGTTTATTTGATACTAATGGTGTTTGGCATGAGGATGTTCAGGGTATGGAGAAGACTGTTACAAATTATTTTCATTATATGTTTGAAGCTTCGGTTGTGGATACGGTAGCTCTAAATCAAACATTGGAGGCTATAACTCCCTACTATTGCATTGTGTAATGTGATTTATAAGATTTGCTCGAAAGTTTTGGCAAATCTTTTAAAGGTTGTTCTCCCTACTATTATTTCTCCATTCCAGAGCGCTTTTGTTCCAAGAAGGTTGATAACTGATAATATTATTGTGGCGAATGAAATTGCACATTTTGTGCATAATAAGAAGACGGATAGGGGTTTTATGGCACTGAAATTTGATCTTAGTAAGGGATATGATTGCATGGAATGGTCTTTTTTGGAGCGTGTGATGTGTTGTTTTGGGTTCAGTGCTCAGTGGATTCAGCTTATTATGCGGTGTGTTACCACCGTTCGTTATTCTTTCTTGATTTGGGGAAAAACTCGAGGTTACTTGACTCCAGCCAGAGGTCTGAGATAGGGAGATCCATTGTCACCCTACCTATTTTTACTTGGTGCAGAAGGTTTCTCAGCCCTTCTAAGACAACGTATGCAGACAAGTGAATTACCTGGTATTACCGTTTGTGATGGAGCTGCTCTAGTGAACCATTTATTATTTGCAGATGACAGTATGCTTTATGCGGAGGCCTCATTTTTGTCTGAGAGTGTAATTCAGGAAGTTGTTGATACTTATAGTAGAGTATCAGGTCAAAAAGTGAATTTTGAGAAGAGTTCTGTGGCTTTTAGTGATAGTGTGTCAGAAGAAATGCAGGAGACACTTTTGAACTTGTTACATGTCCTAGTGGTAGAGGTGCATGAGAAATACCTGGGATTACCAACTTATGTTGGTAGGAAGAAGTCTGCGATGTTTCAATACATTAAGGAAAAATTAGTCTAAGCTTGAAGCATGACAAGGTAAATTACTCAGTGGTACTAGGAAGAATATTCTAATCAGTGTGGTAGCTCAGGCTCTCCCAAGTTATCCTATGGGGGTATTCAGACTTACCAAGAACTTCTGTGATGATGGAGCAGCTCTGTGCAAGATTATGGTGGGGCAGTACATTGGATAAGAAGAAAATACATTGGAAGCGATGGAAAATATTATGTAATCTGAAAGAGTCTGGTGGTATGGGTTTTCGCAGCCTATCAAACTTTGATCAGACAATGCTCTCGAAACAAACATGGCGAGTTATCTCTGATCCATCTTATTTGATTGCTTATATTTATAAGGCTAAGGGTGCGTTTGGGGGAGCTTATAAGCTCTTATGCTTATAAATATAAGTCAGTTTTGTGTTTGGTAACACAACATGTCAGTAGCTTTTTAAAAAAGTAAGGGTCATTTTCAATAGAACACTCACCTTATACTTATAAGTATAAGTCAGCCTTTACTTAAAAGCTCAGCTTCACCAAACCCTCCCTAAGTATTATCCAAATTGTTCCTTCTAGGAGGCACATAATTCCACTTTTCCTTGTTTTTCTTGGAGGAGTATCTTTAATTTGGGGCCAGGGAGGTTCTCAGAGAAAATATATATTGGCAAGTTGGAGATGGTAAGCAAATTTAAACCTTTGTGGATAATTGGATTCTTGGTTTAGTTTTGGGTCGTCTAGAGATGGTGATTCCTACTACTGAATCAGTATCCAGAGTAAGTGATTTTTTATGTGGCCATGGTATCTGGGATGTTGCAAAAGTAACGAGGTGTTTCTCAGAGTCGGATGCAACCATGATCCTGAATATTCCTCTTAGCACAAGACCTAGCCAGGATCGCCTCTGTTGGAAATTATCTCAGGATGGGAAGTTCTCAGTAAAGTCAACATATCGGTATGTTTTCGTTAACTCTTCCAGTTATCACCCTATCCTTCCAACTATTAGAAATATTTTTTGGAAAAAATTGTGGTAATATGATATTCCAAATAAGGCAAATGTGCATGGTTGGAGAGTTTGCCTAGATATTTTTCCATTTCTGGGAAGTTTATTAGCTAAAAGAGTGGAGGTGGAGGGTAATCACTGTGTGCTATGTGGTTTACTTGGAGAATCGACTCTACATCTAAGTCGAGATTTTATTTTTATTAAGGAAATTATTCTGTCTCACCCTGGTCTCAGAATTGTTTGTTATCGTTGGAGCAATTTGCAAGAGACAGTTGTAGACTGGCTGGTTTATTGTACTGGGGAGCTCAGTATGACACATTTTGAGGAGCTTCTTTTTATACTCTGGTCACTATGGAAGGAGAGAAATGAGAGGGTTTGGAATAATAAATCAATGGGGGCTTTGGATGTATGTTCACAACTTACTGCTCATCTCAAACATTATAGAGCTCACAACTTGGTAGCACCCAAGCAGGTGATCGATTCGCCTAAGCAAGCCTTCAATGATAAACCCTACAAGAAATGTTAGTAGTATAGAATAAGTATGGATCGTTCTAGCCGGGGATTAAGGGTACCTGAAATATAAGAATGTCATAACAAACATATACATTTATACAAGTTGAAACGCAATCATGGGGGGATTGATTGGGATTGGCAGCAAGCTGCCCCTAAACCTAGACACGAAAATAAATCCTACAACTACTATATACAAGTTTGGTCGACATCTTTCACATAAGCAATTAACACAAAAACTCTTTGACAAGTAAAATATAAATGCAAGAAACTAAGGAACAAGTATTAACACACCCTAGACTTAAATTAGTTTTGACACAACTAGAGCCTCCAGCAGTTTTCTAATTATTAGACTTCTCAAGTTCTTAGAATCAACTCCAGCGTATATTCGTAAGGTGATGCTAATCCGATTTTACACATTTTAACATTTAAGCGTAGAGTCCAAATCAAAGACATGCAAACAGGTAAGGTCGTCAATCTTCTCATCTAACAAGCAAGTTCTAAGATATTTAGACCTAGGCGAGCAACACAATTTAAGACTACTCTAGCATATGACTTAACCATATTACTCTATTACATGAAACCTAACACTTAGATTACATTCTTTGACATAACTAATGTTCGATTTTTCTGCCTTAACCTTAGTTCTAATCAATTTTAAGTCTTAAACATGCATCAAATACCACTGTCCTAATTATCTATGCACACCAAAATAGCATGTTAAAATTTGAAAAACGATTTATAAACTACAAATCATGCAATCGGTTGTTCATACAAAAGTCTTACAAAAACCAAGAATCGAATCGAGTTCATACAATACATGTAAACATAAACAACTACAAAAGCCATAGAGGGAATGGATCACACTTTAGAAATGTTAGGAGACTCCGGTTGGTGTGGTAGAGATGGACGGCCAAAGATAGGTTGATGGTTCGGATTGTATGGAAGGTAGTGGAATCGGGTTTTGGCTAAGTATTTGGTGTTTGGTGATTGTGAGACTTGGTAGAGCTTTAGACTAATACTTATACTTGAGATGTGAAAATTTTTCTATATGGGAATCGGTCCCTATTTATATGGGAGAGGCTGTGCAAAATTGGAAGCAAACCTAATGCAAATCGGCAAGAGAAATCCTTGTACAATCCGGTTTTCGTTTTCTTCTTTTCTTGGTTCTTCTAGGATACTGCTTCTATTGATTTTCTTCATGGATCGGGCTGCAATACTTCATGGACTCCTGAAGTGGACTTAGCAACTCTCTTTGATGGATAATGGTCCACGGATACGCATCAACTGGCCTCCCTCACAGAACCGGCAGAGTTCTCCTAGTACCGGCAGGATTTCCTACCCGAGCTAGGGAAACTTTTCTTTCCATATTTTTCACCTATATCTGGCTTGGTCGATTCTCTTACACGTCATATGGATCAGTAGCTTTTGATTGAAAAAGTCGGATGCCACTTTAATGCTCAAATGCTGAAAGTCATGAAAATAGTCAGTAGGTTGCCGCTATCGGCAGGACAATGACCTTGTTGTCTTGCAACTAGCATAACTCTCTCCTCAGGACAGCTTTTGGTGCGATTCCAAATTCTGTAGAAACTATACTTGAGAAATTTCCGTGCATATATGGAACGCCTTCTAGGTCCTTGTGGTCTGTCCTGGAGAAATTCTGGAAATTGAGTGATGTGCCAAGGAAATTACTGGAACTTACTGGATCCGATTTTTGCTTTGCAATTCTTGGCAACTTCTTTTACTCCAATTGCTAAAACTCTTTCTAATGTTCAATCCTTAACATGTCTACTGCTCATAAGAGAAGAAAAATCCATCAAAAGCATCATGAAAACTTTACATAATCAACGAGATATTTAAAGACTCCGATTTTCAGCACTTTGTCAAACTTCTGTAAATTTCCAACATTTAAGCATATTTTCATTATAACTCTACCAAAAGCTCATGATTCTATTATATGACTCAATTCTACACAAATAAGGATAAAAGCAAGGTGTAAACGAGGATAAAACACATTAAGAACGTTGCATTTTATGCTCCTATCAGCAGGTACTGGGGAGAGGCTCTGTGAAATGGAAAGCTCCAACTCTGGGCCTATTTATTAATGTTGATGGAGCCTATGATCCGCTCAGCAAAACTAGGGGTTGGGGTTTTATTATTAGAGATTATTTGGGATGCATGCTGACTGGAGGGGCTGGACCGACAACCGGACTGATCTCAGCAGATGATGCTGAATTATTGGCTTATTGCAAGGCAGTGACCTTTGCAGTGAACCAAGGTTTTGCTCTAACCATTTTGGAGACAGATGCTTCAGAAGTGAAACGTCAACTGGAGATGACGACTTCGAATACCTCGAGATTGGGTAGGTTATATGATGATTTGAAAGACAGATTCAATGTCATGGTACCTGGATGATATCCCATATTCGACATCAAGGCAATAAGGCGACACATTGTTTGACAGCTTATGCCTGCTCTTTAGAAAGAGATGAATATTACTTTTCTATACCTTCTTTTTTTGGCGCTGTGATCACATCGGAATATTGTAACGTTTAAACTCTCTGTTTTTCTAATAAATTCTTGAACAAATGATTAAAAAAAATATTATCAAAAAGTCAGTCAGGACACATTCATGTTCATGTATTTGATCAATTTTATGGTCTCGTCTTACTTTTGTGAATCTCTTTCATTACAGCTCAACAGAAACCAATTCATCAGAGACCATCAATTCAACATGACGAAGTATCCTTCAGCTAGTATTCTATTTTTTCTTGGTCTGGTTTGTGTTGCAGGAGGCGCACAAACTAATGGTCATGGAATTGACAATGATGGCATTTGCCAATGTCTGGTGGAGACGCAAGGCTATATTTGCCAAGAACATCAAGTAACAACAGAAGATGGTTACATTTTAGGGTTGATAAGGATTCCACACGGACGTTATGATAACAAATTGACCACGACTTAGAGACCACCTGTTCTGTTGCAACATGGACTTCTAACGGATGCAGCCTCATATGTACTCAATCCACCGTATCAGGCTTTGGCATTCATGTTGGCTGACCAATGGTATGATGTATGGCTTGATAATACTCGAGGAACAGACGCTCGCCGTAGACATAGATCACTTAATGCTAATGATCCTGCTTATTGGGAATGGATATGGGGAACAGTTGGCTACTTATGATCTTCCTGCTATGTTCAATTATGTGAACCAACAAACAGGACAGAAGTCACATTATGTTGGCCATTCCTTGGGAACATTGACAGTACTAGCAGCTCTGTCCCAACAAAAGCTAAGAAACTCACTAAGATCAATCGCTTTGCTTAGTCCAGCTCATCTGGGTCATATATCCACACCGCTTGTTAGAGATGCTACTCAAATATATATGGCTGAGCAATTCTGCATCTATGGTCTATGAGAATTTCCTCCACTAGGGCAGTTAGAACATACTTTGCAGACCATTCTTTGCACACATCCGGGAAAGGAGTGTAACAACATTATTTAAAACAGGTCCTGCACTGTTCATTCAAGTGGCCCTTGATTTTTTGTTTTCGGACCCTTTGACCCTTATATATCTTTGAATTATTGTGTTTGCCCTCCTCTTTAAAATAAACGAGTTATTGCCCGTATCGTCGTCCTGTGCTTCCACCTGCGCTTTAAATTTGGGATTTTTTTGGTTAAGGGATTGAATATGGTTCACTCGGTTGAGTCGAGATATGACTCTTCTTATATCGTAGATTGTTTGTGGAGACTCAACTGGTCAGTTTTCATTCTTTTAATTTTGTTTTGGGTGTAAATAATCATTCTTGTTGTTGTTCCAATTTGTATAAATTGTTTTGCCGGTGGTGGTCTGACCAGTTCTCCTTAGGTTTCTTCTTTTACAGGAGTTTTGTGTTCATCGAATTGCTTCGATGTTGATTTGCGTGCTGATTTTTGCCTCGACGGAGTAACCTGTGGGTGTGTTTTTTCCGTTGTGGCTTTCTAGTATATATGTTATAAATGAAGTTTTTGCTGTATGTTATTGAGCTGATGGGTGTTTTGAGATTTTGGCTAGAGTTTAGATTATGCCCGGAAACCGATTGGTGTTCCCGGGAGAATAAGGTATTTCGTTGTTTGGTTAATTGTATTTGTACTGTTTTTCGCAACCAAGCGTGTACGCAAGAGGTAATGGCTGTTGAACTTATCGGTAATATGACATTTTTTAGTAGAATATACTTGTGTCCATATCAGTATGGACGTGTGCATCCATACTCTATCTAATTTGCATATTTTGGGCAATGTAATCAATGATTTTAACCGTTCAGAAGTTGAATTAATCAATAAAGATCACTTTTGTAAAAAATGAATGTAAACAAATATCATTTGCTTAACCGATTGTATCAAACAAATAGACGGCTGATCATGAGACTCCCAACTTTCACTAGAACTGTTCATTTGTTTGATGCAATCGAATGAGCAAACGATTTTGGTTTATTCTAAATTTTTGTAGAGATGATCTTTATTGATTAATTCAACTTTTGAACAGTTAAAATCGTTGATTACAGTGCCCAAGATATGCAAATTAGAGAGAGTATTGACGCACATCATCTATACTGGTATTGACACAAATATTTTTCTTTTTTAGTCCATAGTTTACTGTTGATCTAATTATTTTTCCTGGACGTATTTTGGAGACATTGCATGGAGGTCCGTGAAAAATTAATATCCTGATTATAATTTAATACATTGCGACGTGATGGGCTGGTTTGGTGAGGCTTAAAGTGTTGAAAATTGGGGTCAATTGATGTGCGTAAATTAGCTAATGTCAAATGATAAGGTTATAACCTACTGCTTTGTTATGATGAGAAATCTTTTAAATTATATTTCAAATTATAATTTAAAATATCAGCATCTTCCTCTTAAAATCTTTTACTGAAGCATCAATCTGGAATGGATATTGTCAACAGGTGCTTACGTAAACCACTTATGTTTTTTTGTGTGCATTGTGTGTCGGTTAATTAACATGAGATTTTATTGATTAATTTGGGTCTAATAGTCGGTGTCCTTTCGCAGATTTTAGAAAAATAAAGAAATTTGTTATTGGGGGCTATCAAGATTGTAGTTCTTTATTGGAGTTTCTCCATTACTAAAGTGATGGAATAATGGTATAATTCAGTTTTGGAAGTTCATTATCAAATTAGAGATTGTCTGCAAATTCTCTCAAAATGTTGCTGAGGCCAATTCTAAGTATTGCTTGGTAGAAAATTTTTGGCCAGATTTAGATACATATTATTTAAAAAAAAAAAATTTAAAAATTTTTACTGATCTATACAGAATCTGATTTGTTTTTCAATCTTCCTGAATAGTTTTGTTTATATTTTAGTTTGACAATGTCTTATATGAATTTGATTTGTTGAAGACTCCTACTTTGTATGCGGTTACTCCTATTCATTTTCAATTTGAGGTGTTTATCCTTATCTGCCTAGATAAGCTTGATTGATTTAATTGTGCAAGATTGGGGATTATGAAAATGGTTTTACTGAATATATATATATATGACAATTAGTCAGAGAGCTACCATGATGGGTTATTGAGATGCCTTATTGATAGGTTCTGCTCGATTTTCTGTATGAGAAGATGGTTATATATGGTTATCATAAATATATTTTTGAAGCTGTTGTTCTTTTAGCTTGACTAGCAAGTTATTCTGAAGTAGTGTTTTGATTTCTCTTGACAGCTTTTAAGAGATGCGATTTAATATCATAATAGTATACCCTTTGACTGGTCGCAGGAGATTCATCAGACCAGGGATTATTCATGTTTCATGGTACAAGATTTTAGAGTTCATGAGAATAATATATCCTGTTTTGGTTTTCTGTCTAAAGAAATCAGCACTCAGACCTAAAAAATGATGGTAAAGTTATATTTGGGATGTTAGAAGCATCAGCACTGAAACCTATTCTAAGAAATCCAGCAATGTATGGATAACTCGATCTAATTAACCACTTCATCCCTATTATCCACGGGTAAAGTGTGTCCTCATTGACCTATATACATATATACAATCATAATATGCACGATGCATGCAAATACAACAACATCTGATAGAACATTCCTTTAGTGAAGGTCCTTCAAAACAGAAGTCAGAATCACGAGAACATTTCAAGCTCCAAATTTCTTGCTGCTATTATAGAGCTGCACCCGCAACTGCTCGGGATGTACTAGCCACAAATGTCTACAGAAAATAAGAACAGTTTCGGTCCCAATACTCGTGGCATGGTCATAACTCATAAGAAACATGAAAAATAGCAAAGTGCACAGTTATATATTTGTTGTCTGTGCCTTTCACTCTTGGCATAGTCAGATTCAGAGATGAGTCAACTAACTCCCTCCTAATATCACCAGTTGGATCGTCTCAAAAGTGAGATGTAACTACTCGGATGCTCTTTGTTTTAACTTTTAGTTGTGGCCTGACGTATTCATATATCAGAGCAAATAAACCGATGTAAACCTAAAATCTGTAAACTGTTGTAGGAGAAACAATATAGATGTAAAGCGTTACTTTATTGATAGATAAGGAGGCCTTTATATAGGCATTACATCAAGTATCCCAAGTAATCAGGGATTCCCTATCTACTAAGGTAACTACTATTCTAGTCTAATTAGGTCAAGACACACAACGGAAGTTACGGAATTAACCTTCCTTGAACACTCCCCCTTGTGTCGCGTACCTAATGTGACACGGTGCATAACATGTTGCCTCGCTAAAACCTTGCCAAGCAAAACAAAACCTCTTGGGTAAAAATAAAAAGCTTGGTCGAAGGGAAAAGAGCACAACGCACCAACTACAATTGAAGATTACATGTGAGGTAGACTCCCCCTGATGTCTACAAGACAACCCCCCCTGATTGGTAACTCAATCTTGGAGTTCAGATTAATGGCGTATACAAACGCTCCTCACAAGCTTCAAAAGTAGGTGTGGCCAATGATCGAGTCATTGAATACGGCCACATTATCCTTGTATTAGACCAGCTACACTTAGCTTTACTTGGTCTTAAGGAAGAAGGTCGCTTAACAACTCAAAACTAGAGTTCGCGTTGAAAATCAGATTCACGCGCAGCATGACCTTCGTGTACTTAAATAGTCATAACTCCTTCGATACAGTAGGTATGAACGAACCGTAAAATGTTCTGGAAACTAGACACCCATATCTTTCCAGTGGTATAAAGTACACAACGTGGTTCGTTCTGAGCTGATCACAAAGCTCTGTCGAAGGTGACTGATCTGCAAATTACTGGACAGATTCGTCCTACTTTGCTAAAACAGCCATAACTCACTCAATATGATAGTTATGATCAAATGGTTAGTGTCCCTGGAAAGTAGACACATAGAGCTTTCCAACGGTACTAAGTTTACCATTTTCCGATGAGTGAGTTGTCATGTAGGTCACGGGGAAGTTGACGTACAGAACTAGGCAGAATCTGGAATTGCCTATTGATGTGTCTTTCATGATGGGATCGAATGAGCCTAAACCTTTCTCTCTTAAAAGAAAGTACCGCCATATACCATGGCATTGCGTGGGCGCGTCTAGCCATCACTTTGGCTTTATAAGTTTATAGCGAATGAGATGTCGAGTCGAGCATATTATGACAAGCACATGATTGCGCACATGATACTTAGATAGAGAGTTTCATCTCCCAAGACTTCTCGTCACATAGACGAAACGAGTCTTCTCAAGACATCGACTAATCATGGGATACATATAGGCTTTGGTTTAACGTCCATTAGTTTGCCATAAGCCGATAGATGAACAAGTTCATCACTAACGGTTCTCACATTTGAGACCAAGTATTCCCAAGATCTTTTCATTCTTAACGTCGGATTAGTGATATCTCAATCACAATTCATCCGTAATTTACACGCAAATAGGCATGATTCATTACATTTCATCTCCAATCAAGTAGTTGCTCAACCGCGTTATACAATATCCAACCAGAAGATTTGAACCCATATAGAGAACATCCTAATCTGATAGCATACGCACTTCGAGGTTTTTGCTTACTTGACTTGGGTGAAAACTGATCCGTTCATGATATTTATGTACATCTCTTTACTTAGTCCCAATAGAGATGATACAAGCTGCATGATCAGTTTTTCGGAACTACCTAACTGACAAGGTAGTGGAGTGTGATATGACTCCATTACGAGAGCATATGTCATCGTAGTCGATTCCAGGGCGTTTGTGAGAGACCTTGCGCCACAAGGTGAGTCTAGGCTCTTTTTCTCACTACGCTTTCAATCAAAGATTATCGATAGGGTTTACACTTGCGGTGTCGGCATCACCTGACCAAGGACCTATCTCTTTGTATAAACTGGATCGCATATCTTTCCGTGTAGGCCAATTCACAACGTTGGTATTTGCTTCAACGAAGTGAGTGTATTCGATATCTAACTCATAGACCACGTACTCATGTACACTAGTGTAATTCGCATTTGTAGAGATCTCTATATGGATTGGCTTCTCATTGAGGCGTCCCCCAATAATAACCTTAATCCAGAAAATCCATGAGACGAATGAGTTGTCATTGATCCGAGGATCAAGTTGTGCCATACTCGCATTCGGCGAGTGTATATCGAACAAAGTGCCCTCTCTACACTTCTTGTGAGAGTCACGGCCTAGTGACACCAGCTACCACTTTTGTGGAGTCACCATGTCACCATTTATGAATGACAATATGTCCATTGATTTGGACATCAATCCTTACAGGCATGTTGATACAAGAGTACTATTCCGATCTTTTCCTTGAAAGACCAATAGTTTGCTCTTTGCAGCATGTATATCAAATCTCGTCACTTTGATTTATGGGACTTTGGGAACATGATGAGGCACAGTGGGGACAAACCACGGCAATGCCAAGTCGTTCTACTTGAACAAACTTGTTCTTCTCTCCCCCTAACGACGGGGAGACTGGCTCATCAAAAAAAAATGACATAAACGAGATCGCCTGTTAAGGTTTATATATAGCGGACTATAGGTGGAAGCTGACGTCTTATTCAAAGACGTTATTCATAATCAAATAACCCATCATTGAGCGCTTGTGGTAGCGCAATATGGCACATAAAGTATGTGGACGGTATAGGGTATTGATCGTTAACACTTATACGTTAACAAGATGCATTCCGTTACAAAATGTAACATGCATGTATGCTTCCTGAAACGTTTCACTATGTTCCGGAACACCAAATGCCACCAAATTTTAACAGTAGGTAGGCACATGTGTTAGGATTCCAACGCCGCCGGCCTCATTGCCGGAACCGGTCGGAAACATACCGAACCGGTCGGAATAGTCGCCGGAGGTCAGTGAACGTTTGTGTCGAGTGGTTCATCACCTTCCAGGTGTCCAATGGCTCTGAAATTTTATGAGCAGGTAGCCATGGATGTTAGGAATCGGTGGACCAAATTTCACCTCAAGAACCGGCCTAAAAGTAGGTAAACCGGTCCTCACAATGACGAGTCCGCGAGCTAAAAAACCAGAAATTTTAGGTTTTTGCTACTTTTCTATCATTGTGAAGGTGCTTCATAACATCTAAGTGTTATGGCTTGAGTTTAACCATGAGGTATATCACCATAGTATCATTGTATCTCAAATTGAACTATGAGAAGGCATCAAAGCCATCATCTTATGTATCATTGCCTTTAGCGTAGGAGGGCGTTACTCCAAAACTTTGCTAAAGATTAAGCTTCCATATGTTGAGCATAGCTAATGAAGGATCATAAGGGGGGATCATATGCACGTTTAAATGCATAGATGGTGCTTCCATTGACTTGGAGGAAGACTTGGGTGACGTTAATGTCATCCTTGAGCCTTGAGCATTGCTCATGACGCTACCAAATTCTTTTGGTAATCTTTGATCCCAATAGCTTCTTTGCTCAAAAGAAACGATGTCCATAGCTTTCTTGCATATATGGATCATCAAAACATGTCCAAAATTCCGGACTATGTATGGAAGAGTCTACATGAGTCGTCGATTCAAAGAATCCGAATCATAGTATACGTGAAATACATTCACAATATTGACTCATAAGTTGTGCGCATTCATTAGAAGCGATACATAAGAAATCAATTCAATTTTCACAATGAGTTTCAAGGTGATAAACGTTGGCACCAATATCTTTAAGTGGTGAGCAAGGTTCGATGTAGATTAGCTACACACTCAATGTCTCTATGATACATTCATAAGAGTGTAGAGACAAGGGTTTTATGCCAAGACATATAAACCGGAATATATACTCAATTCCTATAGAGTGTGCAACATGGCGTGTAGTATCACAAGATAAAACATAGGCATGCTTAAAGGCGTACTAGATACATCCGTTAACGCTCAAAAATAGAGCCGGAAAACAACCAGAATGAGCCAACATCGATACTATAGAGACATAAATGTCTAAACCAAGTATCCAGGACCGAGGCCATGAGCTAGCTATCCGAGGCCGAAGCCAAGCTAGAATGGGAGCCAAGCCGAAACAAGGCAAGGAAGGGCCAGGGTCAAGCATAGGCGCGTGCTAGGCTAGCCAAGGCCGAAGCCGAGGTGGTGCACGGGCAGGCCGAGGCCGAGCAAATGTCAAGGCATGCCAAGGCCGAAACCAAGGCGTGTCGAGGCAAAAGCAAAGGCTTTTGGGGCCGAGGCTTGATGTTGGAGTCAAGGTCATGCGAGTTGCCGATGGGTAGCCTAGGCCGAAGCGAAGGCTTACCGAGGCATAAAACAAGGACCTGACGAGGCCGATGCCATGCTAAAGAGCCAAAAGCATGCCGAGGCCGAAGCCAAGACGTGCCGGGGTGAGTGCATGGGCTTATAAGGCCGAGATGGCTGCTGGCTGGGCCGTGTCCAGGCCAACGCCGAGGCCGAGGCCAGGGCGCTGCTAGGCGGGCCGTGTGCGGGCCAAGGTCCGGAGACCGATGGGGCGGCAGCATGTGGTTGTGGCGGAGCTGCAGTCCAAGCAGCGCGCAAGCCAAGCCAAGGCCGAAACCGAGGCTAGGCAAGGCGGGCTATGGTGGGCGCAAGAGTGCCGAGGCCGAGGCCGGGCAATGCGCATGCATCCGCTTATGTACGCAAGCATGTCAATTTGTTTCTTGACGAGTGAGGCCTGGCGGATCGCGACCAAGTTGGCGGATGGCCATGGCGAGCGAGGCCTGGCGGATCGCAGCCAAGTTGGCGGATGGCCATGGCGAGCGAGGCCTGGCGGATCGCGGCCAAGTTGGCGGATGGCCATGGCGAGCGAGGCCTGGCGGATCGCGGCCAAGTTGGCGGATGGCCATGGCGAGCGAGGCCTGGCGGATCGCGGCCAAGTTGGCGGATCGCAGAGTTGGCGGATCGCGGCCAAGTTGGCGGATCGCAGAGTTGGCGGATCACGGCCAAGTTGGCGGATCGCAGTTTCTCGCGAGTCACTCATTTTGTCTCTTGTGATTTTTCGAGTTAACATCACCAATTAGGTTGGTGAACTCAATCAACATGCCATGTAAATGTGTAATGCGATTCATTGCATTCACATATAGCTTTTTTTTAGGGAATCGAACCATATATGCATCAAAATGCCAACGGTTATATCGAGATCTTGACCATAAAGAGTGTATCGACTAAGTAGCATTAGTCACACATGTGAGGTCTATGCCTGCACAAAATCAACGGATTTGTAGTCACTTTGACTATGAAATTGAAGTCATATGCTTCATATTTATTGCAAATTATCTTTTGCTGTTGAAATCCGTAATCATGAGGATATACTCTCATCTTCTTCCATGTATCTCTTGTATACATTGACCATATGATTGCAATTTTGCAATTAGTGAACCGATAGAACCATATCCATGACATGATTCTCTCTTTTTTCAATGGCCATTCTCTAGGCGCATTTTATGGTCAATTGTTTCTTTATATCAAAAGAACAAGAGGGAAGGAATTGAATGGTCGAGACCAAGATTCTGGTTACTCAATTCAATTTGTTGTGACAATTTCCGTCACATATCGATGTTACAGTGACAATTTCCGTCACACATCATGAGTTTGTCCCCTTTGTGACTCCCTTAGGATCGTCACAAGCATCGACAATATTATGTCGGAATCGTGATTAAATATTCACAAAGAGTTGTGGTTCACAGTGACATCACAGCCACAAGCACAACTTTGGACGGTAACATCACAGTTACCCCATAAATACTGTGATACGCAGGGGTGGGTGGGGCCCCTTTGTATCGTCCTGAAAAACACACAAGTTCCAACACATATACACAAGTTCAAGTAATTGAAATTGCGAAAGAACGGGAACTTTTATTAAATCATACATGCTAGTTCGCCAAATGAACTGCGTTTAAAAATTGCGCTGAAGGACTCGGTTCTGATCCTTGTGCAAATTAAGATGCTCTTCCATGTACGTGCAACGAAATAATCCTCGCAATTACATCGCGATGCGTCGTGCAATAAGTTTCATGGAAAAGAAAAACATATGGTTAGTCATATTCACCATATATGGAGCAGTAAAACTAATAAAAAGAATTACTGCAGTAACTGTTTTTAACCCGTAGGGTAAAAACTTTTTAACTGAGGTAAGTACAATTACCGTTTTGCCCCTTGCACAGTAGAATTCGTTTAACAGCCGAATCGGGTCGGGTTGGACACGGGTCGGGTCAGGCCCAAGGGTCCGGGTCGAGATCTGGAGATCCGGATCTGACTGAAACGGTGACGAATCGGGGCAGCAGGACTGGGTCGGCGGCGCTAAGCTGCGTACAGGCGTGCAAATCCGGGCATCGACGTCGTTTGGGCTGCGTCGACAGAGGCGGCGACGTCAGAGGCTGCGACGACTAGGTTGGAGCGCGCTAGGGCTTCGTCGAAGCATCGAGGTGGGCCGCCGGATTGGAGCGGTTTCGGGCTGAGGCGTCGACCGAGCAGGCGTCGTCTCTGGATTGCATCGCGGCGGGGAGGCGATGAGAGAGGACGCCGTCGAACCATCGGAGGGTGCCCAGAGCAAATTACTGGGTGCCCTGAGCTTCTTCAGCCTCTGCCGACAAAGATGTCGTCGGCAGTTCAATAGTATATGATGTACCGACGAATTGGTTGTCGGCAAAAAGTTCCTGGGGGCTTCTTAGCTTTTCCGACAAAGAGTTGTCGGTAGAACCTGGTGCCCTGGGATTGTTTTCTTTCTTCCGACGAAGGGGTTGCCGGCAGAAAGTGATTTCTGGGGAGGGCCTTCTTTGCCGACAAGCAGTTGCCGGCAGAAAAGCTAGGGTTGCTGAAAATTTTTTTTTCGGCAAAAAGCTAGGGTTTTTGCTATCAAGCACAGGGTTAGAAACTACGTGCTGATAACGTGTTGTAGGAGAAACAATATAGATGTAAAGCGTTACTTTATTGATAGATAAGGAGGCCTTTATATAGGCATTACATCAAGTATCCCAAGTAATCAGGGATTCCCTATCTACTAAGGTAACTACTATTCTAGTCTAATTAGGTCAAGACACACAACGGAAGTTACGGAATTAACCTTCCTTGAACATAAACATAATAATATACAATGTATTTCAATAGTTAAACGCGCACAAATATTTTTGTTCTCTCTTTGATTTCAAAATCCAGTCACCCTAAATTACAATAATGTCACCCGCAGCAATGCGCGGGTTATTATCCTAGTGGCTTGTATAACAGGTCCAAATTGTTGCTTGAATCCTACAAGTTTAGCTCGCTACTATGAATATATACCACAATCTACGTACATCCACAAAGAATATCGTGCATTTGTCCCAAATGATCAGAAGTGGAACCATAAGAAAGTTTGATTATACTCTTCGGTTCCCAAATTTGCAGCATTACATACAGTTTACTCCACCGGTGTACAACATGGCAAACATACCAAACGACGTTCCTCTTTTCCTCGGCTTTGGAGGGCGAGATGCACTCACAAATGTTAAAGATTTGAAACTTTTGCTTGGCGACCTCAAAAATCATCACCAGGACAAGCTGGTGGTGCAATATATGAGTACGTAGTATGCTCATATGGATTTTATTTTAGGTTGGAATGTTGATAAAAAAGTTTACCGGCCTGTTTTCACTTTCTTCGTGCAACATTGAGAGTCTTGTGTCACGAGCTTAAGTTTTTCGACTCGATCGCTCGTGCGGCCTTAGAGTTTTCTCACCTCCTTGAGTACCCTAAGTCAGCCTTCACCTCTAACGCAGCGGAATAGACCCAACACACTCACAACGATGTTAGAAAGGCTAGAGAATGCGGGAAATGAAGTTATATTGAGTTTTGGGAAACTTACAAGAAATCTTAAAATTCCTGAAATGGATGTTTTCCCCGTGCCAAGCCAATGTGGCTGCGACATCCTATATATAGGCAGCCCAGCAGCGCATCGGAAACTTCTAGTCCTATCTACGTACATTTCTATCTAGATTGTTCTATACATATCTAGAGTTGCCTATGACTATGTACATGTCCCTCGGAGACTTCTAGAACGATTGAGGTTACACTTGAGCCTCCCCGATGCTCCGCAGTTCTCCGAAATCTTCTCCGATGGCATGTAGCCTTCCGGATCGTCCCTGATGCACCGCATCCTTCCGGAACGTTCTTGATGCTCCGCATCCATCCAGAATGTCCCTGAACGGTTTGCTGCCTTCGTCACGCTGCACAGCCTCGCACTGTGCCGTGCTATCCTGCACAGCCTTGCACTGTGCTGCGCTGCCTCGCACAGTGCTGCGCAGCCCTGCACAGCCCTGCATAGGGCTGCGCTGCCCTGCACTGCCTTGTGCAGTGCACCGGAGTTGCCTAGAGTCGTCCGGATCCTTCCGGAGATCTCCACGACACTCTTGTTCACTTGAGAATGCCCTTGCATTCTCCAAGGCTGCCCTTGAGCCATGCTTGTCTCCACAATGCTCGAGGGAATCAGCGGGTTGTGACACGCTCGCTTCGCTAATGCCTGCGATGCCCTTCTCACGGCCTGGCATTATTGTTGGCGAATTGGCGGTACGTGACATTCTCCCCCACCTAAACTCGCGACGCCCTCGTCGCGTCCTGGTAGTATCGCTGGACTCGTGTCGCCATCGACTTGTCCTCGCGACATCGACTGAAGGTGTCCTACTCCTCGGACTCCCAGCTTGCTCTATCATCAGGCAGCCTTCTCCACTCGACGATGTACTCCCTCGCACACCTCGATGTCGGCTGGCTCCACCCGCGAGCACTTCATCTACTCTCTTTTCGACTGAAGTGTCGGTAGCCTTCGATGCCTGATGTGAGACTTCCCTCGGTGTGTCTTCCTCGTCACCCCGGTATGACTTCAGCATACTGACGTGGAAGATTGGATGAACATCCAACTTGGGCGGCAAATGAAGCTTGTACGAAACCTTGTCCACACGTTCGGCAACCTCAAACGGCCCTTTGTACCCCCGTAGTAAGCCTCGGTGCACCTTCTCAAAGGTCTTGAACTGTCGTGGCAAGAGTCTCGCGAGAACAAGGTCCCCTTCCTTGAACTCCCTGCGCCTCCTCTTATTGCACGCCCGCTCCTCTCGCTCGGTGCCGTTCCGGCTTGGGACGTCCGCAATCAAGATCTCCTCTCCTTGCTTGCGACGCTCCTTCCGCTCGGTACCCCTGCGACTGACGACATCGGCAACCAAGATCTCATTTCCTTGGCTGCGATGCTCCTTACTCGAAGAGGGTTGCTTGCCCTTCTTCCTTTCCACCGATGCAGCCTCGCGCAAAGCCGCTCGAGCTATCCCTTGCTCGTGCCCTAACTCGGCAGACGTGGCTGGGCCCTTCCCTTCCCATGTGATGTCGCCTCCCCTGAGTTGTAATGCCGACAGCATCCTCACATCTTGCCTTGTACCTCTCCTCGTGGGAACTACACAAGTCTCATCACAGCCCGTGATGATCAAGCTGTTGGCAAACGACATCGGGAATGCCTTGGCCTGCTCGTGGAAATCCAACCCAAGGATGACTTTGTCGTCGTCCATTGGGACAATCGAGAAGTCTAATTTCCCCGACCAAGCTCCCACGCTGGTCTTGACTCCTCAAGCTATGCCATAAATAGGTCGCGCTGGCGAATTGACCGCTTTGACGGAGCTCCCTCCATCACTCCACCTAAGTCCCAGCCTCTTCGCTTCCTCTATGGCGATGAAGCTGTCTGTCGCACCCATGTCGAGCATTGCTGAGGTCGGCTTGCCTCCGATAACAACGTCGACATAGAGTAGACCCCCACTTCGGACTTTCGGTGTCGATCGCATCGCGTTGAGCAGCTTCATCGACCCTATGCGTGCGACACCATTGTCGTCTTCAGCTGCTCTTTCACTTTGACGACTTGCTACGAGTGCTCTCAGTGCTCGTTTCTGTGGGCAGTTTCTCGTCCAATGAGAACCGTCACATAAGTAACACCGGATGTCCTTCGACTTGTTCACACTCGAGATCGCTTCCTTGCGCCTTGACGAGTAGTCGTCCTCCTTGCGCCTTGGCGAGTAGTCGTCATGATGGGGTTCATTGTCGCGTCGGCCTTTATCTCCCCCACCATTATCATGGCTAGCCTTCTTCCCTTTGAACTTGGAGTCGTCGAGGTGGCTAACCTTGAACTCGATAAGAGACTCAGCTGCAGCAATAGCTTGTGACAGGGACTGCACTTGTCTTCTGATAGGAGCATTTTATGCGACGTTCTTAATATGTTTTTACCTCCATTTATGCTTTTCTTAACCCTTATTTATGTAAGATCGAGTCATTAGATCGAGTCTTGAGTCTTTGGCAGAAATAAGATGAAATCGTGCGCATTGATATTGAATTAGAAAAGTTTCGGAAATTCCTAGTCAAACTAGGAATCCTAATTGAACCAGGAAAGTAAAAATGCTTTGTCGTTTCTAAAAATGACGAAGATTGAAATTAGGAAACCTATTCGGATTAGAAAACCTAGCTTGTCTAGGAAACTAAAATGAATTAGGAAATCGGATTGATGAAGGAAACCTATTTTGAATAGGGAAGATTATTCTTGCCGAAACTTACCATATTTATTTTCTTGAATTTTCAGAAAATATTTCCACAATTGAAATCTTGAAACAAGAGGAAAAGAAGACCTAAAGAGGCAAGGAAATCTCGGATGCAAATAGGAAAGAAGAGAAGAAACTTAAAGAACCCTGTTCAGAATCGGGCAGATTCCTGTCTGTCAACTTCCGGAATTTCTGCCGGACGAACCATAACGAATTTGGGGAAACCCTTTTATGGGGAGAAAGCCCTTTGAGTCTAGTTTCTCCAGGATTTGGAATCGCATTAAAAGCTTTCCTGAGAAAAAAGTTATGCTAGAATCAATGCCGAAAGGTCAGTCTGCCGATTTCAGAAAAGAAGAAAAGAGGAAGGAAGGTTTGGCCGGTTTGTCCTAGCTACAAAAGGGAAGGTTTAATTGCTGAATCATACAAGGAAAGGGACATTATTCTTACATCAAATTGGTAAGAAACCTTTGTGCAATAAGGAAAAGAATTCAGCCAAAATAGAAAAGGAAGGAACTCTCAATACTTGCCGGTTTTGCACCAATCCTTAATGGCTAGGGTTTTCCTTTGCTCCCCATATATTGAGGCCGGCTGCCTCTCTTCATGATCATCACATTCTACACGAAAAGACTAGCCAAAGTTCTGCCAAAGTTCTCTCAAGTGAAGGAAGAAAATCCTCAAGCCGAAACACATCCATCCTCCCACCACAAAATCGCAAGAACCCTAACCTACCTTCAGCCGTGCACTCCACCACCTCTTGCCGAATCTTCCAAGGTTTTTCAAGTAGTGATTCATCCCTATGGCTTGTATTATTTTCTGCCTTGTTACAATCTTTATTGTAATAATACTTGGTTTAATTTTGGTTTTGTATGAATGTTTTAATTTCGGTTTCCATTGAAGTTATGATGTTTGTATGAACAATTTTATGTATGATTTCCGAATTATTTGAATAGGGCTGTGGTATTTTCGGTTATGTTTCTTTGATTTGCTTGATTAATTTTCATGAATTCTATGCATAAAAGTCTTGTACGTGCGGGCTGCCTTTGTCATGGCAGTTCCAAGGGTCTTGACTTCACTTGCCAAAGTAATTTAGATTGCATCATACGCTGAGTTGTTGTGTCTAAATCACTTAAGAGGGTTACCATAATTCTGAAAATTTGCATGTTTAAACAAGATGTGTGACGACTTGCTTGTTTATGTGTTTCCAATTTGGCTTTTGTGCTTATATGTTTTTCGTGTTTAACTTCTACGCTGAGTGTTTTTAAACCGATTAGCATTATGTTTAGGGTGATACGCTGAGTTAACTCTAAATACTTGTGAAGTCTTAACGATTAGATGGACCGCTGAGGGCTCTAATTAAAATTGGAATTAAGTAAATCATGGGAATTGCCGATTGTATGCTTGCTGCCGATTTGTTCTTTGATTCGTGTCATGCATGATTTTGAGTTCTTTGTGCTATGCTTTGTGTGGAATTGTTGATCACTTGTATATATTTAATTTAAGTTTTTATTTTCAGCAAGTAGTTAATTCCAATTTCGAATCCCCCATTGTTATGTTTTTGTTAACACTTTAATTCTCGATTACCCTTCAAGTTCCCCGGATTGATCGAACCCTATTTATCCATACTAACGATGACATTTTACAGGGTTTTAAATTAGTGTGAGTTTCGGCTCCCACCATCTTCGCTGCAACTCGAGCTTGGCCCAACTCTGAAGCCCACTCATGAAGTACATGAGCTTGTCCTCCTCCGGCATGTTGGGTACTTCGAATAGCAAACTAACAAAGGTATTGACGTAGTCCTTGACACTACTAGTTTGCTTGAGCCACCTAAGCTTCTCCTTGGCCTCATACTTGGCGTTTTGGGGATAGAAGTGTAGCATGATATCGTCCTTGAAATCCTTCCAAGTCGTGAGGGTGAACGTGCCTTCCTCGACCTCCA
This sequence comes from Potentilla sterilis, assembly GCA_963682095.1. Taxonomy (NCBI): domain Eukaryota; kingdom Viridiplantae; phylum Streptophyta; class Magnoliopsida; order Rosales; family Rosaceae; genus Potentilla; species Potentilla sterilis. The sequence goes on along the minus strand of OY821767.1, from coordinate 15,858,310 downwards.
TGCTCCTTCGACGCTACCACATGAGGGCATTGTCGGTTAGGAACAAGCTCGCCGTCGAGATTTTGGACTCGTCGTCATCCACCTTAAGACACTTGAAATACCTCTCCATATTCCAAAGGAAGGTATCAAGCTCTTTCGCCTCCCTCTTCCTGGTGAAGGGTTCGGGTTTAAAGGAGTCGAACACCTTCACGTTCTTCGGCCCTTGCGACATGCTTAGGGCAGCTTCTTTACAAAGCGCCCAGTCTCCCTTAACCTCCTTCACTTCCTCTCGGAGCGCTGTGAGTCCGGCATTAAAGTGGTCGAGACGCTCTTGGACTTCCCTTCTGATAGTATCGGCCATCATGTTGAGGGCGCTGTGCATGCTCTCTCGCAAGTCCTCCATCACGGACACGAGATCCCCCTGCTTCACGATGTCTTCCTCAAGTCGAGTGTCGAACTCGACCACGGCGGTCTCCATTTTATCTAACCGTGCACCCAAGGCAGCTATCAGGTTCTTGGCAGTCTTCTTGCCACCACCAACTGCGGCCTGCTCTAACGCATCAACTCCCTCTCCAGACATCTTCCTTCTTGCGTGTTGGTTCACGAGCACCTTTGGCTCAGTATCGGACACGGCTCCGGTATCGGATATAGGCACGAATTAGATACGGCTCAGGTATCGGACACTGCTCCGGTATCGGATATAGGCACGAATCAGATACGTCTCAGGTATCGGACACTGCTCTGATACCAACTGTCACGAGCTTAAGTTTTTCAACTCGATCGCTCGTGCGGCCTTAGAGTTTTCTCACCTCCTTGAGTACCCTAAGTCAGCCTTCACCTCTAACGCAGCGGAATAGACCCAACACACTCACAACGATGTTAGAAAGGCTAGAGAATGCGGGAAATGAAGTTATATTGAGTTTTGGGAAACTTTACAAGAAATCTTAAAATTCCTGAAATGGATGTTTTCCCCGTGCCAAGCCAATGTGGCTGCGACATCCTATATATAGGCAGCCCATCGGAAACTTCTAGTCCTATCTACGTACATTTCTATCTAGATTGTTCTATACATATCTAGAGTTGCCTATGACTATGTACATGTCCCTCGGAGACTTCTAGAACGATCGAGGTTACACTTGAGCCTCCCCAATGCTCCGCAGTTCTCCGGAATCTTCTCCGATGGCATGCAGCCTTCCGGATCGTCCCTGATGCACCGCATCCTTCCGGAACGTTCTTGATGCTCCGCATCCATCCGGAATGTCCCTGAACGGTCTACTGCCTTCGTCACGCTGCACAGCCTCGCACTGTGCCGTGCTATCCTGCACAGCCTTGCACTGTGCTGCGCTGCGCTGCCTCGCACAGTGCTGCGCAGCCCTGCACTGCCCTGCATAGGGCTGAGCTGCCCTACACTGCCTTGTGCAGTGCATCGGAGTTGCCTAGCTAGAGTCGTCCGGATCCTTCCGGAGATCTCCACGACACTCTTGTTCACTTGAGAATGCCCTTGCATTCTCCAAGGCTGCCCTTGAGCCATGCTTGTCTCCACAATGCTCAAGGAAATCGGCGGGTTGTGACACGCTCGCTTCGCTAATGTTTGCGATGCTCTTGTCACGGCCTGGCATTATTGTTGGCGAATTGGCGGGACGTGACACTTGGCTATCTAAATTGTAGTTTTTAGAACCATCTTTTGTTTTTCATTCTCAATTCTAAATGTTTTTTTTTATTGTACGTAGATAGATATCTTTTTTTTCATTATAGCTTTCTCATTGTGTAACTTTGATTTTTCATAGAATTTTTTTTAATTTGAAGGTTTGAAACGAAAGTATAAAGTTTCCTAGTCCTTACTTTTAGATTCTTGTTGTTGTTGTTTTTTTTTTTTTTTTCCTCCTATAAGGTTTCAAGCCTATGTTCCCATAATTTCTTCATTAGTTCAACTTGTATAAACAGACAGAAATTATAATGGTACTTGATAGTTTAGGATGAAGGAAATACCTTTCAATTCTGAGTGTTATTCAGATAAGCATAGCTACATGCATATTGTCTTATGTTGCAACCATCTTACTCAACCGTCATGTATGTGCCACATAGGTTGACATATATGTGAGATGCCAAGTTCACCTAGCATTTCTCTTAGGTTAATATTTTCTTCTAATAACAGATGGTGCAAGAAAAACATTGCATGAGCACATTAAAACATCTTAATTCGAAAGTGCAAGAATGTACATAGTAATGTTTCTAAAATTTAGATAAGACAAGTTTGATGCAAACACAAATATCTAATTCAAAGAGCAGGTTTCGGCACATTAAAAGGGATTAGAGTTTCTCAGGAGGGTCGAGCAATACTATTATATGTCAATTTGGATTATGATTGTTGACAATAATGTGAATGTACGTTTCTCCGCATCCTCTCTATTAGTCTATTCATTACAAAGGATCGGCGTCCTTTGATCTCTTCAGCATTTCTCATATAAAAAATCCCAAATGGTCATCTCCTCCGTTGCTTCTGCCCTCTTGTATCCTGTCTCTCTTCGTGTCTCCATCGACACGTGCTTAAAGACCCCACGCGCCATCACCATGAAGGTGGTCCTCTAGTCAATGATGGTCTCCCTGGTGCCGTTAGCGTCTGACTTTGAGTACCTGTGGGGAATCTTCACGTGCAGCCTTTCCACCGTGATCTTCCGGAGGCCGACGTAGTGATGGGGTAAAAACATCCCTCCTTATTTGGAGGAGAAAACCACTGTCTCATTCCCATCAATTCTTGTGAGGCAACTTGTGGTAGGAGCAAAACTTTGACAAACCTGGAAGAGTTTGCAGCAAAGTTGGTGCAACATGCACTTGTTGAAATGCAAGAGTATGGTTGTCATTTGTCAAATGGAGAAGCAATTATGGAACATGCAAACATGGATCTTGAAATGAGGAAGACTTGTTGAATTCACAACTAAAGTGAATGACGTGCATGCAGAATGTATGCATATATTTGCCTATACAAAGGCATGTTGCTTTGGAGCAAAAATATAGAAGCAAGTCAGGTAGTTATCAAGAGTGTGAGTAGCAAAACAAAGTAAGAGTGAGAGTGTATCCCCTCAAGTGTGTGTCTTGAAGTAGTGTTTCTCTCGGTGTAACCTTTATTCGTATAGTGGAGGTTCTTTGTTGTTGCTGCCCCGTGGATGTAGGCATTTTGTCGAACCACGTTAATTCCCGGTGTTCTCTATCATTTTATTTCCGCTTATGGCTGTGAATTTATTTTCGATTCAAGTCTACAGTTTATTCTTCCGCATTCCCCAACAGTGGTATCAGAGCTCTTAGTTCTGACTGGGAGCTGTTAGAATGGAAGGATCACGAAGTACGATGATCAGACTGAACCACTCCCTTTTGTGTGTGGGTGGTTTTACCTGATGGCGCGACTCTTATCTCCGGCGGCGAGACGTGGTTCTGGTCTGAGGCATGTGTTGATACAAACTCCAGATTATAAGGAAGTTTCTTTGGTTCCTATCGGCTACAGGATGTAGGTGGTGAGTCTGATCGGGCGGTGGTTCAAAGGAGGCGGTAAAGGTTCCTGAAAAAGAAAGAGTTTCGGGGTCGAGTTGCGGTGGTGGACGTCGGGACTCTGATGCCGGCTTCGGGGACTTCCTCTGCTGGGAAGAGGAGGAGGCTAGTGATTCTGGGCCGAGTTCGGACCTGGGCTTTCAGGCCTGAGCCTGGGCATACCCTCAGAGGAGGCAGTGGGGGTTCGCTAGAGTCAGGGTCGGCCTTTGAGGTTGGAGCCTTGGAGGGTTGGCGATGGAACAATCGCTGCGTGAGGTGATGCATTATCGCTCTAGGATCCCATCATGAGAATAGGGAGGGCTACTCTATCTCTACTTGAAAGGTACACCGTGTGGTCTTAGGCCTAATGGTTTTGGTGGAGTCCTCTCTACTATTATGATGGTTATTTGCTTTCGTAGTTTAGTGTCCGCTTGTTTTGGACGTTTTGCTTTATTCGAACTTTAGTCTCGTTTATTTCGTTTCGTTGTTTTTTTTTTCTCATAACTGTTTAGTTTGTAGTAGAGTTTTCAGCTCCTACTTGACCAAGCACAACTCGGTTGCATGGCTTATACCAATGAATTTATTCATTTCCCTAAAAAAAAAAAACTATTCCAAAAGAAGGAAAAATTACCACTACTTAGTGATAATTTCCGGGTCTCTTTGCCCAAATTAAAATTCTAATAAAATTTATGTAATTTTAAAATTGTCTCATTTTTACTATGATAATTTATAAGACGCGCAATTTCCATCTCCTTTCAATAACGTGACTATAAATGGCTTCACATAATCTATGAATGCCTTCATTGTCACTAGTTTGTGGTTCAAAAGCCTTATCCTCATTTGGTCGGATTATCCAATGTCGAAAACAATCTGCAGTGGTTGTTGTCTTTACATCAACATTCCAAGCCGAATTAATAAATTTCAGTGAAAATGTTCATTTTTCTCATGATTTGTCATTCCTACCTCAAATGCCCTTTAGAACTAAAACGATGTCGATAATGAATTTTTAGCGCTGGAATATATGGCTGAATCTTTGATGTTGTATTAGAAGATAAGCAGAATAATGCAACGTTTTTCAAGCCTTCAATAACCTTTCGATGCTCTGGACAATTGTCTATGATAAGAAGAACATATCTAGCTACCATGCAATCTCTTATCAAACCATTAATTTTTTTTTCTATAAAGTAATAAATATTCATTTATCAGTAAATAAATAATTTATTCGTTTATCGATAATTTAATAACCCCTTTAAAGTAATAATTTTTTATAGTCCTAACATTATTCATTTATATAAATGTTACTGTATAAGTCTTCAATATTCTAGTTCCAACGTCGTTTAGAACATTTGACTGCTTTATCTTCTGTTTTTGAATCTTACTTCCATTTTTATGGTAATGTTGATTGTTGAATGCATCTTCTTTGTGCATTTAAATTAGTAACAACAAGTTAGAGGTCATCATCATCTACAAAACGAGTGTTAATAAGTTCCTGCCTAGTAGGTGCATGTCACTATATCAATAAGTGCATCAGATAACACTACACAGTCAACGGTTTTACGGCATAACATTGTGTGACGAGAAAATGAATCACATAACAGTTTTTAAAAGCAGTTCGTTGTGTGATCTCATAACAAATTTGAAAGTTGATTTTACAAAAAATAGCACAACAGTTTCAACCATATTTGTTGTCCGTATCATACAAAAAAATGGCAACCTCCCCTCATAAGACTACTGAAATATGGGTTGTAATCATACAACAGAAAATAAAAATAGGTTGTGTGAACGTAGCTCTTCAGAGATTCACACAACAGTTTTTCATTATCGGTTGTGTTACAAATCTTTCATATAGGGTTTTGCCGATCGTTTCCTCGATTTGGTGCTCACATTCTCCGCAACCATAAACCTTTGGGGAATATAGCATATAGGTTTTTAATCCAACAACATAGCTACGAAAAAACTGATGTCTAAAATTAGGAGAGAAAAACATACACACAACAATTTTTATTTCACTGTTGTGGGAATACAACTCTCATGTTTTAGGATGATCATAGTATTTCCTCAATTTGGCACTCACATTCCCAAAAATCAACAAGTTTTGTGTACGATAGTCTCGGTGTTTAATCTCCCAACAGATTTTTCCTAATACTATTATATGAATATAAAGCTAAAACGTATATATGTTTATGCTTCCCTATGGAGAGCTAACTCGTTGAGGGATAAATGACCCAATTTTTTTGCATGATCTCATACACCCCATCTTTGTGAGAGTTTGCGAGTTGGATTGAATAAATAAGGTACGAGAATGTAGTTAAAAACAGTTTTCTTTTAGATAAATATAATCAATTTATGATTGATCCATACGATCAAGACCTAAACGTTATCAAAAATTTGAGAATTTCGTACCATGACATTATTTCAATACGATGATCACATCCAACGGTCGAATATTTGTTTTATCGAGTTTAGTTAAGTTGCTTGTTTGAATCATGGTTATGCCTACTAATGTCATATAACTTATTTGTTAGGTTATACATATGTATGTGTATTTTTCTAAACTAACTATATGAAGAAAATGAAAAATATAGAAAACATGCCATACAATGTGATCACGATAGTGAAATATGGATATGGTACGAAACTCACTCATTTTCGATAACTTTTTAGCCTCGATCGCATGTGTCAACTCTATTATGCCTATTTAATTGACCGTATTCATTATTTAGATGCATTGTGTGACTATAATCGTGACTATAATCAATCAAGAATAATATTTAAATGCATTGTATAAATTAAGAGTTTAGAGTTTAGAGTTTAGGGTTTTTGGTATTTGTGTTTAGAGTTTAGGGTTTAGGGTTGAAGTTGTAGAGAGAAATTTCCCCCTTTTTTTTTTACTCTTTTTTTTTTATTTTTTTTTATTTTTATGAAGGTTTTTCATTTTAGAGGGAAAATTCCCTCTCATTTGACACAACAAAATAAAAAAAATATGTTGGGGTAGAGGGGGCGGCGGGGGTTGAAGGTGAGAGGGGATTGGAGAGGGTTGGCGGAGATAGTGAAGTTGAAGGAGAGCTTTCAGGGAGTGGGGGCAATGGTGGCGGAGAGGGAGAGGTGGGAGAGGGAGGAGACTTGGGTTGAGATTTTGGCGGAGGAGGAGGAAGTGAAGAGGGCAGTGGTTTTGGGTTGGTTGAAGAAGTGGTGGGTGGGGAGGATTGAGGAGAGTGAGAGTGAGAGTGAAGCAGTAGTGAATGGTACATATGAGTGAAGTTGTAGCAAATGGTACGAATGGTTCTGATTCTGGGGGGTTCTTTGGGGATTGGGGTCCATTGTTGCTAGAGGGATGAAGATAACCTGATATTGGTGTGTGTATGTCTTCTTCTTCTACCTCTGCTTCTCTTCTCTTCTCTCCTTTTGGTTTGCTTCACTGTATTCTCACTCTATTGGCGTGCGTTTTATGGTATCTGGCGGGGGGTTATGAAATTTGGGTTAAAAGGGTAAACATTTGTGTTACCTAACATTTTTGTACTAACATTTCAACTTCTATAGCAGCCTTCGGTCTGAATTAGATAATTAGATGGGTTTCTTTCATAATTTGCCATGTGTTTCTTTCATTATTTGTCCTATATAACTTACAAATCACCAGTTACTGCCTTTCTGCTGCTTTTGTTTAGAATTAATGCCTTTCTATGCATATCTTCCTGAAGGCTTGGACCATTGGATCACAGCACCTATTGGCACTCCCAAGAATTTGTTAATTGATGAGACTGCAGGATCTGTCAAAGATTCGGTGGTGGGGGAGGATTTTATTGCTCAATACTTACTTGCAGTTTTAAATACTAGAAAGACTCCTCTTCACTGACGCAACTCACATAATAGCAGAATAGAAGGCATTCAACATGAAGCTTCGAAGAAAGTTGACTATAGCCTTTCAAATCTTCAACCAAGGAGGAAAATGCCAAATAAATCTGGTGTCCTGTACGTTGAGGTAGCTCATCGATTTTACTGTATTCTCCTCTTTATGCACAGTATATGGTACCCCAACTTTTTGTACAATGTCAGACTGCTTCAAACTTCTGATGCGTCTGATGTCCCAAACTTCAATCTTCAAACTTCTAGGGTACATGAATCCTATTTTTCTTATGCAAAGAAAAAAGAACACAATTTTCATCCTATTACTATAGAGTCGATCATTATCACATTACTACTAGGCTTATTATATTCTAGTAGGTAATTTGCCCAATTTTTATTGGCCAATTAGCCTTGTGGTTGGTTTTTCTGTCCTTGTATTCTACATGTTTACTGTGATAAATAGGAGTTATTGTATTCATTTATGTTGGGGAATTGTATGGTTGGAACACAGCGAAGGGACTCATAATTCATAGCCGGAACTTGTGGCATAGATTTGGGACATTGGTATGGGTTTCTGTTTAAATTGGTTTTACAGGGAACATGTTATGTTTCTTTAGTCATTGGTTGGTTTTAAGATACTGCTGTATGTTGAATATTTTGAAGTAAGAGTAAGGAATTTTTTGTATAGAGATTTTGGCATCAGTAAGGGTTCAATTTCAATTTTTGTTCTTCTTTTACAGATTAGTTTATGGACAAGCTATGCCGGTTTAGTTCTTGTCTGGTTTTTAGGAGTATTAAGCTTTGTATTTGATCAGACACTGGGTGTTCTTTAACATAGTAGCCTCTTGGAGTGAATATAGTTGGTCGTTTACTTGACGATCTATGCACCCAAGCACGAACATGTTATGTATAACAAGCCATGAACCAGAAAGTCTGTCAGCGTTGTAAATAATAAGTTGGATTCTTAGACTAAATTATGTAGAGTTACAATTACCACTGCCATTGCACAGCTATTTAATTTCATTGTCTTGCTCATTGGATGAAGTAAATATAAAACTGTATTACACATTGTTTCTTGTTTTTGACTTGTAGAAGTTTTTCTTTAAAATAACATAATTGAAATAAGTCTTCTTTTAAATGTTAAAATTTAATTCATTCTCACTTGGACCAAAAACAGAAAAATCTGATGCTCACAATCAATTTTTCATTACAATTTATACCTGACCATCAGTTTGCCACTGACATTCAGTTTTTTTTTTTTTTTTTTTCACAATTAAAAGTGAATTGTTTCCATAATTATATCTCCTTTGATGTTTCAATGAATGGTATATACTGCTAATATGTCTTGCCACTTTGTTTTGGATTTTGACAGTTTTTCTTTTCTGCAGTAATATTTCTGATTCATCTGTAAGGGGATTTCTTGTATCAGAGTTGGCTGAACTCACTTTCTTGCAAGAACTGTATGCTTCCAATTCAAAATGCCAGACTGAAATTCATTGTGTTATCATATTGAGATGATTGAAGCTTAATTACTTGTCTTGCCTGTTTTATAAAATTATGCACTGGAACAGGCTGCTTGACAATGATATGTATAATTTCGGTTTCTTTTGTAGCAATTTTGGTTTCATAGAAGCTACTGTTCATTTAGTCATTTTACATGTAAAGCTCAGATAACAAACTCAATGACGTTGTGTGAATAAAGTTTTCACACAACTAGATTTCTATATTGATCAAACGTTGTCTCAATACAATAATCACGCAACACAAGTTATATGACAATCCAACGTTGTATGAATACATAATTGAACCTTGTTTGGATCAATGATCATACAACAAATTGAAATTTTGATGCAACGTTGTGTGATTATTCAATCACACAATGGGTTATGAAAATAATTACGTTGTATGAATAATATATCACACAACATAATAGAGAGAAAATTTACGTTGTAAGAATAACATATCACACAACAGTTTTCCAACGTTATGTGACCGAAATTTCACACAACATATTGTTACACCGTTGTGCGATTTTCGGCAGAAAACCTGACAACCGCTCGACAGCTTCTCGACAACTACCGAGCAGCTTCCAGAATTCTGTCAATACTCACACAACGGTGAAAAACTTGGTTGTCTGATTTTTATCAGACAGCGCTCGTATACACAACTGTATCGAGAAGATTCAGACAATGGTTTTTTTCCGTCATATGATGTACTTTTTCGTGTAGTGTGTGTTTAAAGATAAATAAAGTGATTTTGATATATATATATATATATATATATATATATATATATATATGTACCAGAAATCCAGCGGAAGTAAAGACATATTTATTTGAATATGAAAGAGTTTGATACAAAGACTTTAATAAAGATAACTTACAAAATTAGAAATGCATGAAGGCTTATATGAAGGAGGATATAAACTTAAAACAGACGAGTTCTCAACACATGAGTATTTTCTCTAAACTAAGCTCTAACTGAAGTGAAAGAAAAATTGAGTCTAGGCGGAGCCACTACCAGAAAAAAGGCTTTTCCCGACGAAATAAAAAAAAACGGCCGACGACATAAAATTTTCGTCGCTAAAAAAAAAAAATCGTCGCTAAAAAAAAAAATCGTCGGCTATATTCATATTTTAGTCGACGATTTGAATTTTCGTCGGCCTTTCTCTGAAACTTTAGCCGACGAAAACTTTTGAATGTTTGGCCGACGAAATTGGCATTTTCGTCGGCTATAAGTCTATATTTTCAGATCTAGACTGCAGCTGCTTATTTAAAAAAAAAACGAAAAAAAATGGGAGAAAGTGTGAAAAATCTGTGGGTATCTTATACGATTAGTTGCGTCTCATCGATTTGAAACTATTATCTGTTGAAGGTCAGACAAAAAAACGTCATTTAGACAGGCCAATTACCATTTCTAAGCGTTTAAAGGGTTGACTCACCCGGTTGACCGTCCCGATCGAGCCTTTAACGTTGTCAGATGTAGTTGGATTTTTTTTCATACATGTATTTAATCTTAACGGTGATATCTGACGGTTGGAATAGATTTTCCAAACTTTTAGATTCAAAATCGGAACATATGCACTAATGTTCCTTAACTTGTTTACTAAGTGTTTAAGTGAATGTATAGTTTCAAATAGTTACTATACGTACACTCTTCAAATGCAAATATGTCGTCAAATAAGATATGACCGAAATAATGAAATACGGCTACGGTTGAAAAATGACAAGATTCCGACAAAATCTGTGTGCCGAATGTTGCGGTTAACTGTTTTTTACTTTCGTTTTCCTATGGGTAGCCTGACGTTCGTTAAATCAATTTTGTAAAATTTTTATATGATTAGTTGCGTCTCATTGATTTGAAACTATTATCTGTTGAAGGTGAGGCCAGATTTGGCGTTGAAGAGTAGATTGACCGTTGCAAGTCAAAACCCGGTTTACTGCAGATTTGGCGTCCGGAGTTCGAATGACGATTGTGATACCATTCCGGAAAGGGAACGACGCCAGGAATCAAACTCGTCGCTTTGCCACAACGTGTGGGCCTTTTCGGGCTTTCGAGTTCTTTTAGGGCCTCAAAACGGCAGTTTAATATGTTTTCAAAGTATAGCCGACGATGTTCATAGAATAGCCGACGAAATATTGTAAATCGTCGGCTATTCTCTAAGTTTAGCCGATGAAAATTATATTTCGTCGGCTAAACTCTTGCGATCCGCTCCTTTTTATTGTCCGCCGTTGAATGACTCAGATCCGACGGCTGTTGATCTTCCAAAGTATAGCCGACGAAATCTTTTAAATCGTCGGCTATTCTCCTTCTAAATCTTTTAAATCGCTTCCTCCCGCCTTTTTTCTCTCCTCCTCCTCCTCCTCCTCCTCCTCCTCCTTCTCCTCCTCCGATTCGGTAATTTTTTTTGCCCAAAATGCAGTTAGAGCCGACGAAATTGACATTATTTCGTCGGCTATAACTTTAAAATATTAATATATTCCGATGAAATAGCCCAAATCGTCGGCTATACTTCAGAACAAATAGTCGACGAAACCAAATTTCGTCGGCTATAACTTTAAAATATTAATATATTCCGACGAAATCGTCGGCCATACTCGAAAATAGCCGACGAATTTCGTCGGATATTTAGCCAAGTTTTGGTTGACGAAATCATTTTCGTCGGCCATAATTCGTCGGCCAAGGTTGGAATGGCCGACGATGTCGTTTTTTTCGTCGGCCATTACTTTTACCGACAGGCTTTTACCGACGAATTATAGCCGACGAAATTTTCGTCGGTAGAAGGAATAGCCGACGAAAATAATTTCGTCGGCAATTCTGTCAAATCTAGTAGTGAGCTCGTTCGCCCCGATTTCATGCTGTAGGCGTCCATCAGGCGGCAAGCCGCCCAGGCGGGTCAAGGAGGGCTAGTTGGGCGAGTCGGGCGAGTCGGGCGAGGCGGGACGAGGCGCCGGGCGAAGCGCTGGGCCGGGTCGGGTCAGTCTGAAACCTAAAAAAAAACCCAAAAATCAAAACCTAATCCTTCTCTATTCTCACTCTCCTTCATTCTGAGTCTTCAAACTTCGCCTCCTCCTCTGATTCTCTCCTCTCCTTTGTTCGGCAGGCGACGGTTCGGCACTTCGACAGGCGGCGGTTCGGCAGGCGGAAGTTTGGCATACCATTGGTCTCTCCTTCAGTCCTTCGTCTGCCTCTCTCTCTCTCTCAATCCAATTCAGGCTCGCTCTCTCTCAATCCAGTTCGGCAGGGGGTAGTTCGGCCTCTCTCTCTCTCTCAGTCTCCTGCTGCCCTGCAGCTGCAGGCCTGCACCTCTCGGCCCTCTCTCTCTCTCAGTGATACGACCAAAACCTAGAATTACCGTTTAACTGTTTTACTTTTATTATTACTCCTCGGGAATTGTTTTTACGATTTGAAAGTTCTAAAGGTTGACTTTTAAATAAGTTGACTCGACCGATGATTTTATTTCATGACGAGGTAAAGGACGTTGAGACGAGTTCGTGGACACGTAGCATGCTCAATTTGGAGTTCGCACGAAAAAGTTACGATGTAAAATCGGTAGTTGTCCGATTTTTGGACGAGTATAAATAGCCGGGAGGAAATTTCCCGAAACGGCAATTTTTCTTTTCTTTCTTTTCTTTTTCTTTTTCTCCTCTCTCCTTTCTCTCTCCTCTCCCCCGACTCGGCCCGACCTCCGGCCGAGTCTACGCCGTCCAGCCGAACTGTGACCGGCGGTCTTGTTCGGACCGGCTCGGCATCCTCTTCATGTCGGTGGCAGCGGCGCAGCGTGAAACGCTTCCGTTTGGCAGTGCGCCGCCCGAGCTGGTTCGACACAGTCGAACCAGAGCTCCCTCCTCCGGCCATTTCTTGGCCCGATTTTAGGGGGGAAATGGAGACCTTGATTCGCACAAGGATTCCACCAAAGGAATTGAACCGATTCGAACCAGGTAAGGAGAAGTTAGGATTTGAAATTTTTAGGGTTTTTGTGATTTTTTGTGGAGGTTGTGATTTTGATGTTTTTGTTATAATTGGAGGCTAGAATTGAGTTTAGAACATTGTTTACAGTCGATTGAGTGTAATTTGGTGTTGAATTGGTTGATTTTTAGAGAAATTTGAGTTTGGGGGTTTTAAGCCGCCGTGTCGGCCGCCTTATGCGGCGGCTGCGCTGGTTTTTGGCGGCGGAGGCGACGGGGATGAGTCCCCGAGGTGGTGGCGACGCTGCTGTGGAAATTTGAGATCGATTGGAGGTGTTTTGGCCTCCTGTGGCGGCGCTGCCGGCGGCGGTGGCGGCGGCGCCACTGTTCCAGCGGTAAAAGGTTGAAGACGATGAACAGTGAAACAGTAAAAGGTAAAAGTAAAACGGTAAAAGGTGAAAAGTAAAACAGTAAAACAGTAAAAGTAAACAGTAAACAGTAACGTAAATGGTAAATAGTAATTAGATTTTAACCATTTACTGTTTGACCTAGAATAATTACTGTTTGACCATTAAAAGTTACTGTTGACTTACCGTAAAAAGGTTAAAAGCTGATTAAAATGGTTTTACTACGAAATAACTAGGAAAAGAATTAATCGGACACGGAGTGGGTGTCCTGAGTAATTGCGGACGTAGATTATTCGGTATTGAGGCGAAATTCCTATACCGATAAGTAAAAAAGAAAAAATTGGAACTTTCGGGCGAGTGAGGACGTCCGTAGATTTATCGATTATAATTAAATTCCGAGTTTCGTAATATTTCGAATTTCGTCCCTATTACAGGTCGAGGGGTGACTCTACGTGATGAAAGCTTGGAATAGCGGAGCGCTCGGCCGTACTGTCAGTGGATTTTTATTTTAAATAAATGAATGCATAATTGTTTTAATGAAATGAAGTTTATTTCAAATAAATGATTTGAGAAGCATGAAAATTCATGTAGGTAAAATGCAATGATATTTAAAGAACTTTATGGTTTTGGGGTTATGCTTTTACTATTATTTTAATAGTACGTGATTTCATCCGGAAACGAGGTTTCCAGAAATAGTATGTTTTAATTATTCATAATTGATCATGCTGATTAAGTTTTAATGGTATTCAAATGAAAGGACCGGAAATGAGATTTCCGGAGATTTTATGCTTTCGGTATTTGTGATTTTTCCGACATGTGAGACATGTCGAAGTTATTTATTCTTTTCGATATTATTTCTATGACATTGAGACATGTTAGATATATATATGTTCCTTCGAGGCTATGATTTTATTTGATTATATATATATAAGCCTCAGATGTATGGTCGGGGACCGTACGGATTTATGATATATAAGGGGATACGTGCTTTCGGTTTTGTTTTCGGATTTTCACCATATCAGGGTCGGGATATACATATATTGATGCTAGATAGCATAGTCGCCTGAGCCCACGCGAGGTGACGACTTGACCATATAGGTCAGATTCACGCTCGGTGGTCGACGTGTACGGGCATAGCGTGATGACGCTATTGGGACTCTTGGATATTTGACTCTTAGCCTTATGGGCTACTATTAAATGGTGGGTATGACGTTTCCCCTATTTTATTATATGAGATGACCAATGGGATTGATCAGGATTTTATATCATTTGGGTTTCGGGAATATTTTCTCTATGAGACTTTCTGTTATTTAATAAATTCCCGAACCTGCGGGGCTGGATTTTTAATTACAAGAATATTTGGGAATGGGCCAATGGGATTGGTCTAGTTATATTTTATTTGATTATTCGATATACCAGTGGGGCTGGATTTTTACTATAAAATGATTTGGGATTCGGCCAATGGGATTGGTCGTGGTATGTTACTATTTGATTTTCAAAGTATTTATTTTGAAAGTATAAACAAAATATTATTTGTGTATTTGAGATATCAGCGGGGCTGATTAACTATTATGATTTTCTTAAACGTGGGACGTTTTACGAAAATGCATGCATAGTGGTTTTCAGTTATAAAATATTGGGGAAGTAATATAATACTTTTTATATAAAGTGTTATTCGATATTATTTTATCCACTCACTCTAACGTGTTTTTAAATTACTTTCCCCTGGGCCATTCTGTTTAAATCGCCCAGTGTGCAGAGTAATGGTTAGAGATCAAGAGTACTCGGAGTCGAGGCATAGCTATCATCATTGTCGCCTCCGCTAGGTGGGATCTGTGATCGCTTATTCTTTTATTTTCATATTACATTTTTTGTTCTATTTTCATTTGTAATTCCAGTTCATTTTGTTAGATTGCTCTGATTACCTGTGAGCTAGTTGAATTAGATTTTGTATTTAATTGTGGCGGTTGTTGTGATTTGGGGAGCAGGTGGCTCCAGGTGTTAGGGATGGAACTGAAATTTAGAAGTGTTTTGGTTGTTGCAGGTTTTAGGGTTGTCCAACTTAAGATTACCTTATAGATTTATCGATAGAGTTAGTCTTAAGGTGGTCCCCGCATGATCTTATCCGGATTTCAGGGTGAAATCCGGGGCGGGTCCTGTCACTCAGCCTTCCCCTCTCAGGTTCTCACTTCTCATTTCTCAATCACTGTCTTCAATTCATTCAATAGAATTCTTCAATTCATTTAATGGAATTATATTGGAATTATACTCAAGTGTGGTATATTAGAAGCTTTGATGTTGAATCTGTAATGTGGTGAAAAACCTGAAATCTATATTAGAAGCTTTGATGCTAAATCTGTAATGTGCTGAATCTGTATACCGTATATAGTTAATTAGTTATATAATCATTATAATGTGGTATTGTTTATAGTTATAGTGATTACTGATTAGTGAGTGATTGCTGAATATGTTAATTGGAATTGGAATAAATTGTCAATTGTTCTCACTATGTGACTCTATTAATTGACTTAATTCACTAAATTGTCAACTGGATATGTTGAACTAGACACCTTTGCTTTGTGTTATTGAATCATTGTCATTCACTCATTTGTGTGTTAGACTGTTAGTTGTGTCATTTGTGTGTTAGTGTCAATCTTTGCTTTCAGGCTTTCATACTTGATATCTTGTATATTCGTTAGGACTTATAAAAATAGCGGGTACTGCATCTTCGAGAGGGTCACGCTCGATACCAGAGATGGAAGGGACTTTGAATAGTTTGAAGCGCAATTCCGGTGATGTTGGATGGGAATATGGGGATGCAGACAAAGTGAAGTGCAAGCTATGTGGGAAAGTAGTTAGTGGTGGAATATATCGGCTTAAGCAACATATTGCCCACGTGAAAGGGAATACAGCTCCATGCAAAAAGTCGTCAGATGAGGATAAGACGAAGTGTAAGAAGGCTATTGATGATGCACAAAGCAAGAAGAGACAAAAGTATCAACGTGAAGAAGAAGTGAGGCAAGAGGTTATATTGGAAGAGGTTGAAGAAGTTGAAGGGAGTATAGGACCTCGAAAAAAACCCCCCCGCACTCTTGGGTCTATGGATAAATTTGTATCTGCAATCGATCCTGATTCTTCATTGAATGGAAGTAAGACAACAACACAACAAAATATTAATGATGCACTTTGGAAGGAGAGAACACATCAAGTGCATCAATATTTGGCTCGATGGGTGTATGAATCAGGTATTTATTTTAATGCTATTGATAATAGCATCTTGGTATGGCTCTGGACTCAGCAAGCTTAACTTCGGAGTTCCCAACCCCTCCGAAGCCATTGAGCCCCCAAAACGCGTCCTAATGTATTGAACTAGCTCTGCATATATAAGTACATGGGAGATGTGGGATGTGTGACCTACCTACCTACTAGCTTCCCTAGCCAGGTCAGGTCAAGTCATCACAATCCACCCCCCTTAGGGTCCGACGTCCGCGTCGGCACAATTCCGGCCGGGCACAGGCTCTGATACCAATTGTAACAGCCCAGCCCATACACTTAGGATATTGTCCGCTTTGGGCATGGCCCTCACGGTTTTGTCTCTGGGAGCTCCAAAGCAATTTCCCAGTAGGTCACCCATCCTGGTATCGCTCTGGACTCAGCAAGCTTAACTTCGGAGTTCCCAACCCCTCTGAAGCCATTGAGCCTCCAAAACGCGTCCTAATATATTTCGATAGCTCTGCATATATAAGCACAGCATCCACTCTCCCCCGGGCGATGTGGGATGTGTGACCTACCTGCCTGCTAGCTTCTCTAGCCAGGTCAGGTCAAGTCATCAGAATAATATCGTGTTACGGAGGAGCTGATCCCGGGATGTGACAATTTAGTATCAGAGCCACTCTGCCATGTGGTGCGAGTGTGCCGACGAGGGCGTCGGGCCCCTGAGGGTGGTGAATTGTAATATCCGACATCGGCCAACGGAGATGGGGTAATGTGACTTATATGTACAGGCCCACCTCCATCTGACACGAGGCCTTTTGGGGGTTCAATGGCTTCAGAGGGGATGTGAACTTCGAAGTTAAGCTTGTTGAGTCCAGAGCAATCCTAGTATGGGTGACCTACTGGGAAGTTGCTCGTGATCTCCCAGAGACAAAACCGTGAGGGCCAGAGAGGAGAGTGCCCAAAACGGACAATATCTCTAGTGTATGGCCTAACTCCTCCACGTTCAAATTTCATCAATTTCAACCAATTGAACATCAAATTACACCTAATCGACTCTAAACATCGCTCTGAACTCGATTTCAACATTCAATTACAACAAAAATACCAAATATCCAACCTCTCCGTTGGCCGATGTGGGATATTAAATCATAAATAGCGGCACGCCCGGCCGAACAGTGAGTGGATTTCATTTTAAAATAAATGCATGCGTTTACGTTTTATTGAAATGCAATTTATGTAATTAAATAAGTTCCTAAGCATGATATGAATTATCTTCATATACTTTTGTTATAATTGTTGATTTAATATTTAAAAGAAATGTAGTTTTGGGGTTATGCTTTTACTAATATTTAAGTAGTACGTAATTTAATCCGGAAATGAGATTTCCGGAAATAATATGCTTGATTATTCATATTTGATCATGCTGAATAAGTTTTATATATATATTTAAATGTAAAGACCGGAAATGAGATTTCCGGGGATTTTATGTTTTCGCTATTTATGATTTTTCGACATGTGAGACATGTCGATGTTGCATATATAAGTTTTCGATATTATTTTATGGCATGTTGCATATGTCGGATATATATGAGTATATTTCGAGGCTATTATACTAATGATTATTATAAGCCTCAGATGTACAGTTGGGGACCATACTGATTTATGATATATAAGGGGAAGCATACTTTCGGTTTTGTTTTCGGATTTTCACCATATCAGGGTCCAGATATATATTGATGCTAGCTAGCTTAGTCGCCTGATCCCATGCGAGGTAAGGACTTGACCACATAGGTCAAATTCACGCTCGGTGGTCGACGTGTACAGACATAACGTGAGACGCTATAGAGAGTCTTGGAGGCTCGACCCTTGGTCTTGGAGGCTACTCTTAAATGGTGGTAATGACGTTCCCCTATTCTATTATGTGACCAATGGGATTGGTCATGATTTTTATATTACTTGATTTTCGAGGATATTTTCTCTATGAGACCTTCTGCTATTTAATAAATTCCCGAACCAGCGGGATTGAGGTTTTTAAGTGACCAATGGGATTGGTCGTGAAATATTATGAATTGATTTTTAAAAGCATATTGGTTTGAATATGTATAAATAAAAATAATTATTTATTTATTTGATTATATCAGCGGGGCTGATTTTTAAATATTGTTTTCTTAAAACGTGGAGGACGTTTTATAAAAATGCATGCACTGTGGTTTTATTTTTAAAACTTTGGGAAAGTAAGATGATACTTTTATTTAAAATATTATATTAAATTATTTTATTTTTATCCACTCACTCTAACGTTTTTAATTTACTTTCCCCTGCGCTTTTCGTTTTAAATGGATGGGAACTCTGAAATTAAGCTTGCTGAGTACAAAGCAATACCAGGATGGGTGGCCTACTGGAAAATTGCTCTGGAGCTCCCAAGAGAAAAAACCGTGAGGGCCATGCACAAAGCGGACAATATTCTAAGTGTATGGGTTGGGTTTTTACAATTGGTATCAGAGCCTGTCCCCGGCCGGAAGTGTGCCGACGTGGACGTCGGACCCTAAGCGGGGTGGATTGTGATGACTTGACCTAACCTGGCTAGGGAAGCTAGCAGGTAGGTAGGTCACGCATCCCACATCGCCCGGGGGAGAGTGGATGCTGTGTTTATATATGCAGAGCTAGCTCAATACATTAGGATGCGTTTTGGTGGCTCAATAGCTTCGGAGGGGTTGGGAACTCCGAAGTTAAGTTTGCTGAGTTCAGAGCGATACCAGGATGGGTGACGTACTGGGAAATTACTTTGGAGCTCCCAGAGACAAAACCGTGAGGGCTATGCCCAAAGCGGAAAATATCCTAAGTGTATGAACTGGGCTGTTACAATATTCATGAGATAATAAACTATTATCATGCAGCTTATCCCCTTGCTCACTATGTTTCCGACTTGGAGAATTGTAACACAAAACTTAGGATGTTGAATTGTGACACCAGAAAAAGGACAAAATTAAGAGGTCACACCAGAGAAATGAAGTTGAAGAGTACAAAAGAAGTTGATCGATTGAGGTTATTATTGTTAGAATAATGATAGATGAACTATTCCATCTGAACATGTACATCACGTGTCACCATCCAATCAGAATTTTTCATTAGTGCCACATAAACTTGACACATAAGGTGGGTTCTAGGTGAGATGTCAAAATATAGATCACCTAACATTGCTCTTATATGCCAAGTCGTTTGCCAAAAAGAACAATTAACAAGATCGACAAAAAGAAGAGGAAGAAGAAAGTACTGCCATCACTACCAATCTGATAATAAGCTGCAGTTAACTCGCTTAAGAGCCTACAAGTTTCCACATATATTGTCAATGCATGCATGCAGTTTCATGTAATGCAACACTTGAACATTAGATATATAGTAAAACTCGTGAAGGAGGAGGAAAAAATATAGCAATTACAGTCTTGGAGCAATGAGAAATATGCCTGTGTCTTCTCATATGAAGTACGAACAGTCACAAACCAAATTCATTATAATTAAAGAGAAAATCAACTGGAGAAAATGATATATATATAGAGGTTCTCAGGTGCAGACGTACGCACCGTACGGATTCGCCGTTTCCGGCCACCTCCGACGCGTTCCTCCTCCCGCGACCCACTAAGCTTTGGTCGCCCCTCTCCGGCGCTCCTTTCTGTGACGGCTGGACCTCCATCGCCGGCCGGAGCCGGCCGGAATCTGGAAAATTCCAGAAACTTCAAGTTTAGGGACAAAAACATTGAATTTTCCAAATTTCGGCCGGCTCCGGCCGGCAATGGAGGTCCGGCCGGCACAGAAAGGAGCGCCGGGAGGGGGCGACCAAAGCCTAGTGGGTCGCGGGAGGAGGAACGCGCCGGAAGTGGCCGGAAACGCCGAATCCGCATCGTGCGAACGTCCGTAGCAGAGACGGACTATATATATATTGTTGTAGGAAAATCGAAATTGGTCTACTCATTTCATTGATAATCCCCTTTATATAGGGTGAGTATTACAATGGTAATAGTAAATACATTAATGACAATAATGACTACCTAATTACCTCTCGTCAGTTACATTGACGAAGACACATAATGTGCTTTTCCTTTAACACTCCCCCTTGTGCCGAGTCAGAGGTAAAATGGTGCATGTGGTGTTGCCTCATTAAAAACCTTGCCAAGTAACAAAAACCCAATGGGAGAAAATAAAACTTTGATCGAAGGAGAAAAAGAGCACAACGCACCTATTACATTTGGAAACAACATGTATGTGCTAGACTCCCCCTGATGTCTGCATCTCCCCCTGATTTTTATATTAATCATGGGATTCTCCCTGATTCTTTCATTTGATCAAGGGAGCTTCAGTAACATTAGCATAGTTATGCATTTTCACATGTTTTTCCAAATATGACTTTGAGCAATGATTTAGTAACTAAATCTTGCCACATTGTCCTCAGATCCAACTTGATTTACTTTGATCTTAAGGATAAGGTTGTTCATGAACCGAACACATAGGTTCATATTGAACATCAGGTTCACTCGTGGTATGACCTTCATATAACAAAACAGTCATAACTTTGTCTAGAGTATGGATGAACCATTAAGAGATTTGAAATTGATCTGTGACAACAGATTTTCTTATTTCACCTTTAATGCGTTTTTCTTTACGCATAGTTAGCTATGACGTGGATAATTTCTTTATCATGTCACATTCTATGTAGAGATTGAATAAGCCCAAATCTTTCATATCTTTAAGTATTTGAAAGAACCATTTGCGTTGCGTGGGAGCAGAGCTAAACATAGCTTTACAAATTTTCATCGAACGAGAGGTCGAGTCTTACATATTATGTTTAAGTACAATCATGCGTCATTGCACTTATATAGGAATTTCATTTCCCAACACTTCTTCGTCATCTTTCTTTAGATGAAAAACGGATCTATTGTTAGAGTAAAGACTTCGACTGATCATAGGAGTATATGCATGCCTCACTTTATTCTTTAGAGTGCCTAAGCCGATTGATGTATGGTCACCATCATTACAGTCCTTGAGTTTCATTTCAAGACTGTGCATTCCCAAGATCTTTTCATTCTTAACTTAGGATTTACAATACATAGAGTATCTCTTAATTCATTGAGAGTCTGTTTATATCCATAATGAGCACGCAAGGGCATAATTCACCAATCTCTTCCCAATCAAGTAGTCACTTTAGTGAACGTTTCAATTTCTTTTGCAAACGCACTTATGTGATCTAGTGCAACTTGATTTGGGTGGATGAAGTCCGTTTAGGATCCTCATGTATATCTCTTAATTTAGATCCCCATAGAGATATTTGTTTTGATCACTTTTCGTAAGCTGCATGTTTAGTTTTTCGGAAACTACCAAACTGACAAGGTAGTGGAGTGCAATGACATCCATTACGAGAGATTGTCTCATCGTAGTCCATTACGAGAGAATATCTCCTCGTAGTCGATTCCAGTGCGTTTTTGAGAGACCTTGCGCCACAAGGTTAGCCTACATACTCTTATTCTCATTACGAATTCTAACAAAGATATATTTGATAGGGTTTATATTTGCGGTGTCGGCGTCACCTGCCCAAATACCTATCTCTTTGTTTATACTGGATCGCTTCTTTCCATTAGGCCAGTTTACTAAGTTGACATTTTTCAACGAAGTATGGTTCGATAGTAGACTCATTATTCCACGTCCTCATGTACACTAGTGTAATGTGTTTGTAGAGATCTCTATACTTTAAGGATTGGTTCTAACATTTGAGGCGTCCCCCAATGATAACCATAATCCATAAATATTCTCATGAGACGGATTTGAGTATCACTGATCAATAGATCAGGTTGTGCCAAACTTGTTTTCTTCCTTTACACAAGTATGCATCGAACTTAAGGTGGCCTCCCCCTCTTCCTTGGAGAGCCACGGCCTGTGACACCATTTATGCCACTTATGGCGTCACCATGCCACCATCCATGGTGGTAGTGTAATACCAAATTCTTCTTGGGTGGTACCATGTCCTTTTGATAAAACACAATCCTTGCATGTATATTTGCAGCAGGTTTATATGATCTCGTCACTTTAATGTATAAGACATCTGCACACTTTACTTTGTGTGATTTTGGGGATCGAGATGAGACACAGTAGGGACAAACCACGACAATTCCTGTCGTTCCACTTGAACATGCTTGTTCTTATCTCCCCCTAACGACGGGAAGACTGTCTCATCAAAGTGACACACCGCAAATGTAGTGGTGAGGAGATCGCCTATCAAGGTTTCAACATAGCGGACTATAGTTGGAGGTTCATATCCAGCATAAATATTTATTCATCTCAAGTAACCCATCATTGTGCGCTGTGGCGGCGCAATTTTGGTACATAAAAACATTTAACCGAGCTCAAGGATTGTAGATCCGTGTCAATCCAAAGGAGCTCAAGGATTACAAGTTCGTTTGAAATACTTTAAAATCATCACACACAGTCACTACCTGTGGTGTAAATTAGTTCAATGATGGTGGTCATAGATGAATAAGTAACGTTGCATGCAAAATTGCATAATCCAAAACGGAAGTATTGGTGTGCTTTTACCAATATCAATACTATTATTGTAGTCGTTTTCCGTGAGACCAATTGGGTTTTTATATAGGAATATGGTGTCCTTTACAGATCCCATATAATAAGCTATAAAATCATCATACCTACGGAAATTAACCCGGCCTAGGTGCTTTGACTTTCTAGCATAAGCAGCATAAATTTTAATTGTGAAGTATTGGTGTGCTTTTACCAATATCAATACTATTATTGTAGTCGTTTTCCGTGAGACCAATTGGGTTTTTATATAGGAATATGGTGTCCTTTACAGATCCCATATAATAAGCTATAAAATCATCATACCTACGGAAATTAACCCGGCCTAGGTGCTTTGACTTTCTAGCATAAGCAGCATAAATTTTAATTGTGGATGGTGTCATGACACGTGACCAGTGTGTCGACACTACAACCAACACCATAAAATATCTAAGGTGTCTGCAAGTTGGTTGAATCAGTCCACTGAATCATCTTTGGATTCAATATAAGCACATAATGAGAACACATGTTTCCTTTGCATATGATGGTGTCAATCATAATTTTACGAGTAGGCTTTGAATGATGTACTTTTATTCATAAAATCACGATGGATGTCAGAAGCATAATAGGGTATAAGTGCATATACTTGTGCATCAAATATATTATAATACCACCTTAGGGGAGCGGTGGAATTTAGGGATTGAACACACGTTTTCAACCCTACATGGATTATGTCGAAACAATATTTGAGGATAAAATGTTCTTTGGTCATCCTCGGTTTCGTGTGTGAACCATATTCTTCTGGTATTTGCTTCTATTCATCCAAAGTATGGGTGTCCATAGTAATTTCTTTAATGTACGGATCACCATATCAAAGCCAATCTATGTCAAAATTCCAAAAGATCATTTTCTTATGACTTTGGATTCAATTAGCGGTTACATATAACCCACTAAGTTGACATATAAATTTCTCTAATACTCGTTTACATCCGTAGTCATTAGAGGTAATGCAAAGGAGATCAAATGAATTCTCACTTGTGTCTTTTTACATGAACATCGTGGCATAAATTTCTTTAACGTGTGGAACAAATTCAATTTTCTCTTATCGTATAAATTGTCAATTTGACATATGCTCAATATATACATCGAAACGTAACTCAAGTTCTTTAGAGTAACTCGATGGGGATTGTATTAAAAACTATGGTAATCCCAGTTAGGCAGGTGCATTATGAATCCCAAATGAACAGATATACCGATCTTTATCATTTTCATTATAGTACTACTGTTCTTCAGTACTATTGTGTTATTTTTGTGATATATTAATACCATTGTCCTTCAGTACTATTATTCTAGGGGTTACATGGTGCGTTTCTTTGCACACGGTTCTTTGTGTCATGCCTATATTATGATATGTTACTTTACTTTATGCAATACTTTACAAAGTTATATGCAGAAAATTGAATCATGTATATCATGAATAAAATTTGAATAATCTCAATTCCTTTAGAGAAAATTCAAAAATTAGCATGCCAACGATTACATTTAGTCTTGTCCAATTAAAAGATAGAAACTTTAAGACTAAGAGTCTAATTTAGGCGTAATAGCCTTTATAAGGATATCTTAGAAATTTAAAAATAGACTAATCAAAGTCTTTCTTGGATGGAGTCAAATCCTTTTGGCTCTTTAAATAGCTGCAATGATGAGATGTGTCATTGACATCTTCTTCCCATATGGTATGCATTTAGTTGAAAATTCATTTTCAATGTTCTTGTTGGATATTGAAGATACTTTTCCGAAATCCGCGTACTCGTATGATTCTTTATACTTATTATAAGTGACAGCTAATTCTTTGCTAGCTTGTAATATACGTATCAATACTTCATTGATTTACAACAATGGCAGAGTGCTTCATTGCACATGACATGTCCCCTATGTCATCTTTTCAAATGGTACATTGTCTCCACTTGCTTTGGATGATTATAGAAATCTTTACGTCCATGGTAATTGCCCTTTGTTTTAGGGTTGTTGCATTACTTTGTACAATTTGTTCCAAGAAATAATTTTTTTCTTAGACTTTACATCGTCATTGCCCTTTGTTTTAGGGTTGTTGCATTACTTTGCATAATTTGTTTCAGGAAATTTATTTTTCTCAGACCTTACATTGTCATTGAAGATATTATAATTATTTCTTAGCTATTTACATAAAGCAGTTTGCATAAATATACCATGCTCAAGCCTTAGTTGGCTCAATAGGGGAATTTGGTACTCAAGTTCTTCAGAGTCCAATGTGTCAAAGTCAAACTGTGATGGTTAAACCATCTATAAAATATAGGAAGAATAAAATGTATTAGCTTCACGGTCTAAATGACATTCACGACAACTAATATAAACCAAGATACATTATGGTAAATCCGATGCTTTGTGAAATTACGTTATCACTGTAAAATTTTGGTTTCTCCGTTTTCATTGCATGTGAAGCTAATGAAATTCCATTATTGTTGCTTTTTATATAATTAATAAGATATCCATCTTGAAAAATTTTCAAGGAATAAAAATTGGATTTCAAGACCGAAATTTGAAATGGTCATATTTTTCATTCTTCGTGAAAATGTTTTTTCACAGTAGTAGGTTTGTCCCTTTTTCTTTATATTACACTGCTCATGAAATTGCATTATCATAGCAATGCTCAAACTAAATAACATGTTAAATAAAAGTAATTATTTAACATAATAAAATAGACATATAATGATGCTCAAATTTCATAAGTATATGTCATAATATAATAAGATCAGTTTGAGCATTATATCATTAACGATTTAATGAAAATGATAACTTTAATTAGATCTTACTTGTTAGTTTGCCAAATAAACTGCATATGATACCATTGCTCGATCTCCGACTCCAAATTGTCGTCGCATATTCATCGCCGCATCGTAATTGATATGTCACATAAAAAAAAAACAAACAATATTCATATGATTAGTCACTTTAATCATATATATTTCATATTTACCATATAAATTAAATAATTTCATATTTACCATTAAATTCGTAAAACAGTAAATAGTCACAGTAAATAAGAATTACTATGCGGTAATTTTAAAATTACCATTAAATTTTACCATAAAGGTAAAAAATCTTTTTCTTTTCTTCGTGTGTCGGGTCAGGCCCAATGAACAGGGCCGGGTCGGGTTGTTTCTGCCGACAATACCTTTGTCGGTAGAAGAGAGAAGTTAGCAAGGGATCGAGGGCGGCGAGCAGGAGTCGTCGGCCAAGGTCGGATCGGGGGTGGCCGATCTGGAGGAGGTCGATCGGAGTAGGACGAGGCCGATCGGAGGTTGCTTGACCGGCGTCAAATGGTTCGGGTTGATGGCGAGGCGGCAAACTCCTAGCTTCGGGGCTGCTGCTATCGTCGAGGCGATCGGAGGAGCAGCGAGGCTGGGCTAGGGCGGAGGCGGCGCTGCTAGCGAGATCGGGAGGCGTGCCGGAGTATGTGCTGGGCAGGCCTAGCATTGGAGGCGGCGGAGTAGAGATCGGCAGGGTGCCCAGATCAAATTGGAGGTTGTTCGATCGGAGGAGCAGGCGGCGATCGAGGCGAGGCCTGCGGCGGTGGCCCGGTTGGTGCAGGCTGCGGCTAGCAAGACTAGCGGCGGTGGAGGCGGCGGTGGTGGCCCGGTTGGTGCAGGCCTAGCGATGCTAGGCTAGGGTGGGCTGCAGTGGCGGCGGAGAAGAGAAAAAAAAAATTTAGGGTTTTTTTTCTGTCTGTTTTTTTTTTTTTTTTTTCGTCTTGGCTAAAACTATAGGTTAGGCAAAGTGCTGATAACGTGTTGTAGGAAAATCAGAATTGGTCTACTCATTTCATTGATAATCCCCTTTATATAGAGTGAGTATTACAATGGTAATAGTAAATACATTAATGACAATAATGACTACCTAATTACCTCTCGTCAGTTACATTGACGAAGGCACATAATGTGTTTTTCCTTTAACATATATATATATATATATATATATATATATATATATATATATTATCCAGAGAGGACGTCCTCAAATTAAACTTATAGTGCGGATATTCATTTTTGACCCACTTTTTTATTGAATTTTCTCATCTCCACCGTCTAATATCTAGATTATATTGTGTAGATCATCTCTGCAAAATTTCAGCCAATTTGGTGATCGTTAAGGCTCTCAAAGTCGAAAAATAAATGGACGAACTGAAATCTGTCAAACCGGAACTGTTCATATTTGTAACAGAAAAACACAATTTTGAGGGCCTTAACGATTACCAAATTGGCTGAAATTTTGCAGAGATGATCTACACACTCTTATCTAGATACTAGACGGTGGAGATGAGAAAACTCGCTCTAAAAGTTGGTCAAAACTGAAAATCCGCACTATAAGCCATTTTGAGGACGTCTTCTCTTGATCTGACCTATATATATATATATATATAACCTAAATCTGCATGTATAACCTAAATCTGCATGTCTGACGACAATATGCTCGATCTCGGGAATTGAGAGGTTCATCCCCATATAGAATAGAACCGTCGGAAAGCACCGTTCCCGATCATGAGTAGACATCGGGGCTTCTTCATCTACTCCCTTCAATCTCTCTCTCTCTCTGCTGAGCCAAGAAGCACTCTCTTTGTATCATCTCTCAAAGATGAGAGCCTCTTTGTATCGGAAAAAAAAAAAAAAAAAGGTGACAGCCTCTTTCTTCAGAGCAGAATACGTGAAGCCACGTCAAAACCACTTGGTGCCACGTGAAGCAAACAACTGTCGGGACAATTGTGCTAATGACGTTTCATGAGGCATGCAGAGGCAAAAGAATCCGGACAATCCATAAGCATATTACTCTCGATCGGCAATAGTTTTAGTATAGTAAATCAGCAAAAGAGTGTCACACTCATTTTTTCTTTCTTTCTTGGAATAATTGCTAGATTTCTCATTAAATGGAGCCGGAATGGCTATTACATACTCATCTACTACCATTTATCTGCTATCATTGAAGATAGACAATAGGTTGTTGTGACTCCATTGCTAGATAATGGAAAGGAAGATTGTTCGTTTAGCGATTCTCTACAAACTACAACCCTACACGTAAAAAATCATACTTAATTTTAGTTACTCAAATTGTGGGGATAAGATCAGACTCATCACTATTTAATCAAATTGGTATGTGTACTTTTAAATTCAATCATCCTAGTCCACATTTTAAAAAATTTACACAAACCGAGCCGATATGAGCCCTGCATGTAGGACTGTAATTGGTACCGGTTTAGTATTCTGCTCAAATCGATACTGAACCGATTTTATACATTGATATCGGTATCGGTTCAATACACTCTATTTGAGTTTCGATCCCGAATTGAACCGATACCGCTCGATTTCAGTATAATTCGGTACCAAATTCGACACAATATAGCAATATGCAAAATCATTCTATCCCTTCAAATACATGTAAAGCGTTTTGTATTTTTCCTCGAGAAAATCGTCCAAACAGTGTCCCAATTTTTCCAAACTATTAATTTTGGTGTCTCAAGTTTGAGAAATATCATAATGGTATATAAGATTATGAGATTGTCAAAACAATGGTACCTGAAGTCATTAACTCCTTTACGGTGTTAGTCAACTGACATAAGCGGAGGGGTATTCTTGTCCTTCTTATGTTCTCTTCTCCCTTTATGATCGAAGCTATATCACAAAAATCCCATTTCAAGTCCACCCAAATTACTATGGGCTTCGTGTCCCTCTTCTTCTTCTTCTTCCGGGAATCCATGCACCCCCTCCTCCACAACCGCTGACCACCCCTCCCCGTCGTTCGCCATGCACAGATCGCCGAGCTGGAGCTGGTCCAGAAATCTGAAGTCAGCGACGACGACAAGATCTCATCGTCGGAGGTCGGCGCAATCATGAGGGAGAGCCTCGACCACCTGACGACGCCGACGGATTCATCGACTTCAACAAATTTGTGGAGCTGAACACAAAGGGGATCGACATGGCGAGGCAACGCGTTCTCCATCTACGACATTGACGGCAACGACTTGATCTCGGTGGAGGAGCTCTTCGAGTTTCTCAAGAGCTTGTGTGACGACTGCTCTATCTGATAGCCGAAAAGTGATCAATAGCGTCGACGCTGAAAGTGATCAAGCTCAACCTATGGGCAATTGAAAAATTAGAAAAGAATTCCATTTTTTTAGAAATTGTTCCTCTCTGTTTGATTCCTGCCATGTCTTCTTTTGTGTTGCTCACTGTTTGTGTTGGAAACATGCAAGAAAACCCAGAAATTTTAAGGAAAGATTTGGGGAAGAGAACATGAGAAGGACATGAATGCCCCTCTGCGTATGTTAGTTGACTAACACCGTAAATGAGTTAACGGCTTCGGCCACCGTTGTTGTGAGAGTATCATAATCTCAGATACCATTATGATATTTCTCAAACTTGAGACACAAAAGTTAATAGTTTAGAAAAGTTGGGACACTGTTTGGACGATTTTCTCTTTTTCCTCAGTGGCGCCTAATGTCTATCCTTAGGACAGTATATACACTTAACCCTCCATTTTCTATGGCAATATCTTCCTTACCCTTCACCTTAATGACCTGCCGATCCTTATATTCCTAGCTTGAAGTGCTTCCAAATCGGGCTACGTTTCCTAGCAGCTCGAATACTAAAACCGTCATCTTCCACAATAACTGTAGAAGAAATCAGGGCTGCATCATTTCATATTTGTAAATTCCTAAGAAGGGCAAAGTAGTCATTTTCTTTTAATCTAATTTCTATTTTTTTTTGGTTTCTGAAAACACCACCCCCTTTTTACATTCCACACCCCCTTTCCAAAAATTTCATATGAAAAGACCAAAATACCCTTTTCTTTTCTAGCAATTGGTGTTTAATCTTTGTTTTTTTTACGTTTTAGACGAAGCGTGGTGGGCCAATAAATTTATTTATTTAGCATACTAAGTATATATAATTTATCCTCTATACTCAAAGGTAAACAGTTAATTATAAGCCTCATTATTTCTTCTCAACGTTTAAGCTATTTAAAGAATATCAAAATTACTGAAAAAGAATTAAAAGATAAAAAAGAAAAATTAAAAAAAATAAAAAATACTGGTTAGATCCGCCTCAGTTGGTATCAGAGCCTGTTTTGCTCAAAAACAGGTAGAAGAAAAAGGCTTATGCCACAAAGTTGGCTCCTCTTAGCCAACAGAAAAGAGTCAAAACTCAAGAATTACCAAGCCTTTTGTATAGAAAAAGAAAGTGATAAGTGGAACTCTTGTTTTCACGCAAGACATATCCAAGAAAATCAATACTCCATTGAATATGCCTGTAGAGTTCTTAACACTCTATACGACGAACAAATTCATCTCCAGAAAGAAATAGGAGTTGAAGAACTTGATCAGTCAAGACCACGTATAGTTGATTTTCTAGAACACTTATCTAAGAAAGAATCTACCGAGAAAATAACAGAACAACTCGAGAGATTTAATCTTCGGATTAATCAACTCGGAGAAATACAAGTAAAAATATCAAAGCTAGAAGAAAAGCTAGACTACCTAAAAGAAAAACAACATCTTGTAGATATTGAAAAGAAATTAATAAGAACAGAGATTCTTGCTAATAATATAAATCAGCAAGCAGCTGATTTAAGAAAAACTCAAGAAGACTTGAGAAAACTTTTAGAAACTCTTATTTCCAGAATAGGATGAATCTAAGAGTAGATCTGAGAGTAAAAAGGGAAGATGAAAAAGCTCTAAGCCTATATCTTCCTACAGAAAAACTTGCTGAAAACGTAGAAGCAATAATACATCAGCAAAACTATAGCAATATATATTTCCAAGAAATAGGCAGAGATATAGAAGAACAATTTCAAGAAATAAACACAAGAATCTCAAATCTACAAAAGAGTGTAGAAAAAATAAAAGAAAACTCTATCGTTAAAAGAATCAACGAAGAAGAACTAGCTCATACAATAGCTAGTAAAATTATCATACCTTCTCCAAAGACAGAAAGAGGGTTAAAATTCAGTAAACCCAAATTACTCGAATGGAAAGAATCCATAACCTTCAAGAGAGACATGAAAATGTTAAGCAGAATACTCAGTAAGAGATATACTATGCCACATGTACAGCTTATTAATGCTCAAGAATTTGAGTATAATGAAATTGAATCCAACGTGAGAGAAGCTTCAACTCCTAAGTTTAGCTTCAACGAAATCTACAAAAGAGGATCGTTTAAGCTAGATTCACATAGATTCAAGATACTCGAATTAACCATTCCATCACCAGGTGGAGAAACAGATATCAGGTTAATCACTCCAAAAGAAGTGAGTGAAGCTTTCCAGAGAAAATATAATTACATGCATATTGGTGCAGTACATGTATCCATAAAACTCTTAGCAAGAGATATGATAGACTGTTCGGTCTTGTGCATTCTACAAGACGACAGGGTAACAGAATTTAAGAAAAGTCTGTTAGGAACGGTGGAAGCATCCCTATGCAACCAAGTTGCATACTTTAGTATTTTCCCAAACTTCACTACTCATCTAAACGATGCAGCACATTGTTTGAGATTGAGGATCAAAATAGATGGGATTTCCATGAAGCAGGGAATGATGGAATTAGCTGTAGATTATAGAATTTACTACAAGCTAATGAGTTCCAATGTAACTCCCAATACCAGGTTTATAAATAGTCCTGGTACCACCACTTCCATCCTTACTAATCCAAGAAACAATTCCCAACAGAAACATATCACCAAGTGGGATGAAGTTTCATTTCCTAGAGAATAGAGTTTGGCTCCCCCTGAGAGACAAATGCAAAGTACCAATGCCTCTATCTATGAGGATACTAGGGGAAAAATAAGCCTTCAATTCCATAGACACTCATTTGCTAACTATGAGCAAGCAAGCACTTCAGGAGGAATTCAGGAAGAGAACTTCGAAGAAGAAGATTTAAAAAGACCCATAAGAATGTTTAAAGAATTATATGCACAAGCAGCAACTTGTGAATCCATAGAAGGATTAGAAGAAATCATAAGAAAACTCTCTTTATCTCAAACAGAGAAAAAGAAAAGAAAAATACTTCCCTACCAAGCCGCTAAAGAAGAACCCGGAGAAACCTCTGCAAATGTGGAAACACCCATAGAGGTAGGAACCAGTAATAACCCAGCAGGGCCGTTAGGAGGAAATACTATAATCCAAAACATTACCAATAATCCTACCTAGATCATTAGAGAAGATAAGGTCAACCTTCCTAAAGGGCAA
This sequence comes from Potentilla sterilis, assembly GCA_963682095.1. Classification (NCBI taxonomy): domain Eukaryota; kingdom Viridiplantae; phylum Streptophyta; class Magnoliopsida; order Rosales; family Rosaceae; genus Potentilla; species Potentilla sterilis. The sequence goes on along the minus strand of OY821767.1, from coordinate 15,826,104 downwards.
GCACCTACGGGAAAGTTAGGGGAACGAAGCTCTCAGAAGTACATTCCTACAGAACCAAAATGGGGACAACCAGTCTCCGATAGAGGTGATTATCTAGACCTAGACAGTGTAGGAGATGAGAGAAAAGCAATAGATAACTGGGTGGCTAGTCTAAAGCTAACCCAAGCATTACTCCTATCCAAATTCTCCAATGAAGATGCTCATACATATTTTGTATCTACCTTAACAGAAATAGTCCAGAAATGGTACAATTCCTTTAAGAGAAGTTCTAAATGGCATGAATGGGAACCCAAGCTAGCTCGGACTAACCATCTGATGGACTTTGCTATTCCATATATGGACAGTTCTGTGGAGATATAACAGGGCATAGTGAGCAAGCCAAAGAAAGAGCTAAAGCAAATATCCAAAAATTAAGTATCTGTAACATGAGATACTTTGAAGAATATACAAATGAGTTCCAAAATTACTACTGTACAATAGGCGAATTAGATAACGACTAACTCATTAGAACCTGCTACAGAAAATTACCAGAACCATGGAATAGTGTTGTAGCACAATCCGTTGAAGAAAACCCTCCTTTTTGTTTTACTATTGGAGGAATAGCAGAAAGAGTAAGAGACCTTTTAAGAAAGCAATGCACAGAAAATCAGAAAGCTAGAACAGCTAAGAAACAACTCAGAGGAGTTGAGAACATGTGTCCAAAAATATTAGACACTCCAACACAGTGGGGATGTCATACTTACATAGAAAAAAAAAGCATAAAAGCAAATTCAGAAATAAGAAATATAAGAATAACTTTAACCCCAATAAGAGGTATAAGTTCAGAAAAACTTTCAACAAAAATAAAGAAAAATCATCTCCTAGAAAGAGATTTTTTAAGAAAAAACCAAAAAATCAGAATCCTACAAGATAAGCCAAATCCTGCAGATGTTGGCTCTGCAAAGCAGAAGGTTTAGGGTTTAAACCCTAAACCCTAAACCCTAAACCCTAAACCCTAAACCCTAAACCCTAAAACCCTAAACCCTAAACCCTAAAACCCTAAACCCTAAAACCCTAAACCCTGTCCAAATCCTGCAGATGTTGGCCCTAAACCCTAAACCCTAAACCCTAAACCCTAAACCCTTCGCAAATGAATGCCCTAAAAGAGAAAAAAGAACCTCTAAAGCTCTCATAGCTGAATATGATGAAGTCATAGAGTATGCAAACCTAAAAGGTTTCGAAGTAGCATATTCGGATGACGAGAATGAGTCTATAGATTCTCTTGAGTACTCTTTAGAAAGTAACACTTACTTCAGATGATTCTGAAGAAGAAAGTCAGCGACCTATATTTATGCTAATCCATAATTGGAAACAAGAAATGATCGGGCTTGCAAAAAATAATAAGTTCTACTGGGAACCAAGACTTGTCAATACAGTTGGCATTGCAAATAAAGGCTTCACAGAGCAATATCAAAAGTCGCGAGCAAACCGTGGTGATCATAACCCTAACTCAACCTACAAACCAGTGGTGCAACCGGTACTAGCCTTAAAAGAATTCCAAGAAATTGTACCAAATGAAGCAATAAGTACAGAAAACTCAGACTCAGAGGAAGAACCTCAGTCAGAAAGCTCAGATGGTGAAGAAGAATTCATCAAAGAACACAATTTAAAAATATATATAAACAAAGTAGAGCAAAAGAAAATCCCTAACCTTGTTGAAATAGAAAATCTACTCAAGCCTATAATTAGTGAAGACCCTCAGCTATACTGGGAAAAAGATCCAGTATATTGTCAGCTGAAAATGCATGACACAAATGCCATATGTCATGTCAAAGCCATTCCTCATTATAAAAACGAGGATAGAAAAGAGATGGAAAGCCAAGTTCAAGAATTACTTGAAAAGAAATTAATTAGGCCTTCAGTAGCCCTCATCATGCTCCTGCATTCCTGGTTAGAAACCACGCAGAGCAACTAAGAGAAAAAACAAAAATGGTAATAGATTACAGAGATGTCAATAAGAAAACAGTAAATGATGGCTATCAAATAGCACAAGTAAGAGTCCTCATAAATAGGTTAAAATGAGCAAAGATTTTCTCAAAATTTGATGCAAAATCTGGCTTCTGGCAAGTTAAAATGCATCCTGACTCTATAACCCTAACAACCTTTGGGACCCCTCAAGGTCATTATGAATGGCTTGTAATGCCTTTTGGGCTCAAACAGGCACCATCCATTTTCCAGAGAAAGATGGATAACATCTTTAAACCATATTCAGATTTCTGCATAGTTTACATTGATGACATTCTTGTCTTCTCTAAAACTATGAATGAACATCTGAAGCAAATTTACAAAATTATGGTCCAGAAAGGAATCATCCTTGGGCAGAAGAAAATTCATCTTATAAAAGGAGAAATAGATTTTCTTAGCATACATGTGAAAGATGGAGAAATTCGTCTTCAAGAACACATTGTTAAGAAAATTAGTCAGTTCCCTGATGACATTCCTGATGCAAAATCTCTTCAGAGATTTTTAGGAGTTGTTAACTTTACAAGAGACTTTATTCCTCAAGTAAGTAGTCTCACTGCACTTCTTTCGCCAAAAACAAGTTCAAACAAGAAATGGTCATTTACAACGGATGATAGTAACGCCGTTAAGAAAATCAAAGAGCTTACATAACACCTTCCCCCGTTACAATTACCAGAAGAAGGTGACTTGATCGTTTTGCAAACAGATGCAAACGATTATTACTGGGCAGGAGTAGTTTTAGCAATAACACCAGATACAAATCGAGATAAAGAGGTTCTAGCCCTGATAAAATCCATTAAAGGAGCAGAAGCCTTTTTAGGAAATAAGTTCTTAGTAAGAACTTACAACAAAAAAGTAAAAAACTTCAAGAACTATAAACTCAGAGATGCAGCTGATAGAGGAAGAGTTCTTAGACGGCAAATGTTTTCAACACAATATGATTATGATGTTGACATGGTTGCAGGAGACAAGAATTATCTGCCTGACGCTCTTACAAGGGAAATGGCGATGATCGAGAGAAGTGAAGGTCGAAACCCTAGAAGTAGGAGACCAGAACCTGAAGAAAGAAGAAGACCTAGTTTTGAAGAGAAAAGACCGGAAGAAAGAAGGAAACCAGACTTAGAAGACAAAGAGGTAGATCAGGAAAGAAAATTAAAAGCAAAAACCATGTGGGAAAGATACAGAGGAGGAGATAAAACAGTTGGACCTCTGCATGATGGACCGGGATATCAATACATAGTATCCTACTCGTCGGCAGAATCAAGCAAGACCTCTGAGAAAAGGCAAGATGTTGAAGAAAACCAGCCAAATCCAACAGGATGGGATGGTTACAATAAATTCAAAGCACCTTCACAAGGAAAGACTCCTGATGAAGATGAGAAAAAGCTCTTGGAAGAATTCCTACAACACCCCAGAAATGAAAACACTTGGGATAGAATCCCACGAACGCCTAATGCACCCTTTCAGACAATGAAACCAAGTTATGATAGGCAAGCAGCCTACAAAAGAAAACAGTCAGTGGTAGCATGAACAACCATGATAAACAACCACCCAATGAGGATATACGAGAGGCCAGTCTTCAGAACCAGTAAAGATTTACAGTTCAACCAGAGGGTTATTATGGATAACCTCTAGACCGCCTCCAGAAATCAGAATGAAGCCCTAGTTCTCCAAGCTTTAGAAGCATTAACTGTAGAGCTTACCGACAAAAACATGGAAAAAGAGCCAGAAAAGGTCATTTCCTATCTTGAGAATCCTGAAAGTGCAAAGATTCCAGTTAAAGCTTTATCCGAAGTAGAATGCATGGCTCCGTTTTCATAATCTCTTAGGAGATTTTAAAAATAGAAATATTCTTCAAGCAACGCTATTAGCAGTAGCGGGTCCTTATTATGGAAGATATATGGTTGATGTTCTAGCAGAACATCCCCACAAGCATAAGTTACGGTTAGTAGAGAATGAATTTGTTCGTAATCTTTGGACCAGAAATAATAAAGACCTAGAAGGTCTTTCTGAGAAAATTTATGAGTCTGTCAAGAACATCCGACCAGAGGGATGTGTCTTAAGACTGAAGTTCATATCGATCCCTCCAGAATGGACTATTGAAGAAGGACAAAAAACCTACATCTCACCGTACCATTATGTGAGAATAGTCCAGGGAAGCACCCGAGGAAATAAGTCCTCTAGAAACAATGGAAATCCAAACCAGAATCTGTCATGGATGAAAGCGATGGCAATAAACCTCATGAAGAAATTAATCCGAAGAGACCAGTATACCACTCTCCTGGCAAGCGGAGAAAAAATAATAGTCACCAGCTATAATCACCCTTCGCCTGATAATTGTGACTTTTTCAAAGCCTTAGAAAGACAAGAGATAGAAGGAACACTGTCCACCTCCAAGTGGGTGGAACAAGTTGAAAAAGAATACAAGCATACAGTTCCTTATGACTCAGACATGGAAGAAGAGGAGGAAGGAGAGGGCTCCACAACAGGAGCATCTTTTCATGACGAGGAACTACACAACATCGAGAACAGGATGGAAGGATAAGCTGCCGACGCATAAAGACACAAGCTATAGATAGTGGTTTGCCAGCACTAAAGCATCTGTTGAATAAAGGAAGCTGCCGACGATTGAAGACAAGTTTCTTTTGAATTATAGAGCCCGCGTCTTTATCAGCTTTAACTAAAGATAATATTCCTCTTATCTTCAGTTTTCAGAGGCATTTTGAAGGAAGTCTTGAAATCCGGGGCCTATATAAGGAATGGAAACCCTCAGAAGAAGGCATTCGAAAATCAAGGAAGAAAGAGCAGTCTGAAGATTGAGAGTCCATCTAGAATACTTGTGAGAGAAGTGTGAGTTGAGTTGAGTTGTGAGATAAATAGTGTGAAACTGTATAGAGTACTACTATTCAATTCGGTGTGGAGTAGTGTGCTTTATTTACAAGTAAGTTTGTATTTCCATTTCCAGTATGAGTAGCTAAACAACTTTAGCTGTTTACCCAAGAGTCGAGGCTCTGGATTATATATATAAGCATGTTTAGATAAATAAATTTCAGTTGGTGTCCCCCATATCCGTCGAAAAATTTAAAGTTTTGATATCAAACCCCAGGTGGAGGACTACCTCCTAAGAGTGGTATTTGAGAAATATTTGCTGTGTAACTTTCAATATTTTAAAATTTTCTAGAACTGTTACTGATATACTAGAACTTAGGAAACCCTCTAAGCTTAGACAACAGTGAAACCGCCAGAAAAGTAACCATTTAGACAGGAAGTCGATAGGTGAAAATGGCATGTTGAAGGCTAGTTCTCAGTCTTGATAGGTGTTTCTGAAATCTAGTATAAATAGTTGGTGTAAAAAAAAAAAAAAATATATATATATATATATATATATATATATATATATATATATATATATTAGAAGGATAGTTTGGGAAGTTCACAGAATAAGGGGTGGGGATTTCACTTTTGGGGGTGGGAATTTCAATTCCTTTTTTTTTTATCAATAATGTTGGGCCGGCTCTGCACGGGTGCAACCTGTGCGACAACACATGGCCCCCATTTTTATAGGCCCAATTTTTTTATATATATAGCTTGTATTCTAAAGAGAGTGAAAAAAAAAACCCCCAAATCCTAGCTGCCTGCGAATCCCAACAGCCCATATTCATGAGTTTGTTTAAATTGATTTTTTTGGGGAACTTTCAGCCTTTTTTCAGCAACATTTTGTGTAGAACTTTTAGCAGTAGTATTTTGTATTGAACTTTAGCATATTTATAGGCATAATCTAATGTGAAATCAGTGTTGCCAGTAAAATCATAATTTTCATTATATAGATTTATATACACATATAACTAAAATTTCATGTAGCTATACTTTAGTCTATACATGTTAAAGCTTGAAGGCTCATTTTAAGCTCTCGCACAAGCCCCTAATATGTTTGAGCCGGCTCTGCAATAATGTAGGAGTAGGCACCTTGTTTGCTTCAAAAAGAAGAGAGAGAGAGGGAGAGTGGTTAGAGGCCAAGAAGAGTAAGCAAGCAAGAGAGCTTGATATAATTTCTATGAGCTGTGGAGAGTGATCAGAGATCCAAGAGAAAAATGGACAAGATAAGCGAAGCGTTTGAGAAGGTGAAGATGAACCAAGCCTTTGAAAAGGTCAACACCAAACAAGCCTTCGACAAGATGAAGATGCTCGTCGGCATGGACGTCGACGACGACGACGACGAAGAATCCGGCACCGGCGCCGCTTCTTCCTCCGGTCTGCAGCACCAGGACTCTTTCATTGACGACTTCAATCGCAACTGTACCTTGTCCACCAAACAGGTATAACCTAATCACATCTTCTTCATCTCTGCTCAGATCTACCTGCATTTCCTGTTTTCCTTTTCAATTTTGGATGATTTGATTTTGTGTTTGTGTGTGTGTGTGTGTGTGAATTCTACAGAGGTTTTATGGCTTCGCGATTTGCTTGGCTGCTGGATTGACTTGTACTCTCCTGGTAATTTTTTCTAGTCATTTCTTTCTTTTTTCTTTTTCTGTTTGCTTGATTTCTGATTATATGCTTAATTATATCATTGAAATTGCTGATAGATTCTTGGAATTTTGTTAGTGCATATTGAATCTCCTGTGCTAAATGCTTGAAATATATGCTATACGACTCGGCATTGCTAAATGGTATTGTAATTAGTAATCTGTGTATGTTTTGTAGGCGGGAAGGTAATTGAGCAAAGTAGAAAATAGTTTCATTCCAGTATGTGTTGTTTTGATTTCAATGTCAGGGTCGGTTGAACTGCCATGGGAATGTTAGTTTATGTAGTTGTATAAATGAAATTTGACTTGAAAATGTATTGATCGAGTCTGCTTTGATACTGATGTGCGGGCGTTCTTTCTTTTCTCCTGACAGTCGATGCTTGTTTTCTTTCATCCAATCAAGTTTGCCATTACGTTCACTCTCGGAAATTTGCTTTCACTTGGAAGGTTTGTGTACATATGCCTTTTTCACTTCTCATGAGATCCATGATGCTGTTGGCTTAAAACAACAGTTTCACATTTTTATTTCACTGAGGTTTTGAAAGCAAATGTTTGAGCTTGTGGTTCTTTTTAATATCATATTTCCACTAGGGAAATGGAATTGCTATTTGCAACTCGATTAAAATGTCATAGGAATCCTTCCATTTCGAATGAGGTTCTCTAAAATCTTCAGTTAATGGTTGTCATGTGACATGGTAATTATTGTGGTTTAGAATGAAGAACAAGCCCCGTAAGGTTCTAAAATTTTAATTATTTGTGTTGTAATTTTTGGGAACATAACAAATGGTATCAGTCAGTAGTGATCTTGTCTATCTACCAAAAAAAATAAAATAAATTAACACTTTGTGTGCTTATATTAAAATTAGAGAACAAACTAGTGTCACCTTGATGTTTTATCATAATGTGTAACAGTATGTGCTCCTGCTCGTTCAGGTTCTTGTGGTTTTATTCTTTTTATTATTGTCAAAAGTTTTAGTATGTTTTAGTCTGTATAAAACTTCAGTTTCCAGGAACCATTTTTCAGTTTTGATGTTGAATCGGACCTTTTTGTATGGCAGCACAGCATTCCTCATTGGACCTAAGCGGCAAGTCTCAATGATGCTCGATCCTGTTCGCATTTATGCAACAGCCATATACCTTGCAAGCATAATAATTGCATTGTTTTGTGCTCTTTATGTAAGTTTCACTATATCTTCGCCCCTCGTTTACAGTTTAATTATTTATTATATTTTGGTGTCATTATCTTCGTTGGAATAGTTTCAGGTCTCTGATGTTAACTGATTGTCTTGTTTTCATTGAGCAGGCCCATAACAAAATATTGACGCTTTTAGCAATAATTTTGGAATTTGGTGCATTGATTTGGTATGTGATATGAGTACAACTTTTATTTACCTTCTTAGAGTTCTCTCAAATCTCATCTACTGTTGTCTTCGCTTTATAATTTGCTAGTTTCTTCAGTTGTAGATTTGCTAATTTCCAGAATAGTGGATATCTTGTCTTATAAATAAACAGGATGGAGATCTAGGATATTTTTAGGGCAAGATACGGTATCAACCTATTATCTCTTGGGTCTTTAGATCATGAAAAGTATGTCAATAGCAACAAGATGATAAGTTTCTTGGTTTAAAAATATATTTTAATGAATTGAACAAGTACAAAAAACATTGAAATGGTATAGGAGTTTCACAAACAGTGTCATCAGTTTCCGATTCAATAGTTTCTTGTTCTATTTAGTCTTATCTTCAGTTTGAAACATTATAATAGAACACATTCTGGCTAGTCATGGGGGTCGCCACCACTGGCTTGTGTATTCTAGGTTGTAGAGTTTGGGAGAATGTGCTGGACCTGAAGTTATTTAGTTCACTTTTGTCTGGTTTGTTACAAGATACTTAAGATATCCACAAGTTATTACCAAATTAACTGATATACAGCTAGCATGCTACAAGTGAAAAAAGAAACAGAACCTCTGCTGTTGTCATAGAAAAGACGAGCAACTGCGGTTTAGTTCTTTTCGTTCAGTAGGGTTACATATGGTTTCAAGTTTCAAAAGATTGACAGTGTAATGAATTGATTGAAAGCTGAAATGAAAGTAATATGCCATATTACACTAGACTACTCTTCATGAGTTTGTCTTGCTGCATTTGTTTTTGATTGCTACCATTCATTAATTTCCTCTTTGTTCTTTTTGAGTAACAGGTATAGCTTGAGCTACATCCCCTTTGCAAGGTCCATGGTGTCGAAGATCATGATGAGTTGTTTTGACACTGAATTTTAGGTTGATACTGACCAACCAAAGGGCTTGTGGTTCATCTTCTGGGGGAACTTGATTTCCTGTACACATTGAGTTTTGTGGTACATAGAGTAAGGTAGAAATACACGGATTTGAAATGTAAATTTTATGATTGAGATTACTAATTTGTACCAAGGTAGTGTTTCCCATATCCAAAATAAGAGATTTTCAAGGCTATTTTCTATGAATTACTATCTGAGATCAATAAACTATCAATGAAAGTGAAACTACCGTTCACATGACCAGTTCCGCCAAATTCCGAATGAGATTGGTTTAATGTGTTTTGGAGCTCTGGTCTCTTTAACAGAATCTCTGGTAGCTAGACTGTAAGATACTGTCGGTTAGAAATGAGTAGCGATTTATGTTCCTGGCATTGTTTGAATAGGGCTGGACATGGGTCGGGATTCGCCTGATCCCCTTCTTGTATCATGAGATTTTAAACGGAACGGGATGAGACGGGATTAGGTTTTTTGAAAATTGATCCCGCAGGCCCAGGATCCTGTACGGGACCGGGATTAAAACGGGATCCATGTTCATCAATTTAAGCAATAAGTTCAATTGTTCATAAATAAAACTAAACCTTTGCAATTCAAAAGCAAATGTCCACAACATAACAAATCACATATTGAATTACATAGCAAATCTAATACTCAACAACATAGCAAAGTTAATGTCCAGATAACATAACAAGTTATTGTCCAAATAACGTAACATAACAATTGTCTAGACTATAGACAAGGTTGTTTTAAGATATATGTTATGTTACAAGGTAAATGATAGAACATGTAATGTAAACTCTAGAGAAGAAAGCATCCTGAAGACCTAAACATTGTACCAGCCAGAGCCATGCTGCCCCTACTGCCCCTGCAAGCAAGACCTCTATTTTATTTTTTAGGTATAAATAGGCATATCAACAAAGCACACCAAATAAACATCTCTATTTCATTCTCCAAGTAAATTTCTACTTGCTCATAATCTAGTATAGCCTCCTAAGTTGGAGACAACATGGATAGTGTGAAACTAGCCAGCCAATGAACATACATAACAAACACAACAATATTTACAAACCTGAAACAGAACTAAAGAACCAATGGCAAATCAGAACTAAAAATTAAATTTTGAGTTAAAGAAAATTTCCTCTAGATAACACAAACTCTGGAAAGATCTAATCAACATGCATCACAGCCTTGGACCTTCCCTTGGATTTTGGGAATAGTTGAGGTATTGAGGCAGTGCTCACTATGCTCTCATGATCTAACCAACAAAGCAAACACAATAAGTAAAAATAGGGGAAAGATGAACATTAATTCAGCTTATACCAAATGACAGAATAAGAAAGAAAGAGAAGCAAATTGATATTGTACCTAATTCAGCTTTTTCATAGAATTCTGTGTTCTCAATCGAAGGCATCTCATCTTCAGCTTTAACTTTAGCAATGTCATCTCCCAACAACCAATTTTGCATGCAAACTAAGCCTCCACTGATTTAGGAGTCAATGAACTCCTAAATGGAGAAATCACTCTACCTCCAGTGCTAAAACATGACTCTGATGCAACTGTCGATGTTTGAATGGCAAGTACATCTCTTGCTATTGCTGCTATAACAGGATACTTAGGGCCATTTATCTTCCACCAACACAGTATGTCAAAATTATCATCATTCTCACCAATAGGTTCAAGAGGAGCATTCAAATATTGATCCATTTCATGAGTAAACACTGCCTCATCAGTCTCTTGGACTTTACTTCTCCAATTGTTCAACATCCTACCCCTCACACCTCTCTTAGGATTGTAGAGTGCTATCAATAAAGACTTGATTTCAGTGGTTCTGTATTCCACAAGATCTTCATCCAGACCTTCCTCCCTCAAAGCATGTGTGTAATTCCTGAGCTTGAATCTTGCATCGAGTACAAGTCTGATAATAATCAAGTGATTAATGTCTGTAAAGGAGCCAAAGTATTTCAAAAACCTAGAGCTCATATTTACAGCCATTTCAATTAATGTCTTCTCTGTTTCAGATCCAGTTACCATTTCAGGTGCAATGAAGAGGTTGTTGATGTTATTCTCCATTAAAATAACATCATGGAATGTTGTATGGACAGTTGGAGTCAAGGTTGCAGTAACTCGTAGAGTGATATCATAAAACACACCTAGCAGCTCAACAAATACAGCAGTCTTTTCCCAATCTTCTTTTCCAGGAGGCCCAACTCTATCTTTTCGACTAAGTGCACCTTCTAGAACAATGACAAAGCCGTCCTCATCAATGTCCTCCTCCGGTTCCTTGAAATAACTCAAATAAAGTTGATCCTCATCTTCTAAAATCCTAGCAAAGACTTTCTTGAACTTGATGGCTGCCTCCAACATAAGATAAGTCGAATTCCATCTTGTTGGGACATCTAGACAAACTAGACTAGTACTCTCAAGCTTTTCAGCTGCCACAGCTCTCCGAAAACTTGCAAGTCAATTAGGGGAAGACCTAACATACTTGACAACATTCCTAATGGCTAAAACACTCTTTTGCAGCTTCTTCAAGCCATGTCCTGCAATCAGATTGCATGTGTGTTGTGCATCTCACATGCATGTATTTACATCCCAAAATAGACTTGTAAACATCAGAATCATTCATGTTCACTTTCAGCCACTTTATAGCCGACTTATTGGTAGCAGCATTGTCCATAGTAATTGTCAGAATTTTCTCAATCTCCCACTGTAATAAACGCGCCTCTATAAGTCGGCCAATGGTTGCCCTTTGATAATTTTAGATAACACAGAAGTTTAAAATCCTCTTGTGCATTTTCCAATCTTCATCAATAAAGTGACCAGTAAGTACCATATAGTTGATATTTTGCATACTAGTCCAAGTGTCGGTGGTGAGACTGATCCTATAACCCTTCAAAGTTTTCTTTAACTGTTTTTTACTAACAACACATACAACTTGTGAAAACGTGTAACTAGTTTCTTACGAGATGGTAAAGGATTATACATAGGACACACTCTAGTACAAAACCTCTTAAATCCTGTCTTCTCAACAAAGCTAAAAGCCAACTCATCTATGACAATCATTTCTATTGTAACCACAACATAGTCATCATCATTGTAACCTACTGTATTTAGGCTGTTCGAAGTAGACTTATCACCAGTAAGAATTTTTTGATTCTTATTAAGTCTTGTTAGAAAATACCTACAAAACTGGTTGATATGCCGAATCATCCCCGAAGTCCCACTAGTATTCTCCACATTAAAATCTCCAATTTTCTCTCTAGGACAATGGATACAGTGGGCTCGACGTTGCTCAATGTTTATTGGGTTCCCCTCTGCATCCTTACTCTTTAATTTTTATTTTTTATATTCTTTGAAGTGATTCCAAACAAAGCTAGCTACTACATTTAATCAAAGTATTGACTACATCGATATCACCTGGAGCTGCCGAAGAAGTTTGTTAGCTCGAATGAGTTTGCTGGCTTTGTTGGGTTGAAGGAGCTTCTTGCACTGCATCCTCAATTTGAAGGGGATTAGAGGGCAGAGATGGTGATGTCGCTGAGAAGGTGGTGTCGTTTGAATCTTCAAGGCTTGAAACTTCTTCATTTCGACGAGCAACAAGCTTCTTCCCTCTAGCCATCAATCACCGAGCAACAAACTTCTTCTCCAATTAACTTTCATTTTCTGCAATTAGTATTGCAATTCAGTTAGTATAACTGATATAAAAGTATTGCTTAATAAAACGGGATCCTCCGCAGCTGAGCAGAGGACCCTTCAAAGTTTACACATGCAAGTCTGTTGAACCAAAACGGCCAAACCCTTCACAAAACCATAAGAACATCTCTAAATCCACCCAAATTCGATATGTGATCCAAAGACTCAAACTTTCTCACCAAAGACTCAAACTTTGCCACCAAATCCAAACCAAAGCTTCAAACTTTAGTTCAGAACCCAACTATATGGAACTGGATGTGGTGCAAGAGCTTCAAAAAAAAAAAAAAAACAGAGAGAGATGGAGAAAGAAGAAAACCTAATTGTGAATCTGGAAACTTTTTATCACTAATCAAATTCTTACCTCTGCTTCAAATTACAACTCTGAATCAACTGTGGAGGATCTTTTCTTCCGCTTTGGAATGGGAGGAAGCCGGATGAGCTCGGAGGACGAGGACTTGAAGGGCTCAGAGATGAAGCCGAGGCCGAGGACTTGACGGGCTCGGAGGACGGATGATCTCCAGGAAACGAAGCCGAGGCCGCCGGGCTCAGAGGACGTACGGATGATTGGGCGGAGCAGATAGTCAGGATACAGAACCCTAAATCTCCAAACTCAGAACCCTAGACCGAGAAAGTGGAGTTGGGAACTTGAGAGAGGCTGAGAGACGAGAGTGGGAGAGGCTGAGAGACGAGAGTGACCTTTGCTAAAAATCAACAGCTGAGAGAGTTTAGCTGAATTTCAACAGCTGAGATCTTAGTTGAATATATATATATATATATATATATATATATATATATATATATATATATATATAATATAATTATTTTGATTTTTATTTTCTTATGGGACGGGACATGATTTATTTAGCTGATCACGATCTCGTCCCGTCATTTTCAAACGGGATCGGGACAGACGGGATTTGTATTTTTCAAACTTGAATCCCGTCCCATTTAAGGACGGAATCGGAATTTCGGGACTAAATTCCCAGCCCTAGTTTTGAACGTCAGTTTCTTCTCAAATGTTTGTTGCCAGTCGAGAAAAGTTTCATGCTGGACGGGAGAAACCTGTTCTTAAGTTATGTGTTTCATAAGTACAGTGCATGGGGGTGGACTTGGTTCCATCAATCCGGTTTATGGGCAGAAATTGCTAAACAAAATGATGATATAGGGTTTTAAGTTTTTTAAAACTGATCGAGGGAGATGGGGATGACGCCAAGTATTCATTGAAGAAACTCAAGTGCTCACTAATTTCTTGAAACAAATATGATTCTAAAGCTACTACTGTCAAGAGTGTCAAGTATCAAAATAAACCTCCATCGAGAGCCTTTGCCTCGACTTGTAATTTGGGTTACAAGAGCTCAGGTCAACTGGACTCAACTCCACTAGCTAGGGCGGAGACCTTTAGACCCATTGTTGGAGATGTAAAATTTTCATCCTTCATGTACGTTTTAGCCTCCTGCACAGTTTCAACTAAATATTGAGATGGGAACTGATGGAACTGTAAAGCGTTGTGAGCTTGAACATCGTTCCATTTTATTCATATAGCAAATAAAATCAAGGTGAAGCACCAAGGTCAAAATGGAGGATATCTTTTGACTTATAAGGAAACATACTGTATAATTTTTTTTTTGGCAAGAAGAAAATGCATTAAATCGAAACCAAAACACACAAAAATAAAGAGCCACAACCCAGCACCTCTTAACAAGCCTAATGAGGACAGGGAAGGCCATCATAAACCAGAATGTTTACAAGAGAGAGAGGAGGGGAAGAAGACCAGTCCGGGGGACACATGCCTCATAAAGCTAAACTAGCAACGTGATTGGCAGCTCGGTTAGCTTTCCTGGTGGACCAAAGCCAGATGACTTGCTGGATTGAGGAGAGATACCGGGCTTTGATGAATAAATCATCCCACTTCCCAATTACCTGGGGGAGAGCTAGATGTAAAGGCTTTAATCAACACCTGGTAATCTGAAACGATAATAATCGGCCCTGGGGGAAGAGAAGTTGCAAGCTTAAGGCCTTCTATAATGGCTAAGAGTTCCCCAGCAGGGGAGTTAGGGCAGGGGTTGTACCTGCATAACTTCCAACCAGGGTACCAGAGTGATCTCTAACTAACACTGCCAGACCAGTTCTAAGAGAAGAAGAGCTCCATCCTACAGGGAATTAAGGGATGGTATTTATTAATCTGTTGGGGACAAAGGGGCGGTTGACAAGACGGATCAAGGAGGTGGGTGGTGGAGGAATTGATAACCAAGGCGATAAACACCTAAAGAAGATAGGCTTAGCTCATGTGAAGCTAGGGAAGTGGGGGAAGCTCTCAACTCAGAGAGAGAACAAGGAAACACACTGTATCAACCTACTAGTTTTAGGGGTTATGAGGCGGTGAAGAAGCAGCGAATAGCAACTAGATGATATGTTTCTTGGTTTCAGGATTTTGCTAATCAATCGAACAAGTTCTAAAAACATAAAAAAATGATATAGGAGTTGAGAAACAGTGTCATCAGTTTCTCATTCAATAGTTTCTAGAATGGCTCTACCAGAAGGTATTGAGTTCACTTCGGATAGGTTCAACTCTATCTACTATTACTACAGTAGATATATTTTACTCTACTTGTCCATCTATAGGAGTTATCTGTTAGTCACGTGAGCACTTGTAAATGTACTGATGCAAAGACAGCAGTCCAAATGCTATTTAGACTATATTCCTTTTCAGTTTGGGGTATCAATGAAATATCAACAAACTTTCTGCCTTGTTTTCCATTTACATTTTTGTTTCCTCTCAATATACCTTCATTGCTGCCTTCTTTCATTTCCATTCCAATTTTGTCTTATCAAATTGGTAATCAGAGCCTATGGTGAGGGGATTACAGGTTACCCACCCATCCCAATCTCTACCAAATTCCACCATACCTCCGCTGCCGAACACATCTTCTGCATCCTCTTCTGACCCATCTTCACCGACACCAGAACCACCACCACCACCACCACCACCACGCTTATCTTTAGAGCTCCTGCAAACTCAACATGAAGATCTGATATAGGCACAATCTGATATAGGCCAATTTTGAGACCTTTAAAAACAAAGTGATCCAGTGTTTAGCCCAACGCGCACCTACTTCCACTACATACTCCACCAAGCCTTTCATCAACCCAAATTTCGTTCCCACACCAACTTCTAGCCACTCCACAGCCACAACCAGATTTTCATTACACCACTCAACCTCATCTATACCACCAGGATTTTCAGCCCTTCCGTCATCATCATGCTCACCCTATGCTTCATCCTCTCTACAATCACCACCTGGTTTCACAACAACCCCACTCTCCACAATCTACAACCATTCCTCTCTTTCAAAAACATCCATTCTCTCGACCTTACTCCCCAATTGGGACACCTCACAAACCAATGTTCCAACCCTTATACATGCTTCTCTACAAGACCTGCTTACTCAACCCACACCACCACTTCCACACAACCCGAACCCATTTTTGGTGCTTATGCTTACCCAAACCACTACTCATTTCTCCGGGCCCTGCAACTCACACCTCCCCAACCATAACATTACCATCCTCCCAAGATCGACCTCCCACGATTTAATGGGGAAGATGCTATAGGATGACTTGCCATGGCAGAGAGGTACATAAGAGCCCAACTAATCCCTCTCCATGACTGAATCGCCCCCATTAGGTCCATTTTGGCCCAGATGCATCCATCTGGATGAATTCATTTGAAACCAGAAACCTATCACCTATGTGGGAGAGATTTGTGTCCGCCTTCCTTGAGCATTTCGGCGCCATTAGCACAATTGACATCAAAGAAACTTTGTCTCACTTACAACAGAAAGGCAGTGTTGACGAATTCATCACTGAATTCACAAAGTTGTCTTGTCGAGCTCCAAATTGGCCAGATAGCCAACTATTACCCATGTTTATCGACGGTCTTCAATCGGAGATTCGATCTGATGTTGAAGCGATGAAACTTGCCACGTTATCTATTGCCCAACGCCTAGCACGGCGGTTGAAGGCAAAGGTATTCAACAAACGAGCAACGCGTCAAACCAAACCTACCTCCTGGTCTCAACAGTCTCCCTCCTACAGTTGTCTCAACTCATTCACCCACCACACATCCAGTCAAACGAACCACTCCCAAATTCAAACCTCAAATACTCCTACCCCGACAAACTATGCACCACGCCCCCAATTCAGACAACCGTTCCGTAACTGGTCCACAACAGAGCAATGGGATCGTCATGCCGAAAATATTTGTTTCTATTGTACGTGATGAGCCATAAACCAACACCCACAAATGCATAAAGCCATTTACGGCCATCCTGGAATGCCCCACCCTTGTGGATGCGACCGATGACACATAGCTTGAACCAACAAACCCTGAAAACCCCACGTCGGAAACTTACCCATTGAATGCAATCACCAAAATCAAATTAAGCGACATGATGCGATTCAGAGGTTTCGCCAATGGTCAGCCCATAACCATTTGTGTTGATTGCGGGTCTGCAACCACTCTTTTAAACCCATCGGTGGCACAAAAATTGAACCTACCGATAGACTTCAACCCATCAGTGCAATTCAAGTTCGCTTCAGGCCACCAGATTGCTCCTTTCGGTCGAATCGATAATGTCACCATCGAAATCGATGACTACTCCTTCACTGACTTTCTTATTACTACCGGTTGGTGGGTGTGACCTCTTGTTGGGAGTTCCTTGGCTAGACTCTCTGGGCTTCTTTGGAATGCACTTCTCTGATAAAATCATGATGTTTAATCATAAAGGCAGACTCCAAGTGTTACATAGTCTACACCCTCAGAATGCTACACCATCCTTACCACTACCACCTGACATTATGGGTCTCTTCTCAGTGGACCATTTGTACAATACCACCGAGCCCAAATCCTTGCCACCCAAATCCAACAATGTGACTGTCCAAGCCTTATTGGAGGAGTTTTCTGAGTTATTTGAGTCGCCGACGGGTCTTCCCTCACAACGGCCTATTGATCATCGTATTACACTCTTGGAAGGAACTGATCCCGTTAACGTGAGACCATACTGCTATGCTCACTCACAAAAGACAGAGATTAAATCTCAAGTACGTGAGATGTTTGCTCAAGGTATTATAAGGCCTAGCACTAGCCCATTCTCTTCTCTGGTGCTTCTTGTTCGGAAGAAAGAAGGGATGTGGTGTTTTTGCGTGGATTACCGCGAACTCAATGCGGTTATGGTTAAAGACCGTTTCCCCATTCCACTTGTCGATGAGCTTTTGGACGAATTGTATGGCGCTAAGTTTTTCTCCAAATTGGATTTAAGGTCGGGCTATCACCAAGTACGCATGTAAACAGGAGTTATACCAAAGACTGCATTTCGAACTCATGAGGGAAATTACGAGTTTGTTATCTTGCCATTTGGTCTATCTAACGCGCCATCCACTTTTCAAGCTCTTATGAATGAGCTCTTGTGGCTATTACCTCGTAAAGGTGTATTGGTATTCTTTGACGATATTTTGATCTATAGTGCCGATTTGGATTCTCATATTCAACTCCTTTGAAGTATTTTTGAGATATTGTAGGTTAACAGCTTGAAACTCAAGCTCTCAAAGTGTGAATTTGCACAGCAATTTATTTCTTATTTGGGGCACACTATTAATGTGCAGGGGGTTTCTATGGACCAATCCGAGGTTCAGTGCATTTTAGATTGGCCCAAACAAAAATCAATCAAGTCTCTTAGATGATATATCGGCCTAGTTAGCTACTACAGACGCTTCATACCCCACTTTGCAATCATAACAAGACCGTTGAATGATATATTGAAGCATGGTGGTTTCAAATGGTCGCCACAAGCTGAAGAAGCATTTCTTCACCTCAAACATGCCATGACTACTGCCCTTGTTTTGGCACTACCAGACTTCTCCATCCTTTTTACTATTACTGCTGATGCAAGTGGTGTCGGTATTGATGATGTACTGTCACAGCGACAACACTAAATAGCCTTTCTCAGCAAAACTCTCTCTCCACGGAATCAACTACTATCAGTATATTAGAAAGAGATGATTGTAATCCTATTTCCAGTAGAAAAATGGTGAGCATACATATTAGGCCGACATTTCAAGATACAAACAGACCAGCAAACGTTGAAACACATGATGGACCAACGTGTCACCACACCAGCTCAAGAGAAATAGGTCAAATCATTGATGCACCCCCATCTTTGATTGCCTTTCTCACATTGATGCAGCCTGCCGACGAGATAGTGAAGCACAAATCATCATCACAGCTCTCAAACAAGACCTGCCAGCAAACAAACATTTCAGTTGGTCTAATCATCGACTTTATTACAATGAAAGAGCCTATGTTGAAGCTTCTTCTGAATGACTACACAAGCTCCTGACTGAATACCACTCTTCAGTAACAGAAGGTTATTTAGGATATCTAAAAACATACCTTCGCATTACAAGGAACTTCTCCTGGCCGGGCATTAGAAAAGACGTCAAAGCATTCGTCGCCAACTGTGACCAATGTCAGCGTCAAACATATGAAACCACCAAACTCCCTGGTCTCCTCAACCCATTACCAATTCCGGAGAATGTCTGGTTTGATATCTCCATGGACTTTGTCAATGGCCTCTGTTAGACAAAATGTCACCCTCAAGTATAAGTTATAGTATAGGGGGATTATGAGTAGGGGATATTGTACCTAGGGATTGGAAAACCCACTCTAGCTAGGGAAACTTAAGAGATGCTAGATGAATATGCAAATGTACAAGTCACAAATAAAGGGACAAAGTGAACCTAAGTTCATGGTGAATATATGCAAGATGGTGTAGTGATTTGATTTTTGGTTGGAAATGGTATTGCCTAGAAACTAAATGATTACTTGAAATGTAAACTAAGCTATGCTAAACTAGATGTGATGAAATTAATGGGAGTTGGGACTTAAGGTTGTCTTCTCTAACTTCTCTTGCAAACAATGATGCTTCTAATGTGAATGATGTCATTTTAATTAGCCAATTTCTCTCCTTACATCCCTCTCAGGTATGATAAGGGACACTCTCCTTTGAAAGTATCAAACAGCCCCTCTTGGGTATGATACTCAGCTACTGAAGTCATGCATTTCAATCCGATTAGGTATTTAATGCATTTCCCTAAGTGCACAAAGCTTTGAGATGAAAAAATTATGCAAATTAACCATGCTTATCTCTAAAGTGATTGTAGTTCACAACCCTAACATGCACATATGATATGCTATCATACTTCAAACAACTAAGGTTAATCAAGCCCTAATCATTTCTCATGTCATGTGCACAAACATACCCAAATTGATTAAGTTCAAGCATGAATATTCAACTCTTGATCTAGAATATCAAAGTGCTAATGAAAAGTGCATCAAACACAATATTTAAATTAATGCCATACAAGATTGGCTGAGGCTTTCAACCCTAGCCCTAACAAACTAAATACTCACTCATGATCAAATACACAAGTTTCAACATGTTCATGAACAACAAAGTAAAGAGTAAGGGTAGAGAAGTGACTAATAAGGCTCAAGTTGAGGATGGTGAGGATGAACTCATGGAGGCCTTGTCATGGTGATGATGAAGGTGGTGGTGGTGGTGAATCCTCAAATGACACTGGACTCCTCTTCCTTCTCCTTGCTTGATGATGGTGTGTGGAATGGAAGGATGAAGTAGTAGTGAATCTTTGTATATATGGAATGAGATGGGTGGAAGCAAAAGATGATGGACTTGATAGTGGTGGTTATAGAGGTTATGGATTGAAGGTGGATGTGGTGAAGACTTTTAGAGAAAAAGATACTGGGAAATGTAGAGAATAGAGAGAAAAAAGAGGTAGAGTGTAGTGTGGATAGTTATGGGTGATTGAGGGAAGAGAAAGACTTGAATAGAGATGAGTGAAGTGTGAAAATGAGGGAGAGAACTCCTTTTGATCAACCATCCCTATTCAAAACCCTAAGGGAGAGGAGAGGAAGAGTGTGAGAATGGAGAAAGTCCCCAAAAACAAGGCAAAAAGTTGAGGGAAGGTATGGTGATGCATAGATTAGGTAATGATGGACAAAAATGTGATAATTGCCTACAAAACATATCAGATTTTTGCATGGAAGGTTGGACTTTTGGGCCATAAGGATGAGTTATGATGGTGTGGGATATGGAGAAAGGTGGTGGAGTTGAAATGTAACCAATTTAGTTGGGATTTAGTTGTGATAGTATCATGTACTACCCCTCTTTTGCTCCTCCATAAAGATGACTGAAAAATACATGAAACCGCCTAAAGTGGTGGTGTGCCGCCAAAAGTAGTGGTGCACAGAAAAATTGTCGGAATTCCATTTTTCTCCTCTTGTCAAGATTTTCTACAAAACATGAAAATGGATTAGTCAAGATTATATTAAACTCATAGAACAAGTAATTTTCATGTTTTAGGACATACAAATGTATGTGAATTATGATCTAACAAATACCCCCAAACTTGAACTTTTCTTGTCCTCAAACAAACTAAACCAAATCCGACACTAAAACAAAATAACTATCTAATCCTTCCAACAATTTTCTCAAAGAACCAAAATAGAGATAGGGCATGGAAATCAAGCTAGGTCTTAAAACTTCAAGGTTCATGGATCAAATGCTTGCGTTTTCAAAAGTGCAACATGTCTCAACAAAACTTCAAGGTTCATGGAAATCAAGCTGGGTCTTATTAGTCATTTCAATATACCAACAAAATTGAGAATGCATGTCAAATCATGTTAACCATAAACTCACAAAATATTCACTCTATTTTTTTTTTCTCTCACACAAGTGTTTATGGGTTAACTACACTAAACTCAAAATAAACTCATGCAATACCACCATATGCTTGCTCTTCAATCTTATCTCCTCTTATCAAACAACACCACATCTTGGATGAAAATGACTTTTATTGGGTGTAATGAGGCTTAGGGTGTGGGGTAAAGAAATGAAATAGAATGGAATAACAAATTTCAAGCAACTTGACAAGTAACAATGTACTATCCTAATTTTTAAATTTAGTCAAGTTCTATTTTTCTTGTGAGAAATAGAAAGTAGAGATCGTCACAAGTTCGTCACATTTTTCGTGAATTATTTGAGTTCCCGAGTTATTTTTAACGATTTTTGAAAGTTTAATCAGAGAATAATTATATGTCGACGTGGCGAGCTCCGATTGGAGGAGAAGCTGACACATGACAGATGGGGAAGAGGGCAGCTGACGTTGATGTCAACAATGTGTGCTGATGACGTCATCATCAGCCTTAGTCATTGTATACATGTCACATTTGTAGTGATGGGCTTCTGTGTTGTTGACAAGTGTCACCAATAGCATGGTGACATGTGGTATTTTGATGGAGCTTTTATCCAAGCATATTTGTACCTGCAAAACAACTTCATACAAATATTACCCTCTTGTGTCATCGTTAGTATAGGACAAGTAGGGATCGTTCAATTCGGGGAAATCAAGGGCGTTCAATCACATAAAGCATTACAAAATCACATGGGGGTTTGAAATTTATATCTAAAACCTACTGAAAATTACGAAATTAAATCTAAATTATTATATACAATTGATCAACACCTTCCACACAATACACAAAACACAAAACTCATTACACATGCAACGAAATTAAACAAAGTAATAAGGGCAGCAAGCTAAAATCGAATTCTAGATTCAATTAAGTTGCAATTTAATTAGAGCCTTCGCGGTTTATCTAATTATTCAAAACATCACAAGTATTTAGAATTAACTTCGCGTGTAATCCTAAACATGGTACTAATCGGTTTAAAAACACTTCGCATAGAAATTAAACACAAAGAGCACATAAGCACAATATGTCGAATTGGAAACATGTTAGCAAGTATGCCGTCACTCATCTCACATTGACATGCAAATTTCCAGAATTATTCTAGCCCTTAGATAAATACAAATTAAAACCAACTTCGCGTATGATCCAACATGTATTAAATCGGCATGTGAAACCAACACACAAAGGATAGTTATGGCCGAAACTACCTTCATGCATACGGTTTTTATGCATGTAAATTCAGGAAATCAACCAAATTAAATCAAGAACACATGCAAAAACCTACTGCCCATAAAAATACATTCAATTAAATCACATGCATAATTCAGAAATTAAACCAAAGAAAACCAAATCATATAACAAAAATTCGGTAATCAAAAGAATAATTCATAAAACCAAAACAAAATACAACCATCCATTCAATCTTCATAAATAAAAGTATTGAATTTATACAGAAAATTACAAGCCATGAGAGATGAGTAAATCACACTTTAAACAAAACCTTGAGAGGAATCGGCAAAGGATAATTTGATGATGAAGAACACTTGTGATCGGCAAGCTTGGTGAAGGTGAGATGGAATCGGCTAAGGCAATTTTCTGTATAGGATTTTTGTGGAATTATTTTGGTAGAGTTTCAGCTTTGCTTGAGCGTCAGAAGAGAGATGATTTTCTGTGTAAAAATCATCCAATATATAAAGGCAAAAGGGTGGCAGCAACTAGGGTTCACAAAACCTAGTTTTTCTCAAACTTATCCTGCTGGCAGATTTGACCTTCGAGTGAAGATTATGGAATATCGTTCTCTAGAAAATAGATATTGAGGTGATTCTAGTTGGGTTGGAAACTAGACACCCGTAGCTTTCTATCCATATAAGGCTCGAATTTTGATTCATTGTAAGCTGTCCGGGAGAGTCCGTGGAAGTTGGATGATGTGCACAGGAATTCTGCCGAATTTGATCAAGATTTGTTGCGATTTTCTTCCTCTATTTTCTGCCGAAAATTCCCAAGGTAATGACTGAATAATTGAGCAATATCTTTTTAGGTTTTCCATGAATTAATTCAGCCAAAAATCTTGCACAAAGGTTGGAATTCAGTCCACATTCGTAAGCCAAATCCATGTAGAACTCGGTTTAGGTTTTCTTCTTTCGGCAGACTTGACCTTCGTGCATTCAAACCGGCATAACGTTTTGCTCAGGAAAGATTTTGCTGCGATTCCAAGTCTCGGAGAAACTAGACTCGTAGAGCTTTCCAACGGTGTATGCCATGTTCTCTGGTTTTAAGCGATGTGTTCCACAGAAAATTCGGAAGTCAGGACACAGTTATAGGAAAATCATGGTAGTCCCTGGTGATCTTTGCTCAAACGGCCAAGTTGCAGCCATCGTTTGGGTGACTTTCCGAACTCCAATTGATCTGAAATTTTGACACAATACACTTTAGCTTACGAATTAAATGCACACCAAATTGCATCAAATTTGGAAAAGGATAGATCAGTTTAGCACGAGCCTCAAAATCACGAAAAAGACATATTTTACTTTATTTTCAGATTTCTATACTTAGTCTTTTTTCTGATAATTAAGCACACTTTCTCCAAAACTCTACCAAATTGACACTAAACTAAATTATGATTCTATCTTAGGTAAATAAGGGTTAAACGAAGCATAAATGAGGGCATAAGCATATTAATATCGTCGCACATTGTACTTCTATCAACTACCCCACACTTAGCTTTTGCTAGTCCCTTAGCAAAACAAAAACAAAAAGACTCAACTACTGCCCCTAAATGATTGTCTCAGGATCTTTAAAACGCATAGCTTTCAAGTTAAGCAATTCAATGTAAGCACAATAATCCCAAGCGTCATAGACATGTATCAAAGCATGAACAAGTAAGAAACGAAAATCACAAGCAATGACATGTTAAGTTGATTTCATCCTCCTCACTAGGCATACTCTCTTCTTTTCACTCATGATATGGCAATTCACTCATAGTATATGCAAGAGAACAGATTGTAAGGCAACAAATAGCTCGCATATTTCATCAAATAAAAGCACTTTGTGAATCAATTTTCTGGAAAAACTTCATGTAACAACTATGTACAGCAATGAACCAAAGCCATAAGCTCAACTCTTGACAAAAATCTCTACATATCAAAGTTCACCCATTTTAGGAATCTTGAAAAGATCAACATAAAGGTGATAATGGGGATTGGCATAAGGCATTCACATTTAGGATAGTGGTGATAAAATGTCACCAAGACTTAGCAAAATTCAATACTCCTTATGACTTCACTCCAAGGGCCAAA
Organism: Potentilla sterilis; assembly: GCA_963682095.1. Lineage (NCBI taxonomy): Eukaryota > Viridiplantae > Streptophyta > Magnoliopsida > Rosales > Rosaceae > Potentilla > Potentilla sterilis. The sequence goes on along the minus strand of OY821767.1, from coordinate 15,801,475 downwards.
TTTCATCATGCTGGGCCCAAACTTCATTCTTTTCTTCCCCATAACATAGTGAATATGAACAAAGGTCAAATATGATATTAATAGACCTTCAATTGTAAAACAAACTCCAAATTCACCATAAAAACTCAATCCAAACATTTTTCTTGCCGATTTGTTCTCTTTATTCTTTCTCTATTTTCGGCTCAAATTTTTCTTTTCTGTCCGAATTTTTCTTTTCTTTTTATTTTGGCAACAACATTTTTCTTTCTTTTGGATCGACTCACCCCACACTTGTTTCACATCATCACTTCAAATCACAAATTCCAATTAAATTTTACCAAATCTTGACAACAATGGTAAGGATAAACTATTCTAAGTTCAAGGAATGTGTATCATGGTGATGAAATAAAATGGCTCAATGTTAGCTCAATGGGGTTAAAACTAAGGAGTCCCACGACAGGCACAAATTAGGCATAAGCTTTATTTGGCATTGGTGGTCATCCTAACATGATCTTTTCAATCCTTTTCAAAATCAAGGCATTTCATGAATAATAGTCTTAAAAATTGTCAAGAGCAAGTTCTAGCCTTCTAGAGTTCATTAAAAGCTATGACACATAGTCATTGAATAATCAAAGAATAATGAAGTTTTGAAAAATTCTGCCTATTTTTTTTTTATATTTATCGCTCATGAAGAAAGTATATGGCATCAAAGCTCACACAGGTTATTATGGAACAAAATCAACACAACATGCATGCTTATTACACAAATAAATCCAAGTCTCAAATGTTCATATCAATCATAATGTCCATGAAACTTACAATTAATTCTCATGATTATGCAAAACCATCATCTATGTACTCAAAGATATAATCATCATAGACTATTAGGGGCATCCTAAGACTCAAAAACAAAACAAAATAAACAAAAGCAACGAATTTTTTTTTATTTTTCTGATTTTCTGATTTTTTTTCTATTTTCTTTTCTTTTATGACTCAAAACAAAGACAAAATAAAACAAAATATGTGAAACATATATTCCCTACCCCACACTTAGAAAATTACATTGTCCTCAATGTTACACAAAAATTATGTTGTAATCTCTAAGCATATGATAAATCACACAAGTTCCACATTTATACAATTCAACCAAAAAGAGTTTAGGGATTTAGAAAATTCAAACTCTCGTAGACGGCTCCTTCACACTTTTGGTTGAAATGGGTTGCCTCCCATGCAGCGCTTAATTATTTATAGTCCTTTAGCCTAGACTCTTCTCCATGCTCGTCAGGATCTTAGTGCATCTATAAGTTGTATCTCCTCAATGGTGTGCTCCGCAAAAGGCTCGTAGTAAGGCTTTAGTCGATGATCATTCACCTTGAACGCTTTTCCTGTTTCAATACTCTGAATTTCAATGGCACCATGAGAAAACACATTAGTAACAATATAAGGCCCAACCTAACGAGAACGCAATTTTCCAGGAAATAATTTAAGACGAGAATGAAATAACAAGACTTTTTGACCAATATGAAACGTTTTGCCTCTTATCATCTTGTCATGAAACAATTTCGTCTTCTCCTTGTAAATCCAAGCAGCATCGTATGCGTCATTCCTGATTTCCTCAAGCTCGCTCAATTGCAATTTCCTGTGAAGTCCAGCCTTGTCTAGCTCCATGTTGAATTGCTTGACTGCCCACCACGCCTGGTGCTCTAACTCTACTGGAAGATGGCACGCCTTGCCATAGGTGAGACGAAATGGAGACATCCCAATAGGTGTCTTGTATGCCGTTCTGTAGGCCTATAATGCATCATCAAGTCTGTCACTCTAATCTTTCCTTGATGGGCCCACAGTTTTCTCCAATATGATCTTGATCTCTCTATTCGACACTTCCGCCATTCCGCTCGTCTGAGGATGATAAGGTGTGGATACCTTATGGGTGGCTCCATATCTCTTGAGCAAAGCCTCAATTGTTCTGTTGCAGAAATGAGAACCCCCATCGCTTATTAGCACACGAGGTACTCCAAACCTGGAAAATATGTTAGTTCTCAAGAAATATGCAACAACTTTAGAATCATTAGTCCTTGTGGCTTTCGCCTCCACCCATTTTGACACATAATCAACAGCCAACAAGATATATAGAAAGCCCTTAGATGAAGGAAAATGTCCCATAAAATCTATCCCCCAAACATCAAAAATTTCGACAATTATGATAGAGGTTAGGGGCATTTGATCTCTCTTACCAATGTTACCTGTCCTTTGGCACCTATCACATGCCATACAAAATGTGTATGCATCTTTGAAGATCGTGGGCCAATAAAATCCGCTTTCTAATACCTTAAGGGATGTCCTCTTAGCTCCAAAGTGTCCTCCACACGCTTCAGTGTGGCAAAATGCTAGGATCGGCCTATGCTCTTCTTGTGGAACACAACGTCGAATAATCTGATCACTACAAATCCTCCAAAGATAGGGATCGTCCCATATGTAGTGTCTTGCATTCTTTTTGATCCTCGTCTTGGTTGCCTGCAAACATGTACTTGGAAAAGTTTTAGTAACTAAATAATTGACAATGTCTGCATACCAAGGGTCTTTTGTGTCCACACGAAAAAGCTGCTCATCTGGGAAAGTTTCCTGAAGTGGCAACGTTTCCTCCTCTTTCACAATTCTGCTCAAGTGATCCGCCATAACATTTTCACTCTCCTTCTTGTCCTTGATTTCGATGTCAAACTCTTGGAGTAAGAGAATCCATCGAATCAAGCGTGGCTTAGCATCATTCTTCTTCATCAGATATCTAAGGGCTGCATGATCAGAATAAACAATCACTTTAGAATTCAAAAGATATGATCTAAATTTTTCTAAAGCGAAAATAACAGCCAGCAATTCTTTCTCAGTAGTAGAGTAATTCAATTGAGCATTATTCAATGTACGAGAAGCATAATAGATGGCGTTTGGTTTCTTCTCTTTTCTCTGTCCAAGAACTACTCCAACTGCATAGTCTGAAGCATCACACATGATCTCAAAAGGTAGCGTCCAATCTGGTGGCGCCATAATAGGGGCTGACGTCAAAAGCACTTTCAACTTTACAAATGCATCTTCACACCCTTTTTCCCATATGAATGGAACATCCTTATGCAAAAGGGCACAAATAGGCTTGGCCACCAGCGAAAAATCCTTGATGAACCTCCTGTAAAAACCTGCATGGCCAAGAACCGAACGTACCTCCCTTACAGTTGTAGGGGAGGGTAAGTGAAGCATAATATCAATCTTGGCCCTATCAACCTCTATACCCTTAGCAGAAATAATGTGTCCTAAAACTATCCCTTATTTTACCATGAAATGACATTTTTCCCAATTAAGTACAAGGTTAGTTTCTACACATCTTTTCAGGATTAATTCCAAATTCTCTAAATATGCATCAAAGTCTTTGCCATAAACACTAAAATCATCCATAAAGACTTCAATGATATTTTCAATTTAATCAGAGAATATAGAGTACATACAACGTTGAAATGTACCTGGTGCGTTGCATAAACCAAAAGGCATGCGTCGATAGGCAAACGTACCAAAGGGACATGTGAACGTTGTCTTTTCCTGATCATCTGGGTGAATGCATATCTGATTGTAACCGCTGTACCCATCCAAGAAGCAATAGAATTCGTGTCCAGCTAGTCTCTCCAACATCTGGTCCATGAAAGGCAAAGGCATGTGATCCTTGCGAGTAGTAGCATTCAGCTTTCTGTAGTCGATGCACATCCTATGTCCTGTCACCAATCATTGTGGCACAAGTTCATCCTTGTCATTCTTCACAACTGTGACTCCACTCTTCTTGGGTACAACTTGGACATGTGCAATCCACTGGCTATCTGATATAGGATAAATGACTCCACAATCTAGCAATTTGATCACCTCGTCCTTCACAATCTTCATCATAGGGGGGTGTAAACGTCTCTGACCCTCCCTAGTAGGCTTGGCTCCTTCCTCGAGCAAGATCCTATGAACACAAGTTGCAGGGCTAATTCCCTTGATATCCGCCAAAGTCCAGCATGCTAGTATACTTGCTTCCTGCTGCTCACTCAGCTGTGATGACACAATAACTGGTAGTGTGTCATCGTCTCCCAAGTATACATACTTCAAATGGTTGGGAAGCACCTTCAGTTCTAATTTAGGGGCCTGTTCCACAGATGATAGAATTTTATTAGTGGAAATGGGAATTGACATGAACTGGTTATACCTAAAGTGGGGTGTTGCCTCTAGCTCGGCAACAACTTGTGCAATGCACGGCTCAAGATCTTGCCGTGCCTCCATCGAAATGCTCTCCCCGAATGTGTCAATTCCTGCCCCTTGCTCAATAGCTAATTGCTATTGAATCCAAAGTTTCTGACAAAACCTGCGTAACAGAATCAACTATGTCAATAGCATAGCAAGGTTTAAGGTCAGAAATTGGATACCTCATCGCTTCAAATATGTTGAAGCTAATCATTTCACCATCAAACTCCATGGTGAGGTTGCCTTCAGCAACATCTATTTTTGTTCTTGCGGTTCTCATAAATGGTCGCCCCAAAAGTAATTGAGTTGAATTGTAGGGCGAATCTTCCATATGAAGCACATAGAAATCTGCAGGAAATATCAGATTATTAACCTGCACAAGAACATCCTCAACATATCCCTCGGGATATTTGTTAGATCTGTCAGCCAATTGAATTATCACATTGTCTCTCTTCAATTCTCCTAGACCTAGAGACTTGTAAACTTTATAAGACATCACATTAATTGACGCTCCTAAGTCTAGCAAAACATTAGAAAAACAACATTGTCCAATAATACAAGGGATTGTAAAACTGTCAGGATCTTTCATTTTTGGAGGAAGCTTCCTTTGTATGACGGCTGAAACCGTCTCATTCATCTTTACAAATTGCTCCTCACGTGTATGCCTTCTTGTTGTGCAAAGTTCTTTGAGAAATTTGGCATACTTTGGAATTTGCTTGATGCACTCAAGCAATGGTATATTCACCTCCACACGTCTGAAGATATCAAGTACCTCCTCATCTGATTTCTCCTTCTTTGATTTAGCAAATCTGGAAGGAAAAGGTAAATACGAAGATTGGTTAGTAATAACTAAACCACTTGAGTTAGATTTATTTACCTTATGTGTCTCTGAGGTGGCGGGATCTTTCTCCAAGTCCCTTTTCTTCATAGCATCGAGCTCATCCTTGCTCGGTTCACCATTCTTGGCCTCTCTGCCGTGTGCTGCCCCTTCATTGCCGAGTGCAGCCTTATGCTCGGCCTCATCCTCATCATGCAAGATCACGGCCTCACTTGGCCAAGGCTACCCTCATGCATATGATTTTTATGCATACAAATTCAGAAAATAAACCAAATTAAACCAAGAATTAATGTAATTACCTACTGCCCTTAAAACCTAAATTCAGTTTGTCACATACATAGATCGAGAATTAAACCAAGAGAAAACCAAATTACATAACAGAAATTCGGAAATCTAAAGAATAATTCACAAAACCGAAATTACAACCATGAATCCATACAAATTTTATAGACAAAATATTGTACTTATACAAAAGAACAAAAGCCATAAAGAAAAATTAAATCACACTCGAGAAACCTTGAATGAAGAATTCGGCAAGAGGATTTGGTGATGGTGAATGGAATGATTTTAGGAAAAGGGGTGGAGATGGAATCGGCTTAATTCTTTTGTGGGATTTTGTGGTGGAATTTCGGCAGAGGTTTGGCAGTTTAAAGTGAGGAAGAGAAGATGATTTTTTTCTGAAAATATGGTGTGGTATTTATAGAGGAGCATGAGAACCTAGGGTTCGGCCAAAACCCTAGGGTTGTTGCCGTCCAAATCTCTCTCCAATTTCAGCCGAATCTTCTCAAAATGACTGAATATATGCAACAATATCTCTTCAATTTTCTTTAATTAATTTCAGCAACAAGTTATTGAACCAAGCATTACATTGAGTCCACATTCGGCCCTTGCTTTTCTCTTCATATTGTTGTCGAAAATTCCCAAAGATATTGCTGAATAATCTTCAAATATCTCTTGATTTAATCATGAATTAAATCAGCAAAATATCTTTGAACCTTGAGCACAAAGTGGTCCACATTCGGTCTTAACTCCATCCTTGTTTCTCTCCTTGGTTTGTCGGCCTTGAAGTATCCTAGTCCACCTTCTCCACTTTGAAAACTCACGGCAACACATGAGCAATGCATGCTTGCTTTGCTGATTTTAACTTCACATTATCTCTTGGTTTATCTTTATAAAAATCGGTTGAATCCTCCATGAAATCCTCCTTGGCAAATCGGCTGAATTATCTCTTGAATATTAGGATTTATCTCCTCCCTTATCTCCTCACAATTTCTGAAAATAAAGAAAAGAAATAGAGAATTAATTCATGTAGTAAACTTGTCCTAATCTAGACAAATATTGTCTTAAAAAGACATATGTGTAATAGGTAAGATCATTAGATTAGGAAAGTTTCCAATTCAAATCAAGGAATTTACTAGATCCAGAAAGTTACTAGAATAGGAAAATCAAAATAGGAAAGTCACGGAATAACAGTCACAGTTCAAGTAGGACTTTCCTAAACAGAACATTTCCTAATCCAAATAGGATTCTAAATTTTTCTCACATGTTTTAGAAACGACGAACAATAAAGATTCCTAGTCCAACAGGTTTCCTAGTTCAAACAGGTTTCCTAGTCTCACAAGGATTCCTACTCAAACTAGAACTCTTCACATTTTCTGACAATTTCTGCATTTTAAGCTCAATTTGCATACCAACTCTGCCAAAGACTCGACTCGACTCAATGACTCTAAAATACAACACTAAGAGTTAAGAATTGCATAAATGGGGGTAAAAACATATTAAGAACGTCGCATTCTATGCTCCTATCAACTACCCCACACTTAGCTTTTGCTAGTCCCTTAGTAAAACAAAATAAAAAGACTCAACACCACTGCCCCTACATGATTGTCTCAGGATCTTTTAAACACGTAGCTTTCAAGTTAAGCATTTAAATGTAAGCACAATAATCCCAAGTGTCATAGACATGTTTCATGGCATGAATAAGTCAGAAATGAAAATCACAAGCAATGACATGTTAAGTTGATTTAATCCTCGTCACTAGGCATACTCTCTTCTTTTCACTCATGATATGACAATTCACTCAAAGTATATGCAAGAGAACAGATTGTAAGGCAACAAATAGTTCGCATATTTCATCAAATAAAAACACTTTGTGAATCAATTTTTCTAGAAAAACTTTATGTAACAACTATGTACACAAATGAAGCAAAACCATAAGCTCAACTCTTGACAAAATCTCCACAAATCAAAGTTTACCTATTTTAAGAATCATGAAAAGATCAACGTGAAGGTGATAATTAATGGGGATTGGCATAAGGCATTCACATTTAGGGTAATGGTGATAAAATGTCACCAAGACTTAGCAAAATTCAATAAATCCTTATGACATCACTTCAAGGGCCAAGTTTCATCATGTTGGACCCAGACTTCATTCTTTTCTTCCCCAAAATATAGTGAAAGTAGACAAAGGTCAAGTATAACAATTTTAGACCTTCTAATAATCATACAACTCTTATTTCACAACTCAACCCAAGTATTTCTTTTTCTTTTGCCGATTTTTCTCTCTCTTTTTTTTTTTTTTTTTTTTTTTTTTTTATATACTCTTGGATCGACTACCCCACACTTGCTTCAAATCATCACTTCAAATAACAAATTCCAATTAAACTTTACCAAGTCTTGACAACAATGGTTAGGATAAACTATTCTAAGCTCAAGGAATGTGTATCATGGTGATGAAATAAAAATGGCTAAATGTTGGCTCAATGGGGTTAAAACTAAGGAGTCCCACGATGGGCACAAATTAGGCATATGTTTTTTTTTGGCATTGGTGGTTATTCTAACATGATCTTTTCAATCCTTTTCAAAATCAAGGCATTTCATGAATAATAGTCTCAAAAATTATCAAGAGCAAGTTTTAGCATTCTAGAGTTCATTAAAAGCTATGGCACATAGTTATTGAATAATCAAAGAATGACGAAGTTTTGAAAAATTCTGCCCATTTTTTCTTATATTTATCGCTCATGAAAAAAGTATTTGGCATCAAAGCTCACATAGGTTATTATGGAACAAAATCAACACAAACATGCATGCTTATTACACAAATAAATCCAAGTCTCAAATGTTCATATCAATCACAATGTCCATGAAACTCACAATTAATTCTCATGATTATGCAAAACCATCATCTATGTACTCAAAGATATAATCATCATAGACTATTAGGGGCACCTAAGACTCAAAAACAAAACCTACAAAAATTACAAACTAAAAGCAACGAAATTTTTTTTTTTATTTTCTGATTTTCTGATTTTTTATTTTCTTTTCTTTTATGACTCAAAACAAAACAAAACATGTGAAACATATATTCCCTACCCCACACTTAGAAAAATACATTGTCCTCAATGTTAAACAAAAATTATGTTGTAATTTCTAAGCATATGATAAATCACACAAGTTCCACATTTATACAATTCAACTAAAAAGAGTTTAGGGATTTAGAAAGTTCAAACTCTCGTTGATGGCTCATTCACAATTTTGGTTGAAATGGGTTGCCTCCCATGCAGCGCTTAGTTGTTTATAGTCCTTTAGCCTAGACTCTTCTCCATGCTCAACAGGATCTTGGTGCGTCTCTAAGTTGTATCTCCTCAATGGTGTGCTCCTCAAAAGGCTCAAAATAAGATTTAAGTCTATGACCATTCACCTTGAATATTTTACCTGTTTCAATACTTTGAATCTCAATGGCACCATGAGTAAACACGTTAGTAACAATATAAGGTCCAACCCAACGAGAATGCAATTTACCAGGAAATAATTTAAGACGAGAATGAAACAACACCACCTTTTGTCCAATGTGAAACGATTTCCCTCTTAGCATCTTGTCATGATAAATTCTCGTCTTCTCTTTGTAAATCAAAGCAGCATCGTATGCTTCATTCCTGATTTCCTCAAGCTCGCTCAATTGCAACTTCCTGTGAAGTCCAGCCTTGTCTAGCTCCATGTTGAATTGCTTAACTGCCCACCACGCCTTGTGCTCCAACTCTACTGGTAGATGGCACGCCTTGCCATAGGTGAGGCGAAATGGAGACATCCCAATGGGTGTCTTGTATGCCGTTCTGTAAGCCCAAAGTGCATCATCAAGTCTGTCACTCCAATCTTTCCTTGATGGGCCCACAGTTTTCTGTAAACCCTATTCGACACTTCCGCCATTCCGCTTGTCTGAGGGTGATAAGGTGTGGATACCTTATGGGTGACTCCGTACTTCTTGAGCAAAGCCTCAATTGTTCTGTTCCGGAAGTGAGAACCTCCATCGCTTATAAGCACACGAGGTACTCCAAACCTGGAAAAAATGTTAGTCCTCAAGAAATTTGCAACAACTTTAGAATCGTTAGTCTTTGTGGCTTTTGCTTCCACACATTTATACACATAATCAACAGCCAACAAGATATTTAGAAAACCCTTAGATGAAGGAAAAGGTCCCATAAAATCTATCCTCCAAACATAAAAAATTTCAACAATTATGATAGAAGTTAGGGGCATTTGATCTTTCTTACCAATTTTACCTGACCTTTGGCACCTATCACATATCATGCAAAATGTATATGCATCCTTGAAGATCGTGGGCCAATAAAATCCGTTTTCTAATACCTTAAGGGCTGTCCTCTTAGCTCCAAAATATCCTCTACACGCCTCAGTGTGGCAAAATGCTAGGATCGGCCTATGCTCTTCTTGTGGGACACAACGTCGAATGATCTGATCACTACAATTCCTCTAAAGATAGGGATCGTCCCATATGTAGTGTCTTGCAATCTTTTTGATCCTCGTCTTGGTTGTCTGCAAACATTTACTTGGAAAAGTTTTAGTAACTAAATAATTTACAATGTCTGCATACCAAGGGTCTTTTGCGTCCACACGAAAAAGCTGCTCGTCTGGGAAAGTTTCCTAAAGTGGCAACGTTTCCTCCTCTTTCACAATTCTGCTCAAGTGATCCGCCACAACATTTTCGCTTCCCTTCTTGTCCTTGATTTCGATGTCAAACTCTTGGAGTAAGAGGATTCATCGAATCAAGCGTGGCTTAGCATCCTTCTTCTTCATTAGGTACTTGAGGGCTGCATGATCAGAGAAAACAATCACTTTAGAATTCAAAAGATATGATCGAAATTTTTCTAAAGCGAAAACAACAGCCAGCAACTCTTTCTCTGTAGTAGAGTAATTCAATTGAGCATCATTTAATGTTCGAGAAGCATAATAAATAGCATTTGGCTTCTTCTCTTTTCTCTATCCAAGAACTGCTCCAACTGCATAGTCTGAAGCATCACACATGATCTCAAATGGTATGGTCCAGTCTGGTGGCGCCATAATGGGAGCAGTTGTCAAAAGTATCTTCACACCCTTTGTCCCATATGAATGAAACATCTTTCTGCAATAGGGAACAAATAGGCTTGGCCACCAACGAAAAATCCTTGATGAACCTCCTGTAAAAACCTGCATGGCCAAGAAACGAACGTACCTCCCTTACAGTTGTAGGGGAGGGTAAGTGAAGCATGATATCAATCTTGGCCCTATCAACCTCTATGCCCTTAGCAGAAATTATGTGTCCTAAAACTATCCCTTGTTTTGCCATGAAATGACATTTTTCCCAATTTAGCACAAGGTTAGTTTCTACACATCTTTCCAAGATTAATTCCAAATTCTCTAAGCATGCATCAAAGTCTTTTCCATAAACACTAAAATCATCCATAAAGACTTCAATAATGTTTTCAATGTAGTCAGAGAAAATGGAATACATACAACGTTGAAATGTACCTGGTGCGTTGCATAAACTAAAAGACATGCGTTGATAGGCAAACGCACCAAAGGGACATGTAAACGTCGTCTTCTCCTGGTCATCTGGGTGAATGCAAATCTGATTGTAACCGCTGTACCCATCCAAGAAGCAATAAAATTCGTGCCCAGCTAGTCTCTCCAACATCTGGTCCATGAAAGGCAAAGGCATGTGATCCTTTCGAGTAGTAGCATTCAGCTTCCTGTAGTCGATGCACATCCTATGACCTGTCACCAATCGTTGTGGCACGAGTTCATCCTTGTCATTCTTCACAATTGTGACTCCACTCTTCTTGGGTACAACTTGGACAGGTGCAATCCACTGGCTATCTGAGATAGGATAAATGACTACACAATCCAGCAATTTGATCACCTCGTCCTTGACAATCTTCATCATAGGGGGGTGTAAACGTCTCTGACCCTCCCTAGTAGGCTTGGCTCCTTCCTCGAGCAAGATCCTGTGAACACAAGTTGTAGGGCTAATACCCTTGATATCCGCCAAAGTCCATCCAATGGCGGTCTTGTTCCTCTTAAGCACGTTAATCAAACTTGCTTTCTACTGCTCACTCAGCTGTGATAACACAATAACTGGTAGTGTGTCATCGTCTCCCAAGTATACATACTTCAAATGGTTGGGAAGCACCTTCAGTTCTAATTTAGGGGCCTGTTCCACAGATGGTAGAATTTTATTAGTGGAAATGAGAATTGACATGAACTTGTTATACCTGAAGTGGGGTGTTGCCTCTAGCTCGGCAACTACAAGTGCAATGCACGGCTCAAGGTCAAGCCATGCCTCCTTTGAAATCGTCTCCCCATGTGTGTCAATTCCTGCCCCTCGCTCAATAGCTAGTTGCTATTGATCCAAGGTTTTTAACAAAAGCTGCGCAACAGAATCAACTACGTCAATAGCATAGCATGGTTTTAGGTCAGAAATTGGATACCTCATTGCCTCAAATATATTGAAGCAAATCATTTCACCATCGAACTCCATGGTGAGATTCCCCTCAGCAACATCGATCTTCGTTCTTGCTGTCCTCATAAATGGTCGCCCCAACAATAGTTGAGTGGAATTTAGGGGTGACTCTTCCATGTGTAGTACATAGAAATCTGCAGGAAAAATTAGAGTGTTTACCTGCACAAGAACGTCTTCAATATACCCCTCAGGATATTTGTTAGACATGTCAGCAAGTTAAATAATTACATTGTCTCTTTTGAACTCTCCTAGACCTAGGGACTTATACACATTGTAAGGCATTACATTGATGGAAGCTCCTAAATCTAGTAAAACTTTATTAAAATAACATTGTCCGATTTTACAAGGCACGGTAAAGCTGCCTGGGTCTTTCATTTTCGGTGGAAGCTTTCGTTGTAGAACAGCAGAAACTGTTTCGCTCATCTTCACCACCTGCTCCTCCCTTGTATGACTCCTTGTTGTACAAAGCTCTTTCAAAAACTTGGCATACTTTAGAATCTGCTTGATGCATTCCAAAAGGGGGATGTTGACCTCCACTTTCCTGAAGATTTCCAACACTTCCTCGTCAGATTTGTCCTTCTTGGACTTTGCGAACCTGGAGGGAAAAGGTAAACACGAAAATTGGTTAGTTTTAACTAAACCAGTTGAGTTAGAATCTGTTACCTTTGGTGCCTCCTTCTTGGAGGTTGCTGGGTCTTTCTCCATGTCATTTTTCCTTAATGGCGTCATTTTCTTGCTTCGCTCCTCTTTGTAGCCGTGTGTCACTTCTTCTTCCTCAAGATCAATCACGTCTTCTCCCTTCTTGGGTGCCGGCCCTTGTGTGGTTTTTCCACTGCTTGTGGTGATAGATTGTGCTTGTTCGTTCTTGGGGTTCTTAATCACATTTCAGGGTAGCTTCCCTTGTTCATTAAACTGCCCCATAAAATCCACCACTTGGCCCATTTGGTTCTTAAGTTCAGCAACATCTTTGTTGGTGGTTTGTTGTCCAGCTAGCAATTTTTGAGTGGCACTTGAGAGAGATTGGATGATGGCGTCATAATTGTTATTGCTTGGTGGCGCTTGAGCTTGCATGGGTTGAATGGGTTGATTTGGCACATAAGTCCCTTGTTGTCTCTGAAAGGGTGCGGCTGCCCTAGGTTGGTAGGGTGCACTCTGTTGAACATTCGCCCTAAGCACGTTGTCATTATTAGCCCATCTGAAGTTGGGATGATAATTGTATCTGGGGTTGAAGTTGGTGAATGTGTTGGGACGTTGTTGCCCTAGAAAACCAACCGCATTGGCTTCCTCAAAGTTATCACCTGCTACCACTTGAGGACACCTATCAGATGTATGGCCCTCCATGCTACACACCCCACAGACTTGGGCATGTGATTTCTTCATCATTAGGGACATCATCTGAGTGATCTTCTCCATATCTTCCCTAAGCTCCTTAACCGCAGTCGACTCTTCAAAACCGCTAGCCTCATTTACTCGCCTTGAGGAAGTAGACCCGAACTGTTGTTGATTAGTAAAGTGCATCTCCAACAGATTCTTAACCTCCTCTTTGCTCTTTTCCATTAACGAACCTCCAACAGCTGAATCAAGAAATCGACACTCCAAAGGGCGCAAGCTGATACGACCCGAACCTAGAATTACCGTTTAACTGTTTTACTTTTATTATTTCTCCTCGGGAATTGTTTTTACGATTTGGAAGTTCTAAAGGTTGACTTTTAAATAAGTTGACTCGACCGAGGATTGTATTTCTTGACGAGGTAGAAGACGTTGAAACGAGTTCGTGGATACGTAGCATGCTCAATTTGGAGTTCGTACGAAAAAGTTACGATGTAAAATCGGAAATTTTCCGATTTTTGGACGAGTATAAATAGCGGAAAATGAAAAATTTCCCGAACGGGAAACTTTCTTTTTCTTTTCTTTTCTTCTCTCTCTTTTCTCCTTGTCTCTACCGACTCGGCCCGAGCCTACCGACCCGCGCCGCCCTCCTCCCATCTTCATCGTTCGGCCACCAATCGGAGCGCCACCGTTCTCGTTTGGACCGTCTCCTCCTCCCCTTCAAGTCTGTGGTGGTGGCACGGTGGGAATCGCCGCCGTTCGGCCGATTCCAGCCCAAGAACATCAAGCCCAGTTGGGCTGGTTCTCCCTCCTCCGGCCAAGGTTCCACCCGATTCTTGGGGGGGAATTGAAGGCCTTGACCTGCACTACCTCTCCATCAGAGGAATTGAACCAATTCGTAGCAGGTAAGGAGAGATTAGAAAGTTAATTTTCTAAGGTTTCGGGTTTAAATTGGAGAGTTGTGATTTTGGTGTTTTTGGTAAATTTGGATGTTAAATTCGTGTTTAATTAGGAGGTTGAAAGGAGTGGAATTAGTGTAATTTGGTGTTGTTTTGGTTGGTTTTTGAAGAAATTGGAGGTTTGGTATTTTGGGCCGCCGCGTCGGCCGCCGTTTGCGGTGGCTGAGGCTGTTTTAGGGCGGCAAGGGCCACGGAAAGGAGGTCCTGAGGTGGTAGTGATCTTTTTGGGTGAATTTGGTATCGATTGGAGGTGGTTTTGCCTCCGGCGGCGGCGCTGCTGTTCCGGCAGCGGTGGCGGCGGCGCCACAGTTCCAGCGGCGTGAGGTAGAAGACGATGAACAGTAAACGGTAAAAAGTAAAAGTAAAACGGTAAAAGGTGAAAAGTAAATAGTAAACAGTAAAAGTAAAGGTAAACAGTAAAAGTAAATGATAAATAGTAATTGGATTTTAACCATTTACTGTTTGACTTTCAGAATTACTGTTTTACCTAGAATAATTACTATTTGACCATTAAAAGTTACTGTTGACTTACCGTAAAAAGTTAAAAGCTGATAAAAATGAGTTTTACGACGAAATAACTAGGAAAAGAATTAATCGGACACGGAGTGGGTGTCCTGAGTAATTTTGAGATGTAAATGGTTTCGGTATTTGAGACGTAATTTCAATACCGATAACAATAGTTTAAATGAGGTTATTCGGACGAGTGAAGACGTCGTAAATTTCGCTTTATAATAAATTTCAGATTCTGAGATATCTTTTAAACCGTCTCTGTTACAGGTCGAGAAGTTACTCGACGGGACGAGAGCGCGAAATATCGGCACGCTCGGCCGTACTGTGAGTGAATTTTATTTTAAAATAAATGCATGCGTTTACGTTTTATTGAAATGCCATTTATTTAATTAAATAAGTTTATGTGTATTTTGATGTAAAGACCGGAAATGAGATTTCCGGCGATTTAATGTTTTCGAATTTGTGATTTTTCGACATTTGAGACATGTCGATGTTGTATATATATTTTTGATATTATTTTACGGCATATTGGATATGTCGGACATATATGAATATATTTTGAGGCTATTATACTATTTATGATTATTATAAGCCTTAGATGTGCGGTCGGGGACCGTACGGATTTATGATATATAAGGGGAAGCGTACTTTCGGTTTTGTTTTCGGATTTTCACCATATTATGGTCGGGATATATGTGTATATTGATGCTAGCTAGCTTAGTCGCCTGAGTTCACGCGAGGTGACGACTTGACCACATAGGTCAGATTCACGTTCGGTGGTCGACGTGTACGGGCACAGTGTCGCCTGAGCCCACCCGAGGTGACGATTTGACCCTATAGGTCAGATTCACGCTCGGTGGTCGACGTGTACGGGCATAGCGTGAGGACGCTATTGAGACTCTTGTGATTTGACCCTTAGCCTTAGAGGCTACTGTTAAATGGTGGTAATAACGTTCCCCTATTCTATTATATGACCAATGGGTTTGGTCATGATTTTTATATTATGAGGGTTTCGGAAATATTTTCTCTATGAGATTTCTGATTTTAATAAATTCCCGAACCAGCGGGGCTGGGTTTTTATATGACCAATGGGATTGGTCGTGAAATATTATTAATTTATTTTCAGAAATATTTCGATTTGAAATATATATATATATATAAACAAAATTATTATTTGTTAATTTGATATATCAGCGGGGCTGATTTTTTAATACGATTTTCTTAAAACGTGGGACGTTTTATTAAAGGCATGCAATGTGGTTTTATATATAAAATATTGGGAAAGTAACATGATACTTTCAATTAAAGTATTATATTAGATTGTTTTATTTTTATCCACTCACTCTAACGTTTTTAATTTACTTTCCCCTGGGCCCTTCGTTTTAAAATCGCCCAGTATACAGAGTAGTGATCAGAGGTCAAGAGTACTCGGAGTCGAGGCATAGTCATCATCATTGTCGCTTCCGCTAGATGGGATCTGTGATCCCTTATTCTTTTATTTCCATATTACATTTCTTGCTATACTTTCATTTGTGATTCCAGTTCATTTTGTTAGATTGCTCTGATTACATGTGAGCCAGTTGAATTAGATTTTGTATTTATTTGTGGCGGTTGTTGTGATTTGGGGAGCAGATGGCTCCAGTTGTTACGGATGGAACTAGAATTTAGAAGTGTTTTGGTTGTTGCAGGTTTTAGGGTTGTCCATCTTAAGATTGACTTATCGATTTATCGATAGAGTTAGTCTTAAGGTGGTCCCCGCAGGGCCTTATCCGGGTTTCAAGGTGAAATCTGGTTCGGGTCCTGTCACAAGCCTTCATAGAAATATTGTAGGAGAAGTCCCTCACGTATCCCATGGTTGGGACATGTTGCCACCAGAGCTTTATACCTGTCATAGTACACGTCAAAAGCTTCATCAGGTTCTTGTCTGATTGATGTGATCTCTTTTCTGATCTGTGTAACCTTTGATGATGGAAAATACTTGGTGAGAAATTCCTTGACCATTGTCTCCCAGGACGTCATCTTGCCAGGTGGCATCGCATAGAACCACTCGGATGCCCTATCTTCAAGTGAGAATGGGAATACTTTCATCCTCACATGCTGTAAATCTGCCCCAGTTGGGCACATAGACTCGCACCTGAACTCGAATTTGTGAATGTGGCGATTAGGATCCTCTCCACTGAGTCCATAGAACTTCGGCAGTTGGTGAATAAATCCACCTTTCAACTCGAATTCAGCTGACTTGCTAGCAGCAACTGCCGGATATGTGACATTACTTGGCCTTGCCGCCCCTCCTTGTGGCGCATCAACTTGCCCATTTTCTTCCCTTAGTGAAGTCATTTTGAATATTGGATCGGGTAGGTCAAAGTTCAAATAGGTAATAGGCAGAGGACTTTGTAACAGCTCAAACTCAGGCTCTTCGTGAAATAAGGGGTTTAGTTCACACGTAGCTTCTGAAGGAAATGGTGATGGCGGTGCAACAAAACTTCTATCAAAAAGTGATGAGGTGGGGGATGCAAACTGATGTTCTGGTGATGATGTGCTAGGTGGTACTTGTTCTTCTTCTTCTTGGTTGCAAATTCTTTTCAATCTATCCTCAATGTCTTGTGACCAACCAAGATTCATGTACCTGAAATTTAGAAGATCAAGTGTTTAAGCAAGGAATTCACAAGAAAAGCAAAAATAGAATGTATGTATATTATATATCCAACGAAAATATTAGTAAAATTACAAGTATAATTCACACAAATTTACAAGTATCCCTAGTTAAGTTACTAAAAATTTCGTTCCAATTTTCAAGGTACGTGGAGCAGAGGAGATAACGGTGCAATGGACTGATACAGCCCCCGGTAGTATCATACTTATTCCGATATACCTTGAAAATTCGAACCATGAAAGTTTTCTTTTGAGATTAAAAATTTACTTATATCAAATTCATTTAAAGTTTTGAAGCTCGGTGGACGTGCGGCCTAGGTGCTATCGTCTAGACACAAGATTCTGTGGTTTCAGAAGGCTAGAACGAAAGTTCTAATAATGGAGCGAGGCAAGACTCGTTGTTGGACACCACGGAGGACAAGTCCCCAATCGACTCACTCACCGAGAATGAACATCAGTCTGTGGGCCTTGAGATCTAGTTAAACAAACCTCAACACCAAAAATTAGAAACAAACGAACTAATAGGTGAACTTTTATGCCCCTTACTCTGTTGAGAACCTTATGTTGACAGTATCACAAAAGTTAATAAAAGCTGCCCTCAACCTCATAAAAATGGGTCTGCCAAATTATCGTTCGTATGCATTACACATAAAAACGGGTCTAAAGTGGCATCATTCGTATGAAGGGTTAAAGCTAATATCAACAAAAGTGACCTTACCTATTCCTCTTCCCCTCAAAACTAAAAACAAACTCAACATAAATAAACTTCTAAAACTCTCTAACAATTTAACTAGTTATACAATGGATCACAAAAATTTACACGAAATTTACATGTATCACACAATGGATCGGTCCTAAAAATTTCAAAGTATTCAAATTATGGATATATGAGAATGTCGAAACCTAGAGTTTAATTGCTTTTATTTGCACAACTTTAAAATTTGAGGTACGTGGAGCAGATAAGATAACAGTGCAATGGGCTGAAACAGTGCAATGGGCTGAAACAGTCCAAGGTAGTATCATGCTTATTCCGATATACCTCAAAAATTAAAGACGAATTGGGTTGAAGAAAATAGATTACATATATCAAGTTATTTTTTAGCGTCTAAAGTGAGGTGATGCTTCGGCCCAAGCTATTGTCTAGGTCGAGCGGATTTTACTTTTCAAAGGCGGTGTCGTTAAGATTCACGGAGAGCGAACTCCCTATAGGAACCAGGCAGGTCTCGTTGTTGGACACCACGGAGGACAAGTCCCCAATCGACTCACTCACCGAGAATGAACATCAGTCTGTGGGCCTTGAGAACCAATTAAACAAACCTGAGAACCATATCAATGAAAATAACTTGCCCCATACTTTGTAAAACAAACTCGGATCCCTAGCAGTCTACATTTGTTAATCAAAGCCGCCCTCAACCTCATAAAAATGGATCTGCTAAAGCATCATTCGTATGAAGGGTTAAGACTATGACCAACAAATGCGGCTTCTCCCTACATGTTACACTTTAGAAACTACAATAAACTCAAACATACATAAACCTATCAACTTCCTAGAAATTATCTAAGTGTTACAAACATTCACACATATTTTTACATCACATAATTCGGCATACTTACTATTACATGTCCTAAAATCCTATTATACATATCCCAAAAATAAGGAAAAATTAAACAATCTGAAATTTACAAAGTTACAAAGCAACACTTCATGAATCAAAATAATTAAATTTCCCCGGCAACGGCGCCAAAAATTGATGGAACTTATTCTCAAGCACATTTGTACCTGCAAAACAACTTCATACACATAATACCCTATTTGTGTCACTTGTAGTTAGGACAAGTAGGGATCGTTCTATCCGGGGAAATCTAGGGCTTTCAATCACACAAAGTATTGCAAATAAAAGGGGGTTTGATGTTTTTATCTAAATAACCTATTGATTTTTACGCAAATTATAAAGAAACATAAAACCTAAATTAATATATACAATTGATCAACATCTTCCACAAAGAGCACATAACACAAAACTCTCTAAACATGTAACAAAATTAAATAAAGAAATAGGGGCAGCAAGTTCAAACCGATTCTATATTCAATTTAG
Organism: Potentilla sterilis; assembly: GCA_963682095.1. NCBI lineage: Eukaryota > Viridiplantae > Streptophyta > Magnoliopsida > Rosales > Rosaceae > Potentilla > Potentilla sterilis. Next base: position 15,782,062 of record OY821767.1, on the reverse strand, counting down.
TTCCAATTTAATTAGAGCCTTCACGGTTTATCTAATCATTCAAAACTTCACAACTATTTAGAATTAACTTCGCGTATAATCTTAAACATGGTACTAATTGGTTTAAAGACACTTCGCGTAGAAATTAAACACAAAGAGCACATAAGCACAATAAGTCGAATTGGAAACATGTTAGTAAGTATGTCGTCACTCATCTCACATCGACATGTAAATTTTCAGAATTACTCTAGCTCTTAGATAAATACAAATTAAAACCAACTTCGCGTATGATTCAACTTGTATTTAATTGGCATGTGAAACCAACACACAAGGATTAGCCATGGCCAAGGCTACCCTCATGCATATGATTTTTATGCATCCAAATTCAGAAAATAAACCAAATTAAACCAAGAATTAATGTAATTACCTACTGCCCTTAAAACCTAAATTCAATTTGTCACATACATAGATCGAGAATTAAACTAAGAGAAAACCAAATTACATAACAGAAATTCGGAAATCCAAAGAATAATTCACAAAACCGAAATTACAACTATGAATCCATACAAATTTTATAGACAAAATATTGTACTTATACAAAATAACAAAAACCATAAAGAAAAATTAAATCACACTCGAGAAACCTTGAATGAAGAATTCGGCAAGAGGATTTGGTGATGGTGAATGGAATGATTTTTGGAAGAGTGGTGGAGATGGAATCGGCTTAATTCTTTTGTGGGATTTTGTGGTGGAATTTCGGCAGAGGTTTGGCAGTTTAAAGTGAGGAAGAGAAGATGATTTTTCTGAAAATATGGTGTGGTATTTATAGAGGAGCATGGGAACCTAGGGTTCGGCCAAAACCCTAGGGTTGTTGCCGTCCAAATCTCTCTCCAATTTCAGCCGAATCTTCTTGGTCAAAATGGCTGAATATATGCAACAATATCTCTTCAATTTTCTTTAATTAATTTCAGCAACAAGTTATTGAACCAAGCATTACATTGAGTCCACATTCGGCCCTTGCTTTTCTCTTCATATTGTTGTCGAAAATTCCCAAAGATATTGCTGAATAATCTTCAAATATCTCTTGATTTAATCATGAATTAAATCAGCAAAATATCTTTGAACCTTGAGCACAAAGTGGTCCACATTCAGTCTTAACTCCATCCTTGTTTCTCTCCTTGGTTTGTCGGCCTTGAAGTATCCTAGTCCACCTTCTCCACTTTGAAAACTCACGGCAACACATGAGCAATGCATGCTTGCTTTGCTGATTTTAACTTCACATTATCTCTTGGTTTATCTTTATAAAAATCGGTTGAATCCTCCATGAAATCCTCCTTGGCAAATCGGCTGAATTATCTCTTGAATATTAGGATTTATCTCCTCCCTTATCTCCTCACAATTTCTGAAAATAAAGAAAAGAAATAGAGAATTAATTCATGTAATAAACTTGTCCTAATCTAGACAAATATTGTCTTAAAAAGACATATGTGTAATAGGTAAGATCATTAGATTAGGAAAGTTTCCAATTCAAATCAAGGAATTTACTAGATCGAGAAAGTTACTAGAATAGGAAAATCAAAATAGGAAAGTCACGGAATAACAGTCACAGTTCAAGTAGGACTTTCCTAAACATAACATTTCCTTATCCAAACAGGATTCTAAATTTTTCTCACATGTTTCAGAAACGACGAACAAGAAAGATTCCTAGTCAAACAGGTTTCCTAGTTCAAACAGGTTTCCTAGTCTCACAAGGATTCCTACTCAAACTAGAACTCTTCACATTTTCCGACAATTTCTGCATTTTAAGCTCAATTTGCATACCAACTCTGCCAAAGACTCGACTCGACTCGACTCAATGACTCTAAAATACAACACTAAGGGTTAAGAATTGCATAAATGGGGGTAAAAACATATTAAGAACGTCGCATTCTATGCTCCTATCATATATCCATTCCGCTTTGTAACATTTACTCACACCCCGGGAACGGCGCCGAGTGATTAAACCCTACCGATGTCGGGACAAGGGCGTGACAAATAATCTTTTTGAGATTAAGAACTTAAGATGCCAACAATCTCACTTCCTCAAACCATTCCCCCAAACTTGAATAAAACTACTAATTGAAATGCAAATTACTTTCTTTTTGAGATTTTCTTATTCTTTTTTTTTTTTTGCTTTAACAAAGAGAAAGTAAATTCAAACTGCTATACAAAATACAAAATACACCCCCACACTTATTCTTTTCCGACATCCTCAACTTGTTTCTTCAAAAATCATGACGAAAACAATCTTGTATTGCTCATTAAGTTAACTAGAAAGGGTGAGACAAGTGTTTAAGCTAAAAGGGTAGACATTTGTGGTGAATAGAATGGAAAAGCTAACAACACAAAAGCTCAAAATGGCAATCTAAGGATATTTGATATTTTCTTTTTGGGACATACTCATTTGGCCATGGTAGATTCCTAATTGCTTAATTCATTACCAAGACTTCAAATTGTGACAAAGAGCTTTGAAAGATATGGAGCAAGTTCTAGTGATGTAAAGCAAATAAGATGTTCACTCATGAAAGAAGTAGTGCTTTGAACTATTCATACACTATAATAATGCTCAAACGCTCATAAAAAGGCATGTAATAGCTCTCACGGTCCAACAATGCTTCTTCGGCTCAATACATTGAGAGGGCACATAAATTGGTAAAAAATGAAACAAACACTTGATCCACAACTATTTTCAAAAATAAAGCTCATAAGACCCAAACATGCTTTCTACCCCACATTTATATCAAGCTTAAGTTTCATTATTAGTGTTGGAAGGAACCTAAAAGATACAAACAAATACTATAAAGTGTACACTAGACACTTTAGACACACACTCCCCCCACACTTGAACCTAACATTGTCCCCAATGTTAATAGCGTTTTCTTGAAAGAATTCAGAATGAAAAGTTCAAAGATGAGAGAAAGAAACAAACTATTTTTATTTTTTATTTTTTTAATTTAATTTAATTTAATTTAATTTCTTTTTTTTGGGTGAAAGCAATCGATTGTCTTCGAAGTGACGATCGATCGTTTGGGAACAGAGCTACTGCCTCATTTCGACCTCTAACGGTGATCGATCGCCTCTGAAGTGACGATCGATCGTTTGGAAACTGAGCGACTGCCTCATTTCGCCCCTTCACGGTGATCGATCGCCTCTAAAGTGACGATCAATGGTTGGCTATGTTTTTCCTAAGTTTCACCCAATTTTTAAAGTTTTACACTATAACAACTAAGTAAGCAAGAAAAATGAAAGAAAAAAAAAGTAAAGAATTAAGAGAGACTCCCCTTGAAGACCATGTGCTTCACCATAAGCACTTCCAAGCTTCAACATACAAGATCAAGGCCTTAAAATCCAAGTTTGTAACTATTGGTGTTGCTCCAAAGTTGTCATTCTCCTTCAACTTGCATCAAAAGCACTACCTCCAAGTAGGGCTTTACTTTAAGAACATCTTGCCGGTCCGTCGGCTCTCCAAATCAATAACAAGAAACAAGAGTAGCATCCATGAAGTGAAGGACATCCTCTTCATTTCCCACACTTGCTAGCAAATATGGCTTCAACTGATGGTCATTGACCTTGAAAGAAGCTTGAATTAGATTAATATGTTGTAGAGTTTAACTGATTATCCATGTCATTTATGCTCTATCTTGCAACAATTGGATTCTTTGTAGCATTCATTGGAAAATCAATTCTTGAATTCTGATTACAGATACCATGTATTTAGGTTCTTATAACATTCAAATTCTCTTTGTGCTTAAAGAGTTTTCATTTGCTAACTTGAGTAGATGTCATGCTAAGTTACAATTCAGGATATAAATTTTGTTGTAGATGCCATGCACGAAATGTAGGAAGTAAGAGAGAATAAATAACTATAGTTAGATGTCATGACTTAGTTATGAATGTTTTCATCATATAAATATATATTTTGATTTTTCATTCTTATTGTGATTGATTAAATGTCTGGTGGTGGAAAAAAGTCCTAGCTAGTTTGTTTCATTGCTCGCCATTTGCCAAATTTAACTAACGGTTGAATTTGTTCATCATATTTTTGCTTTATTTATTTTATTTATTTCTTTAATTTCAAATACTAAACCCCTCAGATTATATGTGTGAGTGTTGTTTATGCACAAACCCGTAGGCCTAGTGAAAATTGATGAATCAAGATGTGATCTCCTCTTGCGAACCTGCTAACTAAGGGGAATACCGGGCGGACCGGTCTTCTCCTCTCCGATGCCTAAGTTAGTACCTTTGGGATGAATAGATAACTTAAGCAAGAGTGATAAGCAGTTGGAGAGATCAGTTACCTATTAAAGAGGGTAGTTGAGGCCCTTATATAGGTGGTCGGGCGTGGGGTCTGGTCTTACTCTTCGATGTGGGACTGGTTTCCTTCTGTTTGCACACAAAAGGACAGCTCTGGTGGCCTGTTCGGCAGGGTGGCGTCCCCGGTCCCCGGGCCCCTGGTCACAAGGTAGACTGCTGGACCTTGGGTCCGGGTGCTGGTGATCCCGCTCCGGGCCTCAGCCCGGCCCCGGACGTACTGGTTGCGGGTCTGTGGGCCTATGTAGCCCCTCTGTGGCTACTGTCAACAAGTCCCCCAAGTTCCCGGTCAAGTGCAATCTTGAATGGGGACTTAATATGTCTCGCTCCTGTTCCGCAGACCCGCAGGGTTACCGACCCAATGGTGCCCAGTCTCCTAAGTCCGTATTGAAGATTGGGCGTAACCGGGTGTTCGGGCAGAGAAGGCGTGGTGATGTGAGTACCTATTAATGATGACGTGTGACAGTTATGAGTATGTTTGCAATACCAATGGTGTTGTGCTCAAGTGTTGTCGTGCCATGAGTATGGAACGAGGTGAAACCCGGACAAGTGCATGGGATGATGATGTGGCGTTGAAATCCGCCATGCAAAGTATATGGAGCGGGGTGAAACCCGGACGAGTGCATGGGAGGACAATGTGGTGTTGAAATCCGCCATGCAATGAATATGGAGCGGGGTGAAACCCGGACGAGTGCATGGGAGGACAATGTGGCGTTGAAATCCGTCATGCAATGAATATGGAGTGGGTGAAACCCGGACGAGTACATAGGAGGACAATGTGAGGACTCGATCTGTGGACTGCCGTGCCGGAGCGAGTCCCCCAAGTTCCCAAGGTACAATTGCTGCCAACGGTGGGGCAGGCCGGGGAGTAGCCCGGTGGGGTGGCGTAGAGATAACAAGTCTCGCCATGGATCCCATATTTATCACAGTTCAGTGTGATGCACGGTTTTTAGCCTGCTGGAAGAGTTTGCATGTGTTAGAGGTAAACTCTCCCGGGTTTATAAAGCCCATGTGTTTGAAGCCTTGAGTTGTTGCTGGCTTGTCCTTACCCGCAGGGGCGAAGGAAAGTGGCAAAACCGTAACCGGTGGAATGCCTTGGAGCCGGTTGAATACTACCTAACCGGTGAGATGCCATGGAGCCGGTTGAATGCTACCTAACCGGTGAGATGCCTTGGAGCCGGTTGAATGCTACCTAACCGGTGGAATGCCTTGGAGCCGGTTGAATGCTACCTAACCGGTGAGATACCATGGAGCCGGTTAAATGCTACCTAACCGGTGAGATGCCATGGAGCCGGTTGAATGCTACCAAACCGGTGAGATGTCATGGAGCCGGTTGAATGCTACCTAACCGGTGAAATGCCTTGGAGCCGGTTGAATGCTACCTAACCGGTGAGATGCCATGGAGCCGGTTGAATGCTACCTAACCGGTGAGATGCCTTGGAGCCGGTTGAATGCTACCTAACCGGTGGAATGCCTTGGAGCCGGTTAAATGCTACCTAACCGGTGAGATGCCATGGAGCCGGTTGAATGCTACCTAACCGGTGGAAGGCCTTGGCTCTTGGGGAAGTGGGGGGGGGGGGGGGGGGGGGGGCTTGACGCCTCGGTTCCCGGTCCTGTTTCCTTTAACTATCGCTTGTAGGCGGGACAAGTGGCTGACATGCATTTAAGGAGGAAGCCCACCGGTCCAATCAGTTATGATGGCGTGGGAAGGTTATCGATGCTGGGACACGTGTCAGTAGGGAGCGATCTGAGATGGAGGGCCTGGATTCACAGGCGTTTGAGTTGTCCTGATTGAGTATTTTAGGGGGATTACAGGGGCGCCTAGGGCATCGAACCCGTCTATAAAAAGGCCTCCTTTGTCTTCATTATTTCTGTTTTTGCTCTTGGTCCAGAGAGAAGAAGAGAAGGTGGGAGAGGAATCCGGCGAAAGTTCTGTGGAGGTACCTCACGCTATCCGTGCTTCAAGCGTTCTGGTTCTTGCTTACCATTGCTCGGTGTTTTCGTAGGACTGACTTTCCTCGGTTGTGCATAGTAATCGGTAAGTCTCGCCTTCTTTGCTTCGTGTTTTTTCTTTTTGGTTGGTGTTTTGCGGCCGGGGGGGGGGGGGGGGGGGGGGGTGGTGGGGGGTTCTGTCGCCGACTGTGAGTTTTTTTGAGCGGGGCGTCTGCGGCAAACTTGGGTAGCAGCCGCAGAGGGTGCTGTTCTAGCTTGTTGCTGACTAGCGGTGGGGTTTTGTTTTCTTCCCCCTAGGTTAAATGGTTTCTGCGAGCTCTGATGGGGCTTCCGAACCGGCCGACAGGCGTCCTGCGGCGGACGATGAGGAGAGGTTGGAGGATTGGCTTGGTTCGGAATCCCCGGAGTCCGAAGCCGCTGCCCGCTCCCGTAGCGGGGTCTCGTCTTCCGGGTCTCTGGGGTGTGAGAGCATCCCGCACGGGGTGCGCTTTCCTGGGACTCCGCCCGTGAGTTACACCATCGGGAGTGGGAAAGAGGCTGTAGCGTGTGATGAACCGGAGGGTACTATGAGCCCTGCAGAGATTGCCGCCTTCCGGGAGACGTGGAATATCCCTGATGAGGTGACGTTACGGCCGCTGAATCCCGGAGAATCGGCATGTAACCCGGAGGCGGGTTGGGTTGCTGTTCACGGAGACCAATTTCGTCACGGGTTCTCCCTTCCGCTGCCAGACTTCGTGCAGTACATGCTTAGCGCTCTGCAAGTTTCTCCCGGGCAGCTTCCCGGGAACCAGTGGAGGCAGCTGCTGAGCCTTGGTTGTCTGTACCAGCCATCCGGGATGAGCATGCCAACGGTGAACGAGTTCCGGGCATTGTACAGAATCACTACCAGAAAAGGGGTTATAGCCGACGATATGGGAAAAAACGGCCGACGAAATAGTACCTCGTCGGCTATAACCCGTTATAGCCGACGAACTACTATTTCGTCGGCCACATCGTCGGCTATAATATTATAGCCGACGACTGCCGACAACTCGTCGGCTATAACTATAGCCGACGAAACGTTTTTAGTTATAGCCGACGAGGATGGTATTCGTCGGCTATAAAAGTTATAGCCGACGAAAAGTTTTTGTTATAGCCGACGAGGGGGGTATTCGTCGGCTATAACTCTTATATCAGATCGACCTTCTGCATCAGGGAGCTCATTCGTCCATGAAATCGTCCAAAACGCTCTGAAATCGTCCAAAACCTCGGCCATAAGCTTGAAAGGTACGTATATTGCTGTGTGTGTTGATTTAGTTGGTTATATGCAGAGGTGTATTAATTTAGAGTTTAATTAGAATAAATGTGTGATTAATTTGATATATATATATATATATATATATATGTGTTGAGATGAGATTATTAATGGGTTGATATATATGTTGTATTGGTTAGATAGAATTGAAGTTTTGTTGAAGATTAGTGATTGATTAATGTTGATTTATAGGTGATTTTAGATGAATTTGATGAAAAAATGTATATATATTAATTAATTTAATTGTAATTAAAAATATATTGTTGGTATATATAAAAAATACATTGTGTTTAATTAATTAGGGAGATTGACGATGTTTTAATTAATTTAGGGATGCATGTGTATATATATATATATATATATATATATGTGTGTGTGTGTAATGATGAATTTTTTAATTAATTAGTACGTACGTAGTACGTGCATATATACATATCTATATATAGCTATATTTATTTCTTGAATTTACAGGATGGACAAGAGTTGGATTACCCTTGGAAGATGGGATCAGGCGTATCATGATGGAGTTAGGAGTTTCCTGGATTTTGTGATGGCTAACTGTGGAGACACTACACTTCATTATTGTCCGTGTAAAAAGTGCAAGTGTGCCACCCCACGTCACCGGTTTTCCATAGAGACAGTGGAGCAACACCTGGCTAGATATGGATTTTGGGTCCTATACACTAATTGGATTTATCACGGTGAACCAGAGTTTGCGGGTCGTCATGATGATGGACAATTTGCCGAGAGAGGGAGTTCCTCCAATGATCCGACAACGAACTGGATCAACGATATGTTTCCTCGTGAGAGCGGTGTCTTTGAGGAAGCACCAGATGTGCAACTCCCACCTCCGGAGATGGAGTGTTTCCCTGATATTGAGCCACTCGAGCCATTACCCCGATCTCCGGTCAACACAAGTGGTATGGAAAAGTACAACAACCTGATCGCATTGCAACAGACTCCGTTGTACCCCGGATGCAGTAAGACTGTCCTTGAATCTGTCATGGGAGTGATGAAGATCAAAACGGAGAACAAAGGCACTGTCAAATCGGTTGATGATTGGCTTCGGCTATGGGGTGGGGCGATGCCCCCCGGACATCGGCTTCCTACCAGTCATCATAAGGTGCGACATATCCTTAAAGATCTCGGCCTTTCCTACATCAAGATTCATGCATGCAGATACGATTGCGTTCTGTTTTACGGGGAAGGACTTGCAGATCTTGAATACTGCCCATTATGCAATACAGAGCGGTATAAGTTCACTCCTAAAGGGAACAAGAAAGCTGTGAAGATACTTCGGTACTTCCCGCTGATTGATAGGCTTGAGCGGTTGTTCATGTGTGCTTTCACGGCCGAAGCTATGAGATGGTGGGCTGAGAGGAATGTGCCTGACGATGACACCCTTAGACATCCCGCCGACGGAGAGGCTTGGAAGAAGAACGTGCTGGAGTTTCCCGAATTTGCATCAGAGGTTCGAAATGTTTGGCTAGGGCTATCATCCGACGGTTTCAACCCTTTTGGCAAGAAAGAGCTTCAGTACAGTGTGTGGCCAGTTATTTTGATTCCGTACAACTTTCCACCGTGGATGTGCATGAAGAAGGAATATAACATGCTCACATTGTTGATTCCAGGCCCAGGTTATCCGGGAAAGTGTCTCGATGTGTATTTGAGACCCGTAATTGAGGAGCTTCGGTACTTGAGTCTGAACGGCCACCTGGTCTACGACCGGTTCAAAAATGAGATGTTCCGGATGCATGCCATGCTTGTTGGCACGATCAGTGACTTTCCTGGGAGGGGTATGTTGTCGGGCAGCGTCACCAGGGGTTACAGGGCTTGTTCAGAGTGCATGACTGTTGATTGCTCCAGTCCTCATTGCAGCAAGATTGTCCAGATGCGTCACCGTCGTTGGCTTCCGCATGACCATCCATTTAGGGACGATGCACAGGCTTTTGATGGGACTGAAGAAAGGGGCTGGGCACCGGAGCAATGGACAGGGGAGGAAATATTGGCAGTGTTGAATGAGTATGACTTTGGTCCGCTTAGCAATCATCCCGATGTGTTGCGCACGATTCCAGAGAGGCCGGATCGGTATAGGTTCTGGTCACACAAGAGCATCTTATGGGAACTTCCTTATTGGGCCAGGTTGGCTACCAGATACTACCTGGATGTCATGCATATAGAGAAGAACGTGGGTGAAGCCGTGGTTGGCACAGTTTTGAATTGGGAGAAGAAAACAAAAGACACCCCCAAGGCACGCGTTGATCTGAGAAATATGGGACTGCGGGACCATTTGTGGTTGAGAGAGGGCAGGAGCAAAATGCCCCAAGCTCCTTACACCGTCACCAGGGACCAGAAACATGAAATCTTTGGATGGCTGAGTAATGTCAGGTAACTTTTTATTAATTAGGCATGTATTCCCTAAAGAATCCATCTGTTGTTGGACGACTATATATGCATGAAATCTAATTGTTGTTAATGGCTATGCAGGTATCCTTATGGCTATGCGGGTAACATAAGCAAGTGTGTTAACTACCGAGACAACAAGATGTACGGATTGAAGAGTCACGACTGCCATGTACTGCTTCAACGCCTCTTCCCTATTTTCATTCGAGCGTACTTGGAGGATGAAGTGGTTGAGCCGTTGGTGGCGTTGTCAAGATTCTTCCAGAAGTTATGCGCTAGAGAAGTTAGAAAATCAGACCTCATGAGAATGCATGAGGAAATCGTTTTTATCTTGTGCAAGTTCGAGAGGATATTTCCCCCAAACTTCTTTGACATCATGCCTCACCTGATGATCCATCTTCCCCAACAATTGTTGCTTACCGGTCCCGTACACTACACTTGGATGTATCCCATCGAAAGGTACATGTTATTCATAAATTTGATTTATACATGTTTTTAAATAAAAGTTGCATGCTCTTAACACGCACTTGTTAACCTTGCAGACAACTTGGAGACTACAAGAAATATGTGCACAATAAATCTGCGCCTGAGGGGTGTATTGCTGAAGCTTACATTGCGCATGAGTGTGTAACGTACGCCAAGTTGTACTTGGGAGCGATGGAGGACCCCCCACAACATCCAAGTCGAGATGACCCCGAGTTCAACCTATCTATCGTCGCCAACTCTGTTGTACCATACGGAAGCTTCAAGAAAAAGGGTGTGGACAAGTTGCCTGACCATGAGGTAGGGATTGCCCACTGGTGGGTTCTAATAAACTGTCCGGAGGTACAATATTGGAAACGTCACCATCTTCACAGCAAGGAAGTTCGCGGTGATGTCGAGTACCACAACACGACGTTTGCAGACTATTTTCCACAATGGGTAAGTGTATAAATATATATATTAGATGGCTTTCTTTTACAGTTCCCTATTCTTTAATCATAAACACACCGAGTGATTTGAGTTATATTTTTCAGCTGATGCAAGTGGCTGCGAGGGGTGGTCATACAAATTACTCAGAGGAATTGAGGCTGTTGTCGATGAAGCCGATATCTTCCACAGTCCGCCCAATGTGTGATGTCAACGGCGTTAAGTATATATGTGAAGCTAGAGACGGGGAACGCAAAACACAGAATTGTGGGGTGATGGTCGATGGTGCAGAGGGGGGCGTGGATTTTTACGGTGTCCTACAGTCAGTTGTTGAACTCATTTATGGGAACCGCATGAAAGTCCACTTGTTCAAGTGTCGATGGTTTGATACTAGGCCGCACCGCACACGGATCGATCAGTACGGCATACTTTCGGTGAATACCGCCACTAGTGTGTATGAAGACGACCCCTTTGTTTTCGCCACAGCGGCCAAAAAGGTCTTTTATCTTGACGATCCTTTGAACAAAGGCACGTGGAAGGTAGTTAACCATGTGTCTCAGCGAGACATATACAGTGCTACCACACTTGGTGTGAGCACAGAGTGTCAAGAAGCGACCGCATACCAAGAGCCGGACGCCGGCGACATTCCGGAATCCTCCACCATCCGCGATAATAATGTGACGCCGGGCAGAGTGGTCCGACTTCCTAGGGGTCAGGTGCCCATGTATGATGTTAATCCGAATCGTCTATATCAGCCCGACGATGACTCAGACGACGAGTACGAGCACCGGTTGCCAGATATTAACTACTATACTACGTCTGACTCAAGTGATGAGGATGATTCTGATTATCATCCTTAGTATACTATTTATGTATGTATTTGTGTACGATGGTGCATGCATGTATGAAAATAATTTTTGTCCTTAATTACCGTTTTTCGAATTTATGGGAAATTGTATTGATTTGTTTGTGCGATATTCAGGAATTTATCAGGTGAAATAGGCAATTTTCAGGCCGTAAATGGCAAATTTTCAGAAAGATCAGCGTTATAGCCGACGAAATGGACCATAATTCGTCGGCTATAATACCCATACTTTAGCCGACGACTTGCAATTCGTCGGCTATAATGCCCATACTGTAGCCGACGACTTGCAAGTCGTCGGCTAAAGTATATTGACCGAAACCATACGTAGACCGTTCAAATGCAAAAGTGTCGTGAAATAAGATACGACCGAAATATTGAAATACGACTACGGTTGAAAAATGGGAAGATTCGGACAAAATCTGTGTGCCGAATGTTGCGGTTAGGTGTTTTTGACTTCCGTTTTCCTATGGGTAGCCTGACGGTCGGTAAATATTTGGAGGAAAATTTTTATACGGTTAGTTGCGTCGCATCGATTTGAAACTATTCTCTGTTGAAGGTCAGGCCAAAAAACGTCATCTAGACGGGCCAATTGCCGTTTTAAAGCGTTTAGAGGTTTGACCAAGCAGTTTGACCGATCCGATCGACCCTTTAACGTTGTCAGATCTAGTTGTATTTTTTTTCATACATGTATTTAATCTTAACGGTGATATCTGACGGTTGGAATAGATTTTCAAAACTTTTAGATTCGAAATCGGAACATATGCACTAATGTTCCTTAACTTATTTACTAAGTGTTTAAGTGAATGTATAGTTTCAAATAGTTACCATACGTAGACCGTTCAAATGCAAAAGTGTCGTGAAATAAGATACGACCGAAATATTGAAATACGACTACGGTTGAAAAATGGGAAGATTCGGACAAAATCTGTGTGCCGAATGTTGCGGTTAGGTGTTTTTGACTTCCGTTTTCCTATGGGTAGCCTGACGGTCGGTAAATATTTGGAGGAAAATTTTTATACGGTTAGTTGCGTCGCATCGATTTGAAACTATTCTCTGTTGAAGGTCAGGCCAAAAAACGTCATCTAGACGGGCCAATTGCCGTTTTAAAGCGTTTAGAGGTTTGACCAAGCAGTTTGACCGATCCGATCGACCCTTTAACGTTGTCAGATCTAGTTGTATTTTTTTTCATACATGTATTTAATCTTAACGGTGATATCTGACGGTTGGAATAGATTTTCAAAACTTTTAGATTCGAAATCGGAACATATGCACTAATGTTCCTTAACTTATTTACTAAGTGTTTAAGTGAATGTATAGTTTCAAATAGTTACCATACGTAGACCGTTCAAATGCAAAAGTGTCGTGAAATAAGATACGACCGAAATATTGAAATACGACTACGGTTGAAAAATGGGAAGATTCGGACAAAATCTGTGTGCCGAATGTTGCGGTTAGGTGTTTTTGACTTCCGTTTTCCTATGGGTAGCCTGACGGTCGGTAAATATTTGGAGGAAAATTTTTATACGGTTAGTTGCGTCGCATCGATTTGAAACTATTCTCTGTTGAAGGTCAGGCCAAAAAACGTCATCTAGACGGGCCAATTGCCGTTTTAAAGCGTTTAGAGGTTTGACCAAAACTTGACCAGGGAATAGCCGACGAAATCCTGAACTTCGTCGGCTAAACTCTTGCGATCCGCGCCGTTTCATTGTCCGCCGTTGGATGGGCGAGATCTGACGGCTGCTGAGAGCGTAAAGTATAGCCGACGAGATTCATATTATAGCCGACGATGTGCATATTATAGCCGACGATAGACTTAACTTCGTCGGCTATAACCGGCCCGCAAAGCCCAACTTCGGCCCGGCCCGGATTTCGGCCCGGCCCGTCAGAGTATAGCCGACGAAATTCGTCGGCTATAACTATAGCCGACGAATTAAAATAACATCGTCGGCTATAGTCCTTCGATTTAAACCGAAACAGAGGGCGCCTCCCTCATTTTCCAGAAATCCAGAAACCCTAAATCCCCACTGCCGCAGCCGCCCGTCCCTCCCCGACGCCGACCGACCACCACCGACGCCGACCGAGCCTCCCCCTCCCTACCCTCCCCCTCCCCGCCCCCTCCCCGTCGTGCCCGACCCCTCCCCGACCCGAAACCCCCTGCCGCCGCCGCCCCGAGCCAACGCCCCGAGCCGCCGTAGCCGCCCCTGCCGCCGTAGCCGCCCCTGCCTTGCGTCGCCTCTGCCGCCCCTGCTGCAGCCGCCCAGCCGCAGCCGCCCCTAGCCGATCCGAAACCCCCTGCCGCCGCCGCCCCTGCCGCCGCCGCCGCCGCACCGCACCACCCGTCCTCGTCCAGACTGCACCACCATGTCAGGTAGTCCCGATCGAGCCTCATTTACGGTTTTTATTAATTTTGTCGAATTTTGTGAATTTTAGGGTTTTTGTGAATTTTTTGTGGAATTTAGGGTTTTTTTGAAATTTATGGAATTGTGTGGATTTTTTGTTAAATTTGTTAATTTTGTGGAATTTATATACTAATTTTGTGGATTTTTTGTTAAATTTACGGTTTTTATATACTAATTGTGGAATTTTGTTGAATTTATATACTAGTATACTAATTTATATACTAATTTATATATAATTAGGTATAAATATTTTTTTTCATTTTTATGACGATATATATATATATATTTTTCGGAATATATATATATATATATATATATAATTAGGTATAAATATAGTTATGTATATATATAATTAGGTGTATATATATTTAAAAAAGTTTTTTATTTTTTTTGTGAAATTTAAGGAATTTTGTGTTATATTTCGGAATATATATATATAATTAGGTATAAATATATTTAGGTACGTATATATATAATTAGGTATATATACATTGAATGATGTTTTTAATTTTGTTTTGTGGAATTTTTGTGCAATTTATGGAATTTATATACTAATTGTGCAGGAAACCGGCGCTTTGTAGACCGATGGCTTGGCAGACGGACCGAGAGCGACCCCGACGCTCAGGCAGGATCCAGCCGTGGGGGGAGCGGATCCAGCGGTCGTCGGGGCCTAGGCCGGCCTTTGAGTCGACGAGAGGAGACGTTGATGGGATTGACGCCGAGCGATCCACGTGGGGGCTCCTCGTATGAGTCGACGGGAGCGGGCCCTGACTCGAGTGTCGGAGGAGGACGCAGAGCCACCAGACCCCAGTGCACTTCAGCACTGTTCCAGGATCGGCAGCCGACCCCACCGCGCGCCGATCTGGACCCTCCAGAGATGCTCCCTGTCCCCCCACAGCGACAGCGTCCACAGCTACGGGGCCCACCGTCAGGGGGAGCAGGCCCCTCAGGGTCCACGCCCCTTATGTCTCCGCCATCGGGGATGTACATGGTCCAGTTCCTCCCTGCCATCCCTGAGTACGACGCCAGGGGGAGGCAGATTTGGAGGCACGACCGGCCTCACGAGATTCCTTGGGAGGAGGCCTACTTCTACAGTCCTTTCGACTCAGAGGACTGCCGCGGCCTGTGGGCCGTTCGTGAGAGGGACAAGCAGTACAACGACGCAGGTAATTAGTTAGTTTAATTAATTATTTACATTGTTTAATTAATTATTTTATTAGTTAGTTTAAATAATTATTTAACTATGTGTTCATTTTAACAGGCGTCCTCGTCAATAAACCCGCGGGGACGAGACGGACCAGAGGGCCAGCGAACATGTCCACCCTGGAGAGGGAGCTGGCCGGTGGGATCAGAGAGATCCTGCCCGGTCCCGGTGAGGATGGACGCCCGATTGAGCGGAGAGACACCACCACCAAGTACATCAACGCGACGGGCATGCTCGTGCGGGACAGGGTCCCACTGTTGTGGCCCGACTGGGGCTCTGTGCCCGATGAGATCAAGGCGCGAGTGTACAATGCACTGTCGGTGAGTTAAATATGATTTTTATTATAGAAAATAAACAATTATGAATTCAGTCCTTATAACTATATAAAAATATTTTCTAATTAATTTATAATGTTGCAGCAATGGTTTAGAGTCCATCCTACCTTGGACTGGTGGAGAGACGAGCAGCTGAAGAACAGGTTATGTGTTTTGCTTTTTTTTGTATAAATATATTTATTGGCAGTGTACGAATATATATATCTAACAGTTGTGTTCTGTTAATATAGGTACTCCGAGTGGAAGAACGAGTTGTCCACGCACTACAGGACGTACCATGTGGAGCAGCGCTTGGGGCGAGCTGCAACCCCCCACGAGTTCCGGTACAGGGAGTACGAGTGGCTATGGCTGGTAGCCTACTTCGGGAGCGACAGGGTCTCGGTAAGAAAATTTAGCCTGGTAGTATATAACTTTTTAATGTTATTTAATAATTAAATTATGTAGTTACTTAATTCAATTAATTAGTTAGTTAGTTAGTTATTAGTTATTAAATTAAGTCAGTTGGTTAGTTACGTAGTTAGTTAGTTCGTTACTAAATTAAATCAAATTAAATTAAATAAAATTAGGTAGTTAGTAAGTTAGTTAGTTACTAAATTAAATTAGTTAGTTAAGTAGTTACTAATTAAATTAGTTAGTTAAGTAGTTACTAATTAAATTAAATTAGTTAGTAACTAAATTAGTTATTAATTTTATTTTGGTTAGTTCCTAATATTTTAATTTAGTTACTAATTTATATTTGCGTTTATATGTTTGTTGTTATAATACAGAAAATCTCGCGGACGAACAGCGACAACCGCAGGAGGAACGAGCACCCCCACCACGGCGGCGCCCGCTCCTGGAGGCAGTGGGCAGAGATGGCGAGGAGGGACCGACCGCTGAGGCCGTTGTCGTGGATTCATGCGCAGATATATCCGGGGCGTCCCGACCAAGTGGTAAGTATTCGTCCATCTTAAATAAAAGTGTTTCATGAAATTAATTTATATATATAATTTTTAATTCGTTTATTATATTTTCTTGTCAATTAGGCGGAAATAGATGCGGAGACCGACGCGATCACCTTCGGGATCGCGCGAGACACTCTGGGAGACGGGGCGTCCGACGAGGCGATCGCGGAGTTTGCCTCCACGATCGACACCCTTGAGCCGCGCTTGGCCTCTCAGATCATGCACGCGGCGGTAGGGACGGGGAACAACTACTTCTACCAGAGAGGCCTAGGCGCGGCGGGAGATGGGGTTCTCAAGTTCACGCCGGCCAATCCCAGCACGCAGCGTGCGGCTTCGACGAGAGGAGACTTGCAGACGCAGCTGCAGAGGACTCAGGCGGAGTTGGCGAGGGCGGTGGAGGCGCTCCAGCAGGCGGAGTTGGCGAGGGCTGCGGAGGCTTCGGCGCAGCAGGCCAGAGACGCATCTGTGGCGGAGATGTACCGATGGATGCAGCAGTCTTGGGAGGCCCAGCAGGCTGGACTCCAGCCCCCGCCTCCGCCACAGATGCCCCAGTTCGTCGTCCCCACTCCCCCCCCGCATCGGAGTACGCCAGCCGATCAGGACAGCCATAGCCACCGGAACTCGAACGATCCGGTCGACGACGCTACGCGTTTAGGGGGTGATGATGAGTAGATATATATAGTGGGTTAATTTGTACAGTATGTAGGATATTAGGGATGGATTGATGTGGATATTTGTTGGATATTTGGATGTTTGTTTGTGCATTTTCTGCAGCCCCCGAAGACGAAGAGAAATTGGGCCCGAGTAAAATTTTTTAATTTTTTTAAATATTTAGGGGTTATAGCCGACGATATTGGCATTATTTCGTCGGCTATAACAGTTATAGCCGACGATTTTTACCAAATTTCGTCGGCTATAACCGTTATAGCCGACGAACATGACATATGTCGTCGGCTATACCCTCCCGGCTTCCGGCAAAAAAAGCCGTTTCTGGTACCGGCGATTGTTATGGCCGACGATAGTGTCGTCGGCTATATTGGACGTATAGCCGACGATAGTGTCGTCGGCTATACTTCGGGTTAGGGGCAGTTACGTAATTTTTAAAGCCGACGATCTTCTCGTCGGCAATGTTCGAAGTATAGCCGACGACGCTTTTTTCGTCGGCTATACCTGGTGTTTCATAAGCCGACGACTTACCCCGTGTGTCGTCGGCTATACTATAGCCGACGGAGCATTCCCGACGAGACTATAGCCGACGATACGTCGTCGGCTATGACTATAGCCGACGAATTAATGGAAACGGCCGACGAGATGGCGTCGTCGGCTATGACGCCTTTTCTGGTAGTGATAATGTCTTTTTCGAAGAAGAAAGGATGTTGGGGTTGTCTGACTTTTAGCGCCCGACACTTTCAGCCTATCATCACCCACCTGCCTTCCTGGGTGGACAATAACTGGAGGAAGAAGGTGGTGATCACTACCAGAAAAAAGACTATTACCGACGAAAAAAAAAAAACGGCCGACGACATACTTTTTTCGTCGGCTATTCCCAAGAATGGCCGACGATTTTTTATTTCGTCGCTAAAATAAAAAATCGTCGGCTATTCCCCAAGAATGGCCGACGATTTTTTCTTTCGTCACTAAAAAATATTTTTCGTCGGCTATACCCCTAGAATGACCGACGATTTGGATTTTCGTCGGCCTTTCTCTTAAAGTATAGCCGACGAAAACTTTAGAAAGTTTGGCCGACGAAATTGGAATTTTCGTCGGCTATATAAGTCTTTATATTTTCAGATCTGGACATAAGCTGCTGATTTAAAAAAAACGAAAAAAAAAACGGGAGAAAGAGTGAAAAATCTGTGGGTATTGTTGAAATCCGTCCTCTCTTACATTGTGGAGCTATATATAGGTACGTATATGTGTATATATGTTGATTTTGAGTTTTAGTTGAGTTGATTTTGAGTTTTAGTGATTTTGATATACTAAGTGATTTTTTGTTTTGTTGTTGTTTTAGTGTTAGAATGTATGTATATATGTTGATTTTGAGTTGTAGTTGAGTTGATTTTCAGTTAGAGTTTAATTATGTGTTTTAATTTGATGTTATTTTAATTAGTGTTAATATATATATATATATATAAATATGTTAATTAATGGTTGTTGATAGTGTAATGAACTTAAATAATGGTTGTTAATTAATGGTATATATATTGTAATATATATATGTGTTAATTAATTTCTTATTAATTAAAATTATACATATATATTATTATCAGGCTCTATATGGATTGAGATAAGAGTTGGATTTCGCTTCCAAGGCATGACCGACGATACACTACAGGAGTTGTGGATTTTTTGCAGTTCGTCGAGGAAAATGCAAACGGGAATGAATACCATTATTGCCCGTGTAAGAAACGTAAGTGTCGCAGTGATATGTGTCGATTTCCGATTAAGACAGTATGGGAGCACCTAAAGAGTAATGGGTTTTGGCCGAAGTACAAACGTTGGATATATCACGGTGAGCCATCATTAGATCGATCGCATGATCATGGGCAGTTTTTTGAGGCGGGCAGTAGTAGTACATCCAACGATCCAACAATGGCATTCGTCAACGACGTGTTTCCTTTTGAAAGCGGTGTACGTGGGGAACAATATATGCATGACCCGGTGCAGCCGTTCCCACAAGTTGTCAACACTGCTGCCTTTGACAAGTACAACAAACTTATTGCATTGCAACAGACCCCTGTGTCTTCAAGTTCTGAGAAGACAGTTCTTCAAAGTGTGATGGAGGTAATGAGGATTAAAGTCGAGACAAAATCGAGCATCAGGCAAGTGGATGAATATCTACAGTACACTTCTTCGTTGTTGGAGGAGGGTCATCGTAATCCTACCAATCACCGTAAGAAGTATCCTCAAAGATCTAGGGCTTTCCTACATTAAGATCCATGCATGTGCATTTGACTGCGTTCTCTTCTGGGGTAAAGATGCAGAAGGGAATGACCTTGCTAGCCTTGACGCATGTCCGATATGTCAGTCTGACCAATATAAGTTTACGGGAGCAGGCAATAGGAAACCTGTGAAAGTGCTTCGGTATTTTCCGTTGAGAGATAGGCTTGAGCGGTTGTACATGTCAGAAACCACCTCAAAAGCTATGAGATGGCACGGTGAGCGGGACGCGGGAGACGCAGATATCATGACACACATCTCTGACGGAGCGGCTTGGAAGCATATATGGCATGCATTTGGAACATCTCCTTCTTGTACTTGTCAAAAGTGGGATGACCAACGTCCCACAATACCTTAAGCTCTTCAATCAATGATCTCATATACACATCGAGACATTTCCCTGGGTAACCAGGCCCCGGAATCAACAACGTCAACATATTATATTCCTTCTTCATGCACATCCACGGAGGAAGGTTGTAAGGTACCAAAACCACCGGCCATATACTGTATGAAAGACTCATGGTGCCGAAAGGGTTGAACCCGTAGGTTGAGAGCCCGAGCCTGACGTTTCTGACATCTGACGCAAAATGAGGAAACTCATTGTTTATATATGGTTATTGGTACCATCAGTGATTTTCCTGCTTATGGGATGTTGTCGGGCAGCGTTGTTTGGGGATACAAGGCTTGTCCAGAGTGCCTCAGCGATTATGGGAGCACCCCTCATTGCAACAAGATATGCAGAATGGGTCATCGTGTGTTCCTTCCGGCGGATCACCACTGGCGTTACGAGTCCGCCGCATTTGATGGAACCGAAGAACACGGTGGTCCTCCCAGAAGATGGACGGGAAGAGAAATTTTAGCAGTGCATAATGAGTACGATTTTGGGCCCCTCAGCAATCATCCCGACATTGTAGCGGAAATACCTGAAAGGCCTAAGGAGTACAAATTCTGGACACATAAGAGCATATTGTGGGAACTCCCGTACTGGTGTGAGTTGCTGATCCGTCACTTCCTAGACGTTATGCACATAGAAAAAAATGTTTCTGAAAGTGTGGTGGGCACAACGCTGAACTTGGAGGGGAAGACGAAAGACGGTCCTAAGGCTCGCACTGATCTGCAAAACATGAATATCAGAAAAAAACTATGGTTGAAACAAGGGAAGTGAAAAATGCCTCAAGCTCCTTACACCGTCAAGCCTGAGCATAAATCAGAAATTTTTCTTTGGATAAGTCGGGCCAAGTATCCTTCAGGCTTTGCTGGAAATATAGCCAAGTGTGTGAACAGACAATTCAACAATCTTTACGGGTTGAAAAGTCATGACAATCATATCCTGCTACAACGTCTCTTCCCTGTTTTCATTCGACCGTTCCTTCCCCGTCACGTTGTGGAGCGTTAGTAGCGTTGGCAAGATTTTTCCAGAAGGTATGCACACGGGAAGTGAGAAAATCTGACCTCCGGGAAATGCAACAAGACATCGTTCATATCATGTGTAAATTTGAGATGATATTTCCTCCAAATTTTTTCGACATCATGCCTCACCTCATGATCCATCTTCCTCGGCAGTTGTTGGTTACCGGTCCTGTGCACTTCACTTGGATGTATCCGATGGAAAGGTACGTATTTTACACCTTATGTTAATTTCCTCATCAATATATGTGATATAGTATTAATGTATTATCATAACACTTTAAAAACTTGATTTATAGGCAACTTGGACAATACGGTGATTTTGTCCAAAACAGATCCGCACCTGAAGGATGTATAGCTGAAGCATATATTGCGCACGAGTGCGTCACCTACATGAAGCTGTATTTAGGAGCGTTACAAGAAAGCATACCGGAAGATGTGCCTTCACAGTTCAATCTTTCCATACTCTCCGACGATGTTGTACTCGGTGGAAACATGCCAGTTTCCTACAAGTTGAAAGATTATGAGGTAGCCATTGCACATTGGTGGGTACTAATCAACTGTCCAGAAGTTCAGTTTTGGAAGAACATGCATCTAAACTGTGACCAAGTAGGAGGTGATCTCGATTACCACAACCGGACATTCGCAGAGTATTTCAGCCGCTGGGTACGTAACTTTAACACTATTCTATACGTGTTTATATATTATTGTGTATAATTATTCATATTTATAGTTGATTCTGATGGTTGCAGATGGACCTTATTAAAAATGATAATCACCCAAATTCGTCGCACGAACTCAGACTTCTAGCGATGAGGCCGGTCTATTCAAAAGTTTATGCGATGTGCAAGGTGAATGGTGTGTTATTTCGATGTGAAGAGAGAGACCTCAGACTGAAAACACAAAATTCAGGGGTTATGGCACATGGTGGGGATGATGGAGTTGACTATTACGGTGTTCTCCATTCAGTTGTGGAACTGCATTATGGGGAAGGCATGAAAGTGCACCTTTTCAAGTGTAGATGGTTTGACACACGGCCGCAGAGCATGAAAACCGATCAATACGGCATAACTTCTGTGAACACTAGTACATCATGGTATGAGGACGACCCGTTCGTTTTAGCCACATGGGTGAAACAAGTGTTTTATCTTGATGATCTCGCCAAGGGAGACCCGTGGGAAGTAGTCAACACTATCCACCATCGCAACATTTACCGGGCGTCTACACTTGGAGTGGCTGAAGAGAACGAGGAAGGTGGCACCGCGTATCAAGAGCCCAACTCAAACGGTATTCCTGACTCCTCTTTTATTCGCCTAGACACGCCGGTGCGAATTCGACGTGAAGAGCCACTGCTTGTTGATGTTGATCCAAATGAAGAAAGTAACAAGGACTCTAGTGGTGAGGAAAGACATAGATTACCCCTACCGAGCAATTCAGAAACCGAAGAAGACTCATCCGATGATTCCGATTACAATCCGGCGGATTAAGTAATTTAGATGATGTAATCCTTTCATTTGTAATCCACTCGATCATTTCTAATGAACGGGCGTGGGGATGTGCCTCCCAGCTAGGCTGGGTTCCAAACCCCTTAAAAAAAAATTTGAAATATGTTGACTGCTGGGTTTCTGTTTTTTTTATGTTCAATTTTGGTTATATATGAACAGGACATATGGGTACGAGAGGTGTAACACAACTGATTTTTTTATTTTTTTTCACAGAATAGCCGACGAAAAATGCGTGATTTCGTCGGGCAAAACTATATTGAAAAATACATATTTTATTTTAGACACAAAACGACAAATGAATAGCTGACGAGTACTAGGTTTGATTTCGTCGGCTATTCTTTAAAAAAAAAAAAAACAGACCACCTTCCATTTTCTATCACTATCGACAACCCATTGCTTCATCCTTCAAATGCAAATGTGTCGTGAAATAAGATATGACCGAAATAATGAAATACGTCTACGGTTGAAAAATGACAAGATTCCGACAAAATCTGCGTGCTGAATGTTGCGGTTAACTATTTTTTACTTCCGTTTTCCTATGGGTAGCCTCACGGTCGGTAAATATTTTGAGGAAAATTTTTATACGATTAGTTGCGTCTCATCGATTTGAAACTATTATCTGTTGAAGGTCAGGAAAAAAAACGTCATTTACACAGGCCAATTTCCGTTTTAAAGCGTTTAGAGGTTTGACTTCGTTGTTTGACCAAAGGTTTAGCCGACGAAATATTTGAATTCGTCGGCTAAACTCTTGCGATCCGCTTATTGTCCGCCGTTGGATGGCTCAGATACAACGGCTGCTGATTGTCCAAAGTATAGCCGACGAAATATTAAAATTCGTCGGCTAAACTTTTGCGATCCGCGCCTTTTCATTGTCCGCCGTTGGATGTGGGAGATCGGACGGCTGCTGAGCGCCTAAAGTATAGCCGACGACATTCAAAGAATAGCCGACGATATTAAAGATTTCGTCGGCTATAGTAAAGAATAGCCGACGAAATCTTTTTTAATCGTCGGCTATTCTATCGGGTATAAGTTTGAAACTGCCGAACCCTAGCCTCTGTTTTCTGCATTTTTCTGCTTTCTCCTCCGTTTTTCTGCTTTCTCCTCCGCAGCGCCTCAGACAGATCCGCACCGCCGCTCTCCTCCTCCTCAAATCGACGACGAATTCTCCTCCTCCTCCTCCATCCGGCCGAATTCTCCTCCTCCTCCTCCTCCTCCTCTGATCCGATCCGGTTATTTTTTTTTTCAATTTAATTTAATTTAATAAATTGTTATATATTTAATTTTAATAATATAAATTGTTATATATTTGTTAATAAATTTACTTTTAACAAATTGTTATATATTTTATTTTAATTATATAAATTGTTATATAATAAATTGTTATATATTTGTTATATATTTAATTTTAATTATATAAATTGTTATATATTTAATTTTAATTATATAAATTGTTATATATTTAATTTTAATTATATAAATTGTTATATATTTAATTTTAATTATATAAATTGTTATATAAATTGTTAAATTAATTATATATATAAATTGGTAGTCTAATTATATATATATATATATATGTTAATAAAGAAATATAGTTATATTTGTATATAAATAGTTATATTTAGGTTAATGGTTAGTATTATTTAAAATTAGTTAAAATTTAAATATTAATTTGTTAGTATGTTTTGAAATATGTTAGTATTATTGGTTATTATATTAATTAGAATTTGTTATTTAATGTAATATAATTTAATATTAATTAATGTATTAATGCCACGAGTGCTGCAGATGGCCGATGCATTCAGACAGTTCTTCGGAGGCTGTCGTTCCAGATAGAGAGGTTCTGGAAGTTCTGCCGGTTCCGCAGACTCCGACAAGACCCTTAGCCAGCCTGAGAGGACCACCAGCCAGCCGCGGAGGAGTGTGGATTCCTCCCAGCCGCGGAGGACTGTGGATTCATCCCAGCCGCGGAGGAGTATGAGTTCTCGGCACCAGACCCTTCTCCAGGCGGGGCGGCCGTCGAGCAGTTCACTTCCGCCTGTCGGGTCAGATGCTCCGAGGTTCAGTCGGCAGCTATTTCCGGACGAGATAGCTGCAGACGTTCCTCAGGTTCGTATGCCTGAGGTTCATCGGGAGCCGATGACGAGTCCGACGACGTCTGCTGGTGACTCGACTGACGGTCCTACTCTCCCAAACCAGCTGTACCTCCCGTACAACATTCCTACGATACTGGAGGTCGACTATCGTGGTGTGCCCATATGGCCTGATATGCCTCAGTACGTGAGTGCTGCGGAGGCATACCAGCATCAGCCATTTGAGAACCCTGACCTCCTGATTTCGGCGAGGAGAAAAGGAAAGTCGACAGACGGGTCATCGAGTTATGCAGGTAGACTTCAACAACCCAGTTATGCAGGTAAATACTAAACTTCACTACAAATGTTTATTTTGTTAAAATTTTAATTATTAGTTTAATTATTTTATAATTATTACACTAATATTTTTTTATGCATTTTTCTAACATTTTAATATTTGTTTGAAGCAACGTTTTCGGATAAACTCTGAGAACCGCCGCCGGAACACAACCCCCCATCATGCTGGTTCTAGGCCGTTTGCACAATATCAGGAGGAGGCGCTTAGAGATCATCCTGATAGCAACCCGTACGTGGAGACGTTCAAGATCGCTTATCCACAACCGACAGAACAGCTCGTAAATCGTTCATTACGATTTTAAAATTTTAATTATTAATTTTACTTAATTATATATTTGTTAGAATATTAATTTTTTTTTTTTCCCGTCCAATTAGGAGAGGGTGAACCGGGCCGAAGAAGAGGTGTTCCAGCAAGTAGTTCGGGAGACACAACCGAACATTTCAGAGGCAGATCTGGAAGAAGCCCTGCGCCAGGTCGACCGGTCCAATGTCCAAACGGCAGCGAGGATGTTCGACGCAGCCTTCCAAAACCGCTCAAACAACTACTACTGCCGAGGTTTAGGAAGTTCTGGACTAGGGCTCCTGAAGACCACTAAGGGAGGTCAAAAGAAGGGAGGCGGGGAGAGCCAACAGGTGAGGGGGGAAGTGCGGAGATTGGCAGAAGAAAATGCCAGGTTGGCGGCCGAGTTCCAGAGATCACAGGAGGAACAACGCAGATCACAGGAGCTACACCGCAGAACACAAGAGCACCACCGCAGAACACAGCAGTATTATTTAGATCTGTCCAGTTGGCATGCTGAAAGCGAGAGAATTCAGCAACACAACTACGCCGGCCAACAAAACTGGTGGTATGAGATGTTCGCTGCACAACAACAAAGCCTTGAACCCCCGTCCCCGTTTCAGCCGTTAGTTGAACCTCCAATGCCTCAACCTCCCGAGTTCGGTCAGCAGGATGACGAGCATGATGGAGAGCAGGATGCTGGGGATGACCTGGTGGACTTTAGTGGTTTAGGTGATGATTAGGGTTATATTTAATGTATATTGGAACGAATTAAATAATAAGTTGATGGAGATGTTATCCAAGCACAAAGTACCTGCAAAACAACTTCATACACATAATACCCTTCTTTTGTCAATTGTAGTTAGGACAAGTAGGGATCGTTCTATCCGGGAAAATCAAGGGCTTTCAATCACACAAAGTGTTGCACATAAGGGGGTTGTCGAATTTTAATGTCTAATTACCTACTAATTTTTACAAAAATTAAAACCTAAATTATTATTTACAATTGATCAACATCTTCCACACAACCACAAAACACAAGACTCATTACACATGCAACGAAATTAAAACAAGTAATAGGGGCAGCAAGCATATAACGAATTCAAGATCAATTAAGTTCCAATTTAATTAGAGCCAACGCGGTATATCTAATTATTCAAAACATCACAAGTATTTAGAATCAACTACGCGTGTAATCCTAAACATGATACTAATCGGTTTAATAACACAACGCGTAGAAATTAAACACAAATAGCACATAAGCACAATATGTCGAATTGGAACATGTTAGCAAGTATGGCGTCACTCATCTCACATCGACATGTAAATTTCCAGAATTACTCTAGCCTTTAGATAAATACACATTAAAATCAACTATGCGTATGATCCAACATGTATTAAATCGACAAGTGAATTCAATACCTAGATAACACTCATGGCCTTCGAATACATCTAGACATCTCCTTCGGTTGCACACGAATTAAGGAAATAAACCTAATTAATAAATCAAGAAAACATGCAAAACCCTACTGCCCATCATACCATATTCAATTACATAACGTGCATAATTCGGCAATTAAACATAAGAAAACCAAACAATTATAACAAGAATTCGGAAATCCCATGAATAAATAACAAAACCAAAATCGGATCCAAGAATCAATACATAATTCATAGACAAATTAATGTATAAATACAAAGAAACAAAAGCCATTGCAATTACAATCCAAGTGACAACCTTGTTGAAGAATTCGGCAAGTGGATTGGTGTTGATGATTGGAATGATTTTATGAAAGGTGGTGGAGTATGGTTCGGCTATGTTCTTGGTGAGAATTCTTGGAAGCAATTCGGCAGAGTTTTGGCTAGTTTAAGTGAGGAAGAGAAGATGATTATTCTGAAATTATGTTGTGGTATTTATAGAGGCAAGGGAGGCAGCTAGGGTTTACAAAACCTAGTTTTTCTCAAACTAATCCTGCTGGCAGATTTGACCTTCGAGTGAAGATTATGGAATATCTTTCTCTAGAAAATAGATATTAAGGTGATTCCAGTTGGGTTGGAAACTAGACTCCCGTAGCTTTCTATCCACACAGTCCCAGGAAAATCCTGGTAGTCCCTGGATTGGTTTGCTCAAACTGCCAAGTTGCAGCCTTCATTTGGGTGACTTCCCGAACTCCGATTGATCTGAAATTTTGACACAATATACTTTAGCTTGCCAATTATATGCATACCAAATGTCATCAAATTTGGAAAAAGATAGATCAGTTTAGCACATGCCTCAATATCACGAAAACAACATATTTTTCACTTTTTGCTCAGATTTCTTTACTTAGTCATTTTTCTGACAATTAAGCACATTTTCTCCAAAACTCTACCAAAGGGACACTAAACTAAAATATGACTCTATCTTACAAAAATAAGGGTTAAGCATTGGATAAATGGGGGTAAAAACATATTAAGAACGACGCACATTGTGCTCCTATCATAAGTCATTTAGACGTGTTTCTTGTTGGTGCAAATGCATGGACTGTCTTTCTGATTTGCAGGTTGCTTGGAATGGTAATTTAAAAAATAATTTAATTTTTTTTTTCACCAAATGTAAGAATAGCCGACGATTTTGGCATTATTTCGTCGGCTATAAGCACTATAGCAGACGATTTTTACCAATATTCGTCGGCTATAAGTCTTATAGCCGACGAAAATTACCTTATTTCGTCGGCTATAACTAATTAATGCCTATTAAAATATTAATATATTTTGACTGAATAACCGACGAAATAGATGAAATCGTCGGCTATAGTTCATAACAAATAGCCGACGAATTTCGTCGGCTATAGTTTACGATATCGTCGGCCATACTTGAAAATACCCGACGAATTTCGTCGGATATTTTGCCAAGGTTTGGTCGACGAAATGATGTTTCGTCGGTAAAGTCATCGGCCATACTCGCATATAGCCGACGATTTCCTTTTTTTCGTCGGCCATTGGTATAGCCGACGGCGTTTTTCCGACGAATTATAGCCGACGAAAATTTCGTCGGCAGAAGGTATAGCCGATGAAATTTCGGCATAGTCGACGAAAATTTTTTCGTCGGCTATGCCCTCGGATCTGGTAGTGGATGGCGGGTGGGAAGTGGCAGAAAAGGAGGAGGATGTACCGGGTTCCTAGTGCCTTCCAGCCCATTGGTGACCAATCGTTCGTACTGTCCGAGTTGGAGTGGGATAGGATTATGACGATACTCGAGTGCTGGGACGATCTTGAGCGAAGCTCCTACAACTTCATATGACGGGAGGTCTTAGAGTACTGCTGTCTTGGGCTGGATCCCGGTGCGTAGCAGGGTTTTAGTGGTGGCGTTTCTGCTGACCGAGTTGATACTAACCCTTTGTTTGTTCTGCAGGTGCATCTTCCCGGACGGTCGTCAAGCCCGGTAATACACTATCCATGGAGGGTGAAGACCTTGTCTCGAGGTTGAAGGAGAAAGGGGAGGCCGTTTCACGGACCTCGGTGGATGAGGAGTCCGGTCGGCTTACCGTTCATGCCGAACCAATGGCCTTGGACATTGCGGACGACGCCTATACCCTAAGGCGTGTGAAGACTCACCCCGCCGCGTCCAAGGCGGGACCCGGAAAGGGCAAGACCACCGATGGACCACCAAAGGTTCCTGGTGGGACGAACAGGATTCCGTATCGACCGGAATCGGTCCCGCTTGTCACCAGGGTCTCTCGGACAGGCGCACAATGTTCTTCACCGGTCGACCTGGGTGAGAAGAGGCGGAGGATCATGGACGTTCCTCCCTCCGCGCTGGTGACGCTGACTGGCTGGTCGTCTGGTGAGAACTTGGCGAAACGGCTCAAGTTGGCCAGCGGTGCGACGAGTTCCGCTGGGGACAAGGCCGCTGCTGCCTCAAATTCTGCCGGTCAGCAGAGTAGCCCCACTCCTGCGGAGGAACAAAGGAGAGGTCTGGAGAGTCCCTTCGTCCAGAGTCTGGCGGCAGATGTGGCTAGCCTTGGTCTGGATAAGTCTGGGGTCGCTGAAGCCTTGTCGGGGGAGAACCGCCTGAAGAGCAAGGAGTCGGTCCTCCAGGTAAGAATTGCTTGGTGCCACGGCACCGCTCATAACTTCTGCCGGGTTTCGTTATTTTTGTTGTTTGCTTAATCGGCTCCCTGTTGTTCTGTAGCTATTGTACAATCTGTATCAGCCGGACCCGAGTGAGGAGCTGTCGGAGTTGAAGAGGCAGGTGGCTGCTCTGACAGGATCTCGTGAGCGCCTAGAAGTTGAGAAGTCCAGGCTTGAGCGGGAGAAGATCAGGCTGGAGGAGAGGGCCAAGAAACAGGTGGCCAAGCTAGAAGACCAGGTCCGGAGCCTCGAGGAGGAAAAGGATCGGGCTGAGGAGGAGAGGGCCGAGCTGGAGGCTAGAGTGGATGAGCTCCAGGTGGGAGTTGCCGATGTGCGTGCCGCCGCTGCCGCTGCGGCTGCAGAAGAGGACCCAAAGCTTTTCCAGCGGGTTATTCAGAAATATTACGATAGTGATCAGTTTCTTAAACTCCTGGAAAAGGCTAGGGAGTCGGGTATCGCCGATGCCTACGTGGAGTGGGAAGAAAAGGGGTACCTGGATACCTCACGAATGCCGAAGGCGGGGGCCGATGACGATACCCATGGGCAGCTGGCAGGAGAGGAGCAGCCGGAAGGAGAAGGCGGGCTTCAACCATCTGCACCCACTAGAGAGGATGCGGTGGCTCCATCTGGGGAAGCTGGTGGGATGCCCGCTGAGGAGGGAGAGGCGGCTCCTTAAGATTTTTGTTTTGCTCTCTTTTTTTGTAAATCTGCTGGAACAATTTTTTTGTATTATACCTTTTGGATACACTTTTGCACCGGTGGAATTCCTTGGATTTCTCTCAAAATAGTTGGCATACAAATCTTATGATGTTACGTTGGTTGAACCGTTGATATGCCAAACTAACTGCTTGAAATTTCTAGCACCTAACCCTTCACTGGGTCCGGGCGTGCTTACCAGCCCTGGCCCTGCTCCCGGTCGGGATCTACTCTCATTTCCCCTATATACCGCTGAAGCTGACCACTGTTAATCAAACCTTCCACCGCTGTCTTGAGGGAGAAGCAAATGTTCGTCCGATGGGTAGCTTCATCGTGATAGGAGCAGTACTTGCCTGTTCGCGCCTGGGTAAGTTTCCCCTTTGGGTACTTGCTCCTCGGCGGTGGGGGAATGATGTTCCTGTTCTCGTGCAAGATGTCCTCGTACGAAGAGGTCAGAGTGGTGAAGACCTCTTGACGTTCTGCTGGCATGATCGCCAGGGGGCGTTCTTGCCGGTACTGCGCCGGCTTGTGCTCGCCCTGGGGTTTGTCATGATAGGGCTTCTGCTGCTGTTGGTTTCCCCAATTTCTGCCGGGTCTGCTTGGTTGGGCGCCTCGGTTCTCGCTCTGCTGGCTGGCCTTGTTTTCTCGGCCGGCCGGGGGATGCTCCTCCCGCTTTCTCTTCAACAGGTGTTGCCCATACGTATCATGATCCGCCTGTTAGGTCAATAATTACCTAATAATTGTTGTCTTATTCTTATTTTTTTGCTATATCTTTTCGTATTTTATCTATTTTTTATTACGTTTCCTATTCATGCTAGGAAATAGAGCTACGGATGGGAAACAAGTCAAAAAGGTGGATCTAGCACATATTGAAGAAACCGGGTGAAGAATTGAAGTCAAAGGAGCAAAACCGGAAATTTCACTAAAAGACGAATTTGACCGGTCAACGCCGGTCAACGGGCAGAACTCCGGTCAAACTCCGGTGGCCGGAATATGGTGATGCCTGATATTCAACAAATGAAAGAGCATTGGAGGGAAGAAGACTTGTTAATTCAAATTCAAATGAGAAGAAGACAAGTGAAAGGGACATCATTGGCTTTGTCCCTTTGATGTTGACCTTGTCTCCTTGTCCTTATGGCCAAATATCAAGAGTGCCCTTACCTTTTCCTTCTCCACCAAAATATCTTTGAGGTTTTTGGTCATTTAATAAAGACTAGATCCACAATTTGTGCTTCCCTCTTTGTCCACCACATCTAGCCCTTCATTTCCTTGCATCTCCACCCTTCATTCATCAATTTAGGCCTATTTATACCTCCCTCTCTCATTTTGGACGGATTGACTATTCCTCTCTCTCATTTTGCAAGCTTGTAGTTTTAGTTTTGGTGTAAGAAAGAGTTGTGATAGCTTGGGGGTTTCACCAAAACCACACCCACTTCATTTCTCTTCATCCTCTACTCATATTTTATACTACAAGCTTGTTTCTTCAAGATTTTGTGGATTAGCATGGTGTTAATGGTGTTCTTCCCATCTTAGATCCCATTAATACCATTCTTGGAAGCATTTTCTTACCCTTTTCTTTCTTATCTCACTCTTATTCATCCTCAAGCCTTGTTCTTTATTCATATTAGATTGTGTGGATTGTGTATGGTGGTGATGGAGTTCTTTCTTTGTTAGGACCCATTAGTACCATACATAGAAGCACTCTCTTGTCTTACATCTTGGTAAGGTTTGGTATCTTGGTACCAAACCCTTGGTAATCTCCCTCTTTCTTCTTGCTCTTCTTCTCTTTTTACTTTGATGTATTTCAAGTTCATGGCTTTGTTGTATGTAATGAGTAGTGAGTAGTTGGATTTGAGGCTAGGGCTGCCCCTAGCCAAACTTGTGCAAACAATGTAATTTTCCTTTAAGTTTGATGTTGATGCATGTTTGAATCTATGGCTTCTACACTTTATGCTTACTAAATGTGTTAACTAGCTTTGTCACCTAGGAAACATGTTTAGATAACTAATGAATTGGAAACTTGAATTTGACAACTTCTTGAATCCAT
This sequence comes from Potentilla sterilis, assembly GCA_963682095.1. NCBI lineage: Eukaryota > Viridiplantae > Streptophyta > Magnoliopsida > Rosales > Rosaceae > Potentilla > Potentilla sterilis. The sequence continues at coordinate 15,750,010 of OY821767.1, read as the reverse complement.
GAGCATGAGTAGCCTTTAGGTGGTGGCTTAGTATTTCTTAAGGGAAGTACTAAGTTGCTTGAATTTCTTACTTTGGTCTTAATGCTTGTGCCTTGAGTCTAATTGCTCTAAGGGGGCGTTAGGCTTGTGGTACATAGCCAACTTGTATTATAAGGTAATATAATTGGGATTAAGGTTGTGTGATTTAACTTAGCTCCAAAAGACTTTGTTAAATTGCATAATTAGTTAGTTTCTTGGTAGCTTCACCAAAGCACTAGGGGGATGTTTGTCAAGCATGTTTCACATCAACTTTTAAATTACATTTGTGCATGAGTTAGGGTAGGTGCGACGATATTAATGTGTTTACGCCTCGTTTATGCTTTGTTTAACCCTTATTTTTCTAAGATAGAGTCATAATTTAGTTTAGTGTTAATTTGGTAGAGTTTGGTGAAAAGTTGGTTAAGAATCTGAAAAATGACTAAGTTTGAGAAATCTGGAAAATAATGCAAAATATGTCTTTTTCGTGATTTTGAGATGAGTAAAAATGCGATCTATCCTTGTCCGAATTTATTGAAATTTGGCGTGCTTATTATTCATATACTGAGGAATGTTGTGTTAAAATTTCAGACCAATCGGAGTTCGGGAAGTCACCCAAAAGATGGCTGCAAAACAGCAGTTCGAGCAAACCAATCCAGGGACTTCCAGGATTTTCCTGAGACTGTGTCCCAACTTCGAAAAATCATTCCCGACGACTCACAAGGAATTTGATCGAACTGTTTTACATGGAAGTGGCTATGTGTGTCTAGTTTATCTGAGACTTGGAATCGCATCAATCGGAGCTCCGAGGAGGGAGATATGCTGGAGTTACTACAACAAAGTCGTTTCTGCCGATTCCAAGAAGCTACTGCCTCCTTTTCACAATTACTGTTTTCAATGGACCATATGGTGTACAAATGCATATGTGAAGATGGTCCAAGCTTAAGGAAGGAAGGAGGATGACACCAAGCCAAGGCATTGAAGAAAAATACGAAGAAGAAGTTTTCCTAGTCAAGCTAGGAGAAGCTGCCGGAAAAGGGCAGATTTGTGCCAATTTTGTGAATTGCCGGCTGGGGCATTTTTCCATGGATCAAGCTCACCAAATGAAGATGTCAAGACCACATTTGAAGTCCATATAGATGTGAAGCCCAAGTCTTGAAGAAAAATCAGAAAAAGAAAACCTAATTAGACTTTGAAAAGGAAGGTTTCAAATCCTTAACCAACTTGGTTTTCTGAATTCCTCTTGCACTAGGGTTGCCGGCAGCCTCTCATCTATATAAAGCCTCACTTCTTCATTCTGAAAATCATCTCATCTCAAGCTTAAACACAAGGCCTAAACTCTACCAAAATTCCCCAAAGATCCTAGACAAAAACCTAAACCGAAAACCATCTCCACCTCACTTCAACCAAGTTTCTGCTCTTGCACGACCTTGGACTTTCTGCCTCCATAACCTACTGCCGACGTAACTTACTGCCGTGCAGCCTCACCCCAGCCTCCATACTTCGCCGGATCCACACAACGTGAAGCTCTCAAGGTGTCTCAAAGTGTGATCCACTCCCCTCTTTCGGTTTTGTAATTTTTGTTTAGTTATGTTTAGTTTTGTCTATGAAACAATCATGTATGTTTGGTGTTGGTTTATATGTCTATGTATGAATCAATTTTGGTTTTATGAATTGTATGTTAAAGATTTGTTTGAATTGATGCTTAGAATTAAGTTTAGGTTTCGACGAGAACAATGAATTTTACATGCTAATTTGTAATATGTAACTTGTGGATTTTGTATGTTGGATAATTAGAGCAGTGGTATTAGAAGCATGTTTAGCATTTAAATTGGTTAGTAATCTAAGATGAGGGCATGAAAATTGATACTTGGTGTTGTCTTTGAACATGATCTAGGTATTAGGTTTAATCTGCTAGAGTAATTACAAACTAGATGGACCTGACGGACTCTATGATTTGTGTTATTCACTAAGGGTTATTAATCTTAGAACTTGCATGCTAAATAAGATGATTGACAACCTTACTTGTTTACATGTTTTCGATTTAAGACTCTTGTGCGATATATGTTAAGTCTTAACCGGATTAGCATAAAAATCTTTAGGGCTAGAATGGAAGTTTGTTCTAAAGAACTTGAGGAGTCTAGTAACTAGGTACAGAGCGGAAGCTCTAGTTATGGTCGAAACTAATTTGAGTCTTGAACATGCTGAATACTTGTCTCTTACCTTCTTGCATGCGAGTTTATATGTTAAAGAGTCTTTGGTGCTAAATGTTTTGTGAGAGATGATGATCACTTGTATATAGTAAATTAGGACTTTAAATTTCATGTCATTTAGTTCTAGGGCAGCCTTGCTGCCGACGCCATGCTTACCCCCCATTCGTGATGTTTTTGTATATTTGTACATGTGTTTTTATCTAACATTCTCATATTTCAGGTACCCTTAATCCCCGGCTTAGAACGATCCCTACTTATGTCTATACTACTAACGATTGTAGGGTTATTATTGCTTGATGCTCGCTTAGGCGACTCATCAGGCCTGCTGCTCGAATGCTTCGATGGAGTTTGCCGGGAGCTCATAGAACTAGCTGAGCGCCTCTCCAGACAGGGTTTCCTGGAATATGTTGCAGCACACTGCATCGGAATAGCCCTTGGCGCACGTTTGGGACCGGAAACTATCCAAATGTTGGTATGGGCAGCCGGATCCTGAGTACGTGAGCTTTAGGGATTTCTGGTTACCAGACCTCCCTGATTCCAGTACCCGGTGCGAGAAGGGGCCCATGCGTTCGTTGAATCGCGCCCCTTCCATCGGCCGCGCCGCCCTTCTCTCGTTGGCCTCCATTTGGGCTTTTAGATCCAACACAGAGTCGGTGAGTACCTGTAATGCCCGTGCGGTCGGGGTGACGACTTCATCCTCGAATGAAGCGTGCGGCTGCGGGGGTACTTGCGTGCTCATTGGCAAAACCGCGCCGCCCGGGGACTCTGCTCTCCTGCGGTCGCTAGACCTTCCTCCCGATGACTGTCCCGCCTCAAGGCGCTGAGGTAGGCCTGGCGCGGGTGTACGTGCCCTTGCCATAGCGGCGTTGCGCTGCTATCCTATTTCCAGGGCGGCCACCAAGGCAACGTTTACCGTCTCCATTTCCTCATACTGAGCATTGGATTTTGCTCTATCCCGGTTGCCCTCCGCGCGCAGGCGATCGACTTCTGCCCTCATCGTCAGTATCTCCCCCGCCATATCGTGCCGGTCGGGGCTATACGTGGTGTCCCGGTCGTTGTCACCAAGCAGACTCTCCTCTTTGTCGCTCGGATCGTCTGAGAATGTCAGCGAAAAGCCCCGGTACGTCGTTTGGTCGCCTTCCACCGGGCCTTTCCCGCGCGCTCTATCGTTTTATGCCCCCGGCGTGCTGCTCGGCCTCCCATAGCTGCCGTCGTCCTGGTTGTCCTGGTCGCTGCGCTGCTCCCGTACAGCGACCGGGGTGGAGATGAGCACTTGCTCTGGTGCAATCCGCTGACCCTCCGTTGTATTTCTTTCTTGGCCCGCTTCTGAGCTTTCTGCCATTTGGTGATGCCTACGTGACTTTTATACAAGTTTCCCACTGACGGCGCCAATTGTTTCTGCACAAACTCGTAGGCCTAGTGGAAACTGATGAATCAAGATGTGATCTCCTCCTGCAAACCTGCTAACTAAGGGGAATACCGGGCGGGCCGGTCTTCTCCTCTTCGATACCTAAGTTAGTACAGTTGGGATGAATAGATAACTTAAGCAAGAGTGATAAGCAGTTGGAGAGATCAGTTACCTATTAAAGAGGGTAGTTGAGGCCCTTATATAGGTGGTCGGGCGTGGGGTCTGGTCTTACTCTTCGATGTGGGACTGGTTTCCTTCTGTTCGCACACAAAAGGACAGCTCTGGTGGCCTGTTCGGTAGGGTGGCGTGCCCGGTCCCCGGGCCCCTGGTCACAAGGTAGACTGCTGGACCTCGGGTCCGGATGCTGGTGATCCCGCTCCGGGCCTCAGTCCGGCCCCGGACGTACTGGCTGCGGGTCTGTGGGCCTATGTAGCCCCTCTGTGGCTACTATCAACAGTGTGAAGTTAATTTTATTGGTTTAGTTATTAAATAGATAGGCACAAAGTGATCGAAAGTCTCTGTGGATTCGACTCCTGCTTATATGCTATACTGTATTCATATATGTGTACTTGCAGGGTTAAGTTTGTTGTATTTAGTAATCTTTTGGTTACTAGATAAACGATCAACAATGGCTGATAAAAAAGAGTTTCCTCCCTCATTTTCACACTTCACTCATCTCTATTCAAGCCTTTCTCTTCCCACGATCACCCATAACAATCAACATTACACTCTACCTCTTTTCTCTCTCTATTCTCTACATTTTCCACTATCTTTTTCTCTAAAAACCTTCACCACAACCACCTTCAATCTATAACCTCCATAACCACCACCATCAAATCCATCATATTTTGCTTCTACCCATCTCATTCCATATAAAAAAAAGTTTCACCACTACTCCCAATCATTCCATTCCACACACCATTATCAAGTAAGGAGAAGGAAGGTAGAGATTAACATCCCTCTTTTGGATGCAATCAAAACCATTTCTACATATGCCAAGTTTCTCAAGAAGCTTTGTACAAACAAGAGGAAATTTAAAAAGAATGAGTAAGTGTGCCTAAGTAAAGAAGTAAGTGCGGCTTTGCAAAGAAAGCTTCTACTAAAGTTGAAAGATTCGGGTTCATTCACTGTTCCATGCAAGATAGGTAAAACTTATTTTGATAAAGATTCGGTTGCACAAGGAAAGCTTTCCTTTGGACTTTTGAAGCATGGATCGGATATTATGGACCTAAAGATATGTCCATACTAACTTAATGAGAAGATTCAAGTCCAAGATAAGGCCAAGAAGAGTCTAGAAGAAAAGAATTCAGATAATAAGAGAAAGAAAAAGAATCCTGATTAATTTCGGGAAAATTCCTGTGCACGTCTCTCAACTTCCACGGACTCTCCCGTACAGCTCACAATGAATCAGAATTCTAGCCTTATATGGATAGAAAGCTACAGGAGTCTAGTTTCCAACCCAACTGGAATCACCTCAATATCTATTTTCTAGAGAAAGATATTCCATAATCTTCACTCGAAGGTCAAATCTGCCAGCAAGATAAGTTGGAGAAAAACTAGGTTTTGTGAACCCTAGTTGCAGCCACCCTTTTGCCTCTATATATTGGACGATTTTCACACAGAAAATATCATCTTCTCTTCCTCACTTAAACTTGCCGAAACTCTGCCGAATTCTCTCCAAGAATCCTCACCAAGAACATAGCCGAACCATCTTCCACCACCTTTCATAAAATCATTCCAATCATCAACACCAATCCACTTGCCGAATTCTTCAACAAGGTTGTCACTTGGATTGTAATTTTCGATGGCTTTAGTTTCTTTGTATTTATACATTAATTTGTCTATGAATTATGTATGGATTCTTGGTTCCGATTTTGGTTTTGTTAATTATTCATGGGATTTCCGAATTCTTGTTATATTGTTTGGTTTTCTTGTGTTTAATTACCGAATTATGCTTGTTATTTAATTGAATATGGTATGATGGGCAGTAGGCTTTTGCATGTTTTCTTGATTTAATTAGGTTTATTTTCTTAATTCATGTGCAACCGAAGGAGATGTCTAGATGCATTCGAAAGGCCATGAGTGTTGTCTAGATGTTGAATTCACTTGCCGATTTAATACATGTTGGATCATACGCGAAGTTGGTTTTAATGTGTATTTATCTAAGGGCTAGAGTAATTCTGAAAATTTACATGTCGATGTGGGATGAGTGACGCCATACCTGCTAACATGTTCCAATTCGACATATTGTGCTTATGTGCTATTTGTGTTTAATTTCTACGCGAAGTGTTGTTAAACCGATTAGTACTATATTTAGGATTATACGCGAAGTTAATTCTAAATACTTGTGATGTTTTGAATAATTAGATATACCGCGAAGGCTCTAATTAAATTGGAACTTAGTTGATCTTGAATTCGATATTTGCTTGCTGCCCCTATTACTTTGTTTAATTTCGTTGCATGTTTAATGAGTTTTGTGTTTTGTGATTGTGTGGAAGATGTTGATCAATTGTATATAATAATTTAGGATTTAAATTTGTAAAAATCAGTAGGTAATTAGATTAAAATTCGACAAACCCCCTTATGTGCAACACTTTGTGTGATTGAAAGCCCTTGATTTCCCCGGATAGAACGATCCCTACTTGTCCTAACTACAATTGACAAAAGAAGGGTATTATATGTATGAAGTTGTTTTGCAGGTACTTTGTGCTTGGATAACATCTCCATCACCTTCTACTCTTGAAATGAAGCCACTTCCTTTCAATTTAAAGTATGCTTTTATTGGTGAAAACCGCAAGTTGTCCGTAATTATCTCTTCATATTTGAATGATTTGCAAGAATAAAAGCTACTTAGGGTGTTGGATGATCACAAGGAGGCCATTGGATGGACTATTGCCGATATCAAAGGCATAAGTCCTACTATGTGCATGCACAAGATCCTTCTTGAAGATGACATGAAACCTAGAAGGGAACCTGACAGGACCCGAACCAGATTTCACCCTGACACCCGGATAAGGCCCTGCGGGGACCACCTTAAGACTAACTCTATCGATGACTCGATAAGTCAGTCTTAAGATGAACAACTCTAAAACCTGCACGAAGAAAAACACTTCTAAAATTTAATTCCAACCTCATCACCTGGACCCATCTGCTCCCTAAATCACAACAACCGCCACAAATAAACACAAAATCAATTTCAATTGATTCACAAGTCATCAAAGTAATCTAATAATGAACTGGGGATACGAAATCAAAAAGTAAAAAGATTAATAGATCCTACCAAGAGGAAGCAAAGACGACGATGACTATGCCTCGATTCCGAGTACTCTTGACCTCAAATAAACTAGTCTGCAAACTGGGCGATTTAAAACGAAGGGTCAGGGGAAAGAAAATAAAAACGTTAGAGTGAGTGGATAAAAGAAATAAAAACCACAATGCATGCATTTTAATAAAACGTCCCACGTTTTAAGAAAATCGTATTTAAAAATCAGCCCCGCTGATATATCAAATAAACAAATAATATTTTATATATATATATATATATATATATATATTCAAAACGAAATATTTTTGAAAATCAGTTACTAAAATTTCACGACCAATCTCATTGGTCATATAAAAACCCAGCCCCACTGGTTTGGGAATTTATGAAATAACAGAAAGTCTCATAGAGAAAATATTCCCGAAAACTAAATAATACAAAATCATGACCAATATCATTGCTCCTATAATAAACAGGGGAACGTCATTACCACCATTTACTACTAAGCCTCGCAGGCTAAGGGTCGAGCCTCCAAGACTCTGTAGCGTCCCACGCTAGGCCTGTACACGTCAACCACCGAGCGTGAATCTGACCTATGTGGTCAAATCGTCACCTCGCATGGGATCAGGCGACTAAGCTTAGCTAGCATCAATATATATCTGGACCCTGATATGGTGACAATCCGAAAACAAAACCGAAAACACGCTTCCCTTTAATATTATAATCAGTACGGTCCCCGACCGCACATCTGAGGCTTATAATAATCATAAATAGTATAATAGCCTTAAAATATACTCATACATATATCCGACATATCCAACATACAGTAAAATAATATCGAAAAAGATAGACATAACATTGACATGTCTCACATGTCGTAAAATCATTAATAAGGAAAACATAAAATCTCCGGAAATCTCATTTCCGGCCTTTTTATTTAAATATATATATATATATATAAAACTTATTCAGCATGATCAAATATGAATAATTAAAACATACTATTTCCGGAAATCTCGTTTCCAGGTAAAATCACGTACTACTTAAAATAGTAGTAAATATATAACCCAAATCCATATTTTACTTTAAATATCATTATTGTTGTAGGAGAATCGGAATTGGTCTACTCATTTCATTGATAATCCCCTTTATATAGGGTGAGTATTACAATGGTAATAGTAAATACATTAATGACAATAATGACTACGTAATTATCTCTCGTCAGTTACATTGACGAAGACACATAATGTGTTTTTCCTTCAACACTCCCCCTTGTGCCGAGTCAGAGATAAAATGGTGCATGTGGTGTTGCCTCATTAAAAACCTTTCCAAGTAACAAAAACCCAATAGGAGAAAATAAAACTTTGGTCGAAGGACAAAAAGAGCACATCGCACCTATTACATTTGAAAACAACATGTAAGTGCTAGACTCCCCCTGATGTCTGCACCTCCCCCTGATTTTTACATTAATCATAAGATTCGCCCTGATTCTTTCATTTGATCAAAGGAGCTTCAGTAACATTAGCATAGTTATGCATTTTCACATGTTTTTCTAAATATGACTTTGAGCAATGATTTAGTAATTAAATCTTGCCACATCGTCCTCAGATCCAACTTGATTTACTTTGATCTTGAGGATAAGGTTGTTCATGAACCGAACACATAGGTTCATATGGAACATCAGGTTCACTCGTGGTATGACCTTCATTTAACAAAATAGTTATAACTTCGTCTAGAGTATGGATGAACTGATAAGAGATTTGAAATTAATCTGTAATAACAGATTTTCTTATTTCATCTTTAATGCGTTTTTCTTTACGCATAATTAGATATGATGTGGGTAGTTTCTTTATCATGTCACATTCTATGTAGAGATTGAATAAGCCCAAATATTTCATATCTTTAAGTATTTGAAAGAACCATTTTTGTTGTGTGGGCGCAGAGCTAAACATAGCTTTACAAATTGTCATCGAATGAGAGGTCGAGTCTTACATATTGTGCTTAAGTACAATTATGCGTAATTGCACTTGTATAGGAATTTCATTTCCCAACACTTCTTCATCATCTTCCATTAGATGATAAATGGATCTATTGTTTAAAGTAAAGACTTCGACTGATTATGGGAGTATATATGTAGGCCTCACTTTGTTCTTTAGAGTGCCTAAGCCAATTGATGGATGGCCACCATCATTACAGTCCTTGAGTTCCATTTCAAGACTGCGTATTCCCAAGATCTTTTTCATTCTTAACTTATGATTTACAATTCATAGAGTTTCTCTTAGTTCATTTAGAGTTCATTTATATCCATAATGAAAACGCAATGGCATAATTCATCAATCTCTTCCCAATCAAATAGTCACTTTAGTTAACGTTTCAATTTCTTTAGCAAACGTACTCATGTGATCTAAAGTCATTTGATTTGGGTGGATGAAGTCCGTTTAGGATCCTCATGTATATCTCTTAATTTAGATCCCCATAGAGATATATGTTTTGATCACTTTCGTAAGCTGCATGCTCAGTTTTTTGGAAACTACCAAACTGATAAGGTAGTGGAGTGCAATGACATCCATTATGAGAGATTGTCTCATCGTAGGCCATTACGAGAGAATATCTCCTCGTAGTCGATTCCAGTGCGTTTTTGAGAGATCTTGTGCCATAAGGCGAGTTTCATACTCTTATTCTCATTACGCATTCTAACAAAGATATATTTAATATGGTTTATATTTGCGATGTCGGCGTCACCTGCCCAAAAGACCTATCTCTTTGTTTATACTAGATCACTTATTTCCATTTAGTCAATTTACTACGTTGACATTTTTCAACGAAGTATGGTTCGATATTACTCATTTTTCCACGTCCTCATGTACACTAACGTAATGTGTTTATAGAGATCTCTATACTTTAAGAATTGGTTCTAACATTTGAGGCGTCCCCCAAAGATAACCACAATCCATAAATATTCTCATGAGACGGATCTGAATATCACTGATCAATGGATCAGGTTGTGCCAAACTTGCTTTCTTGCTTTAGGCAAGTATTTATCGAACCTAAGGTGGCCTCTCCCTCTTCCTTGGAGAGCCAAGGCCTATAACACCATTTATGCTCAATTGGAGCCACGGCCTCTTCCTTGGCCTCCCCCTCTTCCTGTAACGGCTTGTCACTATCCATAGTGGTGGTGTAATGCCCAATTCCTCCTGGGTGGCATCATGTCCTCTTGATAGGACAAAATCCTTGCATGCATGTTTGCAGCAGGTTTATTTGATCTCGTCACTTTAATATATAAGATATCTACACACTTTACTTTGTGTGGTTTTGGGGATCAAGATGAGACACAGTGGGGACAAACTACGACAATTCCTATCGTTCCACTTGAACATACTTGTTCTTATCTCCCCCTAATGACGGGAAGACTATCTCATCAAAGTGACACACCGCAAATCTAGCGGTAAGGAGATCGCCTGTCAAGATTTCGACATAGCGGACTAGCTGGAAGTTCTTATCCATCATAAATATTTATTCGTCTCTAGTAACCCATCATTGTGCATTGTGGCGGCGTGATTTTGGCACATTAAAATATTTAACCGAGCTAAAGGATTGTAGATCCATGTCAATCCAAAAGAGCTCAAGGATTACAAATTCGTTTGAGATCTTTGAAAATCCTCACACATAGTCACTAGCTATGGTGTAAATTGGTTCAATGATGATGATCATAGATGAATAAGTAACGTTGCATGCAAAATTGAATAACCCAAAACGGAAGTATCGGTGTGCTTTTACCAATATTAAGACTATTACTGTAGTCGTTTTCCATGAGACCAATTGGGTTTTTATATAGGAATATGATATCTATTACATGTCCCATATAATAAGTTATAACGTCACCACACCTACGGAAATTAACCTGGCCTAGGTGCTTTGACTTTCTAACATAAGCAACATAAATTTTAATTGTGGATGGTGTCATGACACGTGACCAGCGTGTCGACACAATAACTAACACCATAAAATATCTATGGTGTCCGCAAGTTGGTTGAATCAATCCACTGAATCCTCTTTGGATTCAATATAAGAATATAATGAGAACACATGTGTCCTTTCCATATGATGGTGTCAATCATAATCTTACGAGTTGGCTTTGAATGATATGGTTTTATTCATAAAATCACGATGGATGTCAGAAGCATAATAGGATATAAGTGCATATATTTTTGCATCAAATATATTATAATATCACCATAGGGGTGCGGTGAAATTTTAGGGATTGAACACACGTCTTCAACCCTACACGAATTGTGTCGAAACAAATTTTGAGGATAAAATGTTCTTTAGGCGTCCTCAGTTTCGTGTTTGAACCATATTCTTCTGGTATTTGCTTCTATTCATCTAAAATATTGGTGTCCATAGTAATTTCTTTAATGTACGGATCACCAAATCTAAAGCTAATCTATGTCAGAATTCTAAAAGATCATTTTCTTTTGACTTTGGGTTCAGTTAGTGGTTACATATAACCCACTAAGTCGACATATAAACTTCTCTAATACTCGTTTACATCCGCAGTCATTAGAGGTAATGCAAAGGAGCACAAATGAATTCTTATCTGTGTCTTTTATACATGAATATCGTGGCATAAATTTCTTTAAAATGTGGAACAAATTCAATTTTCTCTTATCGCATAAAATTGTCAATTTGACATATGCTCAATATATACATTTGAAACGTAACTCAAGTTCTCTAGAGTAAGTCGATGGGGATTGTAATAAAAGATATTGTAATCCCAGTTATGCAGGTGCATTATGAGTCCCAAATGAATAGATATTTAGATCCTTATCACGTTCATTATAGTATTACAGTTCTTCAGTACTATTGTGCTATTTTTGTGATATATTAGTACCATTGTCATTTAGTACTATTATTCTAGAGATCACATGGTGCGTTTCTTTACCCACAGTTCGTTGTGTCATGCCTATATTATGATAAGTTGTTTTACTTTATACAATACTTTGCAAAGTTAGATGCAGAAAATTGAATTATGTATATTATAAATAAAATTTGAATAATCTCAATTCCTATAGAGAATATTCAAAAATTAATGTGTCAACGATTACATTTAGTCTTGTCCAATTTAGAGATAGAGACTTTAAGACCAAAAGTCTAATTTATGACCAAAAGTCTAATTTAGGTGTAATAACCTTTATAAGGATATTTTGGAAATTTAAAAGTAGACTAATCAAAGTCTATCTTGGATTGAGCCAGATCTTTTTTGCTCTTTTAATAGCTGCAATGATGAGATGTACCATTGACATATTCTTCCCATATAGTATGTCTTTAGTTGTAAATTTATTTTTAATGTTCTTGTTGGATATTGAAGATGCTTTTCCAAAATCAGTGTACTCGTATGATTCTTCAAATGGTACATTGTTTCCACTTACTTTTGGATGATTATATGAATTTTTATGTCCATGGTAATTACTCTTTGTTTTAGGGTCGTTGTATTATTTTGTCAATTTGTTCCAGGAAATATATTTTTCTAAGACCTTACATTGTCATTGCCCTTTGTTTTAGGGTTGTTGCATTACTTTACATAATTTTGTTCCAGGAAATTTCTTTGCTATTTACATAAAGCAATTTGCATAAATATACCATTCTCAAGCCTTAGTTAGATCAGTAGGGGAATTTGGTACTCAAGTTCTTCAGAGTCCAATGTGTCAAAAATAAACTGTGATGGTTAAACCATCTGTAAAATGGAGGTAGAAGAGAATGTATTAATTTTGTGGTTTAAATGGCATGCACGACGACTAATATAAACCAATATACATTATGCTAAATCCGATGATTCGTGAAATTTCGTTATCACAATAAAATTTTGGTTTCTCCATTTTCATTGCACGTGAAGCTAATGAAATTCCATTATCGTTGCTTTTTACACAATTTAATAGATATCCATCTTGAAAAATTTTCAAGAAATAAAAATTGGATTCCAAGACCGAAATTTGTAATGGTCATATTTTTCTTGCTTCGTGAAAATGTTTTTTCACAGTAGTAAGTTTGTCCATTTTTCTGTATATTACAATGCTCATGAAATTACATTATCATGGCAATGCTCAAACTAAATAACATGTTAAATAAAACAATTATTTAGTACTAATAAAATGAACATATAATGCTTCAAGTTTCATATTTATATAAAATACTAATGCGATCAAATTGAATAGAGCATTATATCATATAATAATGAAACAAAAATATAATGAAAACAAAACTTCAATGTAAATATTACTTGTAAGTTTGCCAAATAAACTGCATATGAAGCGATTGCTCGATCTACTACTCCATATTGTCGTCGCATATTGATCGCCGCATCGTAATTGATATGTCACATAAAAAATAAACAATATTCATATGATTAGTCACTTTAATCATATATATTTCACATTTATCATATAAATTAAGCAATTTCATATTTACCATTTGTTTCTGCACAAACCCTGGGGCCTGGTAGAGACAGATGAATCCTCGAACGATCTCCTGCAAACCTGCTTACTAAGGGGAATACCGGGCTGGCCGGTCTTCTCCTCTCCGATGCTTAAGTTAGTATAGTTGGAATAGATATAACTTAAGCACGTATATAAGCGGTAGGAAGGATCAGTTACCTATTAATGAGGGTAGTTGAGGCCTTTATATAGGTGGCTGGGAGTGAAGTCTGGCCTTACCCTTCGATGTGGGACTGGTTCCCTTCTGTTTGCACACCAAAGGGCAGCTCTGGTGACCTCTTTGGCAGGCAGGCACCCCCGGTCCCCGGGCCCCTGGTAGCAGGATAGACTACTGGACCCCGAGGCCGGGTGCTGGTGATCCGGTCCCGGGCCTCGGGCCGGCCCCTGGTACACTAGCTACGGGTCTGTGGGCCTGCTGTAGTCCCTCTGTGGCTACTGTCAACAAGTCCCCCAAGTTCCCGGTCAAGTACAATCTTGAATGGGGACTTAATCTGTCTTGCTCTTGTCCCGCAGACCCGCAGGGTTACCAACCCAACGGTGCCCAGTCCCCCAAGTCCGTATTGAAGATTGGGCGTGACCGGGCGTTGTGCTATATCGGGAAGAGTCGGAGAGTGCATGGGACCTCGACCGGGCGTTCTGCCATATCGGTACGAGTCGGAGAGTGCATGGGACCTCGACCGGGCATTCTGCCATATCGGTACGAGTCGGGAGTGCATGGGACCTCGACCGGGCGTTCTGCCATATCGGTACGAGTCGGAGAGTGCATGGGACCTCGACCGGGCGTTCTGCCATATCGGTACGAGTCGGGAGTGCATGGGACCTCGACCGGGCGTTCTGCCATATCGGTACGAGTCGGAGAGTGCATGGGACCTCGACCGGGCATTCTGCCATATCGGTACGAGTCGGGAGTGCATGGGACCTCGACCGGGCGTTCTGCCATATCGGTACGAGTCGGAGAGTGCATGGGACCTCGACCGGGCGTTCTGCCATATCGGTACGAGTCGGGAGTGCATGGGACCTCGACCGGGCGTTCTGCCATATTGGTACGAGTCGGAGAGTGCTAGCCTACGGGAAGACCTGTTGGTGCGTGGAATGAGCCAACAGGTGCCCCCGGTGTTGCGGTCATACTGAAGCACCGGTCAACACTTGCTAGTTCTCCGCTTTTGTTGGAATAAGCGTGACGTAAATGTGCAGGTTTGTTAGCCTGCAGGGAGACTTATTCTGTGTTAGAGAAACAATCTGCCCAGTGGGGTGGCGTTGAGATAACGAGTCTCGCCATGTATCCCCAAATGTATCACAGTTCAGTGTGATGCAGGGTTTTTATCCTGCTGGACAAGAGTACATGTGTTAGATGTAAACTCGCCCGGGTTTATAAAGCCCATACGTTTGGAAGCCTTGAGTTGTTGCTGGCTCGTTCCTGCCCGTAGGCGAAGGAAAGTGACTAAACCGGTGGAATGCTTTGGAGTCGGTTGAATGTCACATGCCCGGTGGAATGTCATGGGACTAGTTGGATTGGCCGGTTGGATGCTACATAACCGGTGAGATGTTGCAGAGCCAGTTGGATACTTCATAACCGGTGAGATGCTGCGGAGCCGGTTGGATACTTCATAACCGGTGAGATGCTGCGGAGCCGGTTGGATGCTTCATAACCGGTGAGATGCCGCGGAGCCGGTTGGATACTTCATAACCGGTGAGATGCTGCAGAGCCGGTTGACTTCTTGGGGAAGTGAGGGGAGTGGACGCCTCGTTCTGCGCTCCTATCTCCCCTAACTGCCGCTTGTAGGTGGGATAGGTGGCTGACATGCAATGAAGGGGAGAGCCCATCAGTCCCATCAGTTATGATGGCATGGGAACCTTTACCGAAGCTGGGACACGTGTCGGCAAGGAACGGTCTGAGATGAAGGGGATCTGCGGCTGGGGTTGCCTCTCTTTTATGCTTGCCCTATTTATCATCCCCTCTGCTCTCCTCCTGCCATACCTTGCTGCTCCTTGCCCTTTGCCTGCCGTTTGTCTGTGTTGCTATTTTGCTACAACGCTAACTCCCGTTATTTAGGCTTTATGGCATCTGGGAGATCGGCGAATCCTGTCGGTTTCGGCCGTGGGTTGATGGGACGGCCCTTGAGGTATGAGCTACTGGATGGCGACAGGGTGATTTTCTGTGACGAGCCAACCAGAAGCATGTCAGAGAGAGAGATAAGGGACTTTCGGGCGAAGTGGGACATTGATTTCTCCAATAAGCTTCGAGGCCTGTATCCCGGGGAACTGGCCTGCAACCCGGAGCCGGGTTGGGTTGCTGTTTTTGATGATCAATTTCGGCACGGACTATCTCTGCCGCTGCCGAAGTTTGTCCAGTTTATGCTGAGAAGTATAAATCTTTCCCCAGCTCAGCTGCCTAGCAACCAGTGGAGGCAGTTGCTTGGCCTCGGGTGCCTATTCAGCCTAAGCAATATGGACTGGCCCACGGTGAATGAGTTCCGGGCGCTGTACAAGGTTCTCTACTGCAAAAAGGCCCAGGCCTGCGGTTGTGTTAACTTTGCCGTGCGGGACTTCGATCCTGCCATTACTCACCTGCCGTCGTCGGTTTCAAATGTATGGAGGAGGTCGGTTGTGATGGCCGGGGGCAGGTGGCAGCGTAGTTCAAGGAACTTTCAGGTGCCCGGGGCTTATCAATCGATCGGAGATCAGTCGTACCAGTTGGTGGATTTGGAGAGGCAACGGTTAGCCCGGCTTTTTGTTTGCTGGGACATTCTGGGCCGGAGCTCCTACAATTTCATCCGATGGAATGTGCTGGAGATATGCGAGATGGGGAGAAAGCTTGGTAAGGTACCTTGCACTGTTGTTTTACAGGGTCGCTTTTATTCTGACTGCTCGGTTTATCAATTTGCAGCTAATGCCCCCCGGCTCGCTGTTCGAAGCGAGGAGACCGTCGAACCGGATGAAGAGTTTGTGGCCCAGAGGTTGATGGAGATGGGGGAGATGGCTTTGAAAACCATTGTAGATCCGGTCACCCTAGAGTGCACGGTGCATAACAGGCTTGTGCCGCTCGTGTTTCCGGACTCCCACTACGGCAGGCGGCCGGGCGGTGAGGATAATGCCCCACTCGTTATCCGGGAAGTAAGTTCGGTGGGCCTACCGGGTCCGGAACCTCTAGCACGGCCGATGGGGGTACGGGCCCCGCGGGAGAGAGAGGCAGCGGAGATGCCTGGGTACCGCAGAAGCGATCACGGTAAAGCCCCGGCAAAGAGGGCGAGGACGTTTGATGCCGGGGCGTCAAGCTCGGCTGGTGGGGGGTCGGCATTAGTTCCAGTCGTGGAGACCGACGGCCGAAGGAGTCGGGGGCCGGAAGCCGATCGGAGTTCCGGTGGTGGTGGTTTTGGTAGGTTCGTGGCATCTACTATTGAAACCTTGGGACTTGATCGGGAGGGCCCTAGAACTGGGCAACCGAGCGAGAACAGGGCAAAGCCCGTGGAATTAGCTCTTCGGGTAAGTGTGTTTTCTGCGCTTCAGTTCCCCTTTGTGGTACGAGCTATTGTTCCTTTTGCGTACCTGTGCCAGCTGGTTCATAGCCTTTACGCCGCCGAGCCTAGAGGGGAGGCTGCGGTTTTGGAGAAGCAAGTGGAGGAGCTTACTGTGCGGCTATCCTTGGCGGAAGCTAAGCTTGCGCAAGAGAGAGAGGAGGTTGGTCGGCTGAAAACTGAGCTCACGCAAGAGAAAGAGGAAACCGGTCGGCAGACAACCGCTCGGGAAGCGAGGAATGTGGAGTTGGAGGCGATCGTTTTGGAGCTGCAGACCCAAATGACAGCAGTCGTCAAAGGAGGGGAGAAGCTCGCGGAATCCCGGCTTGCTGAAGTGGCTGATAAATCTGTCGACGACTTCCGGGAGTCGGTGGAGCTTGAAGAGATGCTGGAGGACGCCCGTGCGAAGGGCATAAATGATGCATATCTGGAGTGGAGGGAGAAAGGGTGGCTTGATGCTGAGCGAAAGAAGGCTGATGTAGCCCTGGCTGAGATGGCGGAGCAAGAGCTCTCTCTCAAAGCTGGCGGGTCAGGGATTGGGGGCTCCGGCGGCGCTGACTAGCGGTTTTTTTTTTTTTGCTTTACCCATATATCTGGCATATGTATATACCTTGCAACCAGTTGTAGTTTATTCTAAATGCAATAACCGTGTATTGCAATGTTGGTGCCAAATACATTATTGTCCCTTTATGACCGATTTCATTTAGGGTAGAACCGCAGGTGCTGGATATTCCACGGGTGGGTGGAATAGATGCCTTCGGCGTCTATGATGTGGAATGTTGCCGGGCCCGCAGCTGCGGTGATTTGGTAGGGCCCTTCCCACGTTGGCTCCAAGGCCAGCGGTTTTTTCTGAACTTTCTTCATGACCCAGTCCCCCACTTGTAATTTCCTTTCCCAGACCCTTCTATCATAGTACCGAGCGACCCGTTGCTTGTAGGTTTGGTTTCGCATATGCGCCTGGTTGCGCCGCTCTTCTATGAGATCCAGGTTGAGCCGTATGCCCTCGACGTTTGTTTCGGCGTCGTAATTCTCGACCCTGCCGCTGGGCATATTGGTCTCTACAGGGAGTACCGCTTCGCTCCCGAATGCCATGCAGAACGGGGTCTCCCCTGCCTCGGCTGCTGTCGTCCGGATGGCCAATAGAACCGCGGGGATTTCCTCGGCCCAACATCCCTTCTTGGCATCCAGCTTTTTCTTGAGGAGGGTTTTGATAATCTTGTTCACCGCTTCTACCTGGTCGTTGGTCTGCGGGTGTGCCACTGAGGCAAACAACATCCGGGTCCCCATAGAGGCCGTGTATTGGATAAGATCAGCATTGTTGAACTGTGTCCCATTATCCGTGACTATAGTCTGCGGCACCCCGAACCTGCAATAGATGTTCTTCCACAGGAATTTTCTTACCCGCTCCTCGGTGATCTTTACCAGGGGTTCCGCCTTGACCCACTTAGTCTGATAGTCCACGGCCACAATGGCGTATTTGTATTTTCCCACAGCGATTGGGAAAGGGCCGATGATGTCTAGTCCCCATTGTGCGAACGACCATGGCGCTAACAGAATTGATAACGTGATTGCCGGGGCATGGAGTGTAGAGGCGTACATGTGGCACTTGTGGCAGCCACCTGATATTCTTCTTGATGCTGCTGCCATGTCTGGCGAAAAATACCCCGCCCGGAGCGACTTGTGAGACAAGGACCGGGTGCCAGAGTGATTACCGCATACTCCCTCGTGGATTTCTCGCATGATAGCCTCTCCTGCCTCCTTAGTGACACACTTCAGCTGGGGGAAGCTGTGCCCTCTTCGGTACAACTTGCCGTTGAGAAGGCTGTACCTGGCGTACCGGAGGTGTAGCTTCCTAGCCTCCACCGCATCCTGGGGGCTGGTTTTGTCAACCAAGTATCTAACTATCGGATCCATCCAGCTCGGTGGTGCCTCTTCTACCGCAAATATCTCGGAGATGGTCTTGCTTATACTCGGTTTCTGGAGGGTTTCAATTTTAGCTCTTCGGTACTCCGGAGGGTAGTTTCTGGTTGCCAACCTTGCGAGGGCGTCTGCATGCCTATTTGCCTCTCGGGGTATATGCTGGATCGTGGCACCCTTGAATGGCTCGATCAGGGCCTTGGCCAAAGCTTGGTAGGAGGCTAGCTGGGGTTCCTTGACTTCGAACAGCCCGTTCATCTGGTTCACCAATAGGCTCGAGTCGCTGTATATGTCCAGGGATGGGATTCCCATCTCCCTGGCTAGTTGTAAACCGGCTATGAGGGCCTCATATTCAGCGGCGTTATTGGAAGTGTTGAAGAGGAACCGTAGGGCATACTCGTACGATTGGCCATCGGGCGAGGTTAGCATGACGCCGGCTCCGCTCCGCTTACTCGTTACGGAGCCGTCTACGTAAAGCTTCCAACCGTTGGGGAGGCCTGGTTCGATCTTTACGGCCTGAACTGTCACCTTGCCCTCGTACCGGCCGGGGTGCGCTTCTGCCACCATTGGGGTGAGTTCACATATGAAATCCGCAGCTGCCTGTCCCTTGATAGCCGTTCGCGGAGCATAAGTGATGTCGAACTCTCCCAATTCAACTGCCCACCGTACGAGCCTGCCGTTGGTGTCCGTTTTTTGCAGGATCTGCCGCAAACGGTGATTGGTATATAGGGTGATGAAATGAGCCTGGAAATAGTGCCTGAGCTTTCTGGCACTAACGATCAGGGCCAGAGCCAACCTCTCAATGTCGGAGCACCGGCCCTCGGCTCCGGTAAGTCCCTTCCCTGCATAATATACCCGGAGATCGAGCGTGCCCTCCTTCCTGACGAGAGCCGCGGAGACGGCCGCTTCGGATGCAGCTATGTAGAGGTATAGCATCTCGCCCGGCACTGGTTTGGATAGGAGAGGTACTGCAGACAGATACGTCTTGATGGACTGGAATGCCGCTTCATGCTCCGCCGCCCAGTGGATTTTCTTGAACTGTTGTGCTTTGAGCAGTTTAAAGAGTGGGGCGCACTTATCGGTCAGGCGGGAGATGAATCTGGCCAGGGCGGCCAGCCGGCCGGTCAGCATTTGGACCTGGTTTCTTTCCCCTGGTGTTTTCATGTCTAGGATCGCCTGGACCTTCAGCGGGTTAGCTTATATCCCTCGCTGGCTGATGATGTGGCCTAGGAACAAGCCCTCTGAAATCCCAAAAATGCACTTCTTCGGGTTCAAGCACATTCCAAACTTGAGCATCTTACCGATGACTACCGCCAAATCTCGGACGTGGGCCCCTGCAGTCAAGCTCTTGACCAGCATGTCATCTACATATACTTCCACCGTTTTACCCATTTCTTGCTTCAGCATGCGATTCACCATCCGCTGGTAGGTGGCTCCGGCATTCTTTAGACCGTACGGCATCCTCTTATAACAGTAGGTATCTCGGTCAGTTGTGAATGATGTGTGCTTTTCGTCGTCCGGGTTCATCCTTATCTGATTGTACCCGGCATAGGCGTCCATGAAGCTGAGCAGCTTAAAGCCGGACGTGGAATCTATAAGCTGATCTATCCTAGGGAGCGGGAAGCTGTCTTTTGGGCACGCCCGGTTTAGATTGGTGAAATCCACGCACATGCGCCACCGGTCGGTTCCCTTCTTTGGTACCATAACCACATTAGCAAGCCACCGGGGGTACTGGACTTCCCGGATGAAACCTATGCCCCTTAACTTCTGTACTTCTTCTCTGATCGCTTCATACTTTGCCGGGCTGAAGGACCTCCTTTTTTGCCTCACCGGGGGAACGTTGGGCAACGAATTTAGCCTGTGGAACGCTATCTCCGGGGATATGCCTAGCATGTCCTCGTAGGACCATGCTAAGACCGAACTGTTGTCTCGGAGGAAGGTGATGAGCTCTTTCCTGACAGCCGGAGCGAGCATCGTCCCTATCACTACTTTTGTCTCCAGGTGGTCCTCCGAAATGGAGACTGTTTCGGTTTCTTCCACGGCCGAAGGTCGCTTTAGCTTCTCATCGTCAGAATCGGTGTCATCACGGGGGTCAATACTCAGACCCGGCACCGGCGCTTGTTGAGTGGCCGTGAAGACCTCGGCGCGCTTTCTCCCGTGGGTCAGGGCCTCCGCATAATACCTGCGAGCGATCCTCTGGTCCCCACGTATGGTAATGACACCGACCGGTGAAGGCATCTTCAGCATCAACATATGGCCGGCTATAAATGTTTTCAGCTTCCATAACCCTGGTCGACCGATTATGCCATTGTACGATGACAGGCAGTCCACGACGATGAACTCCAGGTACTCCTTCTTCGTCCTGTCTCCCTCGCCGAAGATTAGCGGTAGGTAATTCGATCCCAAAGGCTGGACCACCTCACCGGAGAAACTTATCAGCGGCTCGTTATCCTGGGATAACTTATTCTTTCCTCTCTGCAGCCCTTTGTATACGTCTCGGAATATCACGTTGACAGAAGCTCCGGTATCGATCAGCATACGGCTAGTTATCCAGTGGTCTATTTGGACCGTAATGAGGAAGGGGTCGTTGTGCGGTTAAATCAGATCCTCCGGCTCTTCTTCTTCGTAGAAAGTAACTGAGTTCCATCCGGTTTTAGCGGCCTGGCCGCTTTCTCCTCCAAAGGCATATACCTCCTTTCCCCGGATCGCTCTTAAGCACCGCTTCTTTGAACTCCTGGTGAGTCGATCTATATGGTCCCCACCATGTATCATGTTTATGCTCCCGTGCACCTCTATCCCCCCGGGGGCTCGGGTGCTTGTGGTCCCTACTTGCCGAGCTGCCTGCCGGTCCTTTTGCGGGTCATCCGGACGGACTCAGCCGTCCACCACCGTCCTCTGGGGTCTTTGGTTGCTACTCCGAAGGGCTGGATCTTCGGGTTTTTCTGCCGACATAATGGCTAGAGCCCGCGGTGGTCGCCCCGCTGGCGCAGCTGCCAGGGGCCGTGCCGGTCGCACAAGTGGTGGTCTTTTACCTGACCGTGAACTGTTGTCACTGCTCCGTCGGGGTCGCCAATCCTCCCGTACTTCGACTTTCTTGCTAGTTGCAGGTGTATGGTTGTGATCTTGCTGCCCAGTCTTGCTTTCTCGAGGAGACGGCGGTAGCGGGTCATCCGGACTCCGCTTGGGCATCTTATCCCCATACGTCTCGTGCTCCGCCTGGGCGTGCCTGACGGCCACGGCCATCAACTCATCGTACCCCAGCGGCTCCTTTACTCACAAGTTGTACAAGAGTTCCCCAGGTTTTAACCCCTGCTTGAATGCCATCCCCGCTATCCTTTTATACAAATTTCTGACCCCGACCGTGGCGATATGCCACCGGTTAACGAAAGCGCGTAACGGTTCGTGGTCAGTTTGCATGCAATCGAAAAGGATCGTTGATGTTTGGGCCGTCTTGGCTCTAAGGGCGAACCGGCCGACAAACTTTTCAGCCAGCTGTTCGAAAGTTTCCACCGAGTTCACTGGCAGCTCGTAAAACCAACTCAACGCCTCCCCCGAGAGCGTCTCTTGGAATATGTTGCAGCACGTGGCATCTGAATAGCCCCTTGTGCCCGTCTGCGACTTAAAGCTGTCCAGGTGCTGGTACGGGCAGCTCGTTCCTGAGTACGTCAGTTTCAGGGGCCTTTGGCTACCAGATCTTCCTGACTCCCTAATCCGGCGCGGAAAAGGTCCAGTGCGTTCGCTGAATCGTGCGCTGTCCCGCGGTCACCCCGCTTTTCTCTCACTGACCTCTAGGCGGTCCTTCATGTCCGACACTAAGGCGGAGAGCGCCTCGCGCGTCCTTGCGGTGGGGCTGTCCTGCTCGCTCGATGGTACGGGGGTTCAACCGGACCGGAGTTTTTTAGAGCTTCCGGAAAGAGAGGTGTGGGCACATGCGCGGTCATTCTCCTTCCCGTAGGCTGTCCCACCTCTAGGTGCGGGAATTCGTTAGCATTGCTTGCGAGCCGCGATGCCGCCCGAGAAGTGTCATGCTGGCCCCCTTTCTCTAGGGCCGCCACTAAGGCGTTGTTCACTGCTTCCAATTCTTGGCACCGGGCATCCGCCCTTAGCCGGTCCTGATCGCCCTCTTCTCGCAACCGCGCGACTTCTGCCTTCATCTTTTTTATTTCCTCCCCCGCATCATACCGGTCGGGGTTCTCTGAGTCTTGGCGATCGTGGGTTCTGTCTTGGACGGGAGAAAGGGCGAACCTCGCACCGACCTCAGCCTTTATGTTTTGGGCCCGGTCGGGGATCTGAATTCGCTCTTTCGACCTTCCCGCCCCAGCTTTTATCTTCCTTCCTTCCATGGCCTTCGGACTGCGGATTTAACTGTTTTCCAAAGGATCGATCGGGTTCTATTCTCTGGTAGAGCAACGCTTACTTTTCTCGCGGATCAAACCGTTCCCACAGAAGGCGCCAATTGTTTCTGCACAAACCCTGGGGCCTGGTAGAGACAGATGAATCCTCGAACGATCTCCTGCAAACCTGCTTACTAAGGGGAATACCGGGCTGGCTGGTCTTCTCCTCTCCGATGCCTAAGTTAGTATAGTTGGAATAGATATAACTTAAGCACGTATATAAGCGGTAGGAAGGATCAGTTACCTATTAATGAGGGTAGTTGAGGCCTTTATATAGGTGGCTGGGAGTGAAGTCTGGCCTTACCCTTCGATGTGGGACTGGTTCCCTTCTGTTTGCACACCAAAGGGCAGCTCTGGTGACCTCTTTGGCAGGCAGGCACCCCCGGTCCCTGGGCCCCTGGTAGTAGGATAGACTGCTGGACCCCGAGGCCTGGTGCTGGTGATCCGGTCCCGGGCCTCGGGCCGGCCCCTGGTATACTAGCTGCGGGTCTGTGGGCCTGTTGTAGCCCCTCTGTGGCTACTGTCAACACCATTAAATTCGAAAAACAGTAAATAGTTATATAGTAAATAGTCATACAGTAAATATAAATTATTGTGCGGTAATTTCAAAAAATAACCTTTATATTTTACCAAAAAAAGATAAAACTCCTTTTCTTCGTGGGTCCGGTAGCACGGATCCGGGTCGGGTCGAGTGGCAGCGGGTAAAATTTTAGGTTCGGGTCGGGCTGCAACCGGGTTGAAACAGCGAATCGGGTCGAATATCCGGGTCGGGTCGGAGTCAGAATTTCTACCGACGAAGATTTGTCGGCAAAGATGGCACCCAGAAATTGATCCGGGTCTTCTGCAGCGCAGGTAGGGGGGGCGATCCAGAGATGCTGCTAGGTGACGGCGGCGGCCCTGGTTTGTCGGCGCGGAGGCGAGGTGGTCCGATCTGGATCGTTGGGGGTCCGATCGGAGGTCGTGGGCTTCATCTTCGGGCTCGCCGGCTTTGGGGGCGGCGTCGATCTGGAGTGGATTGAGGCCGGGTTCGGGGTTGCATCGAGGGTTGACAGGCGAGTGCCAGAAGGAGTCCTGAGGATCGGCTGGATCGTGCTCGATCAGAGGAGGAAATCAGATCGAGGGGTGGGGTGGAGCGTCGGCCTTGGGCGGAGCTGCGACGGCAGCAGTGGTGGGGGGGGGGGGGGGGGGGGGGAATTAGGGTTTTTTCTGATTTTTTTTTTTTTTTTTTATTTCTTGGCTAAAAACTCAGCGAGTAAAATTACGTGCTGATAACGTGTTGTAGGAGAATCGAAATTGGTATACTCATTTCATTGATAATTTCATTTATATAGGGTGAGTATTACAACGGTAATAGTAAATACATTAATGACAATAATGACTACTTAATTATCTCTCGTCAGTTACATTGACGAAGGCACATAATGTGTTTTTCCTTCAATAATTATCATAAAATTATACGAATTATCATGCTTCTGAAATCATTTATTTAAAATAAACTGCATTTCATTAAAATAGTTATGCATGCATTTATTTAAAATAAAATTCCACTCACAGTACGGCCGAGCGCGCCGCTATTCCGAACTCTCGTCACGTCGAGTAACCTCTCGACCTGTAACACAAACGTGTTTCAAACATATTTAAAAACTCGGAATTGGATTATAAAAATTAAGTCAACAGACGTCCTCACTCGCCCGATTAACCCAATTTCAATTCTTGTTATCGATATTGGAATTACATCTCAAATAGAGAAACAATTTACGTCCAAAATTACTCAGGACACCCATCCCGAGTCCGATAACTTCTTTTACTGGTTATTTTGTCATAAAATTCTTTTTACCAGCTTTTACCCTTTTTACGGAAAGTCTACAGTAGAATTTTAGGGTCAAACAGTTATTTCTCTAAGTCAAACAGTAATTGTGAAAGTCAACAGTAAATGGTTAAAGTCTAAATTACTATTTACCATTACCTTTATTGTTTACCATTCACTGAATTACTGTTTACTTTTTACCATTTCTTCAACCTCCCGCCGCCGCCACCGCCGCCGGCAGCTCCGCCACAAAGGCTAAAATGCCTCCAATTCATCTCAAATCAACCCAACATGACCCCTACCACCTCAGGATTCCCTTTCCGCCACCTTTGCCGCCAAAATCAGCCTCAGCCGCCGCTAACGACGGTTGGAACTCCTCCACATTCCAATTTCATCAATTTCAACCAATTAAACATCAAATTACATCTAATCGACTCTAAACAATGTTCTGAACATGAATTCAACCTCCAAATTCATCAAAAACATCAAAATCACAACCCTCCAATTCGAACTCGAAACCCTAGAAATTTCAAATCCTAAATTCTCCTTACCTGTTACGAATTGGTTCAATTCCTTTCATGGACTTGTTGCACAAGTCGAGACCTTTAATTCCCCCCAAGAATCGGGTCGAACCTTGGCCGGAGGAGGAAGTTCCGTCCAAACTGGCGCTTCCGGTCTCGAGCGTCGTACGGCCAAACAGCGGCGTTTCACGCCGCACCGCGACCACAAATGCGAAGAGAAAGAGGAGGCGGTCCAAACGGGACCGGTGGTGAGCCAAACGGTGGCCGGATGGCGGAGAGAAGACGAGGACGGCGCTGGGTCGGTGGCTCGGGCCAAGTTGGGGAGAGAGAAAGAGAACAGAGAAAGGAAAGAAAGAAAGAAAAAGGAGAAAAAGAGAAACTTGCCTTTTTGGGAAATTAAACCCGGCTATTTATACTCGTCCAAAAATGGCAAGTTTTCGATTTTTACATCGTAACTTTTTCACACGAACTCCAAATTAAACGTGCCACATGTCCACGAACTCGTTTCAACGTCTTCTATCTCGTCAAGAAATACAATTCTTCGTCGGGTCAACTTAATTAAAAGTCAACATTTAGAACTTTCGAAACGTAAAAACAATTTCTCGAAACGTAAAATAAAAGATAACACTGTCAGGAGGTAACTCGAAGTTCGGGTCGTATCAGAACCACAATGGAGGCTTACTCCTCTAATGCAAGAAGTGGTAAAGAAGGAAGTCATGAAATTGCTTGATGTTGGTGTCATATATCCAATTTCCGATTCTAAGTGAGTGTCACCGGTTCATGTGGTTCCAAAGAAGGGCGGGATGACGGTTGTTGGCAATGATAAGGGCGAGCTTGTCCCTCAAAAGGTATCAAATGGGTGGAGAGTGTTCGTAGACTACCGGAAACTCAATAGTTCCACAAGAAATGATCATTTTCCATTTTCATTCATTGATCAAATGCTAGAGAGACTTGTCGGTCCTGAGTATTATTGCTTTCTTGATGGGTACAGTGGCTACAACCAAATCCTCATTGCTCCAGATAACCAAGAGAAGACCACATTCACTTGTCCATACGACACCTATACTTATAGAAGAACGTCATTTAATTTATGCAATGCACCGACAACTTTCCAAAGGTACATGATTGCTCTTTTTAATAAGCTAGTGGAAAAATGCATTGAAGTGTTCATGGCTGACTTTAGTGTGTTTGGGGTTTCATTTGATCAATGCCTACACCATTTGTCCTTTGCGCTCCAAAGATGTGAAAAGTGCAATCTAGTCTTGAATTGGGAGAAGTGCCACTTCATGGTAAAGGAGGGTATTATTCTTGGGCATGTGGTTAGTGCAAGAGGATTGGAAGTTGACAAGGCCAAGCTAAAGCTTATTTCCAAGGAGATTAGAAGAACCCTTAGACATGCTAGATTCTATAAAAGATTCATAAAGAATTTCTCCAAGAAGTCCAAGCCCCTTTGTGATTTGCTAGCCAAGGATGCGCCTTTTGAGTTTGATAAGCATTGTTTGAAGGCATTTTGAAACAATCAAGGAGATGCTCACTCACGCTCCTATCATGATTGCACCGGATTGGTCTCTTCCCTTTGAGTTGATGTGTGATGCTTCGAATTATACTATGGGAGCGGTTTTGGCTCAAAATAATTAAAAGGTACCTCATGCTATTTACTATGCTAGTCGTACCTTGAATGATGCACAAATTAACTACACCACAACTGAGAAAGAACTTCCTGCAATTATCTTTGCACTTGAGAAGTTTAGAAGTTTAGAAGCTATTTGCTTGGTACCAAACCTGTTATGTATACCAATCATAGTGCTTTAAAGTATCTTTTATTAAAGAAGGAAGCTAAGCCAAGGTTGATAAGATGGTTATGATTGTTGCAAGAGTTTGATACTGAGAACAAAGACAAACCAGGCAAAGAAAATCAAGTGGCGGATCATTTATCAAGGTTCGTTAAGGGAGGTGATGATTCATCCATTCCTTTGAATGACACTTTCCCGAATGAGCAGTTGTTCAACATCAATGTCAAGAAGCTACTATGGTTTGCTAATTTGGTGAACTATCATGCATGTGAGGGGAGTGGCCCCTTTGAAGTGGTGTAAAAATCAAGAATACAAAAGATGAGAGCACTTTCAAGGTCAATGGCCACCGGTTGAAGCCATATTTGCTAGCAAGTGTGGGAAATGAAGAAGATGTCCTTTACTTCACGGATGCTACTCGTGTTCCACTTTATTGATTTAGAGAGCCGACGGACCGGCAAGATGTCCTTAAAATAAAGCTCTACTTGAATGCTACAAATAATCTAATTGTTGCAAGACTATGCATAAATGACATGGATAATCAGTTAAACTCTACAACATTTTAATCTAATTCAAGCTTTTAATGATATGTCCCGAACCGCGTCTAAATTCTCAATGATTTTATTTTATTTTTACGTTTCCGGGAGTTGTGTTACAGTTACGAAATTCCTAAAGTTGACTTTTTATAATTTGAGTATGCCGAGAATTTTCATGCTACGTTGAGATAGAACACGCTAAAACGAGTTCATGGACACGTAGCACGCTAAATTCGGAGTTTGAATTAAAAAGTTACTATGTAAAACCCGTAACTTTCTAAATTTGGTCGAGTATAAATAGTCGGGAAAGAAATTTCCTAAAACGTTTTCCTTTTCTTTCTTTCTTTTTCTCTCTTCTTTCTCTTTTCCTCCCCGACCCGCGACCCCCACTGACATCGCCACCGCCACCACCCAACTCCGCCGTCCGGTAACGATTTGGAAGGAGACCCAATGCATCGAGCTCGTCTCTTCCTCCTCTACCTCCCTATACTAGCTTTGCAGCGCGTTGTGGCCCGAGGAGAGCGCAGCGCGCCACTTTCAACCGAACCTTGGACCGATCGGAGCTCCACTTTCTGGCCTCGAGCTAGTGTAATCCGTATGTTTTCTTGAAGCTTGAGAGACGTGTGACAAACCCTCCAAGGAATTGAACCCAATTTGGAACAGGTAAGGAGAAATTCGAATTGGAATTTCTAGGGTTTTGGAGTTTTTGGTTTTGGGTAATTGTAATGGTCAAATTGGTGTAATTGAAGGTTGGAATTGGGTTTATGACGTTGTTTGGAGCCGAATTTGTGTGAATTGTTGTTCAAATTGTTGGAATTTGGAAAATTTCAGTTTTGGGGATATTTGGCCGTAGTGTCGGCCGCCGTTCATGGCGGCTGTATGGGTTTTGTGCGGCCGAGACGATGGGGGTGACTCTTTTTGGTAGTGGCGGTTGTGTTAGATGAAATGGGGGTGGTTTTGGCCCTGTGGCGGAGCTGTTGCTGCAGCGGCGGCGGTGCTGCTGCTGTGGCGGCGGCGGAGGGTTAAAAAGGTAAAGCTTAAAAGGTAAAAAGGTTAAATGGTAAATGGTAATTGGTAAACGGTAACTCAGTAATTAATAAATGGTAAAAGTGAGACAGTAAAAGTGAAAAGATAAATTGTAAATTCGAAAGTTACTGTCAGACTTATAAGTTATTGTTTAACTAATGTATTTACCATTTGACTTGCGGTAAAAGAAGAATAAATGCGAGTAAATGGAATTTACGACGAAATGACCAGTAAATGAACAAATAGCCGTAAACTGGTTTGAGTTGACACGTAAATTTTAACTGAGAGTTTCGTACTACTGAGGACCCCTGTAAATTAAGTTTTATAATTAAATTTCCGACTTTGGAATTTTCTAAATATATCTCTTTACAAACATAGAGGAGACTCGACTTGAGGAGAGCTCGGATCAGCGGCAGACCTAGTCGTACTATGAGTGGACTTTTATTTTAAATTGATGCATGCATGAGTATTTAATATCGTGGGGATTTATATATTCATTGGTTTATTTTGAGAGTGATATAAATTGTCCAAAGTCGATAATCTATTTTAATGGCTGATTTCCTTTTTATCGAATTTGAATCGGTTTACACATTAAGTCAATTAATTTGACATTATAAAAATCTATATGTATATGGATATTTAGCCGGAAATGAGATTTTCGATGATTATATGATTTCACCTTGTTTTGAATATCATGACATATGCGACATGTTGATTTCATTTATTTTCTACAAGGCTATGATTGTGTTTAAGTATATTATAAGCCTCAGAAGTGCGGTCGGGGACCGTACTGATTTACGATTTATTAGGGGAATTATACTTTGATTTTGTTTTCGGATTTTCACCATACAAGCCACATATGTTTATTGCTAGCTAGCTTAGTCACTTGAGCCCATGCAAGGTTTGACCATCTAGGTCAGATTCACAGCGGTGGTCGACGTGTACAGATTTAGCGTGGAACGCTATAGAGTGTTAGAAATTGACCCTTAGCCTTGGAGGCTCATTATAATATGGTGGTTGACATTCCCCTATTTTTATGTAATTTCTCTAAACAGCCAATGGGATTGGCTCAATGATATATATTTTCTATATTTGGCATTCGAGAATACTTTATCTTGTGAGATTTTCTCTTATTGTATACGTTCCGGAACCAGCGAGGCTGGGTTTTTTATATTATCAATATATGAAATTAATTGTTTTCATTAATGTATGCATCATGGTTTTATTCATGAAAATGAGGAAAGTAATATAAATTACTTTTCATTAAAATGATATGTAATTATATATATTGATTTTGGTCCACTCACGCTAATGTTTTAAATTACTTTGCCTGGGCTCTTCGTTTTAAACTGCCCAGTTTGCAGAGTCGTTCGGTACTAGAAGGAGGCAAGACATATAGTTCCTCTTCCGCTGTCAGAAATCAGAGGTTACTTGATTAACCGACTTGTAGCATATTTCCTTTGTATAGTCGCTCTGATACGTTTGAGAGTTGTAGTAAACTAAAGTTTGTTTACTTATGGGTTATGATCTAAATTTTTTAATCGTGTGTTGTTTTAATTCCACTGTATAATATAGAAGTTGAATTTCTTATTCTTGTACTTGGAGTGGTTATGATTTGGGGAGCAGATGGCTCCAGGCATTGAGGTTGGAAGTTGAATTATAAGTGTTTTTATTTGATACAGGTTTTAGGGTTGTCCATCTTAAGATTTGCTTATCGATTTATCAGTAGAGTTAGTCTTGAGGTGGTCCCCGCAGGACCTTATCCGGGTTTCAGGATGAAATCTGGTTCGGGTCCTGTCATTTAAGATGCGTCCATACATAGAAACATAAACAATTTTGCAACTTAATTCGGAGAAATCAAAATCACCAACCATATATAAACTGAAATTCATCTCAATTATAAATTAAAAGTATGTCTAGGGCTTCAAATAAATCTCTAACTACAAAAGAGTTTAGTTATCCATGACTAAATGGAATTGAAAAACATGAATCAAAGATAAAAAAATTGCAAAATGAAAAAAAAATAAGAACCCAGAATCCTTGAAGTTTTTACTTTTTTTTTTCTCTTCATCTGTCTCCTCCTACCTTTTGCCTCTCCAATCAGCTGATTATAAAGAAGAAGTGCATAGCATGGAATAAAGGAGTGGGGAATTTCCATTTAACTTCATCCATTAATTCACCATGAAAGCTTCAATTTCCCTTCTTTAATAACGTCAGTTTCAATCTGTTATAACTCTTCTCTTTTCTTCTTCATGAATTGCTTTGAATTCGAAAACTACCCACTTCTTGCACTTCTTGTAACCGAACACACCCTTAATTGGAAGATTGAATGGTCATGTGGGTGCTCTAACTTCAATTCAGCCCAATCTGTTTCAAATTCGTCATTCTTTACCTCCGACCCTTCAATGATTAAAAGGCCATAACTTCGGTTAGGAAACTCCAAATCGTGAACCGTAAAATATTCTGGAAAGCTAACATCTGTATCTTTCCAATGATATAAGGTTTATTCATTGATTCTTTTGAAATTGACCTCAGTAGCTCAGCAATGTTGGCTGTCTAGAATAGACAGATTCTCACAATTACTCATTTTTCCCTCTTTTCTGCTTTTTGATTGCACAAACACTAAATGACATTATAAACACAATAAAAGGCTTGAGAACATGAACAAGTCCAAGAATTAGAGCACTTAAATGTGTCAAATAATGAGCACATCAGCCATCCCAATTCAAAACCCTAAGGGAGAGGAAAGGAAGAGTGTGAGAATGGAGAAAGTCCCCATAAACAAGGCAAAAAGTTGAGGGAAGGTATGGTGATGCATAGACTAGGTAATGATGGACAAAAATGTGATAATTGCCTACAAAACATATCAGATTTTTACATAGAAGGTTAGACTTTTGGGCCATAGGGATGAGTTATGATGGTGTGGGATATGGAGAAAGGTGGTGGAGTTTAAATGTAACCAATTTAGCTGGGATTTAGTTGTGATAGTATCATGTACTACTCCTCTTTTGCTCCTCCATAAAGATGACAGAAAAATGCATGAAACCGCCTCAAGTGGTGGTGTGCCGCCAAAAGTGGTGGTGCACGGAAAAATTGCCGGAATTTCATTTTTCTCTTTCAAGATTTTCTACAAAACATGAAAATGGATTAATCAACATTGTATTAAACTCATTGAACAAATAATTTTCATGTTTTAGGGCATATAAATGCATGAAAATTATGATCTAACATTCTCCCCAACTCTAATGGCTATATTTGCATCATGATCGTGGTTGATAGACTAACCAAATACAGCCATTTTATCGTATCGGCATCACCCACCCCTACACAGCAATAACAATCGCCAACATCTTTAGCAAGGAATTCTTCCGCCTTCACGGCATACCCAGGACCATAGTTTCTGACAGAGATCCTATTTTTATGAGCAATTTCTGGAAAGCTTTCTTCAAACTTCAAGGAACAAAGCTCTCTCACTCCTCTGCCTATCACCCACAATTCGACGGACAAACATAAGTGGTGAATCATTCTTTCGAACACTACCTCCGCTGTTTCATGGCAGATAAACCAGAAACATGGAGTGAATTGCTGCATTTGGCAGAATGGTGGTTCAATACAACTCACCACTCAACCATATACATGACTCCATATGAGGCACTCTATGGCACAACACCTCCCACAATCTCATTGTACCTGCCGGGTTCCACAGCGGTACAAGCCATAGATACCAAATTGCGTAATCGGGATAAGCTCCTAAAACAATTGAAAAGTCACATGCAGCTGGCACAAAAAAGAATGAAACAATATGTTGATTTACACCGATCAGAAAGGGAGTTTGAAATTGGCGAATGGGTATACCTGAAACTCCATCCCTATCGACAGCAATCAGTGACCAAGAGGCCTTCACACAAACTCGCTCCTCGCTATTACGGCCCATTCAAAATCATTGAACGAATTAGGAAAGTGGCTTACCGACTGGACCTCCCTGCTCATTCAAAAATCCACCATGTGTTCCATGTTTCACTACTGAATAAACGTCTTGGAGATATGACAAACATTTCACAAATCCTGCCTCCATTTGACATGATGGTATGCTTCTATGGATTCCGGAGAGCGTGCTCGATATGCAGGTAATCGGAAACGAAAAGAAGGCTAAAACACAATGGCTCATTAGGCCTCATCATGGGCCGGGCCGAGCCAAGCCCTACCCTAAAATTTAGGGCTTAGGTTAGGGTCGGGTCGGGCTTTGACTAAGTTAATAGAGCTTAGGGCCGGGCCGGGCCGGGCCGGGTTAGGGGTTCGATATGTAAACCCTTACCCGCCCTTAAGGCCCATTATATTAGGGCTAACAGGGCCAGGCCGGGCCAGTCCTTTAAACTAGGGTCGGGCCGGGCTTTTTCCTAACTCTTATGTAATAATGTAATTAGTTATAAAAAAAAATTAAAAAAAAATAAGTCAAACTTTATTAGTAGATTATACTTAAGTGTACAACTTTTCAAAACAATTATATAAAAGAAGTCAAATTTTGAAAAATGCTATCAAATGGAATTTTATCTTTATGATGAAATACGGTGATGGTAAAAAAATCACTTAAATCCGACAAAATTAGAGCCCCGATCGATGCGGTCAACCTTATTTAAACGTATCTCTCTCTATGGGGAGCCATAGTACCGGGAGGTAAACGTTCCCAAATTTTTACATGGATGATTATGTCTCATCTATTTGAGAGTTTAATGTTTGGAAGAGTCGACGAAACAAAGTCATCTAAAGGTACGTAATAGCATTTTCGTGTGATAAGTTTTATGAAAATATGGTTAACCGTTTCGATCGAGCATCGAACGTTCACGAAACGAGTTGATTTTTATACTCTACTCATATTTGACTATAACGATCATATCAGACCGTCAAAATTTTCATTTTTTGAATTTAGACATTATAATGACAACATGCTTACTAATGCGGTATAACTTGATTAGTAGATTATACTCAAGTGTACAACTTTTCGAAACAACTATATAAAAGAAGTCAAATTTTGAAAAACGCTATGAAATAACATTTGATCTTTATGATGAAATACAGTGATGGTAAAAAAGTCACTTACATCCGACAAAGTTAGAGCCCCGATCGATGCGGTTAACCTTATTTAAACTTATATCTCTCTATGGAGAGCCACAGTATCGGGAGGTAAACGTTCCTACATTTTTACATGGATGATTACGTCTCATCTATTTAAGAGTTTAATGTTTGAAAGAGTCGACGAAACAAAGTCATCTAAAGATACGTAATAGCGTTTTCGTATGATAAGTTTTATGAAAATATGGTTGACCGTTTCGATCGAGCATCAAACATTCACGAAACAAGTTGATTTTTATACTCTGCTCATATTTGACTATAACGATCATATCAGACGGTCAAAATTTTCATTTTGTGAATTTAGACATTATAATGACATCATGCTTACTAATGCGGTATAACTTCATTAGTAAATTATACTCAAATATACAACTTTTTGAAACAACTATATAAAAGAAGTCAAATTTTGAAAAACGCTATGAAATAGCATTTGATCGTTATGATGAAATATGGTGATGGTAAAAAAATCACTTAAATTCGACAAAGTTAGAGCCCCAAATCGCTTAGTGAAGACATTTATATGTATTATATAATATAAAATAGTTAAAATTTTAGGGTAGGGCCGGGTAGGACTTGGCCCTAAAGAGCTCAATAGGGCCGGGCCGTAGGGTAGGGCCGGGTTTAATTTGCTCGACCCTCACCCTACCCTACTCAAAAAGGGCTAGGACCGACCCGCCCTAATGGAGGGCCGAGCCGAGCTTCGGCCCTATAAGGTAGGGCGGGCCAGGGCCAAAGGGCCAAATGATGAGGCCTATGGCTCATCAAATGGTCTGGGCTTCCACTGGAAGATGCAACTTGGAGTCAACATGATACATCTCTGCCACCTACTCAACTTTTTTCCAAATGAGGACAGCTTTTTTTTTAGGGGGGGGGGGAGGATTAACCCTATCTACTATTACTGCAGTAGATCTATTTTACTATACTTGTCCATCTGTAGGAGTTATCAATTAGTCAGGTGAGCAGTTGCAAATGTACTGATGCAAAGACAGCAGTCCAATGCTATTTAGATTGTATTCCTTTTCAGTTTGTGGCATCAATGAAATATCAACAAACCTTTGCATTATTTCCTTATGCCTTGTTTTCCATTTACATTGTTGTTTCCTCTCAATATACCTTCATTGCTGCCTTCTTTTATTTCAATTCCAGTTTTGTCTTATCAACTTCTATCTTGTGCATAGTTTCCCTAGTTTGAGATAGAAGTTATTGAGTTCAAGATAGAATATAGAAGTTATTGAGTTCACTCATCGGTCCACCAGTTATCCCCAAATCACTTATCACATAGATTCCACCCTCAAAAGAAAGCAAAGAAAAGGAGTGCCCATGCTTTTCTCATTTAAAAAATGGACAACTTTTAGGCTATTCCAAACCTATAGGGCTATTTGTAGCTCCGGGACTATATTGTAGCACACTAAATCGGTAACATTCATCGATGTGGCATCAATCGTCTCCAACTCTAGTGTGCTACAATATAGCCCTTTTATATATTTTTAATATATTTTTTGTATGTTTTAATTTCTATATTATCATTTAACTACAACTTTACTTATACAATCAAATAAAATGATAAATTTAAATAAATGTATTATGATATAATAAAACTTAAATTCTTATTCATGATATATTAAAATTACATGAGAGCATAACTAATTTAAATTACAAAAAAATAATTAAACGACTATTAAATATTAGTGCTCATAATCACTTGGTGGATCAGTTGACATCTCCTTGTAATAGTAATTTGAGGTCGGCGGGAATAACTCACTTTGTCTCAATTTTTGTATAATTTTTCTCTTCTCTCTGTCGTAAACTCATAATACTCATTGTATGTCATTGTAGTAATTCAAGAGGGTAGATTCATTCATAATTATATCGGTATTGTTGTTGTGTATTTATAGAGTTATTATACCAAAAATAAAAATACAAGTTTAGTCCAAGATTATTATTGTTGTATATTATTTCACAATAAAAAAAACTCAATTTTTTTTTAAATAACATAAAAATACAAATTTAATTCAAAAATTTTCTTTTGAGTATCTATGGAATTATTTCTTTAAAATAAAAATAAAATTTTAATTCAAAAGTTTGCCACATAGCAAACATAAATTAATTTCAACTGGGACTTACGTGTGCTAGTGTGCTACAATAGTATGTCAGAAGTAGCACAATAGCTCATGGGTTGGAGACTAAGTGTGCTACATTGTAGAAATTGTGGCACACTAGCCCATGGGTTGAAGATGGCCTTAGAACGTTTCAAGTTTCAAGAGATTGAAGTGAGAGTGGATTGATTGAAACTTGAAAGCTTAAATGAAAGAGACTAGTCTTCATGTTTTCGTCTCGCTTCGTTTACTTTCCATTGCTAATATATTCATCTGTTTCGTCTTTGGCTTTTTGAAATAACACTGTAACAGGTATAGCTTCAGCTGCATCACTTTTGCAAGATCCATGGTGTCCAAGATCATGCTGAGCTTCTTTGCATCTGAATTTTAGGTTGATATTCACCAACTAAAAGGCGTGTGGTTCATCTTCTGCACACATTTGAGTTGTGTTTTCTGTTATATAAAGGGGATACGTACCAATACATGGATTTGAGATGTGATTTGTAAGATTGACAGATTGACAGACCAATTCTACTCGAGTAGTTTTTACCCATGTCCATCACAAGAGATAGATCATCAAACTATCAATGAAAGAGAAGCTACACTTTTAACATTGTCAGCTCCAGTAACAATTCAGAATGAAGACTATTTGCATAAGCCAACTTGTATTAATGAAATTCTGTCAAAAAAGAACTTGTACCAATGAAATGATTCATCGTATTAGGCATCTTATGAAGCTGGAGTTGTGGAAAGCGTAGGTGAGGGTGTAACTGCACTCCCTCCAGGTGGTTTACTGGAGAGAGCTAGTGAGGCACTAAGCTCAGTGACGGCCAGACCAGGTTTTTTAAGGATGGAAAGCCAATTTATCACATTGTTGGTACTTGGTACCTCTACATTCAGTGAACACACTCACACGTTGATTATGTTGCGAAGAAGACCGATTATGCAGCGCCTCTCGGCAAAGTTTGTGTCCTTAGTTGCAGAATTTGTACAGGTTTTGGTGGCTATTGTCCAACTTCCTCCTGATGCATCACGGAAGAACTCTTCTAGAGAACTCATCAAGCAAGAAGACAGTCAGTGTACCTTCCAGAGCCCCAGATAAGCAGCTTCAAAATATCTGCATTTGCACGCCCCAGGTGCCCGCCGGTCCCAAAATTCCAGTCTGCAAGTCACACCTTTTAACATTCTTTGGGTCTGAAGTTCCAGAGACCACAACTTCACATGTATTAATATTGTGTTCTTATGAAAAACACATTTTCTCTAGTTTCATTTATGTATGATTCACCACCAAAGCACCATAACCAATTTTTTTTCTTCTTTATTTAAAAAAGAGGACTTAATTTCACACCTACCACATTATCGTGGCTCGAACCCAGAACCTAATAACCTACTTCATAGGTAATAGTGCTCTTACCACTTGAGCTATCTCATTTCGTCAATGTAATAGGTTATTAGGTAATAGGACCTAATAACATACTTCATAGGTAATAAATCAATGAAAAGCACCATAACCAATTCTCACAACCTTAAATCAGATATAACCTTCGGCAATAAGCAAATGATGTATAACTTAAAGCCTCATCGTTTAAAGATAATATAACACTAAGTCCTTACGT
This sequence comes from Potentilla sterilis, assembly GCA_963682095.1. Taxonomy (NCBI): domain Eukaryota; kingdom Viridiplantae; phylum Streptophyta; class Magnoliopsida; order Rosales; family Rosaceae; genus Potentilla; species Potentilla sterilis. The sequence continues at coordinate 15,712,273 of OY821767.1, read as the reverse complement.
CCAATCAGGCTAAAGGAAAAAGAAATCAAGATACATAGTTCTATAAACAAGTCCAGAAAAAAAAAAAACAGAAAACATAAGGCTAATTTACAGAGAGAAAATGCACCCGTGCAAGTGAATACTCTTTTCCAGCAATCCAGACACCAGTCTGTGACCATTGCACATCCTCCCAGTCAAGATTTTCCTCCAACACCTAACAAAGAAGAAAGCCAAGAATTATTATAATGAGATACATTCAATACATTTTCTGCACGTCTCATACAGTATAAAAGATGGCTATGGTCCACAAATTTGACCTCTTGACTAACTACAAATTTATACCTACAACCTGTTTAGAAAGTACTTTTAACATGTTGATTTAAACTAGATTTGACATCTTAAAAGCATTCAGATAGCATCCCGTTATTCTACCAAATTTCAAAATGGGGGAAGTTTTTCTTTTGGAAGAGCACAGTGCACAGGCTTAAAACTTAAAATAGCACTTTGAAGTACCTCCACATGTTCAAGGGGAAGCGGGATCCCAAGTGACCGAATGACCTTCTGAGGAAGCGGTGCTTTACATCGAGACCATCGAAATACATCTACTACAGTGTTCTCAGAATCATTTCGTTCACCATTCGTGGACTGTGAAGTGTGATTCTGATTCTTCTCATTATCACCTTCATGCACCTGAGATAATTGACTGGCTTTGACAATCTTCTCTCCATTGAAACAGAGCTCATACCTTCAGATAACAACTCACAGATGAGAAAATGATGACTACGTAAAGAATCTTGTGCTGTTCTAGAGAATCTTGTGTCAGAACCTATAAAGATTTGGTGACCTGTAAATTACACTCCATATTATTGACAACAATCAGTCCTTCTCTTTTAAGAACAAAAGATTTGGTGTTGGGACTGGGATTAAAATGGAATGTATAAAAGTAAATGAAATTGAATGGAGAGTTAGGGTGCAACTTTAGAAACGGTAAAGTTCACCCTTTATAGTACAGTTTGAGAGAAAGTTGAATAGCTTGTTGAGATGCTCTCTAGTTAAGAAAGAAATGGAACAGGGAAACTTGAAATTCCCTCTTTTACAAGTATGTGATCTTCTATGCTATGCAACACACAAATTATGAAAAAAGAAGACGTGATACTCTTACAAATGTATGCTGAAAGAGATCATGAACAAATTAGCCTTTATACCTGCATGAATGTGTTTCTAAATAGAGAACTTCTCCCTTCTTTAAACGTGCAGAAGTATAAAGGGTCTTCTTCAAACCCTTGTCAGCAACAATGCTTATGCTATACTTGATCCTGAGAACATTTGCAAGCATGATAATAAGCAACTGCAACAAATATTAATGGAAAGGAATATATACCCAAAAAAAAAGGGAAATGCAACAAACACAACACAGCAGAAATAATGTATCCTAGTACTCGAATGTTGGGGAGTTCATAATGACAATATTACACAGGCTAATTTAATAAGATGCATAGTATTAATAATCACTCAAATCAAAAAACATATATGCCAACTCAATAAGACGTATCATATTAATAATCACAGCACGCATATATGCAGGAACTTGCATATGTTCATAAATACAGAAAAACATCAATGACAGAATGTTCAAAGAGACCACTGGAAACACTTAAATACACAGCTTAAATAATCTGTTCTTAAAAGAATTAAAACAAAAACAAAATCTTAATTAGAAAAACAAACTTTATTCATCACAAGCTAAAACATAAATCATATTCAATGTACAAGCCAATGAGTAATTCAGAAAAGATTCATGTCCCAAATGCATTCCGTACCAAGACAACAAACGAAAGTTCAATGAAAGAAATCTGGAAAGTGTTTCCATCTCAAAACATCAACTAGACTGAAGGGTCCAAACATAAGAGTTCTAGTTTACCAAGGCTCATTGCAGAGGTTGTACTGTATAGTAACTTCTCGCACAAATCTTTGTTGTCGCAATGCATTCTGAAAAATGAAAACCATATGTACATTAATAAATTTGATAGGTTGAAGACCCACAAGTATATTGCGTGTTCTAAAGATTACATGCATAAGGGCTACCTATGAACCTATATCGAAATTCATACAAAATCGAAATTCATATGATGTTTGACCTTTAGGAAAATTCTGTTATTGTATATCAAGTATATAACCCAAATTGGCACAAAGTGAGGTATACTAAACATACTTATGCTATTACAATCCCATTAGGCGACAAAACTTAAATATTTACTTCAAAAGATTTTTGAATGCAGTCAAGATTGGCATCCAGATATACAATCATCTGGTGCTTATGGAGATTAGAGTTGAAAGTCTATCTCTTCTATGGTACTAAGATTTCATCGAGAGAAGGTAGAAAGTTTAGGAGGATGAGGAAATTGTTTTATACTGAAAAATAAGGAAAATTAAGAAGCAAGGTTATTGTTTTATGTTATATTCCTCTTTGGGAAGAGAAATAATTTTTTTTTTACCACAGGACAAATACAAACACCAGACAACATGTCCACACAAGAGAGACACAGCAGTATGTTATAAGAAAACCAACCCAAATCAGAAAATCTACGAAAATATACGCAAAGAAAAATAAAAACTCCTATCCTCCAGTCTATCATGATACAAGAAAAGCTATAATCTTTGGAAGCCTAAGAAACCGAAGCCAAAGAGCTGACTATCTTACTCTCCCGCAATCATCCCCCAAACTCACTCTGCAAACTGGCATAAAATTGGGGTCTGCCAAACCCTCAAATCTTCAGGAGGCAGGAAACACTAACGAATCACTGTGTTCGAACAATAGACCTCAATGGAGCAGACCATGAGCCGACGTTCCTGCTAACACCTAATTAATTATCCAAGAATCCATTATACGGCCACCACAGTGCTTTCTTGCCAGTCTCATGAGCGCCATTTTTATTTCCTTGGTACTATACCTTTATTTCTAGCATGCATCAATGATGTAAATCGCATACAGCACACTTGGTAGGACTCATTCGGTCAAACTTCTGATATAACTATCTATTAGTTATTCCATACAATACCTTTCTACCTACTAATTACAACATGCCACCTTACTGAAATTAAACATATAGCATAGGAAAAAGGGAGGTGAAATAAGATCTCCAGAGCAGAAAATGCTATATTCTTTTCATCCTCCAAAACTAACAAGTACCTCAAGAAGTTAAAAAATAAAATATATATATATTTAAACCTCTCATGAGAAAAGAAATTACACTGACACCACAAAACCATAAAGGTATATCTGTATCGGTTTCACAGATAAAAAGACCACTATATGTTATATATTTTAGAAAAGCAAACGTAATTGATGCTGTGGATTATGGCAAGTGAAGTGGGACATAAATTCAGAAGGAATAAGTTCCGGCTAAAGGTGTACATCGAGATCATTTTCTTCCATTATATGTCTCAAGGACTAACTTAATGCAGTAATGGAAAATGGACTAGAAAATATGAGCCAAAACGATGAAAGTGTCACCAAAGTATAAATAAAAAAGCAACGGCTAACAGAGGAAGTCAAACAATACCGAAGCTGCAGCCCTTGTAGTCATTGTACGCTCAACAACAACTGGAGCAAGAGTAGGCTCCACTGTAGAAGTATGCGTAAGACAGGGTTCAAGATCAATACTTCCTCCAGCTTTCTGAAGACAACAATTTAGGAAGAAACATCAGTGCTAGAAAAGCGTCATTACAATGCACTACATTTCCGGTTCATGGTAATGCATTAGTAAATCCAAGTCCATAATTGTGTAGAACAAAAATATATGAAGCACTATGATGCGCTATCATTCTTCAAACAAGGAGAAATTGCACGCTCACTGCTCACATATCAGAAATGGATGATTAATTGTCTTTCAAGTTCTTATTACCTTTACTATGCAACAGCGCTCAACACGATAGCTACAACCAATAGCAGCTCCCCACGCACGAGATCGAACATTGTTTCTCAGGGTAGATATGTAACCTAATAAAAATGTCAAAATCAGATTCAAACAAAGCTTTCTTCATGATCTTTTCTCTTTCTTGCATTTATGACTATTAAAAAAATTAAATAAATAAAAACATCTCAGCCCAACCTCAATTGCTCCAAAAAAAAAAAAACATCCAATATGATAAGCTCTATCCAGTGAGCTAATAATCCCATCCCAGTTCTATTACTGTTGCAACTAGCAGAAAAGGAATTCTAGCAAACGAATAGAAGTATGCAGCCCAGAGTTGCAATGCAGTAACGACAGTAAAAGTGGCATAGTTGGATCTAAATAGATATCAAAATATTGATACAATATGACTTTCGAATGTACAAAAGACGAGCAAATCCAATAATAGACTTACAGTCTTGTGGAGGTAGTATGCGAACAGTAGCACGCAACTCCTGGATAGCAGAAGGTGGAGGAGACGCTGTGGGACGGCAATACCCTGTATGCATGAGAACTGGCAAAACAGCAATGTATTAATAACATGGATACACATATGATCAAATTATGACATAAGAATCAAGAATAACTTTCCAATCATCAAAACCACATACCAGCAACAAGATCTGAATCATCAGTGTATATATCTGTTCCCCACAGCTGACCACCTCTAACCTGCATACAAATCATTATAAAGGTAAGGAAAAATAACAACAGAAAATAATGCGCTTGCATATAAACCAAAGAAAAAAAACACACATACACACAACTCTCTGCACCAAGGAAGACCCAAAGGCAACAATAACAAAAAGAAGGGAAGATTAACATCAACTATGCTCCACTGAGAATTAGGATCACTTAACTCATGAAATTATCACATTAGTACATGTACTAACAAATTAGATGCGACTTTAGTACATGCAGTTAACTGCTCCGTTACGGAGCTTGCCATTGTCAAATAAACGCAGGCTAAAAATGTATATTCCTACACAAATCATTCCTCCTCCTTCTCCTTCAACATCTCTCTCTAAATCATCACCCAACTAATCAGACATGGAATTCCTTAGTCTGAACTTCATTTTTCGCATGATTGCTGCTTCTTAACTCATATTATTATTCTCTCCCATCATCAAGCTCTTCCTCCGAGCCTAATTTTGGAGGTGCGAAGAGGCGAGGTTTTATAGATCTAGAATCAAAGCCAGGGGTCGGCGAGCAGCTTATAGGCTGCTGGAGATGGAAGGAGATCTCACACTAACAAGATATTCAAAAATGGACAGCCTGCAATTGGGTCAACTTCAAAACGCTGGAGCTTGTTAATTGATTAAGAGTAGCATAAGAAAGAGAGAGGTTAGCTACAAGGTGTGAAGGGATCTTATGTGGAAGGGAAGCTGAAGGGGCTCTTACGAAGAGTATCAGGTCAAGGAGACTTGTGGTAAGAATTAATTGGTCTATGGTTGGCATTGATTGATTCATCGATTTTATTAAATATATATTTGTTTTGGTTGATTTATTTGTATAGAGGAGGTTCAGGTTTTGGGTTGATTGTCGAAGGTGAGTCCTTGTAAGTAGGTGCGATATGAGTTAGAGATTAATCGGGATTGAGCTTCCGGAATGACGAGTTGGGCCATATCTCAGAAGGTGCAGACACGGTGGCCGTGGTGCAAGGGATGATGGTGAAGAGATGAGATTTTTTTTTTGTCTTACCCAAAGAGACGGATTTTCCCCTAAAATTACGACGGAATAGATGACAGAATGTACCTATATATGGTCGAGTTTAAGAGTACATGTACTTATATGATAGGTTCAGAAGTTAATTAACCTTAATTCTCAGTGGAGGAAAGTTGATGTACTGTTCTTAAAATTTTCCCCAAAAAGAAATAAAAATAACCCCATCAATGAGGGATATTATACTTTCCAGAAAGGAAACAAAAGTCCAATGGATATGTTCCTAGCTCAAGCTTCTTCGCTTGACATTGGTTTTTGTCAATGGTATGTGTGATTGTGAGACAAGAATTATTATCCACACACACATGCTTACACAGCCAAAAACAACATAGAGTTTTTGATTCTCATGTGATCTAATATAATGGTAAAATAAGTGTTGAGAGCTGCTATTTCAAAAATCTAGACACGTATGTAAATACATGTCACATGTATTATAGAGTTTTTGATTCTCATGTGATCTAATATATTGGTAAAATAAGTGTTGACAGCTGCTATTTCAAAAATCTAGACATGTATTTATATTTGTCACATTAAGCAAAGGCATTTCCTGAAGGACAAAAATCACAAACGGAAAGATATCAAACTGTTGAGACACAAGAGGACAAGACAGCAGACAAGACACCAGAGCTAAAATGACTAATTGCATTATAAACCAATTCTGAGATCTTACTTGGCGATTTGTTGCTGTAACGTGCTCAGAAGGTATTCGAATTTCAAGTGTCGGACCAGTATCAGAGGTTTCACCATTTTTTTCACCTTGAGATGCTTCATGTTCTTTCCATAACTTTATCAATTCTTGCATGCATTCGCCAACTTTATAAACAACAGAAGATATTTCAGATTTACCTGAAACAGTAACAGCATTAGCATATAGCCTGTGAGGAGCAAACCATGTATACTAATGCTGGAAAACTTGCACTAAACCATGATTCTGACCCTCTTCCCCGATCCAACAGAAGGCTGGAAAAATATTAACTAATTTTTGCCACTTGGAATGCTTATGTTAGGTACTTTGTGATTTTGTCTGATCTATTGTGAGCCTGCGAGAAATTTACTTTCAATGCTTTTTACTAACAAAATCCAGTGAAGAAAGATATTTCCCACAAAAAAAAAAAAAATAGAAGCCTGATTCCCAGGTTAGGTTCTACCCCACAAACCATATTCTACCTATACACTTTGACAAATCCTTTTTCCCCTCTCCAAAGGGAGGATGACTTCCCATGAAATGCACAATTTAAGAGGTCAGTTTATGCTTTCAGCTTCCTGTTATACATAATGAATTATGGGGATTAACTAACATTAGGCTACCTACTCTGTATTTATAGAAGTATGGCTATATGAATCAGAGGAGAGAGAGGAACAAAAACAAAAGTAAATTCTGTTGAAATCAGCACTTCATAAAGAGATAAATTCCTCTTGCAAGAAAATAGGATGTAACCACGCACCTTGGGATCTGCAAGATTTAAAACACATAAGAAAATTAAATTGTCTAATAGACCAAAGAGACCATATCGATTGACACATATGAGTATCAATTAATTTGAGCATAAAACAGAGTGAATGTTGCTATAGAATGAAATATACACAAAAAATTACAATGGCCACTTGTGATGTTTAACTCCAAGAATGACTACACCTTAAAGGAAAAGTGTTCCTTTTATTTAATACAATTGTTGGATTAGAAGCTCGGAAAAAAAAAAAACTACAATGTCAAACTACAAAAAAAAAATTTAGTAAAGACTCATGATTTCTAATAATCTGTTTGTGTAGCAAAAAAGTTTAGTTTTTATGTTTAGCTTCTATCTACTACTCAAAACTAAAAGTCTCATAGATATCAATTCTGTAAATTAGAAAAATTGTCACCAACATTACTACAAATTAATTACAGCAAGAAATTTGTCAATCTATAACTAAGAAAAATAAGCATATTATCTTCTACCAAAAAAAAATGTGATAAAGACGAAAAAAAACTAGAACAAAGCTTCTCAGACTGTGAAAATGAGATAATGCCACAACTGTTGCAACAAAAGTTTCAAAAACACAGAAGGGAAATAGTAAACACACCCTTCATTGTCTTGTGTATGTGATCTAAAACGCAGCTCCCGATTTGCCGGGGTAGCCCTTGACCGTTGCATCCTTTTATGCTGCTGAACTCCATAACTATAAACTTCCCTTTCTTTGTCTGTGGCTGCTTCACCATCTGCACATCCATCATCTGATTCTTTGTCATAAGCCCTCATGCGCTTTTCAGGTCTATCTCCCTCAGTGTCAACATCTCTTTCTTTCCTCCTTTCTCTCAATTCCCTATCAGCAGTTCTCCAACTTTCAAAATCTTTCAGTTTCTTCTGCTCCGGTGGCAGAGTGTCATGCTCTAGCAATTTGATAGACCCATCCCCCACTTCCTTCTCAGTATTCAAACCATCTTTCTCTACTCCACTCCATGCATCTCTCTTGGTATGATCCCTTTCCCTCTCTTTCAGAATTTCCTTATCTTTTGCAGTGTCCCTCCGCTCTCGCTCCCACCTCTCTGAATCTCTTTCTTCCTTTGCTGAGTCTTTGTAATCACTACTGCTGTTAGCAACTTGCACATTGCTCCTACAGTCAATTCTTTCCTTATCCCTTTCTCCCCAATCCCGATGCTTTAAGTCTTTCCTTTTTCTATCCTTGTCTTTGAACTTATCATCACCTTTAGAATCATATCTATTCTCTCCAACAGCCTCTACATGATCTCGCTCCTCAGTAGTGGGGACTTCCTTTCCAACCTCAACAAGGCTCTGTGAAGTACTGCGATGCCAGGCATCTGTACTACCTACAGGCGCATCAGAATATCTTTTTCCTCTATGGTACTCTTTTGATTCTTTATAATTTAAGTGACTACTTGCCACACCATAACCTTCCGCTTTAAGGTCAGCCTTAGCATCATTATAATTTTCCCTTTCAGACTTTACCTCCTTACTATCATCCCCTCTACTTTCCTTGTCAACCTTGGCATTCGGAGTATCCCTTCTTACATCACTGTATGGCTCCCTCGGCTCAGTCTTTTTGTCTCGATTCTCAAACCGAAAATCTCGAGTCTCCTTGGAATCTCTAGACTCCAACCTGTTCTCCGAAGCAGTAAGGTGATCAACATGCAAATCATTTGCAGCTGATGGCATTCGATATATTGGATTCAGGGGAGATCTTCTATCGGAATCGCGCGAATCTGTACGGGGAATCTTGGCTAGCCGAGAATCTTGAGCCATGTCGTGGGGTTGATGATACTCATTTGAAACCGACGGTGGTAGCTTGGGGTATGCTCCTGAATCAGAGTGGCCACTCTCTTCATGAGATCTCTTTGGCGCACCACTCATGCTTAAGATTCAACACTCTTATGTATGCAACACAATATATCACTAAATCTGCATAAAACATTCTTATTGGTACCCTAAGTATTCAGAATGCAAACATTAAAACATGTAAACCTCGGAAACAAAGCCCAGGAGGTTTTTACCTTAAGATTCCGACGTCTTCGATTCGTCACGCACACTTGATAATAGGGGTTCAATCTTATATGTAAACAATGAGGAAGAGATTATTGTAAGAAATGTCGCCGGAATCGGCGCCGGAGTTGAAATATGATGGTCGCTTAGCCTCTCTCTTCCTCCCTCTTTTCCGACTTTGGGACGTGGGTTTTGGTGTTGGGAGAGATGAGGAGTTGATTTAATTCAAGGTAGGGGAAGAGGAAAAGGCTAAAGTGCCCCTCACACGAAACATAGCTATAATTTACTCGTTACAATTCTATTTGCACCTGCGCTCTCGTATTCTCGCGTTCTCTACTTTACTTTCCCATGTTGACAAACAAAATTTTGAAAATCAAACAAAAAAATTTCCTAATAAGAGAGGCTTGTTGTAGAATAATCGGAATTGGTCTACTCATTTCATTGATAATCCCCTTTATATAGGGTGAGTATTACAACGGTAATAGGAAATACATTAATGACAATAATGACTACATAATTATCTATCGTCCGTTACATTGACGAAGGCACATAATACGTTTTTCCTTCAACACTCCCCCTTGTGCCGAGTCAGGGGTAACATGGTGCATGTGGTGTTGCCTCATTAAAAACCTTGCCAAGTAACAAAAACCCAATGGGAGAAAATAAAACTTTGGTCTAAGGAGAAAAAGAGCACAACGCACCTAATACATTTGAAAACAACATGTATGTGCTAGACTCCCCCTGATGTCTGCACCTCCCCCTGATTTTTACATTAATCATGGGTTTCTCCCTGATTCTTTCATTTGATCAAGGGAGCTTCAGTCTTATTAGCATACTTATGCATTTTCACATGTTTTTCCAAATGTGACTTTGAGCAATGATTTAGTAACTAAATCTTGCCACATCGTCCTCAGATCCAACTTGATTTACTTTGATCTTGAGGATAAGGTTGTTCATGAGCCGAATACATAGGATCATATTGAACATCAGGTTCACTCATGGTATGACCTTCATATAACAAAATAGTCATAACTTCGTCTAGAGTATGGGTGAACCATTAAGAGATTAGAAATTGATCTGTAATAACAGATTTTCTTATCTCACCTTTAATGCGTTTTTCTTTACGCATAGTTAGCTATGACGTGGATAATTTCTTTATCATGTCACATTCTATGTAGAGATTGAATCAGCCCAAATCTTTCATATCTTTAATGAAAGAACGGTTTGCGTTGCGTAGGCGCATAGCTAGACATAGCTTTACAAATTTACATCGAATGAGAGGTCGAGTCTTACATATTATGTTTAAGTACAATCATACGTCATTGCACTTGTATAGGAATTTCATTTCCCAATATTTCTTCGTCATCTTCCTTTAGATGAAAAACGGATCTATTGTCAGAGTAAAGACTTCGACTGATCATGGGAATATCTGTAGGCCTCACTTTATTCTTTAGAGTGCCTAAGCCGATTGATGGATGATCACCATCATTACAGTCCTTGAGTTCCATTTCAAGACTGTGTATTCCCAAAATCTTTTTCATTCTCAACTTAGGATTTACAATACACTGAGTTTCTCTTATTTCATTTAGAGTTCATATATATATCCATAATGAAAACGCAAGGGCATAATTCATCAATCCCTATCCAATCAAGTAGTCACTTTAGTGAACGTTTCAATTTCTTTTGCAAACGTACTCATGTGATCTAGAGTCACTTGATTTGGGTGGATGAAGTCCGTTTAGGATCCTCATGTATATCTCTTAATTTAGATCCCCATAGAGATATATGTTTTGATCACTTTTCATAAGCTGCATGTTCAGTTTTTCGGAAACTACCAAACTGACAAGGTAGTGGAGTACAATGACATCCATTACGAGAGATTGTCTCATCGTAGTCCATTACGAGAGAATATCTCCTCGTAGTCGATTCCAGTGCGTTTTTGAGAGACCTTGCGCCATAAGGTGAGTTTGCATACTCTTATTCTCATTACGCATTCTAACAAAGATATATTTGATAGGGTTTACATTTGCGGTGTCGGCGTCACCTGCCCAAATACCTATCTCTTTGTTTATACTGGATCGCTTCTTTCCATTAGGCCAATTTACTAAGTTGACATTTTTCAACGAAGTATGGTTCGATAGTAGACTCATTATTCCACGTCCTCATGTACACTAGTGTAATGTGTTTGTAGAGATCTCTATACTTTAAGGATTGGTTCTAACATTTGAGGCGTCCCCCAATGATAACCACAATCCATAAATATTCTCATGAGACGGATTTGAGTATCACTGATCAATAGATCAGGTTGTGCCAAACTTGTTTTCTTCCTTTACACAAGTATGTATCGAACCTAAGGTGGCCTCTCCCTCTTCCTTGGAGAGCCACGGCCTGTGACACCATTTATGCCACTTATGGCGTCACCATGTCACCATGGATGGTGGCAGTGCAATACCCAATTCCTCTTGGGTGGTACCATGTCCTTTTGATAAAACACAATCCTTGCAGGTATATTTGCAGCAGGTTTATGTGATCTCGTCACTTTAATGTATAAGATATCTACACACCTTACTTTGTGTGATTTTTGGGGATCGAGATGAGACACAGTGGGGACAAACCACGACAATTCCTGTCGTTCCACTTGAACATGCTTGTTCTTATCTCCCCCTAACGACGGGAAGACTGTCTCATCAAAGTGACACTCCGCAAATCTAGCGGTGAAGAGATCGCCTGTCAAGGTTTCGACATAGCGGACTATAGCTGGAAGTTCATATCCAGCATAAATATTTATTCATCTCAATGGACCCATCATTATGCGCTGTGGCGGCGCAATTTTGGCACATAAAAACATTTAATGGAGCTCAAGGATTGTAGATCCGTGTCAATCCAAAAGAGCTCAAGGATTATAAGTTCGTTTGAAATCCTTTAAAATCCTCACACATAGTCACTAGCTATGGTGTAAATTGGTTCAATGATGATGGCCATAGATGAAAAAGTAACGCTGCATGCAAAAATTGCATAACCCAAAACGGAAGTATTGGTGTGCTTTACCAATATTAAGACTATTACTGTAGTCGTTTTCCGTGAGACCAATTGGGTTTTTATATAGGAATATGATGTCCATTACAAATCCCATATAATAAGCCATAAAATCATCACACCTACGGAAATTAACCCGGCCTAGGTGCTTTGACTTTCTAGCATAAGCAGCATAAATTTTAATTGTGGATGGTGTCATGACACGTGACCAGCGTGTCGACACAACAACCAACACCATAAAATATATATGGTGTCCGCAAGTTGGTTGAATCGATCCACTGAATCCTCTTTTGATTCAATATAACAACATAATGAGAAACTCATGTGTCCTTTGCATATGATGATCTCAATCATAATTGCTTTAACGAATAGGCTTTGAATGATGTACTTTTATCCATAAAATCATGACGGATAGGAGAAGCATAATAAGGTATAAATGCATATGCTTGTGCATCAAATATATTATAATGCCACATTGGGGGAGCGGCGGGATTTAGGAATTGAACATACGTCTTCAACCCTATATGACAATATTTGAGGATAAAATGTTCATTGATCGTCCTCAGATTCGTGTGTGAACCATATTCTTCTGGTGTTTGCTTCTATTTATCCAAAAATATGGGTGTCCATAGTAGTTTCTTTAATGTATGGATCACCAGATCAAAGCCAATCTATGTCAGAATTCCAAAAGATCATTTTCTTATGACGTTGGATTTAATTAGCGGTTACTTAGAACCTACTAAGTTGACATATAATCTTCTCTAATACTCGTTTACATTCGCAGTCATTTAGAGGTAATGCAAAGGAGCTCAAATGAATTCTCACTTGTATCTTTTTCACATGAAAAATCGTGGCGTAAATTTCTTTATAATGTGGAAAACAAAATTCAATTTTCTTTTATCGCATAAATTGTCAATTTGACATATGCTCAATATATACATCGAAACGTAACTCAAGTTCTTTAGAGTAACTCGATGGGGATTGTTATAAAAACTTTGGTAATCCCAGTTAGGCAGGTGCATTATGAATCCCAAAGGAACAGATGTACCGATCCTTATCACTTTCATTATAGTACTACAGTTCTTCAGTACTATTGTGCTATATTAGTACCATTGTCCTTCAGTACTATTATTCTAGGGATCACATGGTGTGTTTCTTTGTCCACATTTCGTTGTGTTATGCCTATATTATGTCTTTGCACACAGTTCTTTGTGCCATGCCTATATTATATTGTTTTTCTTTATGCAATACTTTGCAAAGTTAGATATAGAAAATTGAATCATGTATATTATGAATAAAATTTGAATAATCTCAATTCCTTTAGAGAAATTTCAAAAATGAACGTGCCAACGATTACATTTAGTCTTATCCAATTTAGAGAGAGAAACTTTAAGACAAAAAGTCTAATTTAGGACCAAAAGTCGTATTTAGGCGTAATAGCCTTTATAAGGATATCTTGGAAATTTATAAGTAGACTAATCAACGTCTATTTTGGATTGAGCCAGATCCTTTGTGCTCTTTTAATAGATGCAATGATGAGATGTGTCATTTTGACATATTCTTCCCATATGTTATGTCTTCAGTTGTAAATTCATTTTCGATGTTCTTGTTGTATATTGAAGATACTTTTCCAAAAAATCCACGTACTCATATGATTCTTCATACTTATTGAAAGTCGTAGCTAATTCTTTGCTAGCGTATGATGTACGTATCAATAATTCATTGAATTACAACAATGGCAGAGTGTTTCACTGCACATGACATGTCCCCTATGTCATCTTTTAAATATTACATTGTTTCCACTTACTTTTGGATGATTATATGAATTTTACGTCCATGGTAATTACCCTTTGTTTTAGGGTCGTTGCATTATTTTGCCCAATTTGTTCAAGAATATATATTTTTCTAAGACATTACATCGTCATTGCCTTTTGATTTAGGGTTGTTTTATTTTTCAAAATGTGTTCCCGGAAATTTCTTTTTCTCATACCTTACATTGTCATTGCCCTTTGGTGTAGGGTTGTTGCATTACTTTGCATAATTTGTTCCAGGGAATTTTTTTTTCTTAGACCTTACATTGTCATTCAAGATATTGAAATTATTTATTTTGCTATTTACATAAAGCAATTTGCATAAATATACCATGCTCAAGCCTTAGTCGGCTTAATAGGGGAATTTGGTACTCAAATTCTTCAGAGTCCAATATGTCAAAACTAAACTGTGATGGTTAAACCATCTGTAAAATATAGGAAGAATAAAATATATTAGTTTCGCGGTCTATGACATTCACGACAACTAAAATAAACCAATATATTTTATGGTAAATCCGATGCTTCGTGAAATTTCATTATCACAATAAAATTTTGATTTTTCCATATTCATTGCATGTAAAGCTAATGAAATTTCATTATCATTGCTTTTTATATAATCAAGAAGATATCCATGATGAAAATTTTTTCAAGAAATTAAAATTGGATCTCAAGACCAAAATTTGTAATGGTCATATTTTTCTTATTTCGTGAAAATACTTTTCCACATTATAGGTTTGTCACTTTTTCTTTATATTACGAAGCTCATGAAATTACATTATCAGAGCAGTGTTCAAAATAAGTAATATGTTAAATAAAACAATTATTTAACACTAATAAAATGAACATATAACGCTTCATGTTTCATATTTATATAAATACTAATGCAATCAATTTTAATAGAGCATTATATCATATAAATAACTGAAACAAAATATAATGAAAGCAGAGCGTCAATGTAAATATTACTTGTAAGTTTGCCAAATAAACTGCATATGAATCGATTGCTTTATCTCCGTCTCCAAGTAATCGTCACATATTCATTGCCGCATCATTAAATTGATATGTCACATAAAAAAAAAATTCATATGATTAGTCACTTTAATCATACATTTACCATATCAATTAAATAATTTAATATTTACCATTAAATTCATAAAACAGTAAATAGTCACAGTAAATATAAATTACTATGCAGTAGTAATTTTAAATTTACCTTTAAATTTTATTTTCCAAAAAAAATTCTGATTTTTTTCGTGGGTCGGATCAGGGAGATCCGGGTCAGGCCCAATTAAAACCGGGTCGGGTCAAGCTTCTGCCGACGAAGCTTTGTCGGCAAAGTTCGGGTCCGATCTGAAGGCAGGAGCGGCGGAGGCGTCGCGGCAGTGGCGCGGAGCGGAGGGCAAGCCGGAGTCGTCTCTGCAGCGCAGGGGTCCGATCGGGGGTCGTCCGAGCAGTGGACGATCGGGGCGAGGCGATCCGATCCGGGGCGAGGTCGGGCAGAATTTCAGATCGGGCGAAACTGCAGCCGATCGGAGGTGAGCCGATTGGAGCGACGGGGAGAGCAGCGCGGCGTCGATCGAGCACAGGAAGATTGAGCGAGCCGGGGTCGGAGTCGAGACGAGCCAGAGTCGTTGGAGTCGAGGCGAGCCGGAGCCGTCAGACGCCGATCTGGGTTCGATTTGGGGATTGGTTCGGGCAGGACGTCGGAGCACCGGGGCTTGGTCCTTGAATCGAGCAAATCTGGGTCGTGTGGCGGTGAGGCTGGGCTCGCCGACTTGAGGACGGCGTCGATGTGGGATCGGAGGACGGCCGGTGGGATAGGCAGACATGGGTGCCCAGAGAAGAAACAAAAGGGTTTGTTTTTTTCTGTGTTTTTTTTTTCTTTGTTTTCCGGCAGATTTTTTTTCTTTGGCTAAAAACTCTAGGTTAGGCAAAGTGCTGATAACGTGTTGTAGAATAATCGGAATTGGTCTACTCATTTCATTGATAATCCCCTTTATATAGGGTGAGTATTACAACGGTAATAGGAAATACATTAATGACAATAAT
This sequence comes from Potentilla sterilis, assembly GCA_963682095.1. Lineage (NCBI taxonomy): Eukaryota > Viridiplantae > Streptophyta > Magnoliopsida > Rosales > Rosaceae > Potentilla > Potentilla sterilis. Next base: position 15,696,244 of record OY821767.1, on the reverse strand, counting down.
GACTACATAATTATCTATCGTCCGTTACATTGACGAAGGCACATAATACGTTTTTCCTTCAACAAGGCTAATTTTATAACAAATCGAATTGAAGTAACTGTCTTCAAAAATTAAATTACAAGTAGGTTTTCCAGGTACGGGGTGTTACAGGTGGTTAGCAAGAAGAACAATGGTACATGCACTCCAAGAGATCGAGAAGCTTTTTATCGACGATTGAAAGTTGTGTACTTCACCTCATTTTGTAGGTTCAAAGGCAATGTGTTTCGTGAAATGTATAAAATACGACCTCACTGTTCGACCAGACGATGCATGACGTCATTGACCACGACTGATAGTTCATCCAAAAATATAAAAGATCCGGCAAATTCAAATATTCCTCCAAACAAAAGCTGACTTGATAACCCATGTGATGAGTTGTTTGACATAGCAAAAATCTATAGCTATGGAGATTCTGAAATTTACAGAGGATTCCTTAAAGGACCTCTCGATTGTATACATTTGTAGTGGAAAAACTGAAAAACAAGATTGTCAGAGCCTCATAGGGTTTTGTAGAATCAGATGGAATCGTCCTTATTGACAACATAATTTATTTATTTATTTCTAAAAAATCTTTGTTGGCAACATTTCAGTTTGTTTTCAATCAATGGTCCATAAAAGCATACCTTCCTGAGCATGATTCCTTTTTTCTATGTCATTGAAGTTATTACTAAACATAAGGTTGTAAAACTCACTAGCGCTAGGCGGACTGACGGTTATCTTGGAGCACCTAAGCGGTTAGGCGGCCTTGTAGGCGGATTTATATAAATTAATATTTTTTATATTTTTTATAAGTTATATTCAACCATTTATATAATTATAAACATATTAAACATCAAATTTTAAATTAATCTAGAATAAATTTTTTATCTTAATGGTTAAAACAAATGCCTAAATGTCATATTCTAATTCTTTTTTTTTTTAATTCAAACCGCCTAGGCGGCCGCTAAATCCCAAACTGCCTAACATCACCTTGGAGGCGAATCTCTAGGCGGCCGTCTTTTAGAACATTTTTAAACATATGTCCTGTAGTTATACTCAGTTTTATGTCTAGTTCAGTTTTTACATACCTGGATAAAGGCAGCAGTGGAAACCAATTTGTTTCAATATACATGAACCAAGTTTTAGCAATTGGTAGAGTATCTCACAGTTCAAAAGATATAGATCAATTGAGAAAAAGTGAGCACCAAAATAACATTAGCATAAACTCACAGAAACCAAAAGTTTCAGCAAATAATTAGAAATAGCATCTTAAACTGTTATAACCAACAAGTTTCCTATTAAAAGCTTGCAATAAGCTTGAAAAAGCTTGCAATAAGCTTGAAAAAGCTTGCATGTGAAAACAAAAAATGAAACACATATGAGTGTCGTAAACTCGTAATCTACATTTTATCTTAGAGCTGCAATGCATTATGACACTCTGATGCCAGTAAGCTCTACTTGAGCCACTGATTCATTAATGGCATCAATAACATCCATCTTTTGCCCACTTACAGCTTCATCAATTGGACTCTTCTCATAGCTGGTAACCACCAAAGTTTATAATAAGCAAAGGTATATAAATCTTTATTTCAAAAATTTCAGGTTCAGTTAACAGGTTACAATGCTTACCTGTTCAGTACACCTACATTAGCTCCTGCCATGATCAACTTCTTAACCACCTGCAACGGTAAAGAACTTAAATAAAAAAGCTGAATTAAGTATAACTGTGTCCAGCAAAGAAATTTATTACCTCGATACGTCCATTCAGGCAGGCCCAATGTAGGGGTGTATTCATCTCCGTATTTGTAGTGTTAAGATCCTTACACAAAGTCCCAAAGATTTATGATAAGGTAGCAATAATAATATATCAGAACTAAGAGTTAAGGATCTTTCATTAAATTTAAAAGAATATATAAGGATAGAAATAACCTATTAGAATTTTAAGTTTCAAGATACAAACAAATCAGTACAATCTTAACCTTAAAGAGACTAGGACATATTTTTCTTTCCTTACCATTTTGACCAAAGAGAATTAAGTTCATCTATGTCGGATTAGGAAAAAACATATTGCTTAATTTACGTTTGACAAGGAAAAAAGAAAAAATGTTCATCTATATCTTGCAACTTGGATGACAAATTGTAAACATTTTAATGTCATGAGTCCTGTATTCAAACATGTTGATATTTTAAAGTCACTAGATCTCATTAAAGCTCAAGGCATGTCAGATGGAAAATGTACCAAGATAACATAATATGTTTTCTTTTTTGTGACGCCAGGAGTAGTCTTTGAAGTTAAGTGTCACAAAATTAACTTCAAGATGATTGACATCACCCACATAGATGATGGCCACCACAAAATTATAACTACTTGACCGACCACAACAAGATAATAAATATGAGTTCAACCCATGACTTTTGGCAACAAGTACTTATATATCAATAATTCATCACACTTTGTGTCCCACAGAGAGATGACCTCCTGATCAACCTCAGACAACATAAGAAAAACAGCTATGAATGACACACTAAACTTCTCCAACTAGCATACTTCAAGCAGATGCAATAGGAGTTTACATTTTAATATCATTTCTCGGTGATAAATCCTCAGAGATCAGCTTTAGTATGAAACAAATATACCCATCAAGAGTTGCCAAAGTTTGTCGACCAAGTCAATAACGTAATCAATTGACATCCTAACATATGGAAGCAAAAAAGCTCTTCACAATGTGTTACTAAAGCGATTACATGTCATCTACATACAAACATGCCAACTAAATAGTTAGCCCTTCAATAAACTAATATCTCTAGTCCAATCAACCAGAGACTATCAATTTAGAGAAACAAATGCGAGGCATACAACTTACCACTCCTTTACTGATAAGATACTCCACAACGTCGAGATGACCATTAGCGCAAGCCATGTGTAGTGCTGCAATCATATGTCAATGTAACTAGGTCAACACAATCAGGTAGATAAGTTTGTAGACATGTTAACCATAAGATATATAATTCATCATCACTTACTATTCTAAGGAAGAAGAACAAGAAATTCATATCACCATCTGAGTTCTTAAATTCAACACATAAAAAGACTCACAGGTCAAGAAGCACGTGTTTGTGAGTGCAGAAATAACAAAAAAAAAATTTCTTAGCATCCAGATTGAAATGGACAAAGAAGCCACTTGATGTAAACTCAATAGATGACCACAAGAAGAAAATTACACTCAAATAAAGAAAACCTCGCTAAAAGCACTGAAAAGTAGCAATAGACGTTAAAGAGGGGATACACTAATATCTGTTCGCACACATGTGCATGATTTTCAAACTTTTTGAAACAGCTTAAGCTAAATTTGTTTACAGTTTAACAAACTCAATTAGTTTTGAGCAAAGACTTTTAGTTATCTATTGCTCAGAACATTATTCATAGGATCATCCCAGAAAAACCCAAAGTCGCATGAAGTTGAACTAAGAAAGATTATAACCTGTACGGCCCTGGGAATCCTTAGAATTAAGAGAAACACCATCGGATACTAAGAAAGTAATCTCTTCCATGTCATCATATCTTGCAGCCTGTGACAACAAATAGTCACGTGTCCTAGAAAGCATCTAAGTAGGTTCAAACACAAAAGAGTAAGTTGCCATTAAAAGTGACTAAGGTTACCTCCAGCAATAACTCAACTTTATCCGACGGCATGGCTTCCACTGAAGAATCCTGAACTGTAGTTGTCTCTACTCCCATTTTGCCGCTGGCAAACTGAAATAAACAACACTATTGAATCCAGTACTGAAACAGGACTAGCTAACTTTAATTCTAAATTATATTAAATGTGAAGTGCTGCAAAGATCATAGCGAATAGAGAATAAGAATGTAAAGGGTGAGATTAACACAGTGAAAAACAATACCCAAAACGGAGATACAATCACACATATGAATTAGCTTTAAAGAAGGTGAATTGGGATGCGTTGCACTAAGCACATACTCGGATAGGGTCGCGAAAGGCCTATATGAGATCCTAACAACGTCATGGCATGCTCAATTATTTCTTAACCTAGCTATGTTAGGATCTTTAACGAACCTAAGGGCATACTCAGCGTGTACGGGGAATCTTGGCTAGCCGAGAATCTTGACCCATGTCGTGGGGTTGATGATACTCATTTGAAACCGATGGTGGCAAATCTTCGTGAGGGTACTTTGAAGAGGAAGAATGGCCACTCTTCATGAGATCTCTTTGGCGCACCACTCATGCTTAAGATTCTACACTCTTATGTATGCAACACAATAGCACCGCTCTTATAATCAGATGACTAAATCTGCATAAAACATTCTTATTGGTACCCTAAGTATTCAGAATGCAAACATTAAAACATGTATACTCATCACTCAATAGCTGGAAACTGACTAAACCTCGGAAAGAAAGCCCAGGAGGTAAGGAACATCCTTTTTACCTTAAGATTCCGACGATTTGGCCGGAAACCTTCCCTTCTTCGATTCGTCACGCACACTTGATAATAGGGGTTGAATCTTATATGTAAACAATGAGGAAGAGATCGGTGTAAGAAATTTCACCGGAATCGGGGCCGGAGTTGAAATATAATGGTGGCTTAAGGGTGGGGTGCGGCCTCTCTCTTCCTCTCCTCTTTTCCGACTCTGCAACGTGGGTTTTGGTGTTGAGAGAGATGAGGAGTTGATATAAGTAAGGGTTTTTTTATTAATAACTACATCTCTATTTCTCAATTAATTAAGTCAATTTAATTTATAAAACTGCGTGATACCACTATTTACCCTTTTTAATATTAATCATTCAAAACAGATTTAAATAAAAGATAAATAAAACAGTAATAAATAAGTAAAAAATATATATATTTTCAAACCACTCGTCTCTCTTTTTTACGTCTCTCAAAATTTCGGTTCAATTCAAACTCTCACTTCACGTCATATAGAAAATCTTCTCAAAACTCCTGTTTAATTAGCCTTTTTTGCAATTGGCACAATATTTTGTCTAATGCAACGAAAACTATAAGAACAAAGCTATTACTGCTCAACCAACTGAACCAACCAAGTCTTCTTCTAAATTTACTACTGCTCCAATTGATCAGGACCTCAAAAAGGTTGGTTTCTTTTGCAATTTTCTGGGAATACCCTTTAAGACGGGTGTGTACTGTATAAATGGTTATGAAGATTATGAAATTGGGTTGTAGACATACTCAAAATATATGAAATTCTTGATGAGAGTGTTGATCTGATTGTGTTATTATTCTCATATCGTTGCTTTTGCTATGTTTTTGAATCACCAATCGGCAATTGCTTTGAATGTCAATATAGCTATTTTGAGTTTTTACTTGAGTGATGTTGGAAAATGGTGAAAATCACCATTTATTTTAACAAATTTAATTTGAAGAATTTAAGTGCACGCACTTAATATTCGTTAATGATAAAATATGAATTTGTATTATCCGGTATGAGGGTTACAAATTCATGTAATCATCTGCTTAAATTGGTTATAGTGTGAATAAGAAATTGTCACCCAAAATGTGCTCACTACTTGAATTCTGGAATGTGTAACAACAGAACCCCTTTGAATTTTATAACAGCAGATTCAATGAGATTAAATACTGTAACGACAGATTTAATGAGATTGAATTCTGTAACCACTGAATTCATTGTGTAACTGTTGTAACGTATGAAATGGAATTCATTGAGGAAATAGTTATGACATATGAATTCAAATTCATTTCTGAATTCATTGAGGAACGTCTATAACTTATGATATGAAATTCATTTCTGAATTCATGGCAATTAAAGTAGTAGCTTCATTACCCCATATATAAAGAGCGACCTATTCTTTTCTTTAGTGAGTATCTAGCATCAACCAAAAACAATATTGGAGGAGAGTTTAGGCGCCGATTTGATTTCGTCGGCTATGATTTAAAAAAAAATAAAAAAAAACCACCTTCCATTTTCTATCACTATCGACAAACCATTGCTTCATCCTTCAAATACAAATATGTCGTCAAATAAGATATGACCGAAATAATGAAATACGTGTACGGTTGAAAAATGACAAGATTCCGACAAAATCTGTGTGCCGAATGTTGCGGTTAACTGTGTTTTACTTCCGTTTTCCTATGGGTAGCTTGACGTTCGGTAAATATTTTGAGGAAAATTTTTATACGATTAGTTGCGTCTCATCGATTTGAAACTATTATCTGTTGAAGGTCAGGCCAAAAAAAGGTCATTTAGACAGGCCAATTACCATTTCTAAGCGTTTAAAGGGTTGACTCACCCGGTTGACCGTCCCGATCGAGCCTTTAACGTTGTCAGATGTAGTTGGATTTTTTTTCATACATGTATTTAATCTTAATGGTGATATCTGACGGTTGGAATAGATTTTCCAAACTTTTACATTCAAAATCGGAACATATGCACTAATGTTGCTTAACTTGTTTACTAAGTGTTTAAGTGAATGTATAGTTTCAAATAGTTACTATACGTACACTCTTCAAATGCAAATATGTCGTCAAATAAGATATGACCGAAATAATGAAATACGTGTACGGTTGAAAAATGACAATATTCCGACAAAATCTGTGTGCCGAATGTTGCGGTTAACTGTTTTTTACTTCCGTTTTCCTATGGGTAGCCTGACGTTTGGTAAATATTTTGAGGAAAATTTTTAAACGATTAGTTGCGTCTCATCGATTTGAAACTATTATCTGTTGAAGGTCAGACAAAAAACCGTCGTCTAACTAGACTAATTTCTGTTTTAAAGCGTTTAGAGGTTTGACTTAGTGGTTTGACCAACAGTTTAGCCGACGAAAATTATATGTCGTCGGCTAAACTCTTGCGATCCGCTTATTGTCCGCCGTTGGATGACTCAGATCCAACGGCTGCTGATTTTCCAAAGTATAGCCGACGAAATATTTGAATTCGTCGGCTAAACTCTTGCGATCCGCGCCTTTTCATTGTCCGCCGTTGGATGGTTCAGATCAGACGGCTGCTGATCTCCTAAAGTATAGCCGACGACATTCAAAGAATAGCCGACGACATTCAAAGTATAGACGACGATGTTAAAGTTTTCGTCGGCTATAGTTAAGAATAGCCGACGAAATCTTTTTTAATCGTCGGCTATTCTTTCGGGTATAAATCAGAAACTCTCGAACCCTAGCCGACTTTTTCCTCTCTTCCTCCTCCTCCTGCTGCTGCTGCTCCAATCTGCCGCAAAGATTTCGTTTCCGCCGCGCTGCTCCTCCTCCTCCTCAAATCGGCGCCTAAACTCTCCTCCAATTCCGGCCTCATCCTCCGATTCGATCTCCTCCTTCCTCAAGCTATTTCGGCCGGCCTCCTCCTCCTCCTCCTTCCCCTCCGCCTTCCCCTCCTCGTCCGACCTCCTTCCCCTCCTCCTCCGGCCTCCTCCTCCGATCCGGTTAATTTTTTTTTTTTCAATTTAGTTTAATTTTATAAATTGTTATATATTTAATTTTAATTATATAAATTGTTATATATTTGTTAATAAATTTAATTTTAACAAATTGTTATATATTTGTTATATATTTAATTTTAATTATATAAATTGTTATATAATAAATTGTTATATATTTGTTATATATTTAATTTTAATTATATAAATTGTTATATATTTTTGTTAATATATAAATGGTTATTTGTATTTATATATATGTTAATAATGAAATATAGTTATATTTGTATATAAATAGTTATATTTAGGTTAATGGTTAGTATTATTTAAAATTAGTACAAATTTAAATATTAATTTGTTAGTATGTTTTGAAATATGTTAGTATTATTGGTTATTATATTAATTAGAATTTGTTATTTAATGTAATATAATTTAATATTAATTAATGTATTAATGCCTCAAGCTGCAGATGGCCGATGCATTCAGACAGTTCTTCGGAGGCCGTCGTTCCAGATCCAGGGGTTCTGGAAGTTCCGCCGGTTCCGCAGAGTCCAACAGGACCCTTAGCCAGGCTGAGAGGACCACCACCCAGCCGCGGAGGAGTGTGGATTCATCCCATCCGCGGAGGCCTGTAGATTCATCCCAGCCGCGGAGGAGTGTGAGTTCTCGGCACCAGACCCTTCTCCAGGCGGGGCGGCCGTCGAGCAGTTCACGTCCCCCTGTCGGGCCAGATGCTCCGAGGTTCAGTAGGCAGCTATTTCAGGACGAGATAGCTGCAGACGTTCCTCAGGTTCGTATGCCTGAGGTTCATCGACAGCCGATGACGAGTCCGACGACGTCTGCTGCTGACTCGACTGAGGGGCCTACTCTCCCAAATCATCTCTACCTCCCGTACAACATTCCTGCGATACCCGAGGTCGACTTTCGAGGTGTGCCCATATGGCCTGCTATGCCTCAGTACGTGAGTGCTGCGGAGGCATACCAGCAGCAGCCATTTGAGAACCCTGACCTCCTGATTTCGGCGATGAGAAAAGGAAAGTCGACAGACGAGTCATCCAGTTCAGGTAACATTTGATTTTATTAATTAAATGTTTTATTAAAATTAACGCACTAATATTTAATTTTATTAACCAATCGTCGTTTATGTGATAGGGACAGCCGCTAGCAGTTCAACGAGGAATACGAGAGGTGTCATATGTTTTGACACGCTCAGGAGAACTGTTGAGAGCAGCGGGAGGATCTGGATCAACGAACCTCCTAATCAGGAGGTTCAGGGGAAAAAACGCCGCGACTACACGGGTTGCGTGGGGGCACTGATTAGGGACAGAGTCCCTATGTTGTGGACGCGGTGGGCTGATGTGCCCGAAGAGATCAAGAGGGAGGTGAACAACGTCGCGTCGGTGAGTAATTTAAAAAATTTAATTTATTTTACGTAATATTTAATAATTTTCGGTATTGTTATAATTGTAAAACTAATAAAATATTATCTTTCAGACATACTTCGAGATTGCAGAACATAAGCAGCATTGGGTGGACGCGATGCAGTCGTTGAGGTACGTTGAGAATTCCTTATCTTATAATTTGAAATATTTTATGATATTAATAATATTTCTAATGTACTTTTGTTTTATCCGTAGGTTCAAAGAGTGGAAGAACGAGCTCCGTTCCCACTTTAACCAATACGACAACCGTGGTCGTATGGGTACTCCCAGAGAGTTCATGTTCAGGGAGTACGAGTGGCGTTGGTTGAAGACAGTAGACTTCAACAACCCACTTATGCAGGTAAATACTAAACTTAACTATAAATGTTTATTTTGTTAAAATTTTAATTATTAGTTTAATTATTTTATAATTATTACACTAATATTTTTTTATGCATTTTTCAAATAATTTATTATTTGTTTGAAGGAACGGTCTCGGGTAAACTCTGCGAACCGCCGCCGTAACACAACCCCCCATCATGGTGGTTCTAGGCCGTTTGCACAATATGAGGATGAGGCGCTTAGAGATCATCCTGATAGCAACCCGTACGTGGAGACGTTCAAGATCGCTTATCCACAAGCGACAGAACAGCTCGTAAGTCGTTGATTACGATTTTAAAATTTTAATTATTAATTTTACTTAATTATATATTTGTTAGAATATTAATTTTTTTTTTTCCCGTTCAATTAGGAGAGGGTGAACCGAGCCGAAAAAGAGGTGTTCCAGCAAGTAGTTCGGGAGACACAACCGAACATTTCAGAGGCAGATCTGGAAGAAGCCCTGCGCCAAGTCGACCGATCGAATGTCCAAACGGCAGCGAGGATGTTCGACGCAGCCTTCCCAGACCGGTCAAACCAATACTACTGCCGGGGTTTGGGAAGTTCTGGAATAGGGCTCCTGAAGACCACTAAGGGAGGTCAAAAGAAGGGAGGCGGGGACAGCCAACAGATGAGGGGGGAAGTGCAGAGATTGGCCGCAAGATTGGCGGCCGAGTCCCAGAGATCACAGGAGCTACGCCGCAGAACACAGCATTATCATTTGGATCTGGCCAGTTGGCATGCTGAATGCGACAGAGTTCGGCAACACAACTACGCCGCCCAACAAAACTGGTGGTGTGATATGTTCGCGGCACAACAACAAGCCCTTGAACCCCCGCCCCCGTTTCAGCCGTTAGTTGAACCTCCAATGCCTCAACCTCCCGATGATGACGAGCATGATGGAGAGCAGGATGCTGGGGATGACGTGGTGGACTTTAGTGCTTTAGGTGATGATTAGGGTTATATTTTATGTATATTGGAACAAATTAAATAATAAATCATTTAGATGTGTTTCTTGTTGGTGCAAATGCATGGATTGTCTTTGTGATTTGCAGATTGCTTGGAATGGTAATTTAGAAGTTAATTTAATTTTTTTTCCCCCCAAATGTAAGAATAGCCGACGATATTGGCATTATTTCGTCGGCTATAAGCACTATAGCCGACGATTTTTACCAATTTTCGTCGGCTATAACTTCTATAGCCGACGAAAATGACATTATTTCGTCGGCTATAACTAATTAATGCCTATTAAAATATTAATATATTCCAACGAAATAGATGAAATCGTCGGCTATATTTCAGAACAAATAGCCGACGAATTTCGTCGGCTATAGTTTACGATTTCGTCGGCCATGCTCGAGCATAGCCGACGAATTTCGTCGGATATTTTGCCCAGGTTTGGTCGACAAAATTAATTTTCGTCGGCACTATCGTCGGCCATACCCGAGAATAGCCGACGATTTCGTTATTTTCGTCGGCCATTGGTATTACCGACGCCGTTTTTCCGACGACGTATAGCCGACGAAAATTTCGTCGGCAGAAGGAATAGCCGACGAAAATTCGGCATAGTCGACGAAATTTTTTTCGTCGGCTATTCTGTCCGATCTGGTAGTGAATATCTAATTCGTCCAAAAGAAATTCAATAGAGATTATTAGATATATTTAAATTACAATTAATTTAAAAAGTCAAAACATTAAATTAGATTAACAAAGATGGAAAAGAAATATATCAATATATAAATTAAATTGAATCAACCTAATTAATCTCATTAATGTCATTGATTCACCTCTCAATCTAAAAAGAAATATAAAAGGTTAAAATTGGTGTTACAAGATTATGATTTGGCAATATATAATACGTGGAAATGAAAATAAGAATTTGTGTTTGCTTATATGGCATGACACATAGAATTGAGGCCACAAATTTTATTCCTCATTGAGGCCCCCTATCAGTGCCATATTTTCATAAGCATTTGATATATTAGTTAATATGATCATTTATTATATTAGTTACTGATATTTTTTTTAAAAAAAATCAGGTTTGTGTTCTAGGAGAAATAGATTGATAGTAAACTATGTCTTTATTGATTGATAAGGAGGCCTTTATATAGGCATTACATCAAGTATCCCTGTGAATCAGGGATTCCCTATCTAATAAAGAATCTAGACTACTAGCCTTATTAGGACAAGACACACCACGGAAGTTACGGAATTAACCTTCCTTGAACACTCCCCCTTGTGTCGCGTCCTCAATGGTGCATGAACTGTTGCCTCGTTAAAACCTTTGCCACCAAACAAAACCTCTTAGGAAAAAATAAAAGCATGGTGTAAGGGAAAAGGGTACAACGCACCAACTACAAGTATGCGAGACATGCATAACTAGACTCTCCCTGAAGTCTAGACGAGAACTCTCCCTGATAGTCAATCAGTCTTTGAGTTCGGATAAGCGACACATACCAATGCGCTTTACATGCTTCACAAATGTAGACTTGGGTAGAGACTTGGTGAACAGATCAGCTGCATTATCTTCTGAGCTGACTTGCTTCACTTGGATATTCAAAGTCTCTTGCTGCTGCTGATTGTAGAAGAACTTAGGCGAAATGTGTTTAGTATTGTCACCCTTGATGTATCCCAACTTCATCAGCTCAATGCATGCTGCATTATCTTCAAATATGCAAGTTGGTCCCATCGTAGTAGACTCAAGTCCACTAGACTCTCGAATGTGAGATATAACTGAGCGAAGCCAAACACATTCTTTGACTGCTTCATGTAGTGCAATAATCTCAGCATGGTTCGAGGAGGTAGCAACAAGGGTTTGTTTGGTTGATCTCCAAGATATCGCCGTATTCCCAATGGTAAAAACATAACCAGTTTGGGAACGTCCTTTATGTGGATCTGACAAATATCCAGCATCAGCAAATCCTACAATCACATCATTTGGTGTATTTGAGTAGGAGGGGGTATCGCCAAAGCCGTATCGGGACCACGACTTAGCATCCTCGGGTCCGGATATGTTGTCGGATATGGCTGCAGGATGGCGGATGGCTGAGCCGCGGCTTGTTGTGGTGAGGCAGGGTGCTGCTGAGCCAAAGCCAGTCATGGCGGCTGACCGGTGGCGATCCGAGCCACGGTTTGTGCTGTTGGATGCAAGGGATCGACTAGGTGCCGAATCCTGATGAGTGTATTGATAGTACAAGCCCATGTCAAGGGTTCCTTTAAGGTATCGAAAGATGTTCTTGATTCCAACCCAATGACGTTGTGTTGGCGCCGAGCTAAATCTAGCTAACAAGTTCACTGAGAAAGCAATGTCTGGTCTAGTACACTGAGCTAGATATAACAAAGCTCCAATTGCACTGAGATACGGATATTCAGCTCCCAAGACCTCTTCGTCATCTTCTTTCGGACGAAAGGGATCTTTATTGATATCCAGACTTCTAACGACCATGGGAGTGCCTGTAGGATGCATAACTTTATCCATGTTAAATCGCCTGAGCATCTTTCGGACATATGCAGATTGGTGTACAAATATTCCACCACTTCGGTGCTCTAGTTCTAAGCCTAGGCAAAACCGAGTCCTTCCCAGATCTTTCATCTCGAATTCGGATTTCAAGTAGCTTGCGGTCTCATTGATCCCATTTAGAGTTCCAATGATGTTCATATCGTCAACATAGACGGCTACAATGGCAAATCCTGAACTTGTTCTCTTTATGAATACACAAGGGCACAACTCATCATTCTTGTATCCTTTCCCAATCAAGTAATCACTTAACCGTGTGTACCACATCCTACCAGATTGTCGGAGTCTATATAGAGATCGTCTCAACCTGATAGCAAATGAACTTCGTGGTTTTTGTTCACTTGACTTGGGTAACGAAAGTCCTTCTGGCACTTTCATGTACATCTCCGTATCTAGATCCCCATAAAGATACGCTGTTACAACATCCATAAGCTGCATATTGAGTCTCTCTAAGACTACCAAACTGATTAAGTATCGGAAGGTAATAGTATCCATGACAGGAGAATACGTCTCCTCATAATCAATTCCAGGGCGTTGAGAAAAAACCTTGCGCCACGAGTCGAGCTTTATATCACTGGACTTCACCATTCTCATTTCGCTTTCTAACAAAGACCCATTTATGTCCAACAGGTTTTACGTTCAGTGGTGTAGGCACAACCGGTCCGAATACTTGCCTTTTCTTTAGAGAGTCTAGTTCAGCCTGGATTGCTTCTTCCCACTTCAGCCAATCCGCCCTACGTTGACACTCATCAACAGTACGGGGTTCCATATCGTCGTCGTCAATGACTTCTTAAGCAACGGCGTAGGCGAATGCATCATCGATATACATGGAATTCCTTTCCATAAGATTGTGCATGCATACGTAATTTAGTGAGATTTCCTTGTTCTCCAACATCAACGGTGAGTCTGAGGCGTCCGGATCCCCCAGATGATTCAGAGTTGATTCTTGGACATAGGTATAGTCGGAGACAATCTCGTGTGACGGCGTCACAGTATCGATGATGAACGGATCGCTTTGTGCCTGGACACATGCCCTCTTTCTAGGTACATTGTCCTTGGAACCGATTGGTCTCCCCCTCTTTCTAGGAGGATCCGAAGTCGACGCCGGCCCTCCACTTGAGGGTGCCGAGCCTAGGCTGCCGACGGCACCTAGGGCTGCGGGTCCGGAACCTGCGGCGCGTGCTCACGCGTGGCGAGGAATGTTGAGCGTTGCAGGTACATTCACAGCAGGTATGGTTGATCTTGTCACTTTCACAATATCAGTAAAGGAGTCGGGCATTGAATCCGCCACCTTTTGTAGTTCCAATATGCGTTGTATTTCGGTCTCACACTGAGACGTACGGGGATCATAATGAGACATAGTGGGAGAGAACCACGTCAATTCCTGACGTTCATTAGGGACGAATGCGGCCCCATCTCCCCCTAACTGCGGGAAGGATGTCTCATCAAAGTGACAATCTGCAAATCTTGCAGTAAACAGATCACCTGTCATAGGCTCTATGTAGCGGACAATTGTTGGTGCTTCATATCCAACATAAATAGCTAATCGTCGTTGTGGACCCATCTTGGTACGCAGTGGAGGCGTGATAGGCATATATACGGCACAACCAAAAGTACGCAGATGCGAAATATCAGGCTCGTAACCAGTTACCAACTGGTACGCACTAAATGGTTGGCTATCTGTGGGTCGTAGACGAATAAGCATGGTTGCATGTAATATTGCATATCCCCATACCGAAACCGGCAAGTTAGTGGCCATGACAAGGGACCTAGTAACAAGCTGTAGTCTCTTAATAGCGGCTTCTGCAAGACCGTTCTGAGAATGAACGTGGGGTACAGGATGTTCAACTTCAATCCCAACTGACATGCAATAGTCATCAAAACACTTTGACGTAAACTCTCCAGCATTATCCAGTCTGATTGACTTAATTGGATTGTCCGGGTGGTGAGCCTGAAGCTTAATAATCTGAGCTAGGAGTTTAGCAAATGCAGCATTCCTCGTGGACAACAACGCTACGTGTGACCAACGCATTCACGCATCAACCAGAACCATGAAATATCTAAATGGTCCGCATTCTAGTGTTATAAGTCCACAAATATCACCTTGTATTCGTTGTAGGAACGGAATATTATGTTTATTATCAATAGCAAAAGATGGTCTTGCTTGAAGTTTTGCTAGTGAACAAGCTTTGCAAAACGAACGATGAGCATTAGACATCGCTACAGAAGCATGAGAAGCAGGAGGAGGCCGAACCTCTCCTTGGAGCCGAGAGGCGGTTATCGACGGCATGGCGGCCGAACCGATGCCGAGGCGCCCTCTATGCTTTTGTGATCTGAAAAACGGATGACTGTGGGAGCATTTCAGAATACGAATCATCAGATCACGACCCGGATGACCGAGTCTCTCATGCCAAAGCTTGTATGCATCTGAATCGCATAAGACAACAACATGAGATTCATTGGCTCGAATGGTTGTGAAATACATGCCATTACGAACACGCTTACACTTCTCCACAATGCGAGTACGCAAATTCTCAGTGGAGGTGATCAACAGATATTCAGTTCCATTTTCAACATAAGTGCTGAGGTGATAGTCGTTGTCACGCACATCCTTGAAAGCTAGCAAGGTTCTTGGCGCCTTAGGCGCATATAAGGCGTCCTCTACCCGAATTTCAGTGCCATTTGGCAATAAGAATTGAGCAGTGCCACGACCCTTAATGACGGGTCCGGTTCCTGTCATCGTAGATAACGACGATTCTCTTGGCGAAAAATCTGAAAACAATTGCCGATTCCTCAGAATCGTGTGAGTTGTTGCACAATCCAACAAACACTCAATTTCGCCTTGATACATTTACAAAAACAATGTAAATTGAATCAATAGAGTACTTTAGACTTTGGCGAACACTTTAAAGTAAGTGTACTGAAGCAATAGATCATCACAAAATGAAGTGCATTAAGGGCAATAATTTAGCCATGACATCGACATAACTTGAGAGAAAGAGATAAGCCTTATTTTAATCACCGAATACCAACATTGAGAGTTAACATAGCCTAGGTCAGAGATTGAGACCGGACACCATCGTAGGTGGCGTGGCCGAGCCAAGGCCGAGGCCAAGGCAAAGGCCGGGGTCAGGCCAAAGCTGAAGCTGTGGTAAGGCCGAAGCTACCCTAACGCCGAGCCGAAGCAAGGCGAGTGGTGAGTGCCGGTCTGGCATGGAGGCAATACGATGCGACGGTTGAGCTAAATCCGAAGCATGGCGAGTCCAAAGACACGTCGTTGTCGAGCCATTGATGCAAAAGTTGCATTTTTTCGATAGGCTATCGATGTTGGTTTCAAAGCCGGTTTCATTGCCGGGGACATGTCGGGACAAAGTTCGAGACATGTCCAAGGCGGAAGATGAAAAACCGGGTTCGGTGTCAAGCCAGCATGCTGCGAGGCGGCCGAGGGGCGGGCGAGTCGCAGCTAAGCAGCTGAGGAGCCTTGGCGAGCGAGGCTTGCTTATGGAGAGTAGCGAGGTTGGCGAGTGGCGGACCAAAGCTAAATTGTGGCGAGTAGTGAGGTCGGCGAGTGGCCATTGTGAGCGAGGCCTGGCGAATCGCAGCCAAGTTGGCGAGTAGCCATGGCGAGCGAGGCCTGGCGAATCACAGCCAAGTTGGTTAATATCCATGGCGAGCGAGGCCTGGCGAATCGCAGCCACGGCGAATCGCAGCCATGGCTGGCGAGGCCTGATGTGCAGCGCGCTTTCTCGCGAGTCTCTCGTTTTGTCTTTGTGATCTTATTTAGGATTTGAGTTAACATCACCAGAATCGTGGTGAACTCAAAATAATTTTTGCCATTGAGAATTGGACGCATTGAACCAATTTTGCTTTCAGGGATGTAAAAATCTCGAATCATTCTTAGAATGAGAGAAATATTATTGATGACAACTCAAAAGTATATCAAGGATGTTCTAAATCAAAACGACTTATCGAACAAAGTCATGAATTATGACTAAAGAAAGCCAAAATTAACAATCAAAATCAAACTTGAACAAGTATCTCATGACCTAAGTCAAATACTTATTCATAATCCGGAGTATCATACTCCTGAGTCCTACGTTTCTTGGTAGGTTGGAAGTCATCGATGGTGAAGTTGGTATCTTCCTCATCGTATTCTTCTTCCTCAAAGTCTCCTACATAGTTCGTTTCTTGTTCTATGTATTGTTTGTGTTTCTTGTAAGCGGCTTGAATCTCTCTACTTGCTGTGCAATCGCGTTGAAGATGATTCTTAGAGCCATATTTGAAGCAAGGCGCCGAAGCAGAGCTTGAGGCGTGGCCACCACGTCGAGGGCCGGAACCGGGCCGGTTCCCTCCTCTAGGAGCGGCGGCGCCGCCACCATCCCTTGTCCAAGAAAGCTGTCGGCCACGGCCGGCGCCTCTTCTCCCTCCTCGTCCGCCACGTGTTGCTCTTGACGTACGTGGTGGTGGTGCTTGACATTCATGAGGTTGATGCTTTTGCTTAGAAGCTTTACCACGGGCTTGATGAGATTCCGCAATGAATTTCGGTCCTCGAGGCCTCTTATTGGTGGTAAGAATCAACTCATGGTACCTCTCCTTTCTTTGAAGCACATTCATCAAATCACTGAAGGTTTTGATAGTGCCTTTCTCACGGAGATCGCGGTACTGATGCGACAACATGGACGCAGATTCTGGGAACGTCGTGAAAGTCTTCTCCATCATATCGTCATCGGTCTTTTCGACCCCACAAAAGCTCAAATCAGATTGCAAGTTTAGCATAGTCTGATGATATTCCTGGACGGAATCAAAATCCAATAAGCGGATTTGCTCCCAATCGGACATGAGGTCTGGGAGTTGTGCGTCATGCACATTGTCGAAGCGGTCGTTGAGGATATCCCATAGCTCTTTGGGATCGGTTTTCCTCAGGTATTGCTTCTTGAGCGTTGGATGGATATGGCGCCTGAGAAACATCAGGGCTTGTGCTTTCTGTTCAGGAGAAGCTTGTAAGCTTGCATCCTCAGGAGGGTTGATGGTGGCGGTAAATCTTTTACCAATGAAGGTGTTCTCTACATTTGAGACCCACCTTTTGTATTCCTTGCCTTGGACATCCAAGATGTCGAATTCTGGACGCTGAGTGTCAGTCATCTACAGAACACAATAGGGAGACGTTAGTATATCGAATACTAATCAAGTCTGATTTTCTTTTAGAACAGTGCCAAGATATATCATGGTCACATAAATCGATGCATAATGTGACATCAAGTCACAATCGATATCTTCCCTTTGTTTTCTTTTGAAAAGAATACGTTATGGTTCACAGTGAAATCACAGTCACAAGCATAACGGTGGCCGGTAACATCACAGTTACCCCAATAAACGTTGGTACCGGGGTGATTAAATCCCCGTATACCGTCCCGAGAAGAGATAGAATCGGGATGAAGAAGCAGGGACACGGAAAGGTCCCGGAAGAAAACACAACCCAACTATTCAAATTTCATAAGCGGGAACTTTTATAAAATATTTACCTCTTCAATTGAAGCTTGATCGAAAGAAACTTGAATTTTGGGGAAGCTTGTTTTCTTCGATTTTTCTTGATGTCTTCTCAGCAACGAAGAAGGTTTCGAGGGCCGCTTGCTTGGCTTGCGAGCAATTTTGGTCTTCGGGGGATGCGTGCAAGGGATGCAAGGAAGGGTTGCCGGCGAGCGTGTAGGTACGTCGCGGCGGGAGGCAGGTCGGCAGCGCAGATACTGCCGAGAATGGACCGACGGTGCAGGAGGGAAGGACGGCAGTCGGCGGTCGGGATTAGGGTTTCGGAAAAAAAAATTTCAGAATCAGGGTTTTAGGGTTTTAGGGCTATTAGACGGGAGGCTAGAGCAACGTGCTGATAACGTGTTTTAGGAGAAATAGATTGATAGTAAACTGTGTCTTTATTGATTGATAAGGAGGCCTTTATATAGGCATTACATCAAGTATCCCTGTGAATCAGAGATTCCCTATCTAATAAAGAATCTAGACTACTAGCCTTATTAGGACAAGACACACCACGGAAGTTACGGAATTAACCTTCCTTGAACAGTTTGAACAATTTAAGATATATGAAGAAATTTTTGGACTTTTGTTTGATTTGTACAAGTTGAGGTCGCGGATAGAGATAGTTTGAAGAGTTTTTGTGCAAACCTTACAGATATATTGAAGCATGACGAGTTTTTTGATCTTAATGAGGATATGCTGAAAAACGTTTTTCAAAGTTGAAGTTGATCATGTTTTACCTTCGGTCTACTATGTCACAAGAGAGATTGAATGGTTTAGCTATAATATCTATGGAAAAGAAAGTTGTCAAAGAACTTGATTATGTAGATTTGATTAGTACCTTTTGCATCTAAAAATGCAAGACGATCGCGAGTCATATTTCAATGATACTTTGAATGAAATATGATTTCTTTTATAATATTTTGAGTTTTGTAATATGATTTCTTTTATAATATTTCACAAAGTTTAGTGGCAAGGAAACTGATTATATATACATTAGGTGGTTGAATTTGTTCCTATGTGACTTATCTGGTTAGTGATGGGATACACTACCAATTAAACTTGCCACTAAACCAAACCAAACTCTGGACAAAATTAACTCATTTTTTTTCTTTCGCGACCCTCCCACAAACTTTACTCGCACCCAAACGAAAGTAAAAAAAACCTCTAGCTCATAGTTCAATTGGACATATCCTCAGCTCTCAAAAAGTCACTCCCGACAACAGATTCTATCTTCTCAATCTGACCCTAGAAACCCACCGTCCACCGTCGCCGCTGTCGTCGTCTCAAAAGGATAATAATGACATATAATTGTGATGGTAATTTTTGGTATACATTGAATAATGATACCAAAATTTCTCAAATCTCAGATACAGGGCCGCTAGGAGGAGGCGAAGCAAGCTTCATCACCTATGAAGATGAAGACGACGCGCGGCTGTGTTTTTTCAGTACATCCAGAGCTAGAAATGGGAATGTTTTAAGACCTAGTGCTTCACATATGATGAAAATCTAGAAGCTTGGATTGTTTTCTACCATGTATACCCCACAGACTTCCTTGATTGGTGGGACTTGAAGAGAAAAACAGATGTTGTATGTTTATCGTTGGTGAAAAATGCAAGGAAAATTCTAAAGTGTTTAATAGAAGCTCATAATGAGGGTGTGGCACATAGAGATCTTCAAGACAACTCGAACTATGTTATTTTGGGCGACGCACAACCAATGCTAATAAACTTCAAGATATGTCATGATATGAAGACAGATCAAGAATGGAGGGCAATTTATCTAGATGATATTAAAACATTTCCAGATAAGTTGTTTGAATATCTCCCTACTTATCGTTTAGATGATCATGATATAATCATAAAATACTTGAATGATATGAAGACGGGCGCATCAGCCGGTACGAGTGATGTGCTTCTCTTATATCCTTATTGGAAGAGTGTATGCAAGCGTATGATGGTCTTTTTTTATGCTGATAATGTTTTGCTTAATAATATCTCTCGGCTCAAAGACCTTGAAATTGAAGTAGAATTCAGAAAATCTGTTACACTTCCATGAGATATGGGATTGAATGAATATACTGAGAATGATAGAGATGCGGAGACGGGGCTTAAGATGGTTTATCAGAAGGGATATTATAACGGGAATCCTATTGTAAGTTTAGTAACTTTTTTTAGAAATGTATATCTCTATGCAACAAATGGGGGATATATGAGGTGTATGACAAACGTCTGACGAAGAAATATCCTGGATTTGTTAACATTGTTCATTATTATTTTAAATGATTGTGGTGGGTTATGAAAGCAGCAACAGTGAAGATTTCTTCGGTTTATACCGTTTTTATGATTTTCTGTCTAGGTACTAAATTTGAATCTTAATTTATTTGCATTTATTTTTCAGTTTGTTTGACTGTAATGAATGATTTGAATCTTTATTAATCACCATTATATATATATATATTTATCTGGTTAATGTGAGTTAAGTCTTAGTAGTCCTTTTTGGTTGCCTTAATTACTCTGGAGAGGGTAGTTTATTAATTAGTTTTGCATCATTCCTACTCATTTGCTCTAATACTTGCAAGTAGGCAAAATATGATATCCCATTCTTTAACCCCCATCTAATTTTTCCTCAACTTGTGCAATCTAGCTTAATTTATATTACGTACTTTAACTGTTTTTAGCTTACTCAACCAGTTCCTACAATCAAATCAATCATCACACATTGCACAGACCCACTATAGACTTTAGTTCTTTATTTGTCATTGTTTGTGAATTGCACGTACATTTTTTCTTTTTAGTTACTTTAAAATTTCGCTATTTAAAGTGTGATTCTCAATCCGTTGGGTAAAACAAACATTTATATAAAGCTCACGGTACTTAATTGCTAACAATGATTATATATGTAACATCCACACCAATTATTTGTTTTATTTCAATTTAGAGAAATACAAATCTCTTTATCTATATTATTTTTGACTGGTTGGCTAGCCAGTTAAAAATCACGACAAAAATCATGGCATTTTTTTTTTCATCAAAGAAGCAACTAGTTATACTTGGAGGGCCACAACACCATGAACATCATGTTACGTCACAAAAATATATGCATTTACATGTGGCATCATCATCTCTTGAGAATTTACCAATATATATCCCCCTTACTGTATGTGCGAGTTTCACCAATGATATTGTTTTCTTTGATTGTTTATGTCATATTAAAAAGGGAAAAAAATAATTCAGATTACAATCAATCAGGAATTCAAACAAGCAAATAGATATAAAAAACCCGTATATCACAACCATAGCTTCACATAAATTACGGTTTTCGAAAACTTCTCAATTTTTGTTTTAAGAAAGAGATGAGGTCTAGTTTCCCCAATGTTAAATAAATGGATGTACTATGGGCAAGTTAAGAAGAGAGTTAGATCTATGTTACAAAGAAAAACATGGAAACACTTACATTCACTAAGAGCCAAGATGTCGATTAAGATGATGTAAAAAACAGTTGACTGCACTATGATTGTTGTTTTGGTAGCCATGTTGTTTATATGTGAGATGCTAGTAGAGAACTTCTTGTGTTGATGACAAATATCAAACTGTGAGGGGTTTATTTATAGAACAAGCCATCAACGAGAGATAACGAGTTTGCAAAATACTTTTATGCTAAGAAAATGATGATAATTTTTTTCTTTCATTCTTAAATGAAAGGATGAGCTCTCTTTTTATTCTCATATGTCAAAATATCAATTCTCATATATGAAAATGTTAAGTTTTCTTTTCTAGCATGTGAACATAATAGTTTACCTTTTTAGGAATAATTTTTTCCTAAATAAAGAGTCGGTGTGGAAGTCTGCCCTTTTAAAGAATATTTAGATAGGCTAGAATGTATTGAAAAAGTACTTTGATATAAAAGTTTATCTTCAACATAAAAAACAAATACAATTTTAAGCATGTCCGAGTTGCTTGAATACAAACCAACCGAATCTAGTATTAAGTAGTTAGTTGCTCATTAGAGATATTTTTCTTCTTAGTTTTGGTAACATACTGAGCGAAGATTTTAGTTTTCTATTAAATGAAGGGTATCAAATTCCATATGGGTAGTTTAGATTTTACTCAATTTTTTTCTTCTTCTTAATAGTCAATAAAATCTAGATAGTTTTTTACCTGACTATAGTTTAGTTCTATTTCCAGCATTATGACCATATGGTCAGTATGTATGTGCTAGTATTACTAATTAGACAACTAGTTACCACGTATTTAAAATGGAGCATGATAAATAGGCGGATAAACAACTTCTTGTATTAATTACGTAACTGTCATTGTCCTTTGACGTTTCAAATATATTTACTCAAGGATGTAATGTGTCTTGTTCAACGAATTTTTAACAGAATACATGTGAATTGTCTAGAGTTATTGAGTTAAACTATCAAGCTTGTCATGTTGGTGAGAGAACTAACACCAAGCAGTGCAACAACTCGACATACTTTTGTTTTAGCATAGATCACTTGGTGCTCGTAATTTTGTTTCTAACAGTTTTAAATACTTAAAGTACCTCAAAGACTTCTTAGGCCATCTCCAACCTAAAAGACTAAAAATAGCATTAGAGTTAAATTTTTGTCCTACAAATCAGTACTATTTATCGATGTGAAATCGACCATCTTCAACCCCTTAGGGCTAAATTATAGCCATAAATTATATTTTAAGAGTTTGAATATGTTAAGAGAACTATTACCTACGGAGTAGGTTATTAGGTCCTATACCCGAGTCACGACAGGAGGTAGGTGCGAAACCCCTTAGATCCTCTTTAAAAAAAAGAAGTTTGAATATGTTATATATATATATATATATATATATATATATATATATATATATATATATATATATATATATAGTCTCTATCCAGAGTGAAGGTTCGCTATGAAATTAACATGTGAAGTTCTTTTTTTGACACACTTTTTTGTCATATTTTAACATCTCCACCGTTCAGATGTTAGAACCTAATGTCTAGATTATCTCTGCAAAATTTCATCCAACTTGATAATCGTTTGACCTTTCACTATGGAGATTTACACAAATAGTTCAGGTTGAACATATTCGGTTTATTTATTGATTTAATATAGTTTAGATACCTTAACAGTAACCAAATTAGATGAAATTTTGTATGAATGATCTATACATTAGGTTCAAATATCTGAACGGTGGAGATGTTAAAATATGTTATATATATATATGGTGATGTTATTAACATACCCAAAATCTCTATTCACACACCCTATCAAATATTTTGTTCTTTCAATTAGGTGTGTGAATAGAGAAAAATGGTGTGTTAGTAGCGTTAATCTTCATTAGAAGGATACATGAGATGTGTGAATAGAGATCTTGAGTGTGTTAATATCACCACCCTATATATATATATATATATATATATATATATATATATATAGTTTCTATCCAGAGCGGGTTCCGTTTTGAAATTAAAGAGCGGGGCTCCTTATTTGACATACTTTCTTATCAAATTTCTACATCTCCACCGTTTAGTATTCAGGTATATGTGTGTAGATCATCTCTGCAAAATTTCATCAAATTTGATAATCGTTTGAACATTCCCAATCGTAATTAACACAAGTGGTTCATACTGAACAAATTCAGTATGTTCATTGTTTTTTTTTTTATCAATTTGATACCTTAACGATTATCAAATTTGATGAAATTTTGTATAGATGATCTATACGTATACCTAAATACTGAACGGTGGAGATGTAGAAATTTAATCAGAAAGTTGGTCAAATAAGGAACCCCGCTCTGGATAGGGACTATATATATATATTTAAATGTTATACTTTTATATTTTATTCTTATTTCTAATTTCTTATTTTAATGATAAAAGTTTTGATATAAAAATTTTAATTATTTTTATTGACGAGTCGCCGAAGCGGCACTTCAATGATAAACCCTACAAGAAACGTTAGTAGTATAGCAATAAGTATGGATCGTTCTAGCCGGGAATTAAGGTACCTGAAATACAAGAATGTTAGAATAAAATACACACACATATGCACATAACGTCACGCTTATTCACATACACATATTGAAACAAAATCATGGGGTGAAAGAGAATCGGTAGCAAAGCTGCCCCTAAACCTAGACACGAATTTAAATCCTATTTCTACTATATACATGTTGGTCGACACTCTTCCACAAATCAATAGCACAAACGCAATCAAAACACACAACAAAGTAGCAAACAAGGCTTACGACAACAAATTAAAGTGTTCTACACTCGACTTAGTTTCAACCTAATTAGCTCCTTATCAGTTTACTAATCGATTAAGACTCACAAGTACTTCAAGATTAACTTATCGTCTAAACCTAAAGTTGTACTAAACATATTTGAGACACTTATCGTAGAAAACAAACATGTAAAGCAATTAGGCACAAAAGTCTTTTTAGTTGGAAACATGTTAGCAAGTAAGGCGTCACTCTTCTCACATCGACATGTAAATTCTTTAAACCACTCTATCCCTAAAAATAACAAAACTTAAGGGAACTTATCATTTGACCTATCCTATGATTATTCTGGCTAATGAGATCCATACCTCAAGTACATTGCAATTATATAGGGCAACAACCTTTCTTGCACACGAATTTAAAGAATAAACCAAGACCGAACTACAACTAAATTAACATGCTTGTCGTTTACTTAGTTACTATCTTCTTACATGTTTTCCTTATAAATTAACATGCAATCCGAAACTTATCTTTGAAATACCTTAATTATAACTTAAGTAAGAATAAAACATGCATCTTCATAAAACCAAACTTACAATTGTCTTTCACATAGACATGAAAACACAAAAACCAAATATACACATGAGTTTCATAGACAAAACTACACATAACTACATAAAATAAACACAAGACGAGAAGGAGGATGAAGTAGAGTGGATCACACTTTGTAGACACCTTAAGGAGATCTTTAAAACCTGGTGGAGAGGCACGGTTACGATAGGAATTTTATGGATGTGGTAGTGACGGTTTTGGTTTGCTATTCTATATAGGATCTTTGGTTGAGTATTAGTAGAGTTTAGCTAGAGTTTTTACTTTTGAATGTGACAACTTTCTTAAGGGTTGCCGGCCTCTATTTATAGGAGAAGGAGAAGTTCAGTTTGGGAGAGTTTATGAAGCCGAAAGAGACAAGGAAACCTAGTTTGATGAAGTTTCCTTATCCGAGATAGTGTTGACTTTCTTTTCCTTGTTGAACTTGGTCTCCTTGTCTTTGTCAGCCTAAGGACTCCCTCTTGTGTCTAGGACATCTTCATGAAGCTTCTTGAATGTTCTAGGATGCTTGGAAGCAGTTTGGAAACGTTGCAGCCTCTAATAATCAATACAGGCAGATTGCACTTCTTCTCGGGTGCACCTTGCCAGTATCGGATACTCCTCGGCAGCTTAGGCAGGACAGGCGCAGGGCAGCGCACAGGCGTGCGCACGGGATCCTTGGCAGTGGTAGCGCAGCTACTGCGCATGGGCTCGGTAGGTCTTCATCAATTCTCGGCAGCGTATCGGACACGTATCCTATACGTTAACATCCTCGACAGAGCCTCGGCAGCGATACACGGATACGCCTGGGATACACTCTGTTTCATATCGAATACTTAATGGGCACGTGTTGGACACATGCATGTCATGATTGGATATGTCTCGGCAGGCTGTCGACAAGCGCTGAGCAGTTGCGCTGCATTCTTCGGCAGGCTGCATGTCAGGCTGGGCAGAACCTCTATTTTTCCTCAGCAGCTTTGACCTTCACCTCTTGATTCCGACATAAATTTCTCTAGAAAATAGCAATCGAGGTGGTTCTAATTGCGTTAGAAACTAGACTCCCATAGCTTTCTTTGCATATATGGCTTGTATTCTAACTCAAAGTGTGTTGTCCTAGAGAGTTCGCGGAAGTTGGGTGATGTGCCTAAGAACTTACTGGATTGCTTTCGGATTTTGTGATTTCAGACAACTTCTTTCGCTCCGATTCTCCTAACTCCTTCCATTACTGAATCTTCAATGTGTCTACTAAAAAGCAGAGAAGTTAAATTCACAAAAGACAAGGTTGAAGCTTTACAGAACCAAAGAAACATTTAAAAACTTTAAAATCGGTTCTTAACAAATTTTTGCCCTTTTTTTCTATACTTAGCACATTTTAATTGTAAATCTACCAAATACTCGTAACTTTACAATATGACTCTATCTTAGAACAATTAAGGTTAAACAAAAGTATAAATGGCAGTAGAAACACATTAAAAACATAGCACTTTGTGTTCTTATTATTTATAAGTTAAATTATCATGGTTTCACATTTTATTTTAGGTAGTTGCAACATAGAAGGTCAATGATAATTTTTCTCTTCTAAATTGTTTTCAAGGTATATCGTTCTACCCATATTTATCTTGATGGTATATCTCATCCCAGTATAAGGTCCTTCAAGAAATTTACTCCTCATCCGGATGTTCCTTGAGAATATACTCCTCACTCGAATACCACTTGACACCCTCATGTGCATCTCCTCATGTATTAGTCACTATCTCCCCTAGGAAATTACTCATCATCTAGTTGTTACTCGAGAAGAATACTCTTCACTCAGATATCACTCGATATCCTCCTTCGCATCTCCTCTCGTACTAGTCAATATATATATATATATATATATATATATATATATATATATATATATCCTTGAGGGAATTTCTCGACACTCTCATCCAACTAAACTAGCCATTTGTAATTAAATATATTCATTATTTGTTGGATGAGGGTGTTAATAAAATTAAAGAGGTAGACGTTAATTATCACATAATAATATGTAGAAGTTAATAGAATAGTGAGTCTCGTTGAATAAACAAACACCCACTCAAAGGACTAAAGGACATTGCTATGGGCTATTTAGCCCTCCCACGCCTTGTAGTCTCTAATTTAAGGGGGTTGGAGATGGAGAGTGCTAAATGAGTTTTTTAGCCCTTAATTTAGATGAGTAGGAGATAACCTTAAACAGTTAATCTCTAAGCGCATGTGAGATATTTTAATTATATACCGCAACATAGTGTTTGATCACTCCCATTTTAGCAATTTTGAGATTCGATCCTAAAGGTTAGCTAGTTTGGTATTACTGTGACTTCTAAAAAAAAATTGTTGTTGTTGTGCTGTGAATTGAATCAACTGTGAATAAAAAACAGTTTTGTGTTCTCGTGTTTGGTAAATATTTACTTTTAAAAATTATTGTCATACAATAAAATATTATTTTTCTGTGTTTTCTATGACAGTAATTTCTAAAAGCAACCATCAGGTTGCTTCTAAAATCTGCTGCCAGTAACCTATAATTTTAGAAAAGAAAAAAAACCGTTTTTATTTGATTTACTAAACACAATAAAATTAAAAAATTTACCTAAAAACTGATTTTTTAAAAAATAAAACTATACCAAACTATGTCTAAGTTGGAAGACAAGAACTATTTGACCATTTGTAGTGATTTCCCACGGCTACACCCCAAGCTCCTATAGTTACAATCAATAATCTAAAAGGCGCGAGGCGTTAGGACGGACTAGACGGGGACTAAGCGATTTACATTTTTCATATTTAATTGATAAATATTATATTTAAAAGTAGTTTAATATAAGTAACTTAGAAAAATTTAGCATGACCTTTATCTAAAAATGAACAAACCAATATGTAAATTTACAAACAAATATGATTTGCAAATCAAAGCACTATCAACTCTTGGAGGATTATTATAAATTTATGATTTTCTTCACTTTTCGGGTTTTTGGACTTTTTTCAGACCTGGCTCGCCAGCCTCGCCTCGCCTCGCCTAGCTGCCTAATTGAAGAAAAAGAAATGAAATCGGGGCAACTTGGCTCCGCCTAGCGTCCGCTCAGGCGCCGCTTTTTTAACATCGGTTACAATAGGACTATCGTCTATCGTCTATCGTCTATCGTCTGATTGTACTACTCTAACGTCTAACCCATGCTCGGGGTAGATATTTACGGTAAAAAAATGGGTAATTCTGAATTTCTCATTACATAATTAGGTTAACTTGAAGTTAGCTCCCTTTTTTTTTTTTTTTCTCTTGAAAGGGAAGTTGGGACTTGGGAGGGAAGGAGAGAGATGGAAATGGCGGCTCGGCGCGTGAGGGCTTTCAAGCGGTGGATGAAGCAGCAGGGCATCGAGTGCAGCGACGCCTTAGAATTGACCGTGTCCGCCACCCAAGGCCTCTCCATCACATCCCTCGCCGACCTACACGTCGGCGACGCCGTCGCCAGAATCCCCAAGGCCGCGTGCCTCACTGTCATCACCACCTCCGCACGTGACATCATCGACGGCGCCGGCCTCGACGGCAGCCTCGGCCTCGCGGTGGCGATCATGCACGAGCGGAGCCTCGGGGAGCAGTCGCCTTGGGCGACGTACCTGGCGGTGTTGCCGGAGCGAGAGACGATTCCGTTGGTGTGGACGGCGGAGGAGGCGGCGAAGCTGCTGAGAGGGACGGAGCTGGACACGACGGTGAGGGAAGACAGGGGAGTGATGCTGGAGGATTGGAAAGAGAGCATTGAGCCATTGCGGGATCATATTGGTTCTCAATTTGAGAGGTTTTTCGGGTTTGAGGAGTACTTGGCTGCAAGAACGCTCATTGCTTCTAGGTCTTTTCAGGTTGATGATCACTACCACGGAGTCGGTATGGTTCCATTAGCTGACATGTAAGAGTCTACGAATATGATGAATGATGATGTTTATTTATTGGCATATTGATTTATTGATTGGTTCAGTTTTAATCATAAAACCGGAGCTGAGGATGTGCACTTGAACACCTCTGCATCTACTGAAGATAGTGAATCGGAGGCCGAGAGTGGTAGCGAAGAAGGGGATGAGTCTGCTAATGAATCATCTTCTACTAGTGCAGATTCGAGTGTTAGTGATACTACTGATGCTAATACTACTGATGATGTAGCTTCTACTGATGGTGATGATGATGGTTTGGAGATGGTTATGGTCAAAGATGTTAAAGCCGGAGCTGAGGTTAGTCACTAGTGCTTTAAATTGAATGTCTTTCGGTATGAGAACACTCTCTGCATGTTTAAAATGCAAAATAGGAATTCAATCTGTCATGGATAACTCTAGAGTTATGAGTTATGAGGAATGCATGCCATTTCCGAAACTATATCTCTCCGGTGTAGTATATAGTATTGAACTAATATGTGCCCACTTAAAGTTTCCTTTGTGCACTGTACGGTATAGTACATAGCATTGAACTTTTCCTTGTGCACTGTATGGTATAGTGCAGTATACAACATTAAACTGCCTAGTACAAGTTATATTTATCGACTTCCAATACGTGTAAGAAATCTATAATCCAGGCACAACTCACAGTTAAAGCCTGATGTGAAATGCTACTTTCTTGGAACAATTTTTATGAACCCTCGTCTTATGCTATCAGGTCTTCAATACATACGGCTTATTGGGTAATGCTGCACTTCTTCATAGATACGGATTTACAGAGCCAGATAATCCATTTGACATTGTGAATATCGACTTGGAACTTGTACTTCAATGGAGTGCATCTTTATTTTCTGGCCAGCATCGTAGAGCGAGGCTATCTTTGTGGAGAAGATTAGGATACTCTGGATGTGCCAGCCACAACTCAGAGTATTTTGAGATTTCGTTTAATGGGGAACCCCCAAATGAGCTGCTGCTTTTGTTGTACATAATGTTGTTACAACAGGATGCATATGATAAGATTGATCTGGCTTTAGCAACTACAGGAAATTCCAATGGGCCTATGGACGGCATTTCATCAGATAATAGTGAAAAATTGTCTGACATAATTGCCGAGTTCAGTGAAGCTGTGCTGCTGACAAATACTATTTGTAATGCTCTCTTGCCCCTTGCTGATATGCGGGAGAGCTTGTATGGTAAAAATTCAATAGAAGACGACATTGAAGCACTGAAAAGATGTAGTATAAAAGAGAAAAAGTTGTACCATTCGTTGATGCTACGTATCAGTGAGAGGAAAATCATTCAGAAATTCAGAACATTTGTCTCTTCCAGTTCCCAAGTTAGAACTGGTGAAGCCTCTCCGAGAAAGAAGTTGAAACGAAAATGAAAGACAGGACACTTGTTGCTGTATCATCCACATCGTGTTTTCTTTGCATTGCTTGGTTTAGGCATTTTTATGGTGCAATTTCCTCCAAGTCAAAGTGTAGAATACACAATGCTGCTGTGCTGCTATAAAAGTGACATTTTTGGTGAGACTATTATGAAGCGAATAGTGGAATGTTGGCATTCTTTGCCCTCAAACCTGATATTGCTATTTTTTTCGCATGTCCGGTAGCTCATTTTGCTTTTTTGCAAATTTCTTTTCCTTTTAACAGGTTCACTTTGTTATATTGTTTTATCTGGTCTAACCGGGAAGCAATTGTGGGATAAGCTTCTAAGGAAAAGGATATTAGTTATTGAAGTTGATACCTTTATTCCAACTCAGGCTAATTTGCTGTCTTTATCCAATTCCCCTCCTTGCTCTCTTAGTGACAGCAAGTTTCCATAAATTGTTGCTGGATTTTTTTTTCTAACTGACTTGTGCTGCAAATGAGTTCTATATTTCTCAGATGTCCATACTCTGCTCCTTTGCATTTTACGGTTTTACCTGTGCCAGTAGGAATGAGGATATAAAATAACTCTGCTTTGCACAGTTGCACCCTCTCAGAATTTAAGGCTTAAAGTCTCAAGACTGTAATGGCGAACCTTTAAGGAATTGAGGCGATAGCATCATTTACAAATCCAATGAAAGGGACCCTATATTTTATTGGTTTCTGAAAACACCACCCCCCTTTTTACATTCCACAAACCATTTTCCAAAAAATTCATATGAAAAGACCAAAATGCCCTTTCCTTTTCCTAACAATTTGTGTTTAATCTTTGTTTTTTTTACGTTTTAGATGGAACGTGGGGGTCAATAAATTTATTTATTTAGCATACTATGTATATATAATTTATCCTCTATACTCAAAGGTAAACAGTTAATTTTAAGCCTCATTATTTGTTCTCAACGTTTAAGCTATTTAGAGAATATTAGAATTACTGAAAAGGAATTAAAAGATAAAAAAAAAATTGAAATAATTAAAAAATTATAGGGAAAGAATTAGCAAAAGAAGACCAGATTATTGGGATCTGACTTTCAGATTTACCAAAACAATCTATATTTTAGAAGAACATATTACAGAACTCAAGCAAGTTCTTCACATAGAAAAAAAACCTCTTAATATTTTGAGCCGCGGTTAGATCCGACTCAGTTGGTATCAGAACCTGTTTTGCTCAAAAACAAGTAGAAGAAAAAGGCTTATGCCACAAAGTTGGCTCCTCTTTGCCAACAAAAAAGAGTCAAAACTCAAGAATTACCAAGCCTTTTGTATAGAAAAAGTGATAAGTGGAACTCGTGTTTTCACACAAGACATATCCAAGAAAATCAATACTCCATTGAATACGCCTGTAGAGTTCTTAACACTCTATACGACGAACAAATTCATCTCCAAAAAGAAATAGGAATAGAAGAACTTGATCAGTCAAGACCACGTATAGTTGATTTTCTGGAACACTTATCTAAGAAAGAATCTACCGAGAAAATAACAGAACAACTCGAGAGATTTAATCTTAGGATTAATCAACTCGGAGAAATAAAAGTAAAAATATCAAAGCTAGAAGAAAAGCTAGACTACCTAAAAGAAAAACTCAAGAAGACTTGAGAAAGCTTTTAGAAACTCTTATATCTAGAATAGGGTAAATCTAAGAGTAGATCTAAGAGTAAAAAGGGAAGGTAAAAAAGCTCTAAGTCTATATCTTCCTACAGAAAAACTTGCTGAAAACGTAGAAGCAATAGTACATCAGCAAAACTATAGCAATATATATCTCCAAGAAATAGGCAGAGATATAGAAGAACAATTTCAAGAAATAAACACAAGAATCTCAAATCTACAGAAGAGTGTAGAAAAAATAAAAGAAAACTCTATCGTTGAAAGAATCAACGAAGAAGAATTAGCTCATACAGTAGCTAATAAAATTATCATACCTTCTCCAAAGACAGAAAGTGGGTTAAAATTCAGTAAACCCAAATTACTCGAATGGAAAGAATCCAGAACCTCCAAGAGAGACATGAAAATGTTAAGCAAAATACTCAGTAAGAGATATACTATGCCATCTGTACAGCTTATTAATGCTCAAGAATTTGAGTATAATGAAATTGAATCCAACGTGAAAGAAGCTTCAGCTCCTAAGTTTAGCTTCAATGAAATCTACAAAAGAGGATCGTTTAAGCTAGATTCACATAGATTCAAGATACTCGAATTAACCATTCCAGCAACTGGTGGAGAAACAAATATCAGGTTAATCACTCCAAAAGAAGTGAGTGAAGCTTTCCAGAGAAAATATAATTACATGCACATTGGTGCAGTACATGTATCTATAAAACTCTTAGCAAGAGATTGGATAGACTGTTCGGTCTTGTGCATTCTACAAGATGACAGGATAACAGAATTTAAGAAAAGTCTGTTAGGAACGGTGGAAGCATCCATATGCAACCAAGTTGCATACTTTGGTGTTTTCCCAAACTTCACTACTCATCTAAACGATGCAGCACATTGTTTGAGATTGAGGATGAAAACAGATGAGATTTCCACGAAACAGGGAATGATGGAATTAGCTGTAGATTATAGAATTTACTACAAGCTAATGAGTTCCAATGTATCTCCCAATACCAGGTTTATAAATAGTCCTGGTACCACCACTTCCATCCTTACTAATCCAAGAAACAATTCCCAACAGAAACATATCACCAAGTGGGATGAAGTTTCATTTCCTAGAGAATGGAGTTTGGCTCCCCCTGAGAGACAAATGCAAAGTACTAATGCCTCTATCTATGAGGATACTAGGGGAAAAATAAGCCTTCAATTGTATAGACACTCATTTGCTAACTATGAGCAAGCAAGCACTTCTGGAGGAATTCAGGAAGAGAACTTCGAAGAAGAAGATTTAAAAAGACCCATAAGAATGTTTAAAAGAATTATATGCACAAGCAGCAACTTGTGAATCCATAGAACGATTAGAAGAAATCATAAGAAAACTCTCTTTATCTCAAACAGAGAAAAAGAAAAGAAAATACTTCCCTACCAAGCCGCTAAAGAAGAACCCAGAGAAACCTCTGCAAATGTGGAAACACCCATGGATGAAGAAACACCCATGGAGGCAGGAACCAGTAATAACCCAGCAGGCCGTTAGGAGAAAATACTATAATCCAAAACATTACCAATAATCCTACCCAGATCATTAGAGAAGATAATGTCAACCTTCCTAAAGGGCAAGCACCTACGAAAAAGTTAGGGGAACGAAGCTCTCAGAAGTACATCCCTACAGAACCAAAATGGGGACAACCAGTCTCCGATAGAGGTGTCTATCTAGACCTAGATAGTGTAGGAGATAAGAGAAAAGCAATAAATAACTGGGTGGCTAGCCTAAAGCTAACCCAAGCATTACTCCTATCCAAATTCTCTTATGAGGATGCTCATGCATATTTTAAAACTACCTTAACAGGAATAGTCCATAAATGGTACAATTCCTTTAAGAGAAGTTCTAAATGGGCTGAATGGGCACCCAAGCTAGCTCGGACTAACCATCCGATGGACTTTGCTATTCCCATATGTGGACAGTTCTGTGGAGATATAACAGGACATAGTGAGCAGGCCAAAGAAAGAGCTAAAGCAAATATATAAAAATTAAGTATCTGTAACATGAGATACTTTGAAGAGTATACAAATGAGTTCCAGAATTACTACTGTACAATAGGCGAATTAGATAACGACGAACTCATTAGAACCTACTACAGAAAATTACCAGAACCATGGAATAATGCTGTAGCACAATCCGTTGAAGAAAACCCTCCTTTTTGTTTTACTATTGGAGGAATAGCAGAAAGAGTAAGAGACTTTTTAAGAAAGCAATGCACAGAAAATCAGAAAGCTAAAACAGCTAAGAAACAACTCAGAGGAGTGGAGAACATGTGTCCAAAAATATTAGACACTCCAACACAATGGGGATGTCATACTTATACAGAAAAGAAACATAAAAGCAAATTCAAGAATAAGAAATATAAGAATAACTTTACCCCCAATAAAAGGTATAAGTTCAGAAAAAGTTTCAACAAAAATAAAGAAAAATCATCTCCTAGAAAGAGATTCTTCAAGAAAAAACCAAAAAATCAAAATCCTACAAGAGAATCAAATCATGCCGATGTTGGCTCTGCAAAGTAGAAGGACATTATGCAAATGAATGTCCTAAAAGAGAAAAAAGAACATCTAAAGCTCTCATAGAGAAATATGATGAAGCTATAGAATATGCAAACCTAAAAGGCTTTGAAGTAGCATATTCTGATGAAGAGAATGAGTCTATATATTCTCTTGAGTACTCTTCAGAAAATGATACTGAAAGTAAGTCAGACGATTCTGAAGAAGAAAGTCAGCGCCCTATATTTATACTAATCCAGAATTGGAAACAAGAAAATACTGATAGCATCAGTAAATTAGAATTTCTACCAAATCCTGGAATATTTACATGTGACTACTGTTGTTGTTACGATGATAACACAGTACCCATGTATTGTAAAGAAACGGGAGAAACATACTATAGAGAATGTTTTATAGCTGAATTAAGAAGAAAGACAAAGGAAAATGATGCGCACTTATTGGTAGATCAAGAATATGATACATTCTATGATCAAAAGCAAGAGAAGGATTTTAGAGATGCATCCAGAAAATACAAGATTTTGAAAATGACTCTAAGAAAATGAAGTTAATAACTTCATCGAGTCAAGAACCAAAAGAAATATCAGTAAAGGAACTCCCAGAAACCCCTCAAGAGACGATAAATCCTTTCATAGAAATCTCTGAAAAAGAGATACAACCAATAAAGCAAGTACAAACAAGTGTATACAGCAACTATATCACAGTAGGACTAAAGTTTCCTGCATATAGAAAATATCATCTACATGCCTTTGTAGATAATAGCTCAGGATATAGTCTTGCCAGAAAATATGCCATACCGGACGAATACTGGGAGAAATCTAATAAAGAAGTCACTGGAATAGGATTGAGAGAAAATGAATTCAACATGAAATACATTGCTAGAAATGTCAAAATTTCTATTGGAGGATGAACTTTTCTCTTCCAGAGAATCTGGCAATGTGAAGCTCAAGGAGCATATATGCTAATAGGAAATGATTTCCTTCTTAAGCAAAAGTTAATTCAAACCATCGAAATGATCGGGCTTGAAAAGAATAATAGGTTCTACTGGGAACCGAGACTTGTAAATGCAGTTGGCATTGAAAATAAAGGCTTCACAGAGCAATATCAGAAGTCGCGAGCAAACCGTGGTGATCATAACCCTAAAGCAACATACAAACCAGTGGTGCAACCGGTACTAGCCATAAAAGAATTCCAAGAAATTGTACCAAATGAAGCAACAAGTACAGAAAACTCAGACTCAGAGGAAGAACCTCAGTCAGAAAGCTCAGATGGTGAAGAAGAGTTCATCAAAAAACACAATTTAAAAATATATATAAACAAAGTAGAGCAAAAGAAAATCCCTAACTTTGTTGAAATAGAAAATCTACTGAAACCTATAATTAGTGAAGACCCTCAGTTATACTGGGAAAAAGATCCAGTATATTGTCAGCTGAAAATGCACGACGCAAATGTCATATGTCATATCAAAACCATTCCTCATTATAAAAACGAGGATAGAAAAGAGATGGAAAGCCAAGTTCAAGAATTACTTGAAAAGAAATTAATTAGGCCTTCAGATAGCCCTCATCATGCTCCTGCATTCCTGGTTAGAAACCACGCAGAACAACTAAGAGGAAAAGCAAGAATGGTAATAGATTACAGAGATGTCAATAAGAAAACAG
Organism: Potentilla sterilis; assembly: GCA_963682095.1. Classification (NCBI taxonomy): domain Eukaryota; kingdom Viridiplantae; phylum Streptophyta; class Magnoliopsida; order Rosales; family Rosaceae; genus Potentilla; species Potentilla sterilis. The sequence goes on along the minus strand of OY821767.1, from coordinate 15,659,990 downwards.
TAAAGGATGGCTATCAAATAGCACAAGTAAGAGTCCTCATAAATAGGTTAAAAGGAGCAAATATTTTCTCAAAATTTGATGCAAAATCTGGCTTCTGGCAAGTAGAAATTCGTCTTCAAGAACACATTGTTAAAAAAATTAGTCAGTTCCCTGATGACATTCCTGATGCAAAATCTCTTCAAAGATTTTTAAGAGTTGTTAACTTTGCAAGAGACTTTATTCCTCAAGTAAGTGGTCTCACTGCACTTCTTTCGCTAAAAACAAGTTCAAAAAATAAATTGTCCTTTACAACGGATGATAGTAACACCGTTAAGAAAATCAAAGAGCTTACAGAACACATTCCCCCTTTACAGTTACCAGAAGAAGGTGACTTGATCGTTTTGAAAACAGATGCAAGCGATTATTACTGGGCATGAGTAGTTTTAGCAATCACACCAGATACAAATCGAGAAAAGATTTTTAAATTTATGTCAGGAAAGTTCAATCCAACAGAATTGAATTATTCCACAGGAGATAAAGAGCTTCTAGCCCTGATAAAATCCATTAAAGGAGCAGAAGCCTTTTTAGGAAATAAGTTCTTAGTAAGAACTGATAACAAAAGAGTAAAAAACTTCAAGAACTATATACTCAGAGATGCAGCTGATAGAGGAAGAGTTCTTAGATGACAAATGTTTTTAACACAATATGATTATGATGTTAACATGGTTGCAGGAGACAAGAATTATCTGCCCGACGCTCTTACAAAGGAAATGACAATGTTCGAGAGAGGTGAAGGTCGAAACCCTAGAAGTAGGAGACCAGAACCTGAAGAAAGAAGAAGACCTAGTTTTGAAAAGAAAAGACCGGAAGAAAGAAGGAAACCAGACTTAGAAGACAAAGAGGTAAATCAGGAAAGAAAATTAAAAGCAAAAACCATGTGGGAAAGATACAAAGGAGGAGATAAAACAGTTGGACCTCTACATGATGGACCGGGATATCAATACATAGTATCCTACTCGTCGGCAGAATCACGCAAGACCTCTGAGAAAAGGCAAAATGTTGAAGAAAACCAGCCAAATCCAACAGGATGGGATGGTTACAATAAATTCAAAGCTCCTTCACAAGAAAAGACTCCTGATGAAGATGAGAAAAAGCTCTTGGAAGAATTCCTACAACACTCCAGAAAAGAAAACACTTGGGATAAAATCCCACGAACGCCTAATGCACCCTTTTAAACAATGAAACCAAGTTATGATAGGCAAGTAGCCTACAAAAGAAAACAGCCAGTGGTAGCAGGAACAACCATGATAAACAACCACCCAATGAGGATATACGAGAAGCCAGTCTTCAGAACCAGTAAAGATTTACAGTTCAACCAGAAGGTTATTATGGATAACCTCTTGACCGCCTCCAGAAATCAGAATGAAGCCCTAGTTCTCCAAGCTTTAGAAGCATTAGAGCTTACCAACAAAAATATGGAAAAAGAGCCAGAAAAGGTCATTTCCTATCTTGAGAATCCTGAAAGTGCAAAGATTCCAGTTAAAGCCTTATCCGAAGTAGAATGACTCCATTTTCATAATCTCTTAGGAGATTTTAAAAATAGAAATATTCTTCAAGCAACGCTATTAGCAGTAGCGGGTCCTTATTATGGAAGATATATGGTTGATGTTCTAGCAGAACATCCCCAGAAGCATAAGTTATGGTTAGTAGAGAATGAGTTTGTTCGTAATCTTTGGACCAGAAATAATAAAGACCTAGAAGGTCTTCCTGAGAAAATTTATGAATTTGTCAAGAACGTCCGACCAGAGGGATGTGTCTTAAGACTGAAGTTCATATCGACCCCTCCAGAATGGACTACTGAAGAAGGACAAAAAACCTATATCTCACCGTACCATTATGTGAGAATAGTCCAGGGAAGCACCCGAGGAAATAAGTCCTCTAGAATCAATGGAAATTCAAACCAGAGTCTGTCATGGATGAAAACGACGGCAATAAACCTCATGGAGAAATTAATCCGAAGAAACCAGTATACCACTCTCCTGGCAAGCGGAGAAAAGATAATAGTCACCAGCTATGATCACCCTTCGCCTGATAATTGTGACTTTTTGAAAGCCTTAGAAAGACAAGAGATAGAAGGAACGCTGTCCACCTCCAAGTGGATGGAACAAGTTGAAAAAGAATACAAGCATACAGTTCCTTATGACTCAGACATGGAAGAAGAGGAGGAAAGAGAGGGCTCCACAACAGGAGCATCTTTTCATGACGAGGAACTACACAACATCGAGAACAGGATGGAAGGATAAGCTGCCGACGCATAAAGACACAATCTATAGATAGTGGTTTGCCAGCATTAAAGCATCTGTTGAATAAAGGAAGCTGTCGACGCTTGAAGACAAGTTTCTTTTGAATTATAGAGGCCCGCGTCTTTATCAGCTTTAACTAAAGATAATATTCCTCTTATCTTCAGTTTTCAGAAGCATTTTGAAGGAAGTCTTGAAATCCGGGGCCTATATAAGGATTGGAAACCCTCAAAAGAAGGCATTCGAAAATCAAGGAAGAAGAAAAAAAAAGAGCAGTATGAAGATTAAGAGTCCGTCTAGAATACTTGTGAAAGAAGGGTGAGTTGAGTTGTGAGATAAATAGTGTGAAACTGTATAAAATACTACTATTCAATTCAGTGTGGAGTGGTGTGCTTTATTTACAAGTAAGTTTGTATTTCCATTTCCAGTATGAGTAGCTAAACAACTGTTTACCCAAGAGTTGAGGCTCTAGGTTATATATATGTAAGCATGTTTAGATAAATAAATTTCAGTCGGTGTCCCCCATATCCGTCGGAAAATTTAAAATTTTGATCTCAAACCCCAGGTGGAGGACTACCTCCTAGGAGTGGTATTTGAGAAATATTTGCTGTGTAAATTTCAATATTTCAAATTTTCTAGAACTGTTACTGATATATTAGAACTTAGGAAACCCTCTAAACTTAGACAGCAGTGAAACCGCCAGAAAAGTAACCATTTAGACAGGAAGTCGGTAGGTGAAAATGGCATGTTGAAGGCTAGTTCTCAGTCTTGAGTCTTGACAGGTGTTTCTGAAGTCTAGTATAAACAGTAGATAAAAAAAAATATATATATATATATATATATATATATATATATAATTGAAGGATAGTTTGGAAAGTTCCCAGAATAAGGGGTGGGGATTTCACTTTTGGGGGTGGGAATTTCAATTCCCATTTTATTTTGTTCTTTTCAAATGTGTACAAAACAATGCCTATACAACAAAGGAAGGGAAACATGCACGAAGACTCATGTACACAATAGTGTATACGGCTGTGCATGAGAAATGAATTTTATCCCAGTCTATTCTACATGTACATGGGCAAGTCTTAAAGAGTTTTGCAAAGTTCTTTATACATCCATGAACATTGACATACAGTGGACATGAGTGAGTTAACTCCAGCTCATAACTATATACATTCTTCAAACAAAACCTTGCCTATGCATACACCTCCTTAAGGTGCAAAGTGCAATCACTGACTAAAACAATCGAAGAACATGATAGCATTAAACAGATCAATGGGTATATTGCACCGTAAAATTTTTGTTGGATTTAATCAACCAACCTTCTTTGTTCAAAAAAAAAAAAAAAAAAAAAAAAAGACAACCAACCTTCTTGATCTAGTTGTTGTGAGGCTTGATATTAGGGTAGAGTCCCAGAATGTGCTCCGGCATGAAGTCATGCCGTGTCAGAATTCCGACAATTGGAGATCTCTGCCATTTGCAAACATAAAGACAATAACTATGTTAGATATGTGCTTGCAGAGTTTACTGGAACTCTAGCTGAACTTCAGAAAGAATGTAAAAATGGATTTGGAGACGAATAAGGAAATCAACTCGAAATATTAAGGAGAAGGAACTTACCCCTTGGCTCTTTGGTACCAAACATAAGTGCCTCAGACCAAGTTGTCGAAACAGAATAGCAGCTTTGGCAAGTGACATTGTCTCAACCACTGTGTATGGGGATGCATTTGTAATAGGATGGAGGTCAACATACATTTCCATCTCTTCCTCTTCAATATCAATATCGTCTACTTTGAGTCCTTTTCCTGATCCCGCCTTAGCAAAATCAAATGCACCAAATCTGCGTAAGATCTCGTCCTTTTGAAGAACCCTCTCCTTTGAAAAGACCTTACCATTAAGCAAAGTAAGCAAATGGGACCTCAAAACAAGACCACACAACTCCGGAGTGTCTGAGAAAGGTGGTTCATCAATCACTGGGAAACCATTATGCCCTGTACTCCTCAAAGCATGCAGAATATAGCCTACCTTCTCAACACCTGAAAAGGTAACCAATGGACCTGAAACAACGTCACTTGTGACCAAATTCTTCATGTAAGGTTCTGCATGAGCCTCCAAATAAGGCAATCCCTTTATCTTAACTATTTGGTCATAAATTCCCTTGTTAAAGTTATCGGCCACAGTTTTTGAAATTAGCAGTACCAACATCACCAGGGGAAGCAACAGTAAGTCATTGGTCAGTTCAAGCAATATGATACATAGGGAAACTGTCATCCGCATAGTGCCACCAAGAAACGAGGCAGCTCCAAGTAGAGCAAAGAGGCCTGTGTCGAGACTAGATAATGATTCAAACAACCTCCCAACAAGACGACCATAGCAAGCTCCGGCTAGTATGACAGGGATGAAAAGCCCAGAGGGAATAGCAATGCCATATGTAACAACGCCAAGGATGAAAACAGCAGCAAAGAAGATGAAAAGAGAGTATATGTGGAACTCTTTTGTTGTATCGGTGCCAAATAAATTACGAATAGCATCATCGTTTGTGTTCAGAAAGAGGGAGGCAATGTCATTGTAATAGCCTGATGGGCAGTTGAAGCTTATATAGTTGCCAGCTTTACCAACAGTTGGACAGTCAGTCACATCAGTAGGGCATTCGATGCATGTTCCAAACCATGGCAAGCCATAAGAAACAGATGACGTCAATAGGGCAATGGTGATAACAAGTAAGATTTTTGCAGCTGCACCCCTTCTGCAGATTAACAAATGCCACGGAAGCTTAACAGAAATGGGAAGTAAACAATAAATGTCATTGTATAAGCAAGTAATATAGCAGTGTGATATCAATGCCTTGAAAGTCTCAGATGTCAGAACTGAGCTATGAGGACTCACTCATGAATGATGCTGTAAGTTCGAATGACCTTGTCAACAAGATAGTTGTATATGCTTCCAAAAATTCCTCCAAAAACACCGATGAGTAATACCGCTAGTATATCCGGAGCACTGTATGTTGCATCAGCTGCACTGACGTCGTACATGATCAGACCGCCTTCCCCAAATAGGCCACAATTTCCTGTAGCACAGAACTGTATGAAACTTCTCAGTACAATTGCAACTACTGCTGTTGTGAAAAATGTTCTCCAAAGAAGTGCACTCCGCCACCTGAAGTATGTCAACAAAGAGAACACACAAATCAGAACTCCAATGTTCTCAAAATTGAAGACATAATTCACCCAAATCTAATACTTTGCACAATTTTAGTACCCAGAATCAAGAAAAATCATCTCTGCTTGATCACTTTTTAAATCCTTCACATTTCTATGTCCCATAATGTGTTCAGAACAAACATCACTTCTACCACTTACAGTATGTAAGATTTATACTAATCTGAAGAAACTATATTGGTAGAGTCTATATTTCTAGAAGGCTTGGCAAATTTAGGATTGTAGAAAAGAGAAAGCAACTGTGATGTGAACACAGCAGTATTATTGAAGCATAGGAAATAATGTAAACAATACTTATTGAGTTATGAAAGTTTAGGGTAGTTGATTAGTTGGCATAGGCCAACTCGATGCAATTGCAAATTTAAACCCATTTTGTTTCACCATTGTTAGAGTTCTGTTCTAAGCATATTCACTTTCTGTTTTCTGCTGTTTTCTACTACTTTATTCTCTAACCCATTATTCTTGTCAGAGACTGAGAGTACCATGAAGCAGCTTCTTCAAGGGCAAATAGAACACCACCAACCGGAGCACGAAAGGCAGCAGCCACACCAGCTGCAGCACCACATGTAATTAAGTCTCGTCGGTCACGATCATTTTTAAAGTATCGTAGCCATGACCAGGTCAAATGATACTTGCGAGAACCCCCCTGCCCAAGCAAAGAGGCTATGCAAGCACCTGTATGTACCATGGGGCCTTCTTTACCAACAACAAATCCAGCAGAAACACAAAGAATGGAACCAAAAATCTGCAACAATACAGAATGATATCAGATTGAATATAAAGAATTTTGCTTCCCGTTTATCAAAGAAATTTGAGTCCAGTATATTGAGAACCGGGAGGATGTCTAACATAAAGCATAATTCAGCTCTGTAAACGTATATCAGAAGGAAAAATGTAGCAACAATGTTCATCTAATTTTCCTGTATGCCCATGTGTCTACATGTTTGAACACATATAAAAGGGGTGAGGGGAGAAGAATAACATCAACATATGTATGTATACCTTAACAAAAAGGGTGCTTGGAGCCAGTATCGAATATGCATCTATTCCATTTAGATAAGCTTTAACCTCCGGAATACCAGAACCTGCTGCTGCAGGAGCAATGAAAGCACATAGAGCAGCAGCAGTTGTTGCTAAAACTACATTCATTGAAGCATATGCTGCAAAAGCCCTGTAATATCTGCACTAAAACCGATTTAACGTCATCTTCATATCTAGATAACCATAAGATTGTATTGTACAAAGAGGATGAACAAGTAACAGATAAATTAATAGATTCAGGTGGTAGAAAACTTGTAACGAGGCTTACTGTTCCTTTGCCATGAAACTGTTAGTCAACAGCAACTTGTATCCAGAAATATTCTCGACTGCAATATTATTGAAGATGCCAACTAGGCCAGTCACAAGCCCAATGACAAGTGCCAATGCCCACTTTAGCACCACATACTTAAGTATCCGACTCTTCTTTGCTGATCTCCAGTCCTGCTTAAATAGATCGTTTTCAAAAATCCTGCAACGTGCTTAAACAACTCAGCAAGAATTCAAACATTCTGTGAATAATGTCCTTCCATGAAGACCTTACAAGAGCACAACTTCAAATACTGTTTGCACTTTGCATAGGCTAAAGACATCTAAGATGAAATTATGCCTAAGCCAGCAACATAGCTAAGATCCAATTACAAAATTCAAACACATATGGCAACTAATCAAACCCAAATCTTGGGTTTGGGAGAAAGCTCAAATCGAAGACAACTCTATCAAGAGGAACAAAAATCATGTAACAAATCAAAGAAATTGTTGCAAACAACAAACCAAAACATGAAAATGTGAAAGTGCTGCTTACTCATAGTCAAGGCTCTCAATGGGGCAGACATTGGAACCAACAATGGCAATCTGAGAAGTTGTGTTGGTGATCCTTCTGGTCAGAAGCGGTTCCCTGTAGCTGTATGTCCTACTGTTCTCATTACTCTCCCCCTCCTTCTCCAACAAATCAAAGTTCTCAATGTCAACGAATTGGTTGCTGCTAATAAACACCTCATTCTTTTCTGGATCCATGATCACTCAAGCTCCTGCAAACTAACCCTTCAAGATAAGCTCTTTATAAACTTAGAAGCTGACTTCCTTCAAGAAAACACAACCCAACCCAGAAAAAAGAACATCAAGTACTACCTGTACTTACAGTTTGATCGAAATGAACAGACAAGTTTTGTGGGTTGCGGACTAGGGAGTCAACGATGGAACATGAAGTGTTATGTGACCATCCCATGTTCGAGTTTAGTAATGCTTAAACGATGAAAATGGAGTCTGGACTTTTCCGAGTTTAGATAAGATTAAGATAACCCTGAACCGTAAACTCTAAATAATCTTCTTGTTGATCACCCGGTCCGATGTAACAGTTCCGGAAGGACAAGTCATCACGTTCCAGAATGATCACCTGGTCCGAGCAGTATATATGTATATATTATTTATGTATATACAGTTTATATCTATAGTCTGTTTTGAAATTAAAGTGCGAAATTCTCTATTTAACTCACATTTCTGTCACATTTTTATATTTCCACCATTCAGTATATAGATAAAATTTTGTTCAAATGGTTACTAAATTAGATAAAATTTTGCATTAGTGATCTATATGTATATATATACATACTAAACGGTGGAGATGTAAAAATGAAACCGAAAAGTATGTTACGTACAGAACTCCGCACTTTAATTTTAAAGCGGAACTCCGCTCTGGATTGTATTATATTGTTATGGCTTAAGTTCAAAGTAGATGAAGATTTGTATAAGCAAATTTGTAGAAAATGTCATGGATTTTATAAATCTTTAGACCTTTTCCCCAATTAATGTTTGATGTTGCATCACACAATTTGTATTCTATACGGCTTCACATAGTGTTCCCTTCTTGTACAAGTTGCGTGAGCCTTTAATAAAAGAAGAGAGCAAAAATTGAACGTGAACTTTGGTGGCCGAAACATCAGCAGACATGTGAGTGATAATGATGTGAGCATTCATATAAACCCCAAAACAATGAGAATCCCAAGCAATAATAGCAATATTATTGGGTTGCCAGCTTTATGAGTGCATCCAGTCGACCTCATTTTCTCGTGTACAAGTTAATATGTGAAAGCAATAATTGGAAGAGTCTCACATGAGTTTTGACTAATGAATGATGAAATTGACTGTAAATATACAGCAGCGTGGAATACAGGTTACACAAGAAGCTAAAGTCTCCGTGGATGTAATTAATTAACCATAACCATCATCTAAAGCTGTACAAGTTACATCTTCATCATGTTTTTCCTAGCTAAGCTAGGTTAAGACTCAAGACATAAAATTTTATAGTGATGTCCGGCATATGCAGTCACTAATTACCAACTGGTTATGATCAACATGGTATTCGATTTCAAAAGAAGAAGAAAAGAGCAACATGGTAGTTGACAGACCAGCGAGAGTAGTGTCCCTCCCAATCTCCATCACTTCAAACTCGATCAGTAGGTGGATCATAAAGTCGCGACATATATCAATCAAATACAATTGATTATCAGAAATATATATACATATATAGCGAGGTTTCGTTTTGAAATTATTGTGTGAAGTTTCTTTTTTGACTAATTTTTTAGTCACATTTTCATACTTTTATCGTTTAGATTTTAGAACCTAATGTATAGATCATTTTTACAAAATTTCATCCAATTTGATAATTTTAAAGATATTTAAATTGTATTAAATCAATCAACAAACCGAATATATCCAACCTGAACAGTTCGTGCAAATCATAATAAAGAAGACTCAAACGATCATCAAATTAGATGAAATTTTGCGTAGATGATCTATACATTAGGTTTTAATATATGAAAACAGTGGAGATATGAAAATGTGACCGAAAAATGAGTCAAAAAGAAACTTTACACGTTTCGTAGGAATTATATATACAGTTTCTATCTAGAGCGAACCTTCGCTCTGAAATTAACGTGCGAAGTTTTTTTTGACACACTTTTAAGTCATATTTTCACATCTCCACCGTTCAGATGTTAGAACCTAATGTCTAAATCATCTCTGCAAAATTTCATCCAACTTGATAATCGTTTGACATTTCAGTATGGAGATTTACACAAACAGTTCAGATTGAACATATATATTCGGTTTGTTCATTGATTTAATATACTTTCGATATTTTAACAGTAACCAAATTAGATAAAATTTTGTATGAATGATCTATACATTAAGTTCAAACAACTGAACGGTGGAGATGTTAAAATATGACAAAAAAGTATGTCAAAAAAAGGACTTCGCACGTTAATTTCATAGCGAACCTTCGCTCTAGATAAGAACTATATATATATATATATATATATATATATATATATAATATTCATATATATATAATATTCATATATATATATTCATGTTCATATATTTCTCCCTGTTAATAAAAAGTTTCTTTCTTGTAGGATTGGGAACCATTTTGGAATATTAGAATCTAGAAAGTAGTGTTCCGGTTTGTTCACGTAATATTCCATTGAAACCCTAATCCATAGAGGACTTGAACTTGCTTTCTCCCCCCCTGTATATCTTCCTGCATTTGCAATCGAAAACATCAACAACAACAACAACCAACCTTGCTCTACTTGCATTGATCTCTAGCAAGACTGCAAGAGTTTGTTGTTGTGCTTCTTGCTCTTGAAAATTGGCCGGAGTTGTGGTAGTTTTCGACTTCGACAATACCATCATCGACTGCGACAGCGACAACTGGGTCTTCGACGGGTTGGGCGCCACCGACTTGTTCAACGAACTCCTCCCCACCATGCCTTGGAACTCTCTCATGGATCGGATGATGAAGGAGCTTCACTCGCAAGGAAAAACAATCGAGGACATCGTGGAGGGGCTCAAAAGGAATCCGATTCATCAGAGAATTGTGGATGCCAATAAAGCAGCTCATGCTTTAGGATGTGATATGAGGATTGTGAGTGATGCGAATACGTTTTTCATCGAGACCATCTTGAAGCATCTTGGTCTGGAAGAATGTTTCTCAGAAATCAACACCAACTCTGGTTTTGTTGATGAACAAGGAAGGGTTAGGGTTTCACCTTTCTGTGATTTCACCAAGTCTCCCCGCATGGGTGTCGCCTTTGCCCTCCTAACATGTGCAAGAGTGTGATAACTGAGAGAATCCAAGCTTCGACTGCAGGAAGCAAAAGAGTGATCTACTTGGGTGATGGAGTTGGTGGTTATTGCCCAAGCTTGAAGCTGAGGGAAGGAGATTTTGTGATGCCAAAGAAGAACTTTCCGCTTTTCGACAAGATCTGCCAGAATCCTCTGGCTCTTAGGGCTGAGATTCATGAGTGGACTGATGGGGAAGAGTTTGAGCACATTTTGCTCAATTTGATCAGCACAATCACCATTGATGAGAATGCTGCTGCTCAGTTCATAACGACTGACTGCAAGTTACGGGCCATCGCTGTTTCCAATCTCAAGGCCTTCCCTAAAGCTCTCCCAGCTTAGCGGTTGTGGACTAGGGGCCTTGACAAACTAGCTGTTACGTACACACAAAATAACCATTCCAGCAAAATGATGACAAACTAGCTGTTACGTACACACAAAATAACCATTCATCATTTTGCTGGAAATTGTTGTAGTAAGCTAACAAAATGTTGCAAATTCACAGATTCCCTGGTTTTCTTTGGTCCAAATGTAAGCTTTCTAATGATCAAGAAAATTGGATCATTGAAAAAAAAAAATTGGGTATATAACAATAGTTCAGCACGCGCAACAACTCTCTAAAACATTGTTCTGGCAATAGTACTCTTTGTTAGGCAGAGGATGTTAAAACTATTGGTGGAAGCAGCTCGAATTGAAGGTTTCAAGATTGTTCATGTTAAGAGACAAGCAACTATTGTGGCTCAGCATGCTTTGTTGATGTGAAGATTGATTAAGTGCAACAACTCGATTAGTAAGCTTGTCCTTGATTCCATCACCACACGCAACCTGCAATAGCACCAAGAGGTTCTGAAATGTGCCCACTACTTGAAGAGCCTCCATCAAAATCTTAATTCCTTCCTCATCATCACCATCACCATTTTGGTTCCTACAGAGCCCAACTAACAGAATCCAAAAAATCATTCGCCAACATCGACACCGTTGCTTGCAAAGGAAGAGTATCTCATCTGTCTTTTGTCTCCCTCGCTCGTCACAAAGACCCTCCAAAACCCCCAGAGCCCTCGGTTCTTCTCTGCATCAACAAGTATCTCCACTTTAGCGAGAAAGACACCAAACCCAATCCCACAAATCTTTGATTTGATTTCATCACTTGCTCCTGAAATCACGTAGAGAACACATGATAGAGAAGCTATAGTAGCTATAGGATAGATAGATACTAGGGACCCTATCGAAATGCTTCTGATCCAAAGAAAACAACTTTCTCAGTACCAAAACTGAGTTTTTCCTTTGGTGATTAGCTACAAGTATACAACCCTACAAGAATATAATAGATCATTTGTATTTTCATTATTTTGTACCTAAAGGCTTAATATTCTGCGTCTTCGTTTTGGAAACTAACAAAAACCTAGCATTAACCAGTTAGCCAACTGTCTTGGCAAGAAATTCATCTAATGACTACCTCAACTCACAAACTCATCTGTCGTATTTAATCAGTTGACAAAATAATTCTAGACCCTACAGCAATTCAACACTAAAAAATGTATGTGAACAAAATTATACAGCCACCAATTCAACACCAACTTGAAAGAATGGATTTTTCTATGATTATTATTGAAGCAACAGTGCATGTGAGCTATTCATAACTCCAAAATATGACAGCCCCAAGTTGCAGGCACTACGCTATATAATCTTGGGATGTCAAATTATAAAGGGGGCCGAATGTCAGGATACAGCTTGCAGTGAAATGCCCAGTAACCTACACCTTTTTTTTCTTTTTCTATGTTGGGGGCTAAATATTTTAACTATAGAGGGAACTGTACATATTGGATTTCTTTCACCTAAAGAGTTTATTACATTACCGTATGCTCCAATATTATGGTCGGAACTTCAACAGTGCACTACACAAATTGACGTGATCACCACCTTCTTAGGCTGCCTGTCATGTACGAGCAGCATAATACAGCTCGCTCTATTATAAATGTCTGGATATAGAAACCGGCCTCTTGCTTGCCTTCTACTGAGACTTGTAAGAAAAAAAAGCAAGCCTGCTAAATGGACCGTCTTACACAGTATACAGGATTAGCTACAGATCCCAGCGTTCGGTTATTCATTGCTTTATTGATCGAAGCTCCCAGTTACCCTCACCATCAATAAGCCGTAATTCCAGGGAATGGAATGGTATTAGAGCAGGACGCTGAGAACATACGAAAGAAGATATATTTGTAATTTGATAGGCGTAATAGATAAAATATTGACTGCAATCATGGCATAAAAAGAAAGATAAGAGTAAACGTCTAGAAGATGAGATTCTATCAATTCCTCTTGGTATTCCAAGAAGAACAACTGAATAAGATACTAAACAAAGACAGACCAAATCTTATTAAGTCCAAAGCACACCAAAATGCTGAATGTGCACCTCACATAATCATTACTTACCTGTGAGGACGTAACAACTGTGATACCCATGTCTTTTGCAAGCCGATAAAGTTGTTCTTCAACGTCAACACTTGTAGCACTACCAATTATTCAACAAAAAGGAAAGGAATGAGAAGCGAAGTATGAAAGACAAGATAACCGACAGACATGTATATAGAGTAGAAGGAAAAGGAAAAAGAGGAGCTATGGCACATACTTGGTGCATTCATCAAGGATGGCAAATTTAGGTTTGTGAAAAAATAAGCGTGCCTGTTAAAACATAAAGTATCATATCAGACAAGAAAACAAGGAAATCCTTAAGATAAGATAGAAAAAGTCTTTCTCAAGAAAATTTGAACTTTTGAAGATAACTTTTGCTTACCATTCCTAATCTCTGCTGTTCTCCGAGAGAGAGTGTGTCCTCCCAATTGAGATTAGCATCCCAACCACCTTCCTCCCTTTCCAAAAGATAACTTAACCGGACATTCTCCAGAATAGTTCTCAAACGCATGTCCAGAATGTTGGTGCTGTCGCCAAAATTTCCACCTAAGTTTGAACAGTTGAAATATTTAAAAAATGATGATATGATATTATCCTAGTCTCATCTTTTCACATCAAAGCCTAAAGATCATGAAAGTAAAAATACTACGATATCTACATAAGCAATAGAATTCAAAGTGATCCTGTCAAGGTGTTGAAAATCAGTCTCAGCTACATCATTCAACAGCTATGGAACACTAGAGTTTAACATCCTATAAAGGAAGACATATAGGGTTTCAGTATGTTTAATGCGTTCTGTGGTGATAAGATGGCAGTAATGCTATGTTGCATCGAGTACAACTTGATCATGAAAATGAAGTTAATAACCAGAAAACTAAATACACAACCATGACAGATGTATTAAAATGTGTAGAAAGAGAGAGAGAGAGAGAGAGAGAGAGAGAGAGAGAGATCAAATTTTTGCTGCAGCTGTTAATTAATTTTTCATTTTTATTGTCCTCAAACAAATAATTGATAACTTTACACAGAAAATAACATCTGATTTCTGATATGTTTCCTCTCACCTTGGCGGATTATAAATGTCAAATTTATATAGCACAACAAAAATATGGCAAATATCAATGTCTACATGGCTAATGAGCTCAACAAATGCTGGTATAAAAAGAAACTAACCTTCTTGATACAACTTCAATGCCCTCATCTCCGCCTCATCAAACGAGAGAGGATATATTATTTGATCCCTGAGTGTTCCCAAGCATGTGTAAGGTCGCTGAGGAACATAAAACACTCCGCAACCAGATCCAACGTCTCCATCAACTCTGTTAACATCTTGAGATGGTCTAGTGATTCTTCCACTCATGATGGGCCAAAGACCTCTAAGAACTCTAAACACAGAACTTTTTCCACTCCCGTTCGGACCTTTAAGAATTGCATTTTTCTAGTGTCAAATTTTCTAGCAAGATAAACAAATAGTCTGAAAACAGAGAGAGAGAGAGAATATACTAACCAGTAACAAGCAAGCTTTTCCCAGGTACTATATCACATGTTAATTTCCTAGCCAACAATTTCTGTGATGGGGTTATGATATCAACTTCAGAAAAGTTAATGGCGTCTTCGGATGGAAGACCTTCCCTCTCAGATGGTGATAAGTTACCAGCTTCAAAAGCCCCAGAATAACCAACCACTGCGTTGCAAATATATATGTAAGACAACTCACTATGAAATAGCAATCCCATTGGTATATCCATACAACAATAAAGAAATTGTAAATCTCTTGGGTTGACCCAAGTTGGGAGGGAGGTGGGGATCTTGGGTTGACCCAAGTTGAAAGAAAGGTGGGGTAATGGAAGCGAATAGCCTAGGTCAAGGGCTCCAACCTCAAACCCTTCCAATATATAAGATCAATTACTTAGGCTAGAATAAAGATGAAAGTTGCAATGGATAATTATACAAATTTATGAACACGGATGATAAACATTAATAGTACAAGGAGATGATGAAAAAATACTAGTATTTACAACTAAGAAACACTATTTAATCTCCCTAATCAGTAACGATACAAATCGATCTAAAAATGAAGGAACATATATGACTGAAAAGTTACAAAGAAAACAGTACCAGATTGTGCAGCGTCTAAAAGCTCTTCAAGTTCAAAAACCCTGTTGATGCCGCCAGAGAGTTCAAGGAATTTTCTATGCAATTCAAGAATGTCACCAAAAGCTAAAAAGCTTTGAGATACCACAGATGCCAAGAAACGCAATGCATGTGCCAGCTCACCTGCAATGATATGGATGTGAATGGCAAGGTAGAAGAATACTGTAACTGCATCACTATTATAAACTATGAATTTACCTTGAGTAGATATCAATGCTCGGTCTCCCTTGTGTTCAATGGCATATAGCAAGCTCAGTCCCCAAGTCACATTATGTGGGAGCTGTTTCGTGATAAAATCATCTAGAATACCAAATAACCATTGTTTCTTCAAAAGAGACGAGGAGTGATGGAGTAGCTCATTGAACTTTGATTCAACCATCTGTTACAGAAATGATAATTAGAGCGCTAAAAATATCAAACAAAAAAGTTGGACACATATTATCAACCCATCTCTGTCAATTTCAGGATTTAAGGCTCCAGTAACAAAAAAACTGCAATATGCATCAGTTCACGCAAAGAGGCTAGTAATACTAATTAACATCAAGCCCTATGTCCTTTACTATCATGTAGCATTGAATTTGTTGTGGAGACTATTTACACAGGTTATCTCCATGAATGTTACTTCATGAACAACAAAGAGTTGCAGGAAACCTGACATCTTAAAAGTGAAAAGAAATCAAATAGTTTCAAGAGTATTGAAAGTTAAGCGTGGAGTTTTGGCAGTGAGTGGGACATTTGGACATCTTATCCCTCTGGGAATCAGTGGAGGTTTTGCACTTGAAAGTTCTTTTTTTTTTTATCTACTGGGAATCGGCACAAAAAAAACATATATATTGTAGTTTTCTGTTCTTCTGTATGCCATTTGTGAAATTGTCTCTCGCACCATAACTTAGACCACTAAAGAACAGTAACATGATCAATATCAAAATATGTAAAACAAAGAAAAACACATAAATAAATATATAAAAAAATTTCATACAAAGTCATAATGAATATATGTATCAAAAAAAAAAAAAAAACGTAATGAATATATGAAGCTTACAGCTTTCTCTCTATAACCACCCCCAAAGAAAGCAACAGATTCAGCATGAGCACGCAGTCTTTCATGCATAAACCTAATGTACAAAATATATCAGGATTTATTATGATTTGCTTTATATCAACTATAGAGGAATCAGAAATTAAATTCACAATACCTAAAGGTTCCTTCAAGTTGTTGTTGTCGACTTGTCAGATCACCAAATTCAGGGGTAGCAGCCCTGAGCAAACCAAGACCCAGTAACATATACGCGTACAATATAATTACTCCTCTCTGACCAGTCAAAAGCTTCATTCTCCAGGTGAACCTAATAAATAACAGTGCATCAGATTAACAACACAAAGTACAATAGTTTACTATTTTATCTTAAAAATAACAGCTATTAATTTAAGAACCTAAGACAAAGTATGTCACAAAAAAATAATGCCTGGACATATTTATACAAGATTAGCCAAAAGTTATCTTACCAAAGAATGTCCACAGATGGCTTTACCAATCCAGTAACCAATCCCGACAAGTCAGAGGTTAACTTTTCAAGGTCCTGTGTAATTCTCTGATCTGCGTCTACGTCCTTGCTCGACATGTTGAATACCTACAATATTATGACATTAATTTGACACCATATATGGGCAAGCCATCTACTAAAGAAAGGAGAACTAGGACATTTTCTTTCAGAACTGTAGTTTTGTATAAGAAGCTTAATAAACAAGTAAATAAATGTAACACAACTTTTAGACTCAAAAAATGATATAGATGCAAGATAGTTTTTTAATTTCTTCTTCTTTTATTCTTTGGAATAGCAGGAGAATGAGAAAAGGATAATACAAAGCAGCAGAACAATCCACAGAAAAATCAAACAAGGCAGCTCGAAGCCTAGAACAGACTAAAAAGCTCAACTGTCACTAAAACAGCCTAGGCAAAGAACCCTAGACCAAATAGTTGGCAATCTAAAGTAAGAGAGGATAAAATGTAATCTTTAAATTTTCTTGCATAAGGATGCTAAGAACTTAACCCTATCAAAAGATGCAACAGAACTTTTAGCCGTGAGCTTAACAAATTTATCTAACAAAGGAGACTTACATAGTTAAATGATTAGAGAACATTACAAATCCCAACGGCAAAGCAAAAAAGAGAGAGCAAATGCTCTTGTATGGCTACCTTATAGAATGCATTATTTTTCAGGTAGTTTTTAAGTAAATGTTGAGTCAAACGAATCCTCCACCCAAGAGCCAACCTAGATTTTAGGTGCCTGCGAAACAAAAGACAATTAACATAACAGTAGAAACAAAAGGGATGAGAATAAAAATGTGAGACTTTAACAACTATGTATAATTATCATATAGAGATCTTTTGTTGAACAGACAAGTTACCTTAGAGAAGGTGCAATGAAAGAAGATGCTGCACTCTGAAGTACACTAACACCAATTAGATGAATAAAGGATGCCTTATCTTGTTCCAAAACAAATTTCACAGTGGTTCCTGCAAATGTTATCCACATCAATAACATGATGTCTTAAATCATCATATTCATGGCAGGATAGAGGAAATACCATTTAATGAGGCAATACGATCAGAAATCCATGTCCTCGATACTACGAGAAAAGCTACTGCAAGCAGTTGTGCTCCTTGTTTATCAACAACGGTAGGAATCTGCACAGCATATTGGATCAGAATTGAATACAGATACCGAACTTTGGGATCATAAAGATGGTGAGACTATAGTGCTCCATCAAGTGGATGATGAAGAATGGAAAATGCAGTTACAAACACATTGACACTATAGTGCCCCATCAGTTGTACTACAAACTGTCCAGGTAAGACTAATACAAATTGTGTCACATCCATCAAATAGTTTGCCATACATCAAACTTTTAGAAGGTTTCTTCTCAAATTTTACTGTAATAAGAGAAGACAGATCTTCCCACCAGATCCTGCTAAATTCATACAGAAATCATAGATTAATGGACATTTTGCAGAAACCTCAACAGCCAGCAACCAGTCCAAATAGCAAGCTATCACCAAGTCTTGGTTTGAAGAGGCTTTAGATATAAACTCTGGGTTTGAAGAGGCTTGAACAAAAAGACAAAATTAGGAAGATAAGTTTATGAGAAAAAGATTGGATTTCAAAAGTGTTCCACAAAAATGAGGCACAAGCAGGAAGTTCGAAGGAAAACGAGGGAAACGGAGAGGGGTAGTGATATAACTAATGGCAATGACAGACTGATATTGCAAGATCCCCACTTAAATCTAAATGTATGATGATTTATGTCATAATTTGGTTAAAAATCTAAAGACTTCAAGAACTGATCAATCATAATTTTGTCCGCCTTGTAAATTGCTTTTTATATAAATAAAAGTTGTTTCTTTTCAAAAACAAACGTAAATTTACATGTCAGATATAGATCTCAACCAAATTATCTTCAAGACTAATTCTATCCAGATATCCATAATTCAAGTGATATGCAAGGATTAGCCACCAGATGTATCTAATATACTCCCAAGCTTACTAAAACCGGGATCTAGACAAATTAAATTCCAACCAGACACTAGTTCATGGAAAATGGAGAATCCAGTTGAAGTGCAAGAGACTGACTGGCATGTGAAGTCCCACGATGAAACTATGTCAATACGAACCGCATAAGTTTAATTATCTGGATAGTAGGTAAAAGAAGGATCTGCCATTTTTCACTATAATGGTAGATGTGTGGTCGTCACATAGCATCCATCTCTGACATCACCAGAAATAATAGTATAAAGACTCACCAGTACTTTGAACATGGCAGCTGCTCTCAATGGTAGTGCTCTGGGAGTTCTTCGGAGCTGTGGGAAAGATGGAAGTGTAACATTATGCTCAGCAGAGGGAGAAACTGCTATCACGTCTGCAATGTATGACTGCGACTTTGAGTTTGAGATTGTAGAATCCTATAATAGACAGACAACCAAGTTAAGATTAAATTTTAAAAAAATATATATTAAAAAAAGAACATGCTATATATCAACAACCAAGATAAAATATATTCAGACCTTTTTGGTCGAGGCAAATGCTCTCTGAACAGTCATTGCATCACTCTGCCGGTTCGTTTCAGAAAGCTTCAACATACTTCTCCCACCTTCATTACGGACTAGAGAATCGTCCCTGGGTTTATCAAGTGAAAGCAATATTGTAATAACAAATGTTTACAGCCTTCAATATAAATACACACACACACACACATATATATATATATATAATTTAACAGAGGACTCCGGTGCAAGAGCAAAGCTTGTATACAAACCTTTTCTCATGAACACTCCAACCGCCTTCACCATCCAAGGACAACACAACATCATGAAATGCAACTAGTGCTGGACGATGCGAGATAGTAATGCATGATGTTCCCATTGCTCGAACTTTAGCACAAAATCGCTCCTCCATGTCTGTTGTGACAGCACTCGTGCACTCATCAAGAATTGCAAATTTAGGCTTATGATAGAAAAGTCTAGCCATCCCCAATCTTTGTTGCTCACCAAGAGATAATTCATCACCCCAATTTATCTCTTCCTCAGGTGGATAACGGTCCAATAAATACTGAAGGTCAACCTTCAAAGCAGAACACAATTATGTTCAAAACAACATTTCAGAAGAACCATACAGACATACTCATAGAGAAAAGATCAGGATAAAAAGAAAACACGTGAAACTGACATTTCTCAGTAGCTCTGCCATTTCTTCACGTGTAAGTGGTTTGACCTCTTGATCTGCAGTAAGAGGATAAATCAACTGGTCCCGAAGTGTTCCAACAGCTGTGTATGGTCTTTGTGGGACATAAAAAATTTCTTTGTTGAGATCGGTTCCAACACCAGGTTTCACAATATGGCCAGATACCAAGGGCCATAGGCCTCCTAAAACTCGGAAAAGTGAGCTCTTTCCACTTCCATTTGGACCTTCAGAGATTCAAATATATTACAGAATCAGTAATTAATCAATGAAAATATAAGTTATATATTCAATGTCATAATTAGAGAATCATTGTACACCAAAGCAGATTTAAATGTGCAATGTCATAATCAGCAAATACCTTGAACCCAGAAGCAAGCAAATTTTAAAGAAGAAAATTAAAAAGAAGTATACAAAAAGGAACACATGGAACCATGAATCCTAGAAAAAAAAAATGCACTTTGCAATTCTATTTCACCAGAAAATTGAACTAATTAGGATTCTATTATCTAAGATTTCGTAAACATGAACCAAATTTCGCCTAGAATTTAATTAGCAGACTATTTTCCCTAGTAAATCCCTAAAAGCAAGTGGCAAAGACACTAGAGAAGGACAAATCCCTAGGCCAAAGACACATGGGAGGATACAGCAGTCAGCCATATGGATAATTTTATCCCTAGTTGTGTTTATTGTAGAATATCAAATGACTACCAACGAACAAGCCCAAAAAATCACTACTCTTGGAGAAGTCCTCCGCGCCTAGAGAAGAATAAGATATAACCATTGTTTTTAAGAAGAACAAAAAAAATCAATCGAAGAAACCCAGTTTAAAGATGCATGAAAACAAATAAACAAAACAAGATAAACATCAACTAAATAAAATATTAGTTACCTGTAATCAAAAGATTAGATCCTGGTTCAACCCTAAGTGACAATTTATCCACCAAAACATTATCCGTGGGAGTAACAACCTGGAAAACAGCAACATTTTAAAAACAAAAGGAGCAGCGATATAAAACCAACAGGTAGAATGGTTAATAACTTATAGATACCTTGACCCCAGAAAATTCAATGTAATCAGCCTCACTAGAACAATTTTTACCCCCAGAATACTTGTTATCAGTAGCACTTAGCTCCTTTGATATGACCATTAATTCATGAATGCGATCAGCATAACCACTGTATAGCAAGACAATGGATAAAAAAATTATTACAAGGTGGGCACAGGTTTAACGATGATACGCAGACACACCAACAAATTTGTATATCCAATTCATAATACTAATAATTCAAATTTCTCCCTTACAAAAAGCAATGAGATAATTACCTGAGACGATTGAGTTTTCTCGAACTTGAAGCGAGAGTTCCCATAGACTGGAAAAGCGAAATTATAACACTGGTATGATATCTTAAATTGCTCAACATCTCTGCGCGGCCTAAAGTTGAAGTGTCAGGCCTCAAACTGCCCGAGAAAAAAGGCTCGATAATCAATATAACAGCAACTGTGGCACCGAGATACTTCAACAGGAAGTCTTGAATCATGCCAAACCACCAATGGTCATGAAGGACAACACGCAGATGCCCAACCAGCGTGTTGAACTTGTTCTGAATATGAGATTCTTCTCTACATTCTCCACCATAAAATGCCACACTTTCTGCATGAGTTCTTAATCGCGAATGGAGCTGCCGGTACTCCCCCTCCAATTGTTGTTCTTTGGACATTAATTTCCCAAAAGGAGGAGAGAAATTTCTTATCATTCCCCCTGCTCCCAAAACATATGCCTGAAAAATGACGTAATAGATTTAGCTGGCAAACTACAAAAAATAATAATAATTAAAACAAATATAAAAAAGATAAGACAGATTGCAGTGGTTCCTTCAAAGGTCAAGGACTTAGGTTAGTTGGTGGCGTATGGGAGGGTGAATCCATGTGAAAATGCTAAGTACAAAGCCAAACTCTTGCTCTCCTCCTCACTGGCTTGTAGCACCAAACTCTTAATTGATGCAAATAAGGACCCTAACAAAAATAAGCCTAGACTACAGCTGCCAGTCATTTTTGATATAAGAAATGCTGTAATCCCTAAAGTAAGCTGAAACAGAAGCCCATAAAGCTGTCATGGACGTCACTCTAACCCAATATTCCTCTAACCTTACTCCTCTGTACTCTTTTAAATCCTTCTATGTCTTTCCATCCAAAGCACCCAAATGACATGCTACAACCCAAGGGAACCTTGGCCTCTTTCCTGTCAAACAATAGGCTATGTTGTTCTATGTATTTTCTCTTCTAGGTAATTTCTGTGCCTTTAGCTCCTGCTGTTTTTTATTTATTTATTTATTTACATTTTCTGTTTATGTCGTATGCTGCTCATCTCTTTTGTGAGATTGTTTTCCATTTATTACTTGTGTCAACAAACTTTGGTTCGCCAAAAGGAAAAAAAGAGAGAACAATCACCACAGCCACCATGAATTCTTTACTACTTTTAAAGATTCACATAATAGTGCAATCAAGAAGGAGAAATTACCAATATCCAGAATATATATTTAGGACTGGCATAGGAACACAGCCGCCAGGAGTAAAGGAGACCATCGGTAACAGCTGTTAAATCATCTTGTACTATTTCACTCAACTCAGAACAGAACCTTGGTACATCACTTGCAATTCGCTGTTCCGGGTTAGTTATCCGACCATCAACATGTGACATCTTGTAGTATGCAATATTCTGACATTGAGTAAAATTAAAACACAGGATTAAAAAACATATAATATATAGTACTTGTCAAGGCAAATAATAATGCATTCTGTAAGCTGATTGTTAACCAATATCACTATTTTCTTGGTCAAGTGTAATTATAATTTCCTTTTATTTGTATGATCATATCAAACAGATAAGTCAAAGCATCTGACTAAAATATAGAGAATAAAAAATATCAATCTAATTCAAGTGAAAATGAAGGAATAATATAAATAAAACCCAACTACTTTGTCGTTTCCGTTTTCCATTTAAAAAGCTGTATCCCCAATCACAAGACAAAAAAAAATTCATGTTGAAAAGCGATGTCAACTTCAAGGTACAGTAAAGCATCTGAAAATCTATTTCTATATAAACAAATAAACCATCCTCAGAACCAAATAAAACCCCTGGAGTTCGCCTTCTTAGGATCAAAATCAAGATAACAAGATAGAGACATTATAATATCAAGCACAAAAACTCCGTTAGACACCGTAAATCATCTTTAAGTTACTTTAGAGAGCAAATATTAGAGCAGACAATAGTTATTGTCTACTACAACGAACAAGCTGTAAGGAATGAATGTCTGAACAATGCAAAATGAATTGCATTCTCTTGTGCCAGACATTAAACCACATGTGTGGAAGTTGATATGTCATTCAAATACTGGACACAAATAAATTGTGTCAGACTAATGATTAAATGCCACATTGTCAACTTATTTTTTTTAGATAGCCATTTAGTAAAAGGAAACATAGCCGTGTCCGTATGCTAAACTGAAAGAAACAAAAAACACAACACAGTATCATGAACAAATCAAACTTTAAGTAAAATTTACTATTCTTCTCGGTTTTAATAAATAAAACTACCTCAAAATAATGGGAATGGATACGTTTTGTCAATATTTTTCTGAACCGCAGACTTAAGGTCCCTGTTATGTACTTTGATGTTGAATGCATGGTTGAGGCAAGGAAACATAATAGAATATTCTCAGAAATCAGCCGAAAAAATAATGGAACACGCCGAAGAAAAGCTGCACGGAATAAAAACCCTTGGACTTTCGCAAGTCTGTTGCTCAAAGCAGTTCGCAACACCTGCAAGCATTTAAACTTCAGTTAATACAGCTACTCGAAGAATTGATGGATGTAGCTAACTTCATAGTTTTTTCTTCCTATAAGATCAACAAATTAAAATCTTCCTCTGCACCTTTTTAATGATTTTCCACTTCCCTCATTCCATGTATGCACACTGCCTTTGTGTGCAAGTTAGGCACATGGTATTAGGTTGTAAAAGGGAAAGGTTGTGTGAGAGGTGTGCATGTACACGTTAGGCA
The DNA here is from genome assembly GCA_963682095.1 of Potentilla sterilis. Lineage (NCBI taxonomy): Eukaryota > Viridiplantae > Streptophyta > Magnoliopsida > Rosales > Rosaceae > Potentilla > Potentilla sterilis. The sequence continues at coordinate 15,635,966 of OY821767.1, read as the reverse complement.
TGCTTGTAAGAATGCTTGCAGGTATAAAAATGTCTTAGGAAATTGACCATGTATCTAGAATCGTGTTAATGAACTTTCAGGGTTTTTTTTTTAATAATTCGGATACTTAAATATTCTGTAAGTCATACATTTGACTATGCTGTAATAATGAGGATCAACCTTATTGAGATTCCAATGCATGCAATATATGATTTTAGAAGTAATGCCCACAGAAATTCCTACATGGGATATCAAGATTACTGAGGGTATTACATACTCAGGATTTAGATTAACAGACAGTAATACCCACAAACAAAATAGAAAGAGCAAATCAAGAGTGAAAAACTAGTAAATCAGACAAATATAAAAAAAATCAGAAGCTTACCACTATTCCGACCAAAGATAAGAGATTTCTCACACCCATTTGGCCCATTTCAGATAAAAGAATTGCAGCAAGGACCTGAAGAGACTTCAACCCCCCTCTCTTTTGTGGAAGTTTCTTTTTCTTAAGATTCTTGGCCACAGCATTCTCTGTCTCTTTTTCATTCAGCCCATTATACTGACCAAAAGAAGTGTGCCTTTTATGGGTTAATCGTGATTGAACATACGCAGCAGCCCCACCAGCAACTACAATACCAGTGGCAAGTAGCAAGGTTTTCCTGTGCAGTAATAATATCAGCATAGTTACATGCCCCCTTGCAAACAGATGGACAGACAAAGACAAGCATGTCGTAAGACTAAAATAAACTTGGCCTACTCTAGTTTAGCAAACAGACTATTTAAATAGCAAAATTTTGAATGCATCATACTGTCATTTTACTAGATACATTACACTTTTATCCCAATCTGTCTCCGCTACCAAATGCAGGCAATTGAAGATAACTCAATGGAACAATACCATAGTCCAGATAATATTAATTTTCTCTCTGCATTTCTCTTTTTTTTTCCCCTCTATCTTGTGGTGATGCAGTGAGCATCTCCATCCCTATCGTATGAATTACTTTAATTTGGCTTGGATGGACTGTTTGAGCATGGACAAAGGAAGCACAGTCTACCCTGATTAAAAAAAAAAAGCAACTAAAGTCTACACTTTGTACAGGGAATGGAATCAAAGAAGCAACAACTGATGCAATTGAATATGCTTCTGGAATTCCCAATGCCAATTACCTTCATTTTAAGCGCTTTCAGCTTATTACTTAATTTATCATATGTAAGATATTTTGATACTCCATATCTAATAGAGCACAGTTATTCTCTTTCTGTTCTTATGAAGACCATCATATTTGTTTAAGGATCCTGAATTCAAAAACCACAAAAATAGTCCCTATGAGTTAAAAAGGATTTACCTTAGTCACTCTATCTGCAGACTAAGGTATATACTTTTTATCTCATACGGACTATTTTAGTTGTTTTTGAATTCAGGATCAGTAAACAAAATGAAGCTAGCCATGAAAACATCAAAACACCCCTTGCCATACATATGGACCAGCCTAGTATTCCAGTCACAATCAAAAAGGTCTACGAGATGAGGATATATTAGATGAAACTTGCACCAAAGCTCTTTTTTAGCACTTCTTTGAAAAAAATGGATGGCCACCTTACCAAACTGATGTACTGATACAACTTTTATATGCATTTTCTCTTTAATGTGGAATGATTATTTATTTAAAATGAATTGCATAAAAACTTTAGTTTGTTAATGTAATATTAAATACGACAATATTTTAAGATTTCAATCCAAAAGTGTGATCTCGTGTATATCATCAACAAAGATTTACATAAATTGAAGAGCACAAGAAAACTAATGCAATAAACCATATTCCAGTAAATTTTATAAAGTTTCATACTTACTACCTTCACAGAGGCCAATGATTTAGCTTAAAGAAACACCAAACACTCTTAATACGTAAAATGTTAACAGAGATAGATCAATACCTCCTTGATGCAACAAAACTCCGACCATGCTCAGTTAATTGTAACCCCTGAAGCGAAGGCATGGTTCACCTGTGAACCAGATTTACAAGCTACAGGCTAATGGTTCTTCCCTTGATCCTACATCTTCATTCATTAGTACTCCCCAAGGGCCGGTATCAACAACATCTTTCTCATTCAAGTTCTTGTTATGTTTTCCCCTTCTCACAGCTTCATTCAGAATTAGCAAGAAAACTGGCTGCAATTAAACTACGGAAATGACAGGCTTAGATGCCTAATCTGAGAGAAGAAAACATATATATGGCGTGAATGCGTGATGAACAATCTAACATTACAAAGCTTAGCCCAAGAACACTTGGTAGGAAGCAAACTATTGCAATAGAGACTTCATACAGTCAAGAGCTTAGGGTCAGTAAAAAGACTGTAACAAGAATGTGCAAACGACAACTTGAGGAACACACATTCAACCCTTTAGATTTCAATAAACTTGAACTTGAAGGGCATATCATTTGTTACCCAAATTGAGAAAGCAATTGCTGATTTTATTTACCGACTATCTAGAATTCAGACTCGACATACGAGCAATAAGGCAGTAGTCAAATTATGAATGAATGCTAGGCAAGGCTATCAAAGCATAAGAATTTCACTCTTGTCTTGTCAAATGTGATGGGCATTAACGAAACCATTGCTCTCTTATCCAATACTCTATAGTCAAAACTAAACGCTCTACCAGAAACCATTGAATCCAAACCCTAAATTGAAACCTCGATTAAACCCTAATACAATCCAAAAACATATTAGGTGAACGAAGAGGAGCAGATAAGTACCTGACCGCAAAAGCACAATAGTGGAATTGAAAAACTTGAGAGGAAAAGAAAGATTAACAACCATCTAGACTTTGGGTTTTCTCGAAACTCCCTCTTATCAATATCAGAAGCGTGACGTCAACACGTGCGAAGAGTTGTCCACCCTCGATGGGTCACTTCATTATTGCCTGACGGTTCGGGCCTATCCAAACCCGAAAATCAAACTTGTTTTCTTTTTTCTTTTTCTTTTTTTCTTTTTTTTCGTTACAAGCGGGACCCACCGAGAGAGACAAAGCCATTTGCCATTCCCCATTTCTTTTTCGGCGACTCTCAGACTCTCTCACTCTCACTCGCTTCATCTCAACTCCGATTCCGACCAAACTCACGAGGTAATCGAATCATCCGCTTGTTGTTTATGTCGTTTTTCGTTTCATCTAGGAATCGGTCGGCCGATCATTATGTCGTGTCCCAATTTCGGTATGTTTGTTCTGGTTCTGTGTTCGTCTTAGGTTGCTGTGTTCATACTCCACGGTGGCGTTTCGGATTTTCCTAGGATGGGAATTGCCTGAAATTTTGGAAATGTGAGTTTGATTTAAACCTGGTTTGTGTTTGGTAACGTTGTCGGTAACGAAGGTCGAGTCTCTGTGTTTTTTTCTATGTCGTCAACGAGGAACGTAGAAAATGTAGCTGAATTTAAACAACTGGTTCTATGAAATTCTCTGTCTCAGTCTCATGCTCAAAAAAAATGAAATCAAATTTCTGTGTCTGTGGAAATTTGTGATCGACTGTAAATACTGAGTCTTGGCTGCGAAAAGATAAAAGTAAGCTAATAGGTTTTGTGGTTCACTCATAAATAGGTGTTGTCTAAGGCCTACTGTGCTTATTGTTTTGGCAAAAACTAGTGGTCTGTTTCATTGAATGATTTGTTTACGGAGTTCGGCTGTGTAGGATATTAGAATCGATGAATGTCACAGGCAATTTGATTAGGGTTATTAGTTGCATTTTTTTTTTTAAATAAGGCACTGTTTTTGTTTTCTTTTTTTATTTATTGCTGTTGCTAAAAACAAAGAGCCTCTATGTTTTACGAATAGATGGAGGTCTGAAAATTGTCATAGATGTAATGGATAGATCAGAAAGTTGTAGTTTTTCTGCACTTTTATAAAATTCAGGTGACAAAGCAGAAGTTAAAATGGGTAGTGCCATGAGTTGTCTTTCATATGTAAAAATGAATTGCAGTGCATATCTAAGCACATAACCCACTTTTTTGTCTTATTTGTGTGGCGTTTGTCAATGATGAAACCCATTAAATTTAGACTTGAGTTGCATATATCGTCAACTTGAGAAGTGTACGTCTTTACACTTATGGAAGAAACTTCATTCTTCAATGTGAATATGTGATGATGAATGTGCCTTTGGTGAAAGCATGTCCTCAACTATTGGTAGCAGGTGCACCTAGCTAAACATAGTAACTTGCCTATATATATATATATATATATTGAAGTTGTAGATGAAGGTTTAGGTTATTAGATTTTTTTTTTATGAGATCGATTGCATGGACTTGTTGCGTAATAAGTTCCTAGACCAAGTTGAATAGTGAATGCATGGTTAGGACATTGATTTGGAAACTTGATTGGAGTTTTCAAGTTTCTGAATTTTCTTTTGTTTTGCATCTGCTTTCTCATGCACTGAAGTTGTGGGTGACTGGGGAAGCATAACAAGATTCTGCCATTTTCAGATGGCAGAGTGGGGTGTTCGTCGGCGAGTTGCATACCTTAAAGGAAACAATCATCAAGTTGCATCCAGCATCATTAATGAAGAAGAGGTAGAAGATGCCAAGTATGAAGTTTTAAGGGCAATGGCAGAGGATTCAAGTGATGAAGTTTTAAGCACTGTGAAAAGTGAACCTCTAGAGATCCCGGAACACAAAAGGAGGAAGTGCACTGACGGCAGATCCAAAGATGTACAGGTAACATTGCGAGCTGAGAAAAGGCAGCATGGGCGTGGGCCAATGAAGAGAAATGAGATCATAGGAGGAAGATGGAGTGTTGAGAGGTAAAATCTGTAAAAGCAATTTGTTGTTGTCTCTGCTGGTAGTGGCTTTATGGCCTGACTAATCAAATATATGTGCAGGTATAAGAGGGCAGAGCAAAGCCTGTTCAATATTTTGGAGGCTCAAGATGCAACTTTTACCCAACCAATTACTAGGACAGATCTGAGATTGGCAGCTCGTAGACAAATTGGTGACACTGGACTGATTGACCACCTACTGAAGCATATTGATGGTACAATTGGACCATGTGGGAGCAAGCGGCTTCGGCGGTGGTTCAACCACAATGGTGTAATGGAATATTGGTTGGAGAGTGCGGAATTGGCTGACATTCGGAAAGAGGCTGGGTTTCATCCTTATTGGTATCCACAAGGGTGTGGCCCCTCTGAGCATAATAATTCTTCTGGAGAACTGAGGCTATTCAAGGCAGAAGTGGATAAGATGAAAAGGTGGATTCATACTTCATAAAAAATAATGTGATTCATAAAACGCGTGTGTAATGTTAATATACATTTTTTGTGCTTTTAAAGTGATATGCAGGAGCTCCTGGTATCCAAGAAGCAAGAGAAAGATCAAACCAATATGATGGAGGATTTGGTGAAATGGAAGGCTCAAATTGAGGAAAGCTTGAAACTTAACCTAGGTTCTTGGAAGGGTATAGAGGTATGTCAACATTAAATTTATTATCACATATTCAAAGTCTTGTAAAGTCATTAAAAAAAAATAATCATAAAAAATAATAATAATTGATATATCTATGTTATATTTTTGTTTTTTGTTTTTCCATGTTCTCTGAAGTCTGGACTATATATGCTATTGGAACATTTCAGTGGGTGAATTGTTTCTGTTAATTGGCTTAATTGAATTTCTTTTTTTGTTCTGTTACAGGACAAGTTGGGTGAGTTCATGATATGGAAAGCTTCTGTTGAGCAACAAGTGGTGGAATTTTCAAATGCCACGAGAAATATGCAAGTAGAGAAGCAATACACTGCTACCAACCTTGTAGCTTCTGAGCGATGGGAAGAGTGGTTGGATAGCAACAATGTGGATAATTTCCAGGGAAATGAAGTTGTACCTTGGTTTGAGAGTACCATTCCGGTTAATATTGGAGAGGAAGTTATGATCCAACATCCGCACTCAGCCCCACCAGATGGATCAAAGACTGGTGATAGCTCATCTCAGGACCGTATTTTCACTGCAGAGGAAATGGTTGAACTGGAGAGGTAATGAAATAAACATGATAAAACACAACTGATGCCTTTTTATAATAAAACTGAAATGTGCTCTCACTCTGCTACCAGGGAGAGAGATGTGCCTCTGGAATGGGAGACGCAGACCAATCAACAAGCTAATGTGACTCCAAATTCTTCTGCTACTGCTAGTTCGAAGTCAGATGTTGATAATCTGCATCTGTTTCAGGTGATGTTTACGATAACTGGGCAAGGTTGATTTGTGTAGAAATGCAATCATACATTGTTTGGAATTAATTCCAAGTTTTATTGGATAACTTATGTATCCCTACTAAAAAGCTCCTTTCTTGACAGGAAATGTTTCAGGAGTTGTTTAGCTGGAAATCTCAAATGGAGCAGAAAGTAAGCGAGTTATCAAATTCTCTGAGTGCCCTCGAGCAAACATCAAAACTATCGGCTCCAGCCTTCCAGCTGCCAGAAGACGGGAATCTGAGTATGGACTGTAATCCATGTTACAAGTTTTAGAAGAGCCTTAGTTCACATTAGACTAGCACCAGAAGATTTAGATTTTGTATAGCGTTTAAAAGCTGATGCCTGAAGATCCAGTCCAACTACCAAACCTGTGAAAGACCTATTTTAACTCTTCATGTCAATCCCATACCCTCGAGCATTTTGTTTTAGTTAGTGACTGAACTTGAATGTGGATATACCACAGAATGGTCTGTGAGGATGCTACAAGAGAATTGACTGACTGGTGGATATACTTTTGTAAGGGGCAAGTAGTTATGAAAAATGGTATGAAACATTTATGTGCTCATTGAGTTATTTAGCGGTAGAACTTTTGTAAGGGTCAAGTAGTTATGACAAATGGTATGAAGTATATATGTTCTCATTGAGTTCTTAAGCCGTTTTTACGATCTGCTTCCTTATTCGAGAAGTTATGTTGGTTTTGATTGGTAGAAAAATTATATGGTTGAAATTGTTGATAGCATGCAACAGCTGAAATGGTTTGGATTGGTGGTGCCATCTTATGACCTTGACATAGGAGGTAAACAAAACTCTTCCTCTACCATGCAAATTTCTACTGTTACAACAAACAACACTTATCCCTATAATGAACTCCCTAAAAACTCTTGCAATTACAGACCCTTAAAGATTCTGATATGATCTTCAAATGTCTGCATGGCTGATCATGGGAATAGGTGAGTGGAAAGCCTCAAAGATTCTCATATGATCTTCAAATGTCTCTGCATGGCTGATCATGGGAATAGGTGAGTGGAAAGACCAGAGATATTGGTGTCACCTTGTAGAGATAATTTGCGGTCGAAATTCCTTACCTATATCCGGAGGGTTTTAAGTCGAAGCCAGACTCATGTAATAAGCACCTAAGCTTCATGAAATCGGGTACCGGTACGTAGAAGTGAAACGTTTGGAAACACGGAAACGTTTTTTTTTTTTTTTTAAAAACATTGGAAACGGATGCATTTTGGAAGCGTCGAAATAAAATAATATATATATTGTTGTAGAATAATCGGAATTGGTCTACTCATTTCATTGATAATCCCCTTTATATAAGGTGAGTATTACAACGGTAATAGTAAATACATTAATGACAATAATAACTACATAATTACCTCTCGTCAGTTACATTGACGAAGACACATAATGTGTTTTTCCTTTAACACTCCCCCTTGTGCCGAGTCAGAGGTGAAATGGTGCATGTGGTGTTGCCTCATTAAAAACTTTGCCAAGTAACAAAAACCCAATGGGAGAAAATAAAACTTTGATCGAAGAAGAAAAAGAGCACAACACACCTATTACATTTGAAAACAACGTGTATGTGCTAGACTCCCCCTGATGTCTGCACCTCCCCCTGATTTTTACATTAATTATGGGATTCTCCCTGATTCTTTCATTTGATCAAGGGAGCTCTAGTAACATTAGCATAGTTATACATTTTCACATGTTTTTCCAAATATAACTTTGAGCAATGATTTAGTAACTAAATCTTGTCAAATCGTCCTCAGATCTAACTTGATTTACTTTGATCTTGAGGATAAGGTTGTTCATATACCAAACGCATAGGTTCATATTGAACATCAAGTTCACTCGTGGTATGACCTTCATATAACAAAATAGTCATAATTTCGTCTAGAGTATGGGTGAACCATTAAGAGATTTGAAATTGATATGTAATAACAGATTTTCTTATCTCACCTTTAATGCGTTTTTCTTTACGCATAGTTAGCTATGACGTGGATAATTTCTTTATCATGTCACATTCTATGTAGAGATTGAATAAACCCAAATCTTTCATATCTTTGAGTATTTGAAAGAACCATTTGCGTTGCGTGGGAGCAGAGCTAAACGTAGCTTTACAAATTTTCATCGAATGAGAGGTCGAGTCTTACATACTATGTTTAAGTACAATCATGCGTCATTGCACTTGTATAGGAATTTCATTTCCCAACACTTCTTCGTCATCTTCCTTTAGATGAAAAACGGATCTATTGTTAGAGTAAAGACTTCGACTGATCATGGGAGTATATGTAGGCCTCACTTTATTCTTTAGAGTGCCTAAGCCGATTGATGTATGGTCACCATCATTACAGTCATTGCGTTTCATTTCAAGACTGTGTATTCCCAAGATCTTTTCATTCTTAACTTAGGATTTACAATACATAGAGTATATCTTAATTCATTGAGAGTCTGTTTATATCCATAATGAGCACGCAAGGGCATAATTCACCAATCTCTTCCCAATCAAGTAGTCACTTTAGTGAACATTTCAATTTCTTTTGCAAACGCACTTATGTGATCTAGTGCAACTTGATTTGGGTGGATGAAGTCCGTTTAGGATCCTCATGTATATCTCTTAATTTAGATCCCCATAGAGATATATGTTTTGATCACTTTTAGTAAGCTGCATGTTCAGTTTTTCAGAAACTACCAAACTGACAAGGTAGTTGAGTGCAATGACATCCATTACGAGAGATTGTCTCATCGTAGTCCATTACGAGAGAATATCTCCTCGTAGTCGATTCCAGTGCGTTTTTGAGAGACTTTGCACCATAAGGTGAGCTTACATACTCTTATTCTCATTACGCATTCAAACAAAGATATATTTGATAGGGTTTATATTTGCGGTGTCGGCGTCACCTGTCCAAATACCTATCTCTTTGTTTATACTGGATCGTTTCTTTCCATTAAGCCAGTTTACTAAGTTGACAATTTTCAACGAAGTATGGTTCGATAGTAGACTCATTATTCCACGTCCTCATGCACACTAGTGTAATGTGTTTGTAGAGATCTCTATACTTTAAGGATTGGTTCTAACATTTGAGGCGTCCCCCAATGATAACCACAATCCATAAATATTCTCATGAGACGGATTTGAGTATCACTGATCAATAGATCAGGTTGTGCCAAACTTGTTTTCTTCCTTTACACAAGTATGTATCGAACCTAAGGTGGCTTCCCCCTCTTCCTTGGAGAGCCACGGCCTGTGACACCATTTATGCCACTTATGGCGTCACCATGCCACCATCCATGGTGGTAGTGTAATACCCAATTCTTCTTGGGTGGAACCATGTCCTTTTGATAAAACACAATCCTTGCAGGTATATTTGCAGCAAGTTTATATGATCTCGTTACTTTAATGTATAAGACATCTGTACACTTTACTTTGTGTGATTTTGGGGATCGAGATGAGACACAGTGGGGACAAACCACGACAATTCCTGTCGTTCCACTTGAACATGCTTGTTCTTATCTCCCCCTAACGACGGGAAGACTGTCCATCAAAGTGACACACCGCAAATTTTGCGGTGATGAGATCTCCTGTCAAGGTTTCGACATAGCGGACTATAGCTGGAGGTTCATATCCAGCATAAATATTTATTCATCTCAAGTAACCCATCATTGTGCGCTGTGGCGGCGCAATTTTGGCACATAAAACATTTAATGGAGCTCAAGGATTGTAGATCCGTGTCAATCCAAAAGAGCTCAAGGATTACAAGTTCGTTTGAAATCCTTTAAAATCCTCACACATAGTCACTAGCTATGGTGTAAATTGGTTCAATGATGATGGTCATAGATGAAAAAGTAACGCTGCATGCAAAAATTGCATAACCCAAAACGGAAGTATTGGTGTGCTTTACCAATATTAAGACTATTATTGTAGTCCTTTTCCGTGAGACCAATTGGGTTTTTATATAGGAATATGATGTCCATTACAAATGCCATATAATAAGCCATAAAATCATCACACCTACGGAAATTAACCCGGCCTAGGTGCTTTGACTTTCTAGCATAAGCAACATAAATTTTAATTGTGGATGGTGTCATGACACGTGACCAGCGTATCGACACAACAACCAACACCATAAAATATCTAAGGTGTCCGCAAGTTGGTTGAATAAATCCACTGAATCCTCTTTGAATTCAATATAAGAATATAATGAGAATACATGTGTCCTTTGCATATGATGGTGTCAATCATAAATTTTTACGAGTTGGTTTTGAATGATATATTTTTATTCAAAAAATCACGATGGATGTCAGAAGCATAATAGGATATAAGTGCATATACTTTTGCATCAAATATATTATCATATCACCTTAGGGGAATGGTGGAATTTAAGGATTGAACACACGTCTTCAACCCTATATGGATTGTCTCGAAACAATATTTGAGGATAAAATGTTCTTTGATCGTCCTCAGTTTCGTGTGTGAACCATATTCTTCTGGTGTTTGCTTCTATTCATCCAAAATATGGGTGTCCATAGTAACTTCTTTAATGTTCGGATCACCAGATCAAAGCCAATGTATGTCAGATTTCCAAATATATCATTTTCTTTTGACTTTGGGTTCAATTAGCGGTTACATATAACTCACTAAGTTGACATATAAACTTCTCTAATACTCGTTTACATCCACAGTCATTAGAGGTAATGCAAAGGAGCTCAGATGAAATTCTCATCTATGTCCTTATTACATGAACATCGTGGAAAAAATTTCTTTAAAATGTGGAACAAATTCAATTTTCTTTATCGCATAAATTGTCAATTTGACATATGCTCAATATATACATCGAAACGTAACTCAAGTTCTTTAGAGTAAATCGATGGGAATTGTAATAAAAAGGTATTGTAATCCCAGTTAGGTGATAGGAACACAATGTGCGATGATATTAATGTGTTTTTACCCTCGTTTATGCTTTGTTTAACCCTTATTTATCTAAGATTGAGTCATAATTTAGTTTAGTGTCAATTTGGTAGAGTTTTTATCAAATGAGCTTTAGAATCCGAAAAATGACTACGTTTGAGAAATCTGGAAAATAATATAAGTTGTATTTTTCGTGATTCTGAGATGAGTAAAAATGCGATCTATCCTTGTCCGAATTTGTTGAAATTTGGTGTGCTTAATATTCATATACTGAGGAATGTTGTGTTAAAATTTCAGATCAATCGGAGTTCGGGAAGTCACCCAAAAGATGGCTGCAAAACAGCAGTTCGAGCAAACCAATCCAGGGACTTCCAGGATTTTCCTGGGACTGTGTCCCAACTTCGAAAAATCATTCCCGACGACTCACAAGGAATTTGATCGAACTGTTTTATATAGAGGTAACTATGTGTGTCTAGTTTATCTGAGACTTAGAATCGCATCAATCGGAGCTCCGAGGAGGGAGATACGCCGGAGTTACTACATCAACATCAAATCTGCCGATTCCAGGAACCTACTGCCCCCTTTTTGTGCTTTCTGTTTTTGATGGACCAAATGGTGCACAAATGCATTTATGAAGATGGTTCAAGCTTAAAGAAGGGAAGAGGAAGACACTGAGCTAAGGCATTGAAGAAAAATATGAAGAACGAAGTTCTCCTAGTCAAGCTAGGAGAAGCTGCCGAAATAAGGCAGATTAGTGCCACTTTGAAGAGGTGCCAGTTCTGGGCATTTTCCGATGGACCAAACTCAGTTTTTGGAGATGTCAAGACCACATATGAAGTCCATGAAGATGTAAAGCCCAGGCCTTGAAGAAAAATCAGAAAAAGAAAACCTAATTAAAGGAAGGTTTCAAAACCTTATTCTAATAGGTTTTGTGAATCCCTTTTGCATCTAGGGTTTTGCCGGCAGCCTCCTATATATATAACCTCATCTTTTCATTCTAAAAATCATCTCATCTCAAGCTTAAACACAAGACCTAAACTCTACCAAATTCTCCCCAAAAATCCTATACAAACCCTAAACCGAAAATCCCCTCCACTCCAACCAAGTTCCTGCCGACTTGGAAACTGCCTTGCTGCTGAGCCATCTCTTGCCGTGCAGCAGCCGCCACCGATCACCACAAGCCGCCGGATCCACACGACGTGAAGCTCTCAAGGTGTCACAAAGTGTGATCCACTCCCCTCTTTCGGTTTTGTACTCTTTGTGTAGCTATGCTTAGTTTTGTCTATGAGACTTGCATGTATTTTTGGTTTTGGATTATATGTCTATGTATGAACCAAATTGGAGATTGGTTTTATAATTTTTATGTTGATGATTTGTTTGATTCGATGTTTAGACTTGGGTTTAAATTTCAGCAACAATGAATTTGCATGTTAATTTGTAATATAAAACTTGTAAGATGAATACACTAGATAATTAGGACAGTGGTGTTGATGCATGTTGAGAATTTAAACCGGTTAGACCTAAGGTGAGGGCTTATAATCGATGCTTAGTGTTGTCTTTGAACATGATCTAAGTATTATGTTTAATTTGCTTGAGTTATAATGAACTAAGTAGACGTATGATCACTTTGATTTGTTATGCTCACCTAGAGTGGTTAACCTTAGGACTTGCATGTTAAATGAGAAGATTGACGACCTTACTTATTTGCTTCTCTTCAACTATAGACTTTTGAGCTTCAATGCTATGACTTGTATAAGGTAGCATAACTTTTAGGATCACCATGCGAATAGCTCGATCTTAAAACATAAGAAAAAGTCTCTCAACTAGGTAAAATCGGAAACGTTCTAGTTGTAGGTTGAAACTTGTTTGAATTCAATGCATGCTAAATACTTGTTTCTTACTTTCTTTTGTGTGGATCTTATACGTTAAAAGAGTTGAATGTTAATTGTTTTGTGAGAGATGATGATCACTTGTATATAGTAATTTAGGACTTTTAAATTTCTGTTTTTATGCATATGTTAGCTAGAGGCAGCAATAAGCTGCCGGATCTAGGTTGATTTGTGTACATATTCGTGTGTTTTGTGCTATTTTGCCGTGTCTAGTTCTAGGGCAGCCTTAGGGCTGCCGACACCTACACCCCCATTGTGTGATTTGTGACATGTTCATATGTAAATAAAATGTATATTTGTGTGAATAATTTGACTAACAATCTCATATTTCAGGTACCCTTAATCCCCGGCCTAGAACGATCCCTACTTATGTCTATACTACTAACGATTGTAGGGTTATTATTGTGTGTGAGCTTAGGCTCCCATCAATTTTTGGCGCCGTTGCCGGGGATTATAAAAGCTTGATTTGCGTTATTGTTGTGTATATATGTTGCTGAAAATTTTTGTTGTAAAGTTGTAAAGTTGTAATCTTTAGTTTTATTTTGGGATTTTGTAAAGTAGAAATATGCTTCAGCATGTAGAGTTTAAATTTTGGAAGTTGCATGATGTATATTGATGTATGCTTGTGATCACTTAGTTTAATTTCTAGGAAGTTGATAGTGTTGTGTATGTTTGAGTTTATTGTAGTTTCTAAAGTGTAACATGTAGGTGAAGCCTCTTTTGTTGATCTTAACCTAAACCCTTCATACGAATGATGCCTTGTTAGATCCGTCTTTTATGTAGACTGGGAAACGTGGGATACTTCCCCCCCACGCATACGAGCGATAACTTGGCAGACCCATTTTTATGAGGTTGAGGGCGGTTTTGATCAACACTTGAGACCGCTAGGGTTCCGTTGTTTGTTTTACAAAGTATGGGGAAGTTATTATCATAGATATGGTTCTCAGGTTTGTCTAACTGGATCTCAAGGCCCACAGACTGATGTTCATTCTCGGTGAGTGAGTTGATAGGGGGTTCGCCCTCCGTGGTGTCCAACAACGAGTCCTGCCTGGTTCCTGTAGGGGGTTCGCCCTCCGTGATTTTAATGACCTTTGAAACGTAAAATCCGCACGACCTAGTCGACAGCTTGTGCCGAAGCATCACCTCACTTTAGACGCTAGAAGATAACTTGACATATGTGACCTATTTTCTTCAAAAGATAAAACAAGTTGTGTGGTTCAAACTCTTGAGGTATATCGGGAAAAGCATGATACTACCGGGGGCTGTATCAGTCCATTGCACCGTTATCTCCTCTGCTCCACGTACTTCGAGAGTTAGAACAAAAAATTTAAAAGAAATTAGACTTAGCAATTACATGATCATGAACGTTTCAATTTTTCATCTCCTATTGCCGAAATATGTTGATACTTTGCCGATTGTGAATATGTGTGTGCCATTGTTTGAAAGATGTTGTGTAATCGCCAATGCCGTGGCTTGTAATGATGTATATTCTTGCTTCATATTTCTTTACGATGTTCTAACTTGTTTAAATGTTGCAAATTTCAGAAATAATGCATGTCCGAATCTACCACTTGGACAAGAGATCTTCAAGGCCGATTGCAACGTTTAGATCAAGAACTCGCCATTGCTCAGTTTGTGCCATTACCGCCATCGTCACCAACCAGTTCATCAGTACCATCACCAACCTTGCCGTCCTCACCTTCATCGCCGTCCAGATTGCCATCATTGTCGCCAGGTTCTACAAGTTTGCTGAGCTCCCCTTCTATTGTTTCGTCATCGTGTGATCTTGGAAATCCAGAGTTTGAGGCCTTTGCCGAATCAGAAGAAGAAGAAGAAGAGATTATGACTTCAATCCGATCACAGAATGGTCATGTTGCTGGAGCTGGAGTTGCTCCTTCTAATATCACTTATCCTCCCTTGGAAGCTGATAAGATGGGAGAGATTGAATTGAGGAGTGGATTCCTCCATAAGCTGAAATTTTTTGTATGGGATGCCAAGTGAGGACCCTAACAAACATCTACAGTGGTTTAACTTCACCACGGAATCTATGTGTCCGAGAGGGACCTATTTGCAACACTTCAAGATGAAGGCTTTTCCGTTCTCATTGGAAGATCAAGCGAAGGAGTGGTTGTTTGAGGTGCCTAATGGTCGCATCATTTCGTGGAATTCTATGATGGATGAGTTCTTGCTCAAGTACTTCCCTGCTTCACGTATCACTGATCTGAGGAAGCAAATTACTAGTGTGAAGCAAGCCGGAGATGAGACTTTCTTCGACTACTACAAGAGGTTTAAGTCCCTAGTTTCTTTGTGTCCATCGCATGGCATTAGCGATGGGCTCTTGTTGCAATATTTCTATGAGGGATTGCGTGTCATGGAGAGAGAGTTTCTTGACTCGGCCGCGGGAGGTAGCTTTTTAGAGTTGAATGCCGGTGCGGCAAGAAGATTGTTGGAAGTTCGTGCCTTGAATAACCAACAATTTGGTATGGCACGTAGCAATGTGCAAAGGAGTGAGAAAGTGCATGAGACCTCTTCGAGCTCAAAGCTAGAGGAGAAAGTTGACAAGCTTACCGACTTGGTGAGCAATTTGATGAAGAAGCGTGCCATTGTTTGTGGTATTTGCACCGAGGGCCATGAGACCGAGCAATGCCCTCAATTTGGATTGAATGAGGGAGTAGAAGAGTGCAATGCTATTGGCTTTCAAGGAGGTCAACGGTTTGGGAACTTTAACCCAAGGTTCAATGATCACCCTAACTTTCGATGGGCGAACAATGATAACGTGCTTAGGGCACCAATGCAGCCAAATCAAGGGGCTGCCGCACCCTACCAACCAAGAGCACCATTTGTGCCAAGGCAGCCATACCAAGCCCATCAAGGACTGCCAAACCATACCACAAACCAGTCATTGCCGAACCAACATCAAGGAGCAACAAGCAACCCCAATTACGAAGCATTAATTCAATCTCTTTCGAGTGCTACTCAAGCATTACTTGCGGGACAACAGACTCACTAGAAGGATATTGGGGAACTCAAAACCTAAATGGGGCAAGTCGTGGATTTTATGGGAAAGTTTACCGAGCAAGGGAAGTTGCCGGGAGGAGTTGTGAAGAATCCAAGGAATGAGCAAGCTCAGGCCATAGTTACTCGAAGTGGTAAAACTTTAATCGAGCCACAAGCTATGGAGGAGAGGAAGAAAGTTGCCGGCAGCAACATGGCTACCGAGCAAACTATTGGAGAAGCTGCCGGAGGCAATCTTGCTGCCGAGCAGCAGAAGGCTGCAGCCGAGCCACTGCTCATAACGGCGGTGCAGCCAGAGGTGCAAGATAAAGCTGTCGATGGGGCAGCAACCGAGAGGAAGAAGGACAAGAGGCCAAGCCGAGACATAAGTAAGAACAGCTTGGAGCGAGATCCCGCAACTTCAAACAAAGAGTTGTTGCCGTGCATACCAACAAAGGAAGGTGTGTCTAACTTATGTATGCCCTTCCCTTCACGCTTTGCAAAGTCTAAAAAGGAGAAATCCGATGAAGAAGTGTTGGAGGTATTTCGGAAGGTTGAAGTGAATATTCCATTATTGGAATGTATTAGACAAGTCCCTAGATATGCAAAGTTTCTTAAGGAGCTATGCACTACACGAAGACACACAAGGGAGACACAAGTGGTACGAATGAGCGAGACGGTATCGGCCGTTATCCAAAGGAAGCTACCACCAAAGATGAAGGATCCCGGAAGCTTCAATGTTGCATGTGTGATTGGCAACACTAAGTTTGAGGAAGTTATGTTGGATTTGGGAGCGTCGATTAATGTGATGCCACTCAATGTTTATGAAACGTTGAACCTTGGACCTCTCAAGAAGGATAATGTAATTATACAGCTAGCGGATCGTTCTAACAAGTATCCGGAAGGCTATGTGGAGGATGTGCTTGTGCAAGTTAATGAATTGATCTTTCCGGCCGATTTCTATGTCATTGAGATGGAGGATTCGCCGGAGCAATGCACACAACTATTGCTTGGCCGGCCATTCATGAGGACGGCGAGAACCAAGATTGATGTTGCCGCGGGCAACTTAACAATGGAATTTGATGGTGAAGTTATTAAGTTTAATGTTTTTAAAGCCATGAAGTTCCCAATTGCTAGGGAAGAAGAGTGCCGATTTTTGGATGTTATTGAAGAGGCCGAGCAGGTCATGTCGGCTACCCTTGATGCATAGCAATTAGCCATTGAGCATGGGGTTGGATTTGACAAGAAGGGAGAGCGAGTCACGCACGAGAAGGAGGGAGATGTTGTTGCCGAGCAAGGAATGGTGCCGAGCATAATGGCGCCATATCTTATGTTTGCCGAGCCAAGTTTGAAGAGGGTGGTTGCCGAGCTTGATGCAGCCCCAATCTATGGAAAGAACTCGTTTTTGTCAATTCCAAATGCCACAAACAAATTTCGCCCAAGTGTGGAAGAGGCCCCAAAGTTAGAACTCAAAGAACTCCCTAGTACTTTGAAGTATGTTTATCTTGGAAAGGAAGATACTTTACCGGTTATCGTGTCTTCATCGCTTAATGAGAAGCAAGAAGAAGAATTAGTACGTGTGCTTAAGAAGCATAAGACCGCAATAGGTTGGACCTTAGCGGATATCAAGGGAATAAGCCCTACAACATGTGTTCATCGGATATTGCTTGAAGAAGGAGCAAAGCCTACAAGAGAGGGACAACGTCGACTACAACCCCCAATGATGAAAGTAGTGAAATATGAGATTATCAAGCTACTCGATTGTGGAGTCATCTACCCTATTTCGGATAGCAAGTGGGTCTCACCGGTGCAAGTAGTGCCAAAGAAGAGTGGTGTAACGGTTGTAAAGAATGAGAAGAATGAGCTTGTGCCACAAAGGTTGGTAACTGGTCATCGCATGTGTATCGATTATAGGAAACTCAATGCAACAACGAGGAAGGATCACATGCCCTTGCCATTCATGGATCAAATGTTGGAGAGACTAGCCGGTCACAAGTTCTATTGTTTTCTTGATGGCTATAGGGGATACAACCAAATTGCCATACACCCGGATGACCAAGAGAAGACTACTTTCACATGTCCATTTGGTACTTTTGCTTATAGGAGGATGCCATTCGGACTATGCAATGCACCCGGTACGTTTCAAAGATGCATGTACAACATCTTCTCCAACTTTATTGAGAATAAGATCGAAGTCTTCATGGATGATTTTAGCGTTTATGGACGCAACTTCGACACATGTTTGAAGAATTTGGAGGAGATACTTGAGAGGTGTATAGAGACCAATCTTGTGTTAAATTGGGAGAAGTGTCACTTTATGGTAAACCAGGGTATTGTGCTAGGCCATATTATATCTGAGGAAGGGATCCAAGTCGACAAAGCCAAAGTTGAGTTGATTCAACACTTGCCAAGCCCAAGGTGTGTTAGAGATGTGAGAAGTTTTCTTGGCCATGCGGGGTTCTATCGAAGATTTATCAAAGAATTCTCTTCAATTGCAAAGCCATTGAGCAACTTGTTACAAAAAGAGGTGACGTTTGAGTGGTCGGATGCATGTGAGGCAAGTTTTTGCCGATTAAAGCAACTATTATGTACGGCGCCGGTCCTTGTATCCCCTAATTGGGACGAGCCATTTGAGTTGATGTGTGATGCTAGTGATTATGCACTTGGAGCGGTACTTGGACAACGAATTGAGAAGAAGCCATGCGCCATTTACTATGCTTCGAGGACCCTTAATGATGCTCAACTCAACTACACCACAACGGAGAAGGAACTCTTGGCGGTAATTTTTGCTTTGGAAAAGTTCGCTCATATCTTTTGAATTCCAAAGTCATTGTTTATAGTGATCATGCCGCCTTAAGGTATCTTATGACAAAGAAAGATGCAAAGCCAAGGCTCATACGTTGGATTCTTTTGCTACAAGAGTTCGACATCGAAATAAGAGACAAGAAGGGAAGTGATAATGTTGTTGCCGACCACTTGAGTAGAATTCTCAAGGAGGAGGATCGGTTGCCCTTAGTAGAGAACTTTCCGGATGAGCAACTATTTCAGATTGATGCAACAAGTGAACCTTGGTACGCCGATATTGCCAATTATCTTGCAACTCGTCAACTTCCAAGTGATATGCCGAGCCATATCAAGAATAGGATCAAGAAACAAGCTCGACACTTCTTTTGGGATGAGCCATATTTGTGGAAGCAATGTAGCGATCAAGTGGTAAGACGTTGTGTTCCGAAAGAAGAGCATCAATCCATTCTTTCTTTTTGTCACTCCGAGGCATGTGGTGGTCACTTTGGACCAAAGAGGACGGCATTGAAGGTACTTGAGTGTGGATTCTTTTGGCCAACTTTGTTCAAAGATTCATACACGGCGTGTACAACTTGTGATCGGTGTCAACGAACCGGCAACATTGGAGATAGAGACCAAATGCCACTCACCCCTATCATTGAGGTAGAAATTTTTGATCTTTGGGGCATCGACTTCATGGGACCATTTCCTTCTAGTAAGGGCTTTCTCTACATATTGCTTGCGGTTGATTATGTGTCAAAGTGGATCGAAGCAAAGGCTACACGCACCAACGATGCCAATGTAATTTTCTAAGTGTGGGGTGGGATAACGTATTCCGTTTATGTTTTCGTGTGCTTAGTTAGAAAAGAAAATTTCAGAAAATTGTTCCACAAAAATAGAGTGTTTAAATTTGTTTGTTTTGAGTCTTAGGATGCCCCTAATATGTCAATGATGTTTTTCTCCTCTTTGCATACATAGATGATAGTTGTGCATACAATTAAAATTGTGAGTTTCATGGATTATGTGCATTGGTAGGAGCATGTAGGACTTGTTGATTACGAAGCATGCATGTTTTAGCTAGTTTGTTTCCATAATAACCTTGTGAGCTTTATAGCCAAACTGCTTTCTTCATGAGTGATAAATTGAAAATTTCGAGCATGCTAATATGTGAACCTCATAATTTTTTGATTATTCGATGACTATATGCAATAGCTTTTCATGGACTCTAGAAGTGCTAGAACTCGCTCTTTTGATTTTTGAAACTTGATAGTCATGAAAATTGCCTTGATTTTGAAAAGGGTTGAAGACGTTATATTAGGATCACCACCATTGCCAAATAAAGCATGTGCCCTATTTGTGCCCGTCGTGGGACTCCTTAGAAAACCCCTTTGAGCCTACGTTGAGCCTTTTCTTTCATCACCCTTATTAAAATTCCTATGCTTAGAATAGTTATATCTTGACCCTTGTCCTCGCGAGACTTGGCAAAAGTTTGAAATCGATTTGGAGGTTTGATGTAGAGTGATGTCATGAAACAAGTGTGGGGTGGACTTAGCTAGAAATTGTGTGAAAAATGTGTATGCCGTGCCTAGCAAAAGTGAAAAATATGTAAACGGACAGAAAAGAAAAGAAAAGAAAAACATAAAGTCTGAAAGAAAAAGAAAAGAAGCTGGGCACGGTTGTGATTGAAAAATTTGCTAAGTCCTATCCTTGAATAAATGTTGTGAGCTTGGAGTTTCGTTCGTATTGGAAGGTCTAGCATTGTGAAATTTTGACCTTTGTCCATGTTTATGATGTTTTGGGAAGTAAAGAATGAAGGAAGGGTCCAACAAGATAATATCCGACCCTTGGAGTGAAGCCATAAGGAGGATCAAGAATTGCCAAGTCTAGCTTGGCGACGTTTTAAAAGCACCACTTATCCTAAAAAATTCCTTCCCTATAGCCGAGCCCCATATTTATTCCCCTATAACGTTTTCATGATTCTTAAGATGGCATACTATGATTTGTGGAGATTTTCTCAAGAGTTGAGCATATGGTTTTGGTCCATTCGTGCTTATAGTATCATATGAGGTTTTTCCTTAAATATTATTCACAAAGTGCTTTCATTTCTTTGACATATGCAAGTTACTCTTCGTAATTCATTATCTTCCACTTGCATATACTTATGTGTGAATAACCATGCTTCGAGAGAAAAGAAGAGAGTATGCCTAGTGAGGAGGATTGGATTAGCTTTCACATGTTTACATGCTTACTTTTGTTCTTACATATTCATATTGATGTCACATATTCATGAAGCTTGGAATTTTCGTACTTAGCATTCTCATGCATTAACTTGAAAGCTATGTGTACATACGAGCCTGAGACAAATTTTTAGGGGCAATAGTTTGTTTAGAGTCTAGTTTAATTTAGTTTGTTAAGAGACTAGCAAAGGATAAGTGTGGGGTAGTTGATAGGAGCACAATGTGCGATGATATTAATGTGTTTTTACCCTCGTTTATGCTTTGTTTAACCCTTATTTATCTAAGATTGAGTCATAATTTAGTTTAGTGTCAATTTGGTAAAGTTTTTATCAAATGAGCTTTAGCATCCGAAAAATGACTACGTTTGAGAAATCTGGAAAATAATATAAGTTGTCTTTTTCGTGATTCTGAGATGAGTAAAAATGCGATCTATCCTTGTCCGAATTTGTTGAAATTTGGTGTGCTTAATATTCATATACTGAGAAATGTTGTGTTAAAATTTCAGATCAATCGGAGTTCGGGAAGTCACCCAAAAGATGGCTGCAAAACAGCAGTTCGAACAAACCAATCCAGGGACTTCCAGGATTTTCCTGGGACTGTGTCCCAACTTCGAAAAATCATTCCCGACGACTCACAAGGAATTTGATCGAACTGTTTTATATAGAGGTAACTATGTGTGTCTAGTTTATCTGAGACTTAGAATCGCATCAATCGGAGCTCCGAGGAGGGAGATACGCCGGAGTTACTACATCAACATCAAATCTGCCGATTCCAGGAACCTACTGCCCCCTTTTTGTGCTTTCTGTTTTTGATGAACCAAATGGTACACAAATGCATTTATGAAGATGGTTCAAGCTTAAAGAAGGGAAGAGGAAGACATTGAGCTAAGGCATTGAAGAAAAATATGAAGAAAGAAGTTCTCCTAGTCAAGCTAGGAGAAGCTGCCGAAATAAGGCAGATTAGTGCCACTTTGAAGAGGTGCCAGTTCTGGGCATTTTCCGATGGACCAAACTCAGCTTTTGGAGATGTCAAGACCACATATGAAGTCCATGAAGATGTGAAGCCCAGGCCTTGAAGAAAAATCAGAAAAAGAAAACCTAATTAAAGGAAGGTTTCAAAACCTTATTCTAATAGGTTTTGTGAATCCCTTTTGCATCTAGGGTTTTGCCGGCAGCCTCCTATATATATAACCTCATCTTTGCATTCTAAAAATCATCTCATCTCAAGCTTAAACACAAGACCTAAACTCTACCAAATTCTCCCCAAAAATCCTATACAAACCCTAAACCGAAAATCCCCTCCACTCCAACCAAGTTCCTGCCGACTTGGAAACTGCCTTGCTGCTGAGCCATCTCTTACCGTGCAGCAGCCGCCACCGATCACCACAAGCCGCTGGATCCACACGACGTGAAGCTCTCAAGGTGTCACAAAGTGTGATCCACTCCCCTCTTTCGGTTTTGTACTCTTTGTGTAGCTATGCTTAGTTTTGTCTATGAGACTTGCATGTATTTTTAGTTTTGGATTATATGTCTATGTATGAACCAAATTGGAGATTGGTTTTATAATTTTTATGTTGATGATTTGTTTGATTCGATGTTTAGACTTGGGTTTAAATTTCAGCAACAATGAATTTGCATGTTAACTTGTAATATAAAACTTGTAAGATGAATACACTAGATAATTAGGACAGTGGTGTTGATGCATGTTGAGAATTTAAACCGGATAGACCTAAGGTGAGGGCTTATAATCGATGCTTAGTGTTGTCTTTGAACATGATCTAAGTATTAGGTTTAATTTGCTTGAGTTATAATGAACTAAGTAGACGTATGATCACTTTGATTTGTTATGCTCACCTAGAGTGGTTAACCTTAGGGCTTGCATGTTAAATGAGAAGATTGACGACCTTACTTGTTTGCTTGTCTTTAACTATAGACTTTTGAGCTTCAATGCTATGACTTGTATAAGGTAGCATAACTTTTAGGATCACCATGCGAATAGCTCGATCTTAAAACATAAGAAAAAGTCTCTCAACTAGGTAAAATCGGAAAGGTTCTAGTTGTAGGTTGAAACTTGTTTGAATTCAATGCATGCTAAATACTTGTTTCTTACTTTCTTTTGTGTGGATCTTATACGTTAAAAGAGTTGAATGTTAATTGTTTTGTGAGAGATGATGATCACTTGTATATAGTAATTTAGGACTTTTAAATTTCTGTTTTTATGCATATGTTAGCTAGAGGCAGCAATAGGCTGCCGGACCTAGGTTGGTTTGTGTTACATATTCGTGTGTTTTGTGCTATTTTGCCGTGTCTAGTTCTAGGGCAGCCTTAGGGCTGCCGACACCTACACCCCCATTGTGTGATTTGTGACATGTTCATATGTAAATAAAATGTATATTTGTGTGAATAATTTGACTAACAATCTCATATTTCAGGTACCCTTAATCCCCGGCCTAGAACGATCCCTACTTATGTCTATACTACTAACGATTGTAGGGTTATTATTGTGTGTGAGCTTAGGCTCCCATCATTAGGCAAGTGCATTATGAATCCCAAAGGAACAGATATTTAGATCCTTATCACTTTCATTATAGTACTACAGTTCTTCAGTACTATTGTGCTATTTTTGTGATATATTAGTACCATTGTCCTTCAGTACTATTATTCTAGGGATCACATGGTGTGTTTCTTTGCCCACAGTTCGTTGTGTCATGCCTATATTATGTCTTTGCACATAGTTCTTTGTGTCATGCCTATATTATGATATGTTGTTTTACTTTATGCAATACTTTGCAAAGTTAGATGTAGAAAGTTGAATCATGTATATTATGAATAAAATTTGAATAATCTCAATTCCTTTACAGAAAATTCAAAAAATTAACATGCCAACGATTACATTTAGTCTTGTCCAATTTAGAGAGATAAACTTTAAGACCAAAAGTCTAATTTAGGACCAAAAGTCGTATTTAGGCGTAATGGCCTTTATAAGGATATCTTAAAAATTTTAAAGTAGACTAATCAAAGTCTATCTTGGATTGAGCCAGATCCTTTTTGCTCTTTTAATAGCTGCAATGATGAGATTTGTCATTTAACATATTCTTCCCAGATGTTATTTTTTTAGTTGTAAACTCATTTTCAATGTTATTGTTGGATATTGAAGAGACTTTTCCAAAATCCGCGTACTCATATGATTCTTCATATTTATTGAAAGTCGTAGCTAATTCTCTTTGCTAGCTTATAATGTACGTATCAATAGTTCATTGAATTATAACAATGGCAGAGTGCTTCACTGCACGTGACATGTCCCTTATGTCATCTTTTAAATGTTACATTGTTCCCACTTACTTTTGGATGATTATATGAATTTTACGTCCATGGTAATTACCCTTTGTTTTAGGGTCGTTGCATTACTTTGCCCAATTTGTTCAAGAATATATATATATATATTTTTCTAAGACCTTAGATCGTCATTGCCTTTTGATTTAGAGTTGTTGCATTACTTTGCAAAATGTGTTCCAGGAAATTTCTTTTTCTCATACCTTACATTGTCATTGCCCTTTGGTTTAGGGTTGTTGCATTACTTTGCATAATTTGTTCCAGGGAATTTCTTTTTCTCATACCTTACATTGTCAT
Source organism: Potentilla sterilis (assembly GCA_963682095.1). Taxonomy (NCBI): domain Eukaryota; kingdom Viridiplantae; phylum Streptophyta; class Magnoliopsida; order Rosales; family Rosaceae; genus Potentilla; species Potentilla sterilis. The sequence continues at coordinate 15,611,312 of OY821767.1, read as the reverse complement.
TGCCGTTTGGTTTAGGGTTGTTGCATTACTTTGCATAATTTGTTCCAGGGAATTTCTTTGCTATTTACATAAAGCAGTTTGCATAAATATACCATGCTCAAGCCTTAGTTGGCTCAGTAGGGGAATTTGGCACTCAAGTTCTTCAGAGTCCAATGTGTCAAAGTCAAACCGTGATGGTTAAACCATCTATAAAATATAGGAAGAATAAAATGTATTAGCTTCGCGGTCTAAATGACATTCACGACAACTAATATAAACCAAGATACATTATGGTAAGTCTGATGCTTTGTGAAATTACGTTATCACTGTAAAATTTTGGTTTCTCCGTTTTCATTGCATGTGAAGCTAATGAAATTCCATAATCGTTGCTTTTTACACAATTAATAAGATATCCATCTTGAAAAATTTTCAAGAAATAAAAATTGGATTTCAAGACCGAAATTTGTAATGGTCATATTTTTCTTGCTTGGTGAATATGCTTTATCACAATAGTTGGTTTGTCCATTTTATATTGTATTGCTCATGAGATTGCATTATCATGGCAATGCTCAAATTAAATAACATGTTAAATAAAAATAATTATTTAACATAATAAAATAGACATATAATGATGCTCAAATTTCATAAGTATATGTCATGGCAATGCTCAAACTAAATAACATGTTAAATAAAAATAATTATTTAACATAATAAAATAGACATATAATGATGCTCAAATTTCATAAGTATATGTCATGGTATAATAAGATAAGTTTGAACATTATATCATTAACGATTTAATGAAAATGATGACTTTAATTAGATGTTACTTGTTAGTTTGCCAAATAAACTGCATATGAGACGATTGCTCGATCTCCGATTCCATATTATCGTCGCATATTTATCGCCGCATCGTAATTGGTATGTCACATGAAAATAAACAATATTCATATGATTAGTCACTTTAATCATATAAATTAAGCAATTTCATATTTACCATTAAGTTCGTAAAACAGTAAATAATTGTACAGTAAATAGTTAATATAATCAGACATTTTTAAAATTACCTTTTAATTTTAACTAAACGAGATAAATCCCTTTTTCGTGGGTCGGGTCGGGTTTGGTGGATATGGTTCGGATCAGGCCCATAGGAGCTGGGCAGGGTCGGATCAGGCCCAAAAATCCGGGTCAGATCGGGGCCCAAAGGAGCCGGGTTGAAACTTGGCGGGTCGGGCAAAATTTCAGGTCGGGCAAAACTGCAGCCGATCGGAGGTGAACAATTCGGGTCGAGGCTTCGCGCTGGACGTCGAGGTTGGTCTGATTCTTGGTGAGGTCCTATCGAAGGGATCGGGTGCGACTGAATGGCACCAGTGTCGTTCGACTGGGAAGGATGCAGGAATCAGGTCCGGCTGGTGCGGTGCGGAGCTGCTGGTGCGGGTGACCCCGGTTCGAAGAGGACCGGATTGGGGAACCTCGGGTCCGGCTGGAGCACGTCGTCGGCCAAGGTTGAGGTGATCGAAGGCGAAGCAGACGCCGATCGAGGCTGTTGACAGTAGCCGCAGAGGGGCTACAGCAGGCCCACAGACCCGCAGCAAGCGCACCAGGGCCCGGCCCAAGGCCCGGGACCGGATCACCAGCACCCGGCCTCGGGGTCCAACACTCTATCCTGCCTCCAGGGACCCTGGGACCGGGGGCGCCTGCCTGCCAAAGAGGGCACCAGAATGTACAAACAGAAGGGAACCAGTCCCACATCGAAGGGTGAGGCCAGCCCTCACCCCCAACCACCTATATAAGGGCCCCAACTACCCTCTTTAATAGGTAACTGATCTCTCTCACTGCTTACATACGTGCTCAAGTTATATATACTCCAACTATACTAACTTAGGCATCGGAGAGGAGAAGGCCGGCCCGCCCGGTATTCCCCTTAGTAAGCAGGTTTGCAGGAGATCAAGTTGGATTCATCTGTATCTACCAGGCCCCCGGGTTTAGGCAGAAACAGAGGCGATGCTGGGCTAGGCTGGCGGCAGCGGTACTGGGACGCGCGGTGTAGATCGAGGCTTCCGGCTGGGGGTGACGTCGACTGGCGTAGGAGGCCAGGCCGGAGAAGGGGGTGCCCAGAGTAAATTTATGGGTGCTGGAGTCGGAGCAAGGCTGCTGCGGGCTCTAGTTCGTGCCCGATCGGAGCAGGCTAGGCTGGGAAGTGAGGCGAGCGCCGGCGGCGGGGAGGGCTGCTGCTGCTGCTGCTAGGGTTTTTTTCTTTTTTTTCTTTTTTTTCTTTTGGCTAAAAACTCTTGGTTAGACAAAATGCTGATAACGTGTTGTAGAATAATCGGAATTGGTCTACTCATTTCATTGATAATCCCCTTTATATAGGGTGAGTATTACAACGGTAATAGTAAATACATTAATGACAATAATAACTACCTAATTACCTCTCGTCAGTTACATTGACGAAGGCACATAATGTGTTTTTCCTTTAACATATATATATATATATATATATATATATATATATATATATATATATATATATATATATCTATCTAAGAAATATAATTATGAAGCTGAACAAATGCACATTAGACTAAGTTAAAGCCCATTTACCACCATTGATGTTTTAAACCCCACAACTCTCAATATTATAGAGAAAAGCTAGCGAAAGTTGGGTACTTTGGTACTTTCTATTTTTTAGAAAAACTGGGTTGTGTCTGTTTGCAAATATCAAGACCATTAAAGCTCTTTCTTTGTGTATTAGATCTCCACCTCTCCATATCAGCGTCCCTCCTAGTCTCTATGGTGTTTATATCAGTTTTCCCCGTCCCTTCTTTATCACTCTTGAAAACCCGAATCTGAAACACCCAATTTTTAACTTTAAATTTTTTTTCCACCAGCATCATTCTCTTTTCCTTCCCTCTCACTATCGCTTTCTCTACTCTAATTGACAGTAAATAGGTGCCGTATTTTTTTTCCTTAGTTACAATTTCCAGTTGGGTTACTAGAAATCGAAATCGCGCTTCCAAAATTGGAATCGCACGCTTCCACTTCGCTTCCAAGTCTGTCTTTTCAGGAAACGCGCTTCCGACGCTTCCACCGCGCACCCACTTTGCTTCTGCTTCGGAAGCGCGAAACGCTGGTTGAGTGAAGCTTTTGTGCTACATACTAAGCACCAACATCATGAACAACCAGAGTAGCTCCCTGCAAGGAAACTCTATTTGGATATCAAGGACCACAAAATAAAAAGAAATTCATACAGCAGATAATGAAAAATGTTATGAAAAATTTTACTGTGACCTTCCCTTGAAAAGTATGCAATAACTAACAAAATCTCTCACTAAAAGCATTTTCAGCAAACTCTTTATTATAACTTTTTAGCTATTTTAGAGAGTATAATTAGTTTTTTACGAAAAATAACAGCTGCATCAGACTCTATTATAATTTTAGTTTTAACTTTGAGCTATCACACTCTCTATATTTGAAGAGCGAGATAGCTCAATTTAAATCATATAAATTTAAAACATTCCTTTTATATAATTACATATAAATTATATATATACATTTAAACTACTTTCAAATGCGAGATAGCTCAATTTAAATCATATAAATTTAAAACATTCCTTTTATATAATTACATATAAATTATATATATATATATATATATTTAAACTACTTTCAAATCAAAGTAAAATAAAGAGAACTAATGCATCAGTAAAATTACTAATTAAAATGACTTTTTAAATATTTTAGCTAAAGTTTAATTAAAATATGAATAATATACATCTTATCCACTTCTGCCTTGAGTAGCCTCAGTTCTCCAGAAGAATTATTATGCTCAGAGGGGCCACAACCTTGTGGATACCAATAAGGATGAAACCCAGCCTCTTTCCGAATGTCAGCCAATTCCGCACTCTCCAACCAATATTCCATTACACCATTGTGGTCGAACCACCGCCGAAGCCGCTTGCTCCCACATGGTCCAATTGTACCATCAATATGCTTCAGTAGGTGGTCAATCAGTCCAGTGTCACCAATTTGTCTACGAGCTGCCAATCTCAGATCTGTCCTAGTAATTGGTTGGGTAAAAGTTGCATCTTGAGCCTCCAAAATATTGAACAGGCTTTGCTCCGCCCTCTTATACCTGCACATATATTTGATTAGTCAGGCCATAAAACCACTACCAGCAGAGACAACAACAAATTGCTTTTACAAATTTTACCTCTCAACACTCCATCTTCCTCCTATGATCTCATTTCTCTTCATTGGCCCACGCCCATGCTGCCTTTTCTCAGCTCGCAATGTTACCTGTACATCTTTGGATCTGCCGTCAGTGCACTTCCTCCTTTTGTGTTCCGGGATCTCTAGAGGTTCACTTTTCACAGCGCTTAAAACTTCATCACTTGAATCCTCTGCCATTGCCCAAACTTCATACTTGGCATCTTCTACCTCTTCTTCATTAATGATGCTGGATGCAACTTGATGATTGTTTCCTTTAAGGTATGCAACTCGCCGACGAACACCCCACTCTGCCATCTGAAAATGGCAGAATCTTGTTATGCTTCCCCAGTCACCCACAACTTCAGTGCATGAGAAAGCAGATGCAAAACAAAAGAAAATTCAGAAACTTGAAAACTCCAATCAAGTTTCCAAATCAATGTCCTAACCATGCATTCACTATTCAACTGGGTCTAGGAACTTATTACGCAACAAGTCCATGCAATCGATCTCATAAAAAAAAATCTAATAACCTAAACCTTCATCTACAACTTCAATATATATATATATAGGCAAGTTACTATGTTTAGCTAGGTGCACCTGCTACCAATAGTTGAGGACATGCTTTCACCAAAGGCACATTCATCATCACATATTCACATTGAAGAATGAAGTTTCTTCCATAAGTGTAAAGACATACACTTCTCAAGTTGACGATAACCAGATATGCAACTCAAGTCTAAATTTAATGGGTTTCATCATTGACAAACGCCACACAAATAAGACAAAAAAGTGGGTTATGTGCTTAGATATGCACTGCAATTCATTTTTACATATGAAAAAGCCTCTGCCTAGCTGCCTAGGCGCACAGGCGCCAAAGGCGCTGCGCAAGGCGTCAAAGGCGTCCGAGGCGTCGTGAAAAGCGTTAAACGCGCACGCCCAGAAAAAATTTTCCGGTTTTCTTTTTCCGTCGAATAACAAATATTCAGGAGAGAGAGAGAGATCCAGAACATCGAGCACGAAATCGGAGGGATCCAGAACGACACGCTCCGTTTTGGCCTTAACAGCGTCAAGAGCAATCTCGTCCGGATCCACCCAGTCGAATCTGCTCACCAATCGACGAAGAAGATGGAAGCGGAGATGGAGAGGAGAATCTTGGCCAACACTTATGGTACTGCTTTCCCGATGAGGATGGATTTCGAAAGGCAAATGCTTTCGCGGTATGACTCCCCTTTTTTATTTTTCTTCAACTATTTTGATTCATGTTTATGGATTCATGTGGGGTTTAGTTTGATTTTTGTGATTCAATTAGGGTTTGTTGTTGTTAAGCCCGGTTAATAAACCTAGTTGGGTTGCTTCTGAATTCAATTAAGGTTTAAGCTGAGTTTATGGTTTGTATTAGAACTCTAAAGAACTCTATTTTAAACATTTAGTCAGATGTTTAGAATATCTGAATTCAACATATCCCCTTTACTGTAAATTTGTAACTGGCTGAATGGTCTCTTGCTGCTGTATAGCTTAGGGACTGTTTAGAGTGATCCTAATCTAGTTCATGGCCTTTACAGGGTAGCCATCGAGTTCATATCACTTGAGATGCTTTCTTTTATATGAGGATGTTTCACATATATAGGGTGCTTGTTTGTTGTTTCTGTTATATATCTGGTCTTTAGTTGGACAGTTAAAAAAAAACATTTTTACTGATTTTTTGACATCACAGGAGGTGTTTTTGGGTGTAGTTTTATGCCCTGATATTTTTTTTACTAATGCATTTACTAGTTAACAATGTTATGTATATTACTTTCTTATGAAGTACTGGTGTAATTTTTTTTCTACTTTTTGTGATTGTATTTGCTGATATTGTAATGCCAATTTATACCATCTTTTTTGTAAAGTGGAGTGACATTTGGGTCTTAATTGTTTTGTTCTTTGAAATGGTTGCAGATTTCAGAGGCCTACTGGAGCCATTCCTTCTTCAATGCTGGGATTGGAGTCTCTGACTGGAGAGTTGGATTCTTTCGGTCCTGAAGATTATTTGAATGGTAAGAAAACATTTCATAGTCCAACTTGTGAACAACTAGTAGAGAAAAGCCAATCTTATATTGCTGTTACTTTGACAGTTCATTTTTCTTTTTATGTGTTGTTTTCTGTCTTGGACTCGCCCAGACAGTTTGTAGTAGAAAAAATAGTTAAAATTGAATCTTATATATATAAAAACTCTTTTGTGGATTTTCATGTGTTATATATGTATCTTATATACATATATGTTCTTATACACATATAGATATACACACACACACACACATATATATATATATATATATATATATATATATATATATATATATATATATCGTAAGGCTCACGCCTTATACGCCTCAAGTCTCAAGGCGGCAAGGCTCTCCCGAGAACGCCTCGGCTACGCCTTAGCCTTTTAAAACCTTGCATGGCACTACCCATTTTAACTTCTGCTTTGTCACCTGAATTTTATAAAAGTGCAGAAAAACTACTACTTTCTGATCTATCCATTACATCTATGACAATTTTCAGACCTCCATCTATTCGTAAAACAGTTGGGAGAGAGTGAGGCTACTGATGCTAAAAAGGAAGATTGTGTGGATGAGCTAGAAGAGGAGTTTTTCAATGTGAGTGCTTTAATTAGAAGACTATGTAGTCAAAATTCTCCATAATTAGAAGAGATTTATTTATCAGTTAGTCATTTATTGGTGATTTTAGGCCGCTGTTTTAGTGTTCTTTGAAGCTCCAGATAGATCGGCTCAGGTAAATGTCTAAATTATGTGTTCACTATTGTACCACATTTACCTCATCCAGTTTCTGAGTTCTTCTTTGTATTTAAGAGACTGATATGGTCCCTGTGACTATTTTTTTTCAAATGGAAGTCCCTGCAGCTATAACTAGAATACTTACTTTTCTGAATAGTGTAAACAGTTATATCTGTAAATACTTAGCTTTGTAAACAGATATATATCTTTCTATATATAAATATATAAAAGTATCATTGTCCTACATTTTATAACACTGTCACTCGCATTAGTGTTCTTACTAGCAACTTCATTACTATAAGCTCTATTCTCAAACCCGCGGCAAAGTGCTGGCCAATGCACTAGTACCTCTACTGCACTACACATATACAGAGATACCATCGTTATTCCTCACAATTGTTTGTCATTTTAATTGCAGGCTCTGCCCTTTATATGTTTTTTTTCTTTTTAGTATTGAGTTATTGTTATGGATTTTAATTTGGTGTTCTCCTTATTCACTGAATTTTAGATCACAGGTTTTGGAGGATTTGTAGTTTGTTCCTTTTGATGGCCTGGGTAATCTCTCCTTTTCTTTGTCTTCTACTCTGTAATTGTTAGTTTTTGTATATGAAGACTGAAATGATCTTGACAACATTGATTATGATCTTGCAGATGGTGCGACTCTGCCTAATGTTTCCGTTATCGAGGACATTCTAGAACAGATCTATATAATTTAGTGTGACTTTCTGAGATTCAGGTATTGATAGTAACAATTTCATAGCATTCTCCCCTGTGAATTAGATTTGAATATTTTTTTTTTTTTTCACTTTACTTTCATCTTTGTGGAGGATGACCATTTTAGTTCATTTGATGCAGGCCTCATATGATTAAGGAAACAACGGAATGAAACTCATGAGATGGCTAACCATTGTGTCCATTAATTTGTATATGTTGACCACTTGATTTGCAAGCTCCAGGTAAGCTTATTATTTGGTCGATTAGTTTTGAAGTTTAGTGCATTTTGAAGGTTCAGGCTATGGTGGGAGAATGAAGTAATGAATATTAATTAAAAGTACAAAACTACATATAGATTAAAGGTCATACCAATGATTAGGTGGTAGTTTGATAGTCATACCATATAATCATACCATGTATACCAGAACCTATTGAAATATATAGTTTGGGAGAATGTTTATGTTTTTCTCATTATGTCTGGACTTTGATAAATACTTGGTCTCCTCGGCTGAAATGGATTCTATTTCGGCTGACAAGAATAACTATTTTTGTAATTTAAGCAGGTAGATCTCAACACTGAAATTGAGAAGGATGTTGGTACAAATAAACAGTTGGGAGAGAGTGAGGCTGCTGATGCTAAAAAGGAAGATTGTGTGGATGAGCTAGAAGAGGAGTTTTTCAATGTGAGTGCTTTAATTAGAAGACTATGTAGTCAAAATTCTCCATAATTAGAAGAGATTTATTTATCAGTTAGCCATTTATTGGTGATTTTAGGCCGCTGTTTTAGTGCTCCTGAAGCTCCAGAGAGATCGGCTCAGGTAAATGCCTAAATTATGTGTTCACTATTGTACCACATTTACCTCATCCAGTTTCTGAGTTTTTCTTTGTATTTAAGAGACTGATATTTTTTTTCAAATGGAAGTCCTTGCAGCTATAACTAGAATACTTACTTTTCTGAATAGTGTAAACAGTTATATCTGTAAATACTTAGCTTTGTAAACAGATATATATCTTTCTATATATAAATATATAAAAGTATCATTGTCCTACATTTTATAACACTGTCACTCGCATTAGTGTTCTTACTAGCAACTTCATTACTATAAGCTCTATTCTCAAACCCGCGGCAAAGTGCTGGCCAATGCACTAGTACTCACCATCTGTTCAAATCTCCACAGCCACGCCACCACTTTTGCATCCCACGCGAACCCACAAATCCATCGAAACCAAGGTTTCCACCCTTTGCGAATTCTATGTTTCAGAATGATCAAATAACTTCCTTGAAACAAACAATGCTATCTCCAGTGCAATTGAGAAGATCCCCAAAGCACAAATCAGGGCCCAGCTCCCCCATTGTGTTCCTGGCCACCTGCATTGCTCTAATTGCTCTGGTTTTTCTCTATACTTATCTGAATTCCACGAATGAGTTCACTTCTGCATCCCTAAAGACCCTACCAAGTGTGCCCCAGCGCCATGACAAGTACCTCTACTGGGGGAGCCGAATCGACTGCCCCGGAAAGCACTGCCAGTCCTGTGAGGGACTCGGCCACCAGGAGTCCAGCCTCCGTTGTGCTCTTGAAGAAGCCATCTTACTCCACAGGTACTTACATTCTCCACTTTTCGCTTTCTATTCCTTTTTTCGAGTTTATACTTTATTTCTGATTATTTGGTCTGCTACTAATATGAGATAGGATAAACAAATGCTATAGTAGATTGGTATTAGAACAAGACAAGGTTTGTGTTGAGATAGATTCGAAGAGAATGCTACTTAGGAAGAAATGTAGTAATGTAGTAATTTTGAACATGGATGAGGACCTGGGTTCGAGAATGCCTGGTTCTTCTATTTCTTTGGATTTGTGATGACATGGATGAAACAGAGTATGAGTAGCGTGAAGAGTTCAGTAAATCGACATATGTGTGTGTTCATTGGTAGTTTGTATTATCTACTTTGCAGTTTAAACCTTGCTGCTATGGTATATGGCTTATAATGTTTGCTTTTATTGGTGGCAACTTAAACTGTAAACCAGCTCCAGGAAATTACCGAGGCAGTAATATAAATTATGTGTGGTCTTGTGTTAGGATGATATAATGTTCTAAAGTAATCCCTATATGTGAAGTTTCCTCTAGATTTAAAGTCATAGTTAATCCCTGTTTGGAGTAACTTTAAGTAACGTGGTGTAGTATTTTACTTTGTGTGCAGGACTTTTGTAATGCCTTCCAGAATGTGCATCAATCCCATACACAATAAGAAAGGGATCTTTCATCACTCTGATAATGCAAGTTCAGAGGAAATGTTAGTTGCCTGTCTCCTACTTACGTTTTACGTCTTTGTAACATCTATGCTTGTTACCTTAAACTGTATTAATTATTTTCTTTATGGTTTTAATCTTTTGAGAAATATAATGTTGAGACACAGGTAGGTTGATATATGTAATTTTCCTCCAGAATGGATACTCTTTTGGATAATTTAGCATACATATAATATATAATGCGAACTCACTTCCCTTTTGTTTGGTAGCTGGAATGCAAACTCTTGTACCATGGACTCTTTGTATGATATCGGCTTCATATCGGAAACCGTACCAGTAATTTTAGACAATTCAAAAATGTGGTATAAGGTGCTAACGACAAGCATGAAGTTGGGAGATAGAGGAGTTTCTCATGTGGAACAAGTTAATCGTATTGATCTCAAAAACAGTAGTTTCTCAAATCTTTTGCTGATAAACAGAACTGCAAGCCCTCTTTCATGGTTAGTTCTTTTTTTTGTTTGTTTATTTTAGCCTCTAAATTTCTTGAGGGGAAACCTCTACTTTCTTATGAGAAGTGAACAAATGTATATTAGAACAAAGTAAGATGTGTTTACTGATTGATGTGAGTTAGGACTGTTAATGTCTGTGTTATCTGAACTGTCGAGCTAACCCTGTTCCATTGGCCCTGTTAATGTCTTAGCTATGTTTCAGATACCACTTGACCTGTTCTCGTCACTAGATTGTCTAGATATGAAGCTATAGCCTTTGTTTCTTGTTAACTCATCTTTTGTAATTAATTGCTATCTTGATCGGAAAAAATAGATGTGTTTATTGGTTATGTAAGATAGGACTAATTTCTGTGATCTCTGAACTGTCGAGTCAACCCTGTTCCATTGGCCTTTGCTTAGATATAAACATATAGCCTTTGTTTCTTGTTGATTCATCTTTTGTTAATTAATTACTATCGTGCTCTAAAAGCAATGGACTTTTAAAGTCAAGATAGGTTCTATGCTTTTTATAAGCAGTTGCATAATGTGGTCTGACTAGGTATGTTCGATTCATTTTGGATTGTGTCTGTGATACCCTTTTTAATGCTGAAAAAATTGAGGTGTATTTCTGGAATTATTCTCCCTTTGGTTAAGTACATAAAATTAGTCGAACTTTAATACTCTTTCACGAATTAATTACCTATTCATATAGGTTTGCGGAGTGCAAGAATCGAAACAACCGTAGTGCTTTAATTTTGCCCTACTCTTTTCTCCCCTCAAGGGCAGCAAAGAAATTGAGAAATGCAGCTGATAAGGTATGTATCATGTGAAGTGCCCACCTGAGAGTTGCATAAAGCTTCTTCATGTCCTTCTGTGTCCTTATCGTGCATTATGATTCTGAGAAATATGCATTCTATGAACAAATTGATGAATCCAGCATTGAATCTTCTGCATGTCAGTCACTATTTTAACAAAAGCCGGATGTGTTTTTGGGAACTGTTTCATTATCTCTCCAATCTCGTAGAATGTTTGATTTCTGCCTCACCTGTGGATAATTTAACTTATATGCCCTCTTCTTAGTGTCTTGTAGTCAGATATTAAGTATCTTCTTCCATTCTTAGTGAAACTCAAGAACATGAAGATGTTAGGTAGTAGATGACTTTTTAAACAAAATTTCCGAGAACTAGTGATTTTTGGCCTGTGAGAAGGTAGATAAAAGAAATCATGTTGTATCTAAGAAGGTGTAACAAAGTAGAGAAATGAATATGCTTCAAGTAGGATTATGTAATATTGTATTATAATAAAGACTGCAGGAACTCGTCAAGTTCATCATGAGAGAATCATAGTGAATACTATATCCAAATGCAGATACACGTTATTTTCATGAGATGAAACAAGAACATCCTATGCAGACCAGGGATAGGTTGCTAAACATGTTATTTTAGAACCTTCTTGTAACCCCGATTAGAACAGCATCAAAAGAAAGTACAGTTTATGGTGGTAGTCAACCTCATGAACAAATAGCTGAGATGTAATTAACCACATGTGGGTTTGAGTACTTATTTATGTTTCTAGTTTGCATTAGTTTTTAATATGTGGGCTATAATAAAGGGTATTTATAGCAGTTAGCCTATAAGCTGCTACTACAGACTGACTGGATTATTTTCACAGATTAAGGAAATCCTTGGGGATTATGATGCCATTCATGTTCGTCGTGGAGATAGACTTAAGACCAGGAAGGACAGGAATGGTGTTGAGAGGACCCTTTCACCTCATCTGGACAGGGACACACGCCCTGAGTTCATTCTACGCAGAATTAAAAAATGGGTCCCACCTGGACGAACTCTTTATGTTGCTTCAAATGAAAGGACAGCAGGATTCTTTTCACCTCTCTCAGTCAGGTACTTCTTTTTCGGCAGTTCTCTGCACCATATACTTAGAAATGGAAGACATGTGTGTTTGTCTGCTAGAATAAACAATGTCTCGTGCATCTAATGTTCTAATTTGCTACATTGTTTCACATTTTTTCTTCTAGCATTTTACCACCAACCTAAGAAATTAGGAATTGCTAGGTTGTCTGTCGGATCAAAATTTTAAATTATGTTTGGCGATTGATTAGTAGGGGTGATTCATGATTAGTAAGTGAAATGCATCTGACGATAACTTTTGACTGGGTTTCTTGGTGCTAAACTTTTGAACACTTGGTACCGATACTAAGAGAGAGTAATATATTTGCCTTCTACCTTTTTACGTGGAGTAGTGCGTTAGAAACATGGTTGATCCTGTTGTGAGTATTAGACCGAACATCTGAGTACTAGATCCCAATTAGGAACACCCCAACACTGAATTGAGTTCCATAAAGGAGTCTCAGCTTGTTTCTGTTTACTACCTTGCTTCTTTTAAGAAGGGCAGTTATATTTATTCAACTGGGTGGTAGTGCTGTTTTTCATTTGTTTATCCACCTTAAGATTTTTTTAATATTTTTTATTGTCTTTATAACTCGGCCAATCTAAAGGCCCTTTGTTGCTCCAAATTAATTGTCCCAGCTGATACTGATACTAATTGCTGACCTGTATATGCAGATACAAATTGGCATACTCATCAAATTATAGCCGGATATTGGAACCCTTGATTGAGAATAACTACCAGTTGTTCATGATTGAAAGGCTTATCCTGATGGGTGCTAAAACATTCATTAGAACATTTAAAGAAGATGATACAGATCTCCATCTTACAGATGACCCCAAGAAGAACACCAAGAACTGGCAAATACCAGTCTACACTATGGATGAAGAGGAAAGGTGACATGTTGCTCATGCAATAGGTCCGAACGCCTCTCCACGCCAGTACTCACCCTTTAGTTGTGCAATACCAGCAGAGGCTTAAATGACTTGCGCCACAATCTTCCTGTTGAAATCGATATGGTGGGGAAGATTGTGGGCTCAAAATATTACTGTCCTTGCCATCAGAGAACCGATGTATATGCTCTAGTGATGTATACGAGGTAGCAGATCTCCAACAATTCTTTACTGAACATCTCCAAACTCCTGCCATGTTTGACTAACATGGACTTCAGACTATATGGTACAACGAGAGCCTAAAGAGCCAGGCACAGCTACTGTATTTTTTTTTCTTTCTCTGGGGATGTTTACCTTGCCGAGTAAAAACATATAGCGTGTCAAAATGGTGTCGTGGATGAGAGACTGATGAAGCCATCATTGACCTGTGATGGTGATGAGGCTGGCATGGGTTATTAATTTTTACATTTAAACTTGAAGCCGTCATTTGCTGTGTAGGTTGAACTTGTGACAAAAATATGGGAGAAGTAGAAGTTTTTGCATTTATATGATTTAATGAAAGTTTTTGTTGGAATTTAACCTCAATGCGTTTCAGAATAGAGTTCAGAGCAGAGACGCAGCGATGACAGATCCTTGGCATTAAGTTTAATTACAAGCAATGTTCTGGTACATACAAATTCAATCTTAAAACGGCTCTGATCAATTTGACATTTACTGTTACTTTTAACAAAATCCACAGAGGAAGGCCAGTTTGCCAATTTTTCTACTTCAGCAAAAGTCGAATGTTGAATTTGCGACATTATCAGAAGGCATTGCTGCTTCACTGTGGATTTTATTTGATTTAACCATGTGGTATTAACCATGTTCTCAAATTACTAATTAAACCTTAGGAATTTGAAGCTAAACCGACTTATATCTGGAATTGTCCAGAACCACCCTATTTTCTTCACCCATATAACCTAAACGACGCCGCTTCCATATAAGATTAAGCCTAAACCGACCTTATGAATACTTGGGACCTTTCATGGAATTACCCCGTTTCCTTTACCTATTCGGAATCACTCCTCTTTCCTTCTCCCATTCGGAAATGCCACTTTCCTTGGCCCATTCGGATTTGCCCAAAACCTATAAATAGGAAACCACAGCGCTCCAATTTCCCAAAGTCATTTCTCTCTAGCCTTTCTTTCATTTGAAAACCACTCTCCATTTCCATCAATACTCTATTTCACGATGGGCACCCAGTTCCAGTCAAGTGAGATCTCCGAGTATCCTCAGTTTTACGGCGGAGAAGAATTGAACCATGGGGTTTTTGGGAAAACAACGGCGGCTCCGATGTAGAAGATGGAGAGCCTCTCTTTTTCTTCACTGAACGCAAAAGCTTGAACCCCAAAAGCAGGTGCTTTGATCGCAAAGTGGGCTCGGGAACGTGGAGCGGGCAGTGTCCGAATGAAGTGAAGGATGGTGATCGTGTTATTGGGGTTAGGTAGGAGGGATTTCAGGTATGAAGGTGGGTCTGATCCTGATCAAAACAACTCTTGGTTGATGCAAGAGTATGAGTTGTGTGCCACTGATGCCTTGGTCTTGTGCTCTTTGAAGAAGAACCCAAGAAAACCACCCCCCATCATCATCAGCATCAACTAGTACTTCTCCTAAGATCAATGATAAGAAGAGGAAGGCAACTTTTGTTGATTGTGAAATAAGAAAGCCGAAAAAGGCAAGTCTCTGTGAGGAACAACCATCTACTAGCACCAGCTGTGTTGATAATAGAAATGTGGAAGCGACTTGCAATAACCAGTATCAAGAACATCAGCTGCCCTTTCCTGAGTTATTTCCTGCTGATCTTACTCAAAGCAATGACTCTTTGTTTTGGATGGAGGATCTTCTTGGATCAGCTCCTCTTGATGTTCAAGAATCTGTTCTACACTTGGAGCCTAGTGAGTCTCAGTATCAATCATCTACTAATCAATTTCAGGAACAGTCATATGAAGGTTACAGCTTCACGAGTCTCCTATCCTCTAAATTTCAGTGACAAGAACAGTTAGGCGAAGATCGGCTTAGTATAATGTTTTGATTGAGAGACTACTGACCATGGGTGTCAGTGTACTAAATCAGTGATTTGGAGATTCATGAAATTTTTAATTTTGTAAATGCATTGTTGTATGCAGTTTTCTATGTAAAGTTTATGTCAATTCAGTGAAAGTCCAAATGACTTTTGTTGTTAGATCAATCTATCGAAACTCAATCTCTGATGCCTTTAGAACTATGTGAATGATAGTTCAAGATAGGATTGTTTTGGTCTTTCCTTCACTTCTTGTTCTTGTGATAGCTAAATAACTGGGATGGATGGTGATCATCACACACGTCATTTATTTTACTTCGAATTCTGAGCAGCAAATGTTAGTTTATTTTGCGTAACCGTGGTCTTACTGAGATATTGTATGAATGAATGGATTCAAATACCAGAACTTCAACCAGAAGATGAGCTTCTATTTGAATAGGAGTCTCTTTTCACTCCAGGTTTGTATGTTGGAGATTTAATAGTAACAAACATGTTCTGATATTGGAGACGAAGAAAGAACAAGATTGAAGTGTTTGGGAGATGAAAGACAGACTCTCACCGTCTTTAAAATCTAAAAATGAAAACCAATTTCTACTTAGATGGTCTCAGAGGGTTCAAAACTGTCATATGATGTAAGGTTTTCATTTTACAAATGCAATGCATTGTTGATGCTTAAGAGAAGATAATTTTGGTAAGAAAGCAAATTATCCAAAGTTTTTCTTTTTCCCCAGATGGTACACACAAAGAAAACCAACGTTACAACCAAAACCCAAAATACCAAAAAGAAAGCTAAACTAGCAGAGTGACTCTAACTCTCCAAGCCTAAATGCCAACTTGATGACCTGCTTTAGCAGTTGCGTCTACAACGAAATTTTGCTCTCGCTTAATGAGTGATGGTGCTGACTTTGACAATGGAAATGTCAAACTTTGACAAGTTAGACAACTGCAGAGTATCTCTGAAAATGGAAATGCACCAAGGAGTCTGAGATCTTCCCAGAATGCAATCGATGAGAATTTGAGAATCTCCTTCAACCAAGATACTGTGTAATCCAGGACACTAAGCAGCAACTAGACCAGCGAAAGGCAGAGGCCTCAGTAGTAAGAACATCTGAATAACCAAGTTCTTTTGATGCTGCAAGCACAACGTTGCCTTCATGATCACGGAAAAACAAAATCAGCTTCACGAAGGTAATTTCTGACAACAGAGATAATTTTGGAATAAATTGAGAGGCAGGCACTGTATGGTTGCTAATTGATGTTAGAAAGTCGTAAGCATTCGAATTTCTTCTCAGCTGATGATGGTTTGGTGACACTAGGCTAATCTATTCAGTCAGTGAAAGCTTCATAGCAATCGATGGGGAGTCTCGGTCCTTCAGTCAGTGAAAGCTTCATAGCAATTGATTGAGTCTTCCTTCCCATGAGTTTTTTCTTTTCCATATCTCATGAAATGCATATGAAAACTTTGCTTGGAATGTGTGTGAATGTGTATGACTGGTAATCGGAAAAAAAAAAATGTGTGACTGTATCCGACCAAATGTGCAGCTGTGTTTCTCTACAATTGATAGTCAACTCTCAGTAATTCCTTTCGATTGGGTATAACAAAGTACAAAATATATGCAGCACCATCTCTACATAATCATCAATCCGTGAGGATACATATAATTATGTATGAACAATATATATAAGAGGTTTCTAATACACGAGCACCCCAAAAGGCAGAACCAAAGATCTTTACAACATCAATAGTTTCCAAGTGACAATCATGAAGAAAAAAAATCCTGAGAAGGACTAATATGCGGGAAAAGACTTTTGAATACCTTGTAATTGGAATTTGACCTCATTCAAAAACAAAAGAAAGAGGTTGTCCCCTTGCATGACGCATGAGCCCTACAGGTATTTTCGTGCAAGGGCACGAACTTTGGTATCAAAGTGTGACGATGTTATTCATGAACCAGGCAAGTAGGTTGGATTAAGAAGAGTCTGCAAATTCACAAACAACTCTGGTCAATGATCAGTGTCTCCATATAGTGAAAATTAAGGACAGTAAATTAATTCAATAATCCTAACAAGTGAATCACAATAAGCAGCTATTATTTTTCGTTTTTTGTTTACAGCTTCTTTGGTTTCTCACTGTGGCTTTAGGTAATACCACACTCATTAGAACAAAGACTACATATAGAGAAACCCGAGTTAAGGAAAAGGCTTTCAAAAAGATTTGTGCTAGAAAGCAGGATACCCTATATATCCGCATTTGTAGTATTTTATAGAAGGAAAATTACAACTATGTGTGCAATCAAAATATAGGAAAAATAAAAAGGTATGCAAAGTAGACAAAACAATATGGGCGAAAAATGACCCTTTACACGTGAACCTATTTGTTACCAATTATGGATGTATATCAAGTAATTAACTCTGCAAGTCTGTATCATCAAACAAACTATAAAACTGTAACGTTAGTTTATCACTTATAATAGCTGAACGATAGCAGATTTTCCACAAAGAAAATTTACAATCGAAAAAGAGGTGTGGTCTCTTTAAGAAAGTTAGATAGCTTCACACCAGCTAACTTGTGAATGCAAATATTGAGGAACTGTACATCTATTAGATTCTTTTTGATAACTATCCTCGCAAACACTCAACTCAAATTGCTTGGTCAATCAAATCTTTGTAGATTGCTTCTAGTAATCAACTGACCAAACAGTTCCTCGTTTATCTAAATTCTCAGTAGCAAGAATTCCTGAAAGATGACATAAAATATGGGTCCTGATCTATCCTGAGCTAAGAAAAGGGATGCATGTGAAATGGAGGAATTGGAGTGTGAGTTAGCCAATACACCACCATCTGGTATCTCTCCTCGACGTGACAAAATTATGACAGTTACTAATTAGAATCCATGTGTTTTGTCTTATTTAATATTTTTCCTAGGCAATTTATAGTCCCAGTAAACATCAAACTTGAAGTGGTCTTCACAGAACAATTATGAATGAAACAAATTGATTTATTAGGAATCCCAGCTACTGTAAGTAAATAGCTTCTTAGGATGACAAAAAAATTTGTCAGACAACTAGTGTGTACTAATTTAAATATAGCAATCTGAAATTTGAAGTTTTGTTATACATAATGGCATGGAAGAACAAAACCTGCCTGTACTAAATTTCATGGCATTCTAAGGCTACAGGATAAAAAAATTATAATAGACATTGAGTGAAATTCATAAAGAACATATCTACCATACTTTAAAAACATATCACAGAAGTGTAACGTGGCTCCCTAAAAAGAAGAAAAGAGTGCTGGTATGGAGGAACTTGTCTTGATATAAAGCTCATGAACCTCTTAGAAAAAGCTCTTAATCCCGTCTTCGTTACGGGAGTCATGAAGCAGCATAAGTCGGGTATGTGTGCCTAGTCAGGGAAAGTATCAAACTGGAATGTGTTCACCAAACAAAGTAGCAACTGTTTGTAACAGGAATTACATAATTCTGAATCAGTGATAGAGGATATGACCAGCTGTAACATAAGCGGAAACTACCAAATCATTGAAGCGGTCCACTGCTTTCAAGTACCTGCAACATTGTAAAGAACCAAAATGCTTAGTTAATAAGAGTTACAACTAAACAAGTTATAAATTGAAGAAAGTGAAACAAGTGACTGACATGGCACTGGTAGTCCAAGCAAGATCCTGCCCAATATCCAAAGCTGCATGTAACATGAACTGGTGAATCTGAGCAGCATCTTCTCTCTACCAATCAATTCTCCAAACTCTCAGTACACGAATAAAGGAAGAAACTTTTGACAGTAGTTTACAAGAAATGAACAAACCCATTTCATGTGATTGAAGAAATGAAGAAACCCAGATCAGGTGATTGAAAACAAGGCGAAAAAGAATGGCAATGACATTGTAGATGACTAGGGAATCATTCATAAAATTATAAGTGAGAAAACGATAAAGATTTTACCTTGGCTGCATATCCCACTTCAGCTTCGTAAATGGGGATGTTGTTTCTGCTCACGATAATGAAACAAGCCGTCATCGCCATCTCTTCTTCTTTTTCTTCTAATCAGAGCTTGGCTCTACCTCCGATCCCACTATATGTTACGGAGGAGTAAGAAACGACGTCGTTGGTTTTTTTAGTATTGTTTCTCCAAAGTCGCCGAATTGCATCGTCACATGTGCCTATCATATGTAGTTTTCTCTTTTTATTTTCTATAGAATATAGTTTTAAAAAAAGTGATCATATTAACACACCTAAAATCTCTATTCACACACCCTGTCAAATATTTTATTATTTAAATTAAGTGTGTGAATAGAGAAAACTGGTGTGTTAATAACATTCTAATGATTAGAAAAATACATGAGGTGTGTGAATATAAATTTTGAGTATGTTAATATCACCACCCAAAATAAATTATCGAAAATTAAATAAGAGAGTATATATGCATCAAAAGTTTTAAACAATCGAAAACAAGAGCATCAGCGGCTCATTAGGCGTACTATGTTCTAACTCTTAAGTGTGTTATTGCATCAACTATAGACAAGGACGAAACTAGGAATAGAAAATGGAGTAGGCTAAATTCAGCCGTGTTATATTTATTGGGTGAAGCCCAAATTTTTTTTCGAGTTCCCATAAAACTTGTATGAGATGGATCTATCTCATAATATGATAAATATGGAGCTAACGTTCGGGCATAGCAAGTACTAAAATACCCAAATAGACCTAATTTCACATAGAAAATTATCAATACAGTCACTTTCCTGCCAACTTATACATATCAATCCTCCTCAAAGTAACTAATAACTGAGATAAATGATTAAGTAATGAAAGCCCCGGTCTTTTCCTCTAAACCTGCATATATACATGGAATGATCAATGACTATATTTTATGGGTGGTGAAACTTTACATTTATATACAATTTTTCTTTTTCTTCCTAAAATACTAAGGTGGGCTGCCGCACAACCCAGCCCACCACTCTTTCCGTGCCTGGCTATAGTATCATCACCTTACATACATGTCTATAAGAGATGAACGATAATTGAGCCGCGATCAATAATTCGATAAATCTCCAAGACGGAACATAGACCCGATTAAATGCATCAATGACTAGCTTAGAGTCTCCTTTTTACCTTCCACCCTTCATCATTTGCAGCACCGCAAAGAGAACGTCAGTTATCTACATGAGTGAAGACCATCGGAAAGCAGTTGAAGTGGATAATAACTCTAAGTGGTCGCACTCTCCAAAAAAGGATTAGGGTCGGAGAAGTTCGAACAAAAAACAGTAGCCCAAAGAACATTTTATCCTCAAATATTGTTTCAACACAATCCATGTAGGGTTGAAGACGTGTGTTCAATCCCTAAATTCCACCGCTCCTCTAAAGTGACATTATGATATATTTGATGCACAAGTATATGCATTTATATCCTATTATGCTTCTTACATCCATCGTGATTTTATGAATAAAAGCACATCATTTAAAGCCTACTCGTAAAATTATGATTGAAACCATCATATACAAAGGAAACATGTGTTCTCATTATGTTCTTAGATTGAATCAAAAGATGATTCAGTAGACTGATTCAAACAACTTGCGGACACCATAGATATTTTATGGTGTTGGTTGTTGTGTGGACACGTTGGTCACGTGTCCTGACACCATCCACTATTAATACTTATGCTGCTTATGCTAGAAAGTCAAAACATCTAAGCCGGATTAATTTTCATAGGTGTGATAATTTTATAGCTTATTATATGACATTTGTAATGGACATCGTATTCCTATATAAAAACTCAGTTGGTCTCACAGAAAATGACTATAGTAATAGTCTTAATATTTATAAAGCACACCAATACTTTTGTTTTGGGTTGTGTAATTTTACATGCAGCATTACTTATTTATCTATGGTCATCATCATTGAACCAATTTACACCATAGCTAGTAACTATATGTGAGGATTTTAAAGGATTTCAAATGAATTTGTAATCCTTGAGCTCTTTTGGATTGACACGGATCTACAATACTTGAGCTCGGTTAAATGTTTCTATGCGCTAATATTGCGCCGCCACAGTGCACAATGATGGGCCACTTGAGATGAATAAATATTTATGATGGATATGAACTTCCGGCTATAGTCCGCTATTTGAAACTTTGACAGGCGATCTCCTCACCGCTAGATTTGCAGTGTGTCACTTTGATGAGACAGTCTTCCCGTATTCAAGTGAAACGACATGAATTGTCGTGGTTTGTCCCCACTATGTCTCATCTTGATCCCTAAAATCACACAAAGTAAAGTGTGTAGATGTCTTATACAATAAAGTGACGAGATCACATAACCCTGCCGTAAATATACCTACAAGGATTGTGTTTTATAAAAAAAACATGGTGACACCTAAGAGGAATTGGATATTGCACTGCCACTATGAATGGTGGCATGGTGATGCCATAAGTGGCATAAATGGTGTCACAGGCTGTGGCATTCCAAGGAAAATGGGAAGGTCACCTTAGGTTCGATAAATACTCACCCAAAAGAAGAAAGTGAGTTTTGGCACAACCTGATCTATTGATCAGTGATACTTAAATCTGTCTCATGAAAATATTTATGGATTGTGGTTATCATTGGGGGACGCCTCAAATGTTAGAACCAATCTTTGAAAGTATAGAGATCTCTACAAACACGATACACTAGTGTACATGAGAACGTGGAATAATGAGTCTAATATTTAACCATACTTCGTTAAAAAATGTCAACGTAGTAAACTGGCCTAATGGAAAGAAGCGATCCAGTATAAACAAAAGAGATAGGTCTTTGGGTAGGTGACACCGACACCGCAAATATAAACGTTATCAAATATATCTTTGTTAGAATGCGTAATGAGAATAAGAGTATGTAGACTCACCTTTTGGCGCAAGGTCTCTCAAAAACGCACTGGAATTGACTACGAGGAGATATTCTCTCATAATGGACTACGAGGAGACAATTTCTCGTAATGGTTGTCATTGCAGTCCACTACCTTGTCAGTTTGGTAGTTTCTGAAAAACTGAACATGTAGCGTATGAATATGGACACAACATATCTTTATGGGGATCTAAATTAAGAGATATACATGAGGATCCTAGTCAGACTTCATTCACCCAAATCAAGTGCTTCTAGATCACATCAGTGCGTTTGTAAAGAAAATTGAAACGTTCAGTAAAGTGACTACTTGATTGGGAAGGGATTAGTGAATTGTGCCCTTGCGTTTTCATTAGGAATATACACGGACCGTCAATGAATTAAGAGATATTGTATGTATTGTAAATCCTAAGTTGTCATTATGTACGGTGTAATTACCATTGTAATACTCACCCTATATAAAGAGGATTATCAATGAAATGATGAGACCAATTCTCATTTTCATATAACAGTGGTTTATTACTTTCTCTATCTTTGCCATTTGAAGAGAAAGAGAAGATAAATGAAATTCTTCAAGAACTTTCCATTCTTATGTTTGGTAACATAAGGAAAGCTATCCGGAAAGTTGTTAAAATAATTGTACATGAATATAATTGTTGAAGGAAAAACGTCTTTAATCAAATATGTCTTTGTCAAAATAACTTACGATAGGAAATTATTGTAAGATATTATCAATCAAATGACGTAATGGCTCAATCAATAATTATTATTATGTACGTACAGTTAAACCGATAAATGAATGTTCGATAAATTAATAATTCATCGATCATAAATAATAATTTTCTTCGGTCCCGACTCGGAACTAGTGTATATTACTGAGAACCTTTCTAAATGCATAAGGTAATAACTTTTTTAAACTCCATGTAGGTCTCAGTGAATACATAAAGTAATAATCAATAAAATACATATTAAAAAATATTACCAAAAATACTAATAATAGATTAAAAACATAAAAAGATTGGTAAATAAAATTTATTGTACAAATTATGGAAATTTTAACAATTTATATACTGTTTCCTAAAGTATCATTTTATAGTTTTCCCTATATGTGAACCAAAATGAACTTCATTCTTAATTATCTGCATAAACATGTATTTTTTTTTTCTCAATTTTGTAACAAGTTACCATTTTTGAAGTTAGAATATTATATATAGGTGTCTCATTATACCAAAATTAGAAAGTAAATAATTTTAATAGGATTATGTATCAAGATATAGAAATAGACAACGTAGTCAATGCATTAAATTATGCAATTCAACTAGAACTATCAACAAAATTCTCTATAAAGTAATATATATTCATAAAATATTCATTTATCTATAATATAATAAGAGCAAGTCCAACAGATTCCTAAGAGATTTTACTTCATTTTGGGGATTTTGGGCTCTAATCGTTCTCCAATAGATTATCTATCTGTTGATACACCAAAAAGCACGAGTATGTTGTACATATACCCCAAACGCAAATAAGAAAAATACACATACAAGCTACATTATATATTCGAACGGTCATGCCACGCATGTGGACCCAAGCCACAATCATGCATTTGGGGCTTGCAGATGTGGGTGTGGTGTGGTAGGTTACGGAAACGCACATGCTCATTCGCAATTTAACGTCGTCGGTGATTTCGGTCTTGGGCCCGAAATCCAAGCCCAATGACTTAGATCGACGGTGAAATGGTGAAACTTGAGAATTTGAGGTTTGGGTCTACCAGCCCTTCTCCTTCTTTAAGGCCCAAATCCCATATTAGAATAGTGTAACTTCACTTTTCTTCTTCTTCCCGTTTTATGCACCTCATCTCTTTTACCCAGCAGCTCGGTACCTTCCTCGCTCGATGACACCAGCCAAATGCCCAGAACCTTTTTCCCCTGCAGCAGGTTTCATCTTTCCTAGAGAACCCAATTCAAGCAAACGTCTTTTCCCCATTCTTCTGCAGAAATCAAGGACGAGATTGAAAAGGGAGGGTTTTGTCCAACGGGTTAGAAGTGTTTCAGCCTCCCCTACACCCAACCCTGAGCCTATAAAAGGGGGAATTCTGGGATCGATGGGGCATGACGCATCGATCAAGCTTCATCGATCAAAAACTCAGAAAAGCCAAAAAGCCTTCAATTCCCTGCGCCTTCAAGCCTTTCATGCCTTCAAGCACCAATTCCTGTTCCCAGCCATCAAGACTCAAGCATTCAAGCACAAAACCAAGCTCACAGCCATCTTTCTCCCAAAAACCTCCTTCAGCCTCTGTTATTCCCAGAAATCCCTTACCCAGAAAAACCCCCAAATTCTCTCACCGCAGTGCATTTATAGCTCCCGCACCACGCCACGCTCATGCTGTCAAGCCTCGGTTGATTTCAATACGGTCTGAATCACGCACAAAATCTTCCCATAAATCATATTTGGGATTGATTTTGGCCTAGTCAATTCAAAATCAAAAGAACTCCTCAATATTTGGCGACTTCACTAGGGACTAGGTCGTGATTCAGAGATCATCCTGCAGTTCTTCAATAAACACATGCTTATGTTGCATCCTTGTCATGTTTGGATATATGCCGGTTTCAATTTCTTATAAGCACAACCATCAATTTATGTTCATGCCATTTTTCTTCTAGTTATAATCACCGTATTCAAGCCCTCATTAGAAGAAGCATTTGCAGCCATGGCCAAAGCTAAAGCAGCCAACTATTCACTCTTATAGTCAATGCCTTATTTATTGCAGTTAATATATAATGCTCGTTGCGAGCGTTGTTGAAACTTCTACCCTAATAAGCAGGTCTTCTTAGCCTTATAACCATAGATAGCTTGATGCCATAACAAAAGCTATTGATCAGAGTCTCTTTTTCAAGTCGCAGCCTACCCTACACTAGCATAAGTGTTCAGTCTTCATAGCAATAACCAAAGCTAAAATGCTACTGTCAAAAGTGTCATATCATAAGTCTTTGTTGCAAGCTTTCCTCATACCTGAGACTTCATGCAAGATACCAAAAGAGAAATCATTTTCCTTTCTCTTGAGAATTCTTCAACTATATGCCTTGCACCTCAATTTCGTTCTCTGTCAGTTGGTTCACTCAGTTACTATTCATTGTTTGTTTCAAGTTTTGCAGAGATAAGCCTAACACTCATGCTATGTGCGATTAAGGAGATTCATACTTAATGCATACAAGCAAATATTGTTTCTACTGCATATGCACTTGTGCTCGATGAATCTCAGAATTTTAAAAGACCCTGCAGCTGTAGTTTTAATCAGCAACTCATGTATATAAACAAGCCATGCTTATTATGCCACTGAAATAGATGACGAGATGAAGCAACACAGTAGCAAAAAATGCAGGCATACTGTTGCACAAGCGCCCCAACAGAACCCGAAGTTCAAGGATTTGTTTGATCAATTGGAATATGGTCCGCAAGCCAGGCAAACCGCTGCGGAGGCACTCATGCGTGTGTTTGAGGAACATGGACCTCAGTCCTTTGTTGCAAGAACAATAACCATGTTTGTGTGAGCTACTGTGAGCCTTGTACCTCAAATTCATATTATGCACAGTTACCATGCTAGCAATACACTACAGTAGATAGTCGTCAAAAATACAGAAGGAACAGACAAGCTTGTTATGTGCAGTAGAATCTCATAAGGGAAGGAAAACCACTGCTGCAAAGTACTCACAACTATGGTCCACAATAGCAGCTGATGCCATGCAAAGAAGTTAAGGGATGCAATTCTTGCGATAACGGTGGTGTACGTCAAGCATGTTGCATAAACTTGGGTTATATTCAATCCGCATATGTATTGATGCTCATGAACTTGGGGGCTAAAAAAGTGATATGTTCGTGCTTTACTGTATTTTAACAGTATTCATGCTTTGCTGCAACTCAGCAGTGTTCATGCTTTGCTGCATTCTAGCAGTGTTCATGCTTTACTGCATTCTAGCAGTGTAGATGCTTTACTGCAATCTACAAGTCGTGAAAGAAATCACTCATTGCTTTAGCCGAATCTTTTATTCCCATTGTCATAAGTCATAACCATGCCATTGCTACAAGCCTTATCATACCATAATAGATTGTGCCACAACTAAACCTCATTACAGTAGCCAAAACCTCAATTTTGTACCTAGATAGGTATGAGGCCATCCACTACCAAAGCTAAAACTTTCACCTGTAGTAACCCAAGTACACAAGTTCGATTTCATAGCCATATATGTTTATAATCAAAATCTCTATTGCAAGCCTTCCAAGCCAATGCATCACGTGTTAAAAATAAACTCAGTTGATTCAAAGCCAAGATTCTATGTTACAAGCTTTATGCAGCCGAGAAGATTCTAATATACAAAGCATGCTACTTGAGCTAACATCATCACAAAGTCTAGTACATAAGTCTCCCTACAGTTGTTGTTCAAGGCCAAGCTTATTCTGCAACTGATGAACTAGTGAGCCTTCTTGCAGCAGCCTTCTAAACCAGCATGCATATAATCAAAAAGAGAAAAACGCGCAGCAAGCTTATTCTACAATTATGATCACTTGACCTCCTTCTCCATTTAAGAGGATGATGTGCTCATCCAGTAGGAAAGAAAATCGTTCTCTGCAAATAGTTGCGGTTATATTTTTCCTGTAGCTTTCCCCGTAGCTAATCTCTCTCAACACCGTTATGGTTATATCACCCTGCAACAACATCATGCAGTCAAGCTAAATTCGTTAGATCAAGCAGTCATTACCCCATGGAGCTACAAGCATCATTACTCCATCAAGCCATCAGAATATGTAAACAAAATTCAACCAAGCAGTAAGCAATACCAATCAAACTCACAACAATCATGTTGCACGCACTATTACGCAATCAAGCAACAAGCATGTTTAATCAAGCCAAAACCCTTAGTGCAGCAGCAAGCAATACTCAAACCTGCCAAAATCATTAAAGCAAGCAATCAACATTCAATCAAGCGGTAAGCAACATGCAATCAAGTTAAAATCATTATAAGCAAGCGAAAGTCAATCAAGCTGCGAGTATTATTACTTACTCAAGCCAATTCCACGCAACATGCAATATTCGTTGTTAGGCCCTCAAATAGCATGCTATGACACTTGGGGGCTAATTGCTTATGGTCTTGTTCAGGGTGCCCTGAAATTCTATTGTCATAAACCTTCATGTTATAGCCAAAAGCTTCCACTTCATTGACTACTCTACTATCCAAATCTCATCCAAATCAGATGTAATACCAAGCATCAATCTCAGCTCTATACATGCCTAATACCATACCCCATACCCAACCAATCCTGATTATAAACTTAAACACTATCCCAAGTCTTTCTCAAACCAAATTAGGTGTTGTTGTCCCAAAGTTTTATTCATGCAACAAACAGATTCCTCTACAGTTTAAAAAAAAAAAAAAATCTATGTTATGCTTGTAGTCATGCTGGAGCGTATACCAATAGTCCACTCCATCCGTATTGTTTCCCATGTTCGACCATTTATGTCCTATACCATAGAGAAGTCACAACTTTCCAGCAGCAAAAACACAACTTCCAACAGCACAGAAGGTCCACACAGCAACAATATAACCTCCAGGCACCATACCTCAAAGCCTCCCAATAATACATCCCTCAAGCAAGCCACATGCAACAAGCCATTCCAAACCCCCAATCCAAAACCATCATCAAGCTCTAGGCAACCTTAAACCCAGCCGCCATCACCAAAATACCAAATTCCTTCACCACAGTAGATGACACAATTTCCCTGCAGCAAATATCTCATCTTTTTGCAACTCATGCTTCTAGCCCCCACGCCACATACCTTCTCGCAAGCCTCTTCATGTTCTTTCAGTTATCAAAAGTCAAAACTATACAGGCATAAATATTATTACCTCGCAGCAGGGCAGTAGTACTGCAAAAGAGATAGGGAAACACTACAAAGCTGTTAGAAGTTTTGGACCCAGTCCTGAACTCAGAGGGGATAACATAGGACATATATAAAGCTATGTAATCCATCATTGCAGCATCTGTACAAAATCACCCCAAAATTTAATGTCCACAATTTCAATTCTCAACCCACCAAATCCCCAGCACCAGATTTATAAACTCAAACCCAAAATTATTACCATATTCCCCACAGTGGTTAAAAAAAAAAAAAACTTTATCGTCAGTATCCTACTTCATTAGTCCTGGCTTTTTTATATTCATATTTGAATTCCATCTATCCAATTCAAAAGCTTTAATTCTATCTCATATCCTCTTTCTTTAACCTCCAATTTGTCAATGCCTATGCAGTCAGTCAAGCAAGCTATAAAAGTTCATGCTCATAAATTAAGCATAAGTTTTATCATGCTCAAGGCATATATTTATGCACTCATGAAATTCAAATGCCTCATAACCCAATGCATGCTTCTTGCAATCAAAGCATGAGTAAAATGAAGCCAAGCAAGTAGTCACAAGCCAACTCAGAGAAAGATAGTAATACCACCTCAAGAGCTATGCCCACGCAACCAACAAAAGAAATTCATGCATTTATCCAAGCAATTGATGGGTACAAGTAAGCATACTTACAGAGGCTGCCAAGGCTTGAAGCTTTCAAGCATGGTCAAGTGCTCAGCCTCTTCAATACACTTGGCCTGGGGCTTTGCGATTAAGGCTAATTTGAAGATGCATGGTCAATTAACTCAGGACAAGTTGCTGTGGTGATCACCGCAGTAAGTGAAGATGCATGCCTACAGTTGAAGATGTCTACTCGTTAAATGAAACTTCATGCCGTAATCATGCATAATTCCATCAAGCTTTATGAATGCAAATTCATATACAATCCTAAAGCATAATTCAATGACAATCACAGTGAGCAGTATGTTCAAATCTCAACATTCCCTTATTCAAAATTCAAGCCCTCACTTGCCATGATGATTCCCAAAATCAAGCCTAAGCATCCTACATACCAAACCCTAATTAATTTGAAGCTTACCCAGTCCCTTTCCAATACAGCTTAGCGGCCGTAGCCATTTAATTACAAGCCAAAAGAAAAGAAAGAAAGAAAGAAAAAATAATAAATCTCGCTGCAGTACTCATACTGAGATCAATCTTACCTCCTGGAACTCAGTTCGTTCAATCTTACTCAATTCGGCCTGATTGATCAATCTTCATGCAGAACCAGAAAAACATATATCCCTGAGACAAATTCGTTGGCCTTTAAACCTCTGGTTTGGTGAGAAAATGGAGTTTTGGCACTGCCCCCCTTTTCTTCCCTGCAGCGACATGAAGAACGAGCATATCCTCGATAAAATTATCACCCACTTGTTAGCCTTGCTGTGTCCAACTAAAAAAAAAAAGAAAAAAAAAAAAAGAGAAAGGCCCAAAACAACTCTATTACAAGCCCAAACATTCCCTCAATCGTTCAATGTGTTCGAGAAAATTCACCACTTTTTCATGCATTCTACCATCATACATACCCCGCACCAAGCTAAACACACTACCAAGCGGATTCATGACCGAAGAGGCATGCCAAGCCCTATCCGAGCTCATGCCAAGCACTTACTATCCAACAATGCCAAGCTCCTCTTTGACACGGTCGTACATCTATCCGAGACTAAATGGGGTCATGTCACGCTTAAGCTACAAGTTTACTCAAATTCCATGCACTTTACCGTTGGCTTTGTCAAAAAATTAATAACAACCTCATGCTAAACTAGAAATGCACATGCGTAATACATGCCCAAGCATAATTGCCAAAAACTCAGACAATTTAGGTCCGGTGTATGCAAACTCTCATTACACACATGCCAAGCACATAATCAAGCATGCGTAAAAGTAAAGTAGGAAGTGTAATATTTGTCATGCCATGCAAAGAAAACCATCAAGCAAATCTACAAGCCAAATGCAAACCATGTATCATATCTCACTCACATACATGCCTATTTCATTTTCGTCCATTGTTTTCTCAAGTCTGTTGTCGCCGTACTCTTCGTTAGCTTTTATTTTCACATGCCAAATTGCTCCTTCATCTATTTATGATCCACCTACTCGTTTTTGAAAAGGAACACTCCGAGCTCTCATGCGAGAAATTTCTTTCAAACTCCATGCTTATATACTTGATCATTCATGCTTAACTTGAGTTACCATCTTTTTGATTATGTAGTCTATTTCATTTACATTGCATAGCCCACATAATCAAGGGGGCTAATGTTGATACACAAAAAAGTACGAGTACGTCGTACATATACCCCAAACACAAATAAGAAAAATACACATGCAAGCTACATTATATATTCAAACGGTCATGCCACGTAGGTGGACCCAAGCCACAATCATGCATTTGGGGCTTGCAGATGTGGGTGTGGTGTGGTAGGTTACGGAAACGCACATGCTCATTCGCGATTTAACATCGTCGGTGATTTCGGTCTTGGGCCCGAAATCCAAGCCTAATGACTTAGATTGACGGTGAAATAGTGAAACTTGAGAATTTAAGGTTTGGGTCTGCCAGCCCTTCTCCTTCTTTAAGGCCCAAATCCCATATTAGAATAGTATAACTTCACTTTTCTTCTTCTTCCCGTTTTCTGCTCCTCATCTCTTTTAGCCAGCAGCTCGGTTCCTTCCTTTCTCGATGACACCAGCCAAATGCCCAAAACCTTTTTCCCCTGCACCAGGTTTCATCTTCCCTAGAGAACCCAATTCACGCAAACGTCTTTTCCCCATTCTTCTGCAGAAATCAAGGACGAAATTGAAAAGGGAGGGTTTTGTCCAACGGGTTAGAAGTGTTTGAGCCTCCCCTACACCCAACCCTGAGCCTATAAAAGGGGGAATTCTGGGATCGATGGGGCATGACGCATCGATCAAGCTTCATCGATCAAAAACTCAGAAAAGCCAAAAAGCCTTCAATTCCCTGCGCCTTCAAGCCTTTCATGCCTTCAAGCACCAATTCCTATTCCCAGCCATCAAGCCTCAACCATTCCAGCACAAAACCAAGCTCACAACCATCTTTCCCCCAAAAACCTCCTTCAACCTCTATTATTCCCAGAAATCCCTTGCCTAGAAAAACCCCCAAATTCTCTCACCGCAGTGCATTTCTAGCTCCCGCACCACGCCACGCTCATGCTGTCAAGCCCCGGTTGATTTCAATACGGTCTGAATCACGCACAAAATCTTCCCATAAATCATGTTTGGGATTTATTTTGGCCTAGTAAATTCAAAATCAAAAGAACCCCTCAACACTATCTCATTCCCTAGAATGGAGATTTGGATGAGAGAGAGTATATTAATCCCTATACTTGTAGAGAGAGAGAGAAAAATTTGCATAATGAAAAATTAATGAACAAATCAATTTGACACAGAAAACTAAAAAACACATGTTCTTTTTATACCAAAAATGAATAAATTGTTGAAGGAAAAACGCATTATGTGCCTTCGTCAATGTAACTGACGATAGATAATTATGTAGTCATTATTGTCATTAATGTATTTCCTATTACCGTTGTAATACTCACCCTATATAAAGGGGATTATCAATGAAATGAGTAGACCAATTCAGTATTTCCTACAACACGTTATCAGCACTTTGCCTAACCATGAGTTTTTAGAAAAAAAAGAAAAAAAAACAACACAGAAAAAAAAACCCTAATTTTTTCTGTTTTTCTGCCTCCGCCGCCCTAGCCCTCCACCAGGCCGCCGCCGCCGCTGCCCCTCTTTTTCCTAGCAGCAGCCCGTCCCACTCCGGTCCCGGCCCGCCGCTCGACCCCGATCCGATCCCCCTCGATCAGCGCCCCGATCCGATCCCCCTCGATCGGCGCCTTCGATGGCTTGTGCCCTCCTCCGCCGTCGCCCTCGACCGGACGTTGAACCTTGAAGCCGCAGCCCAGCGCAGCCGTGGCCTAGCAGCATCGACGTGGATCGACGCTAGCAGCAGCCCCCCCTTACCGCTCCTCCGATCGCCTCGACGATAGCAGCAGCCGAGGTTCCCCGATTTTTCGACCCGAGGCTCCCCCGATCCGGACCCAGATCAGTCCAGCCTTCGATCGGACCTCGCCCCGGATCGGATCGCCTCGCCCCGATCGCCTCGCCACGATCGTCCACTGCTCGGACGACCCCCGATCGCACCCCTGCTCTGCAGAGCCGACTCCGACTTGCCCTCCGCTCCGCGCCTCTGCCGCGACGCCTCCGCCGCTCCTGCCTTCAGATCGGACCCGACCTTTGCCGACAAAGCTTCGTCGGCAGAAGCTTGATCTCGACCCGGATTTGGGCCTGATCCGACCCGGCCCAGCCCTTTGGGCCTGACCCAACCCGAAAAAAAGAAGAAAAAAAAGGGATTTTTTTTGGGGGTAAAATACAAAGGTAATTTTTGAAATTACCGTACAGTAATTTATATTTACTGTATAACTATTTACTATATAACTATTTACTGTTTTTCGAATTTAATAGTAAATATGAATTTTTTTTAATTTATATGGTAAATGTGAAATATATATGATTGAAATGACTAATCATATGAATATTGTTTGTTTTTATGTGACTTATCAATTACGATGCGGCGATTAATATGTGACGACTATTTGGAGTCGGAGATCGAGCAATCGCTTAATATGTAGTTTATTTGGCAAACTAACAAGTAAGATCTAATTAACGTTATCATTTTCATTAGATCGTTAATGATATAATGCTCAAACTTATCTTATTATATTATGACATATATTTATGAAATTAGAGCATCATTATATGTCTATTTTATTATGTTAAATAATTGTTTTTATTTAACATGATATTTAATTTGAGCATTGCCATGATAATGCAAATCTCATGAGCAATACAATATAAAAATGGACAAACCAATTATTGTGATAAAGCATATTCACGAAGTAAGAAAAATATGACCATTACAAATTTTGGTCTTGAGATCCAATTTTAATTTCTTGAAAAATTTTTCATCATGGATATCTTCTTGATTATATAAAAAGCAATGATAATGAAATTTCATTAGCTTCACATGCAATGAAAATGGAGAAACCAAAATTTTATTGTGATAACGAAATTTCACGGATTTACCATAATGTATATTGGTTTATATTAGTCGTCGTGCATGTCATTTAGACCACGAGATTAATCCATTCTATTCTTCCTCTATTTTATAGATAGGTCTAACCATCACAGTTTAGTTTTGACATATTGGACTCTGAAGAATTTGAGTACCAACTAAGGCTTGAGCATGGTATATTTATGCAAATTGCTTTATGTAAATAGCTAAGAAATAATTATAATATATGACAATATAAGGTCTGAGAAAACAAAGGGTAATGACAATATAAAGTCTGAGAAAAAAAATTATTTCTTGGAACAAATTGTGCAAAGTAATGCAACAACCCTAAACCAAAGGGCAATGACAATGTAAGGTATGAGAAAAAGAAATTTCCTGGAACACATTTTGCAAAGTAATGCAACAACCCTAAATCAAAAGGCAATGACGATGTAAGGTCTTAGAAAAATATATATATATTCTTGAACAAATTGGGCAAAGTAATGCAACGACCCTAAAACAAGGGGTAATTACTATGGACGTAAAATTCATATAATCATCCAAAAGTAAGTGGAAACAATGTAACATTTAAAAGATGACATAGGGGACATGTCATGTGCAGTGAAGCACTCTGCCATTGTTGTAATTCAATGAACTATTGATACGTACATTATAAGCTAGCAAAGAATTAGCTACGACTTTCAATAAATATGAGGAATCATATGAGTACGCGGATTTTGGAAAAGTATCTTCAATATCCAACAATAACATTGAAAAAGAGTTTACAACTAAAAACATAATATCTGGGAAGAATATGTTAAATGACAAATCTCATCATTGCAGCTATTAAAAGAGCAAAAAGGATCTGGCTCAATCCAAGATAGACTTTGATTAGTCTACTTTAAAAATTTTAAGATATCCTTATAAAGGCTATTACGCCTAAATACGACTTTTGGTCCTAAATTAGACTTTTGGTCTTAAAGTTTCTCTCTCTAAAATTGGACAAGACTAAATGTAATCGTTGGCATGATAATTTTTTGAATTTTCTCTAAAGGAATTGAGATTATTCAAATTTTATTCATAATACACATGATTCAATTTTCTACATATAACTTTGCAAAGTATTGCATAAAGTAAAGCAACATATCATAATATAGGCATGAAACAAAGAACCGTGTGTAAAGAAACGCACAATGTAATCCCTAAAATAATAGTACTGAAGAACAGTAGTACTATATCAGTAGTATATGATAATGATTAGTATATCAAAGAAAGTAATAAGGATCAGTATATATTTTCCTTTGGGATTCATAATACACATGCCTAATTGGGATTAAAATTTTTTTTTTATTACAATTCCCATTTCCCAATCGAGTTACTCTAAAGAACTTGAGTTACGTTTCGATATATATTGAACATATGTCAAATTGACAAATAATGCCAAGAGAAAATTGAATTTTGTTTTCCACATTATAAAGAAATTTACGCCACGATTTTCATGTGAAAAAGACACAAGTGAGAATTTATTTGAGCTCCTTTGCATTACCTCTAAATGACTGCGAATGTAAACGAGTATTAGAGAAGATTATATGTCAACTTAGTAGGTTCTAAGTAACCGCTAATTAAATCCAACGTCATAAGAAAATGATCTTTTGGAATTCTGACATAGATTGGCTTTGATATGGTGATCCATACATTAAAGAAACTACTATGGACACCCATATTTTTGGATAAATAGAAGCAAACACCAGAAGAATATGGTTCACACACGAATCTGAGGACGATCAATGAACATTTTTATCCTCAAATATTGTCATATAGGGTTGAAGACGTATGTTCAATTCCTAAATTCCGCCGCTCCCCCAATGTGGCATTATAATATATTTGATGCACAAGCATATGCATTTATACCTTATTATGCTTCTCCTATCCGTCATGATTTTATGGATAAAAGTACATCATTCAAAGCCTATTCGTTAAAGCAATTATGATTGAGATCATCATATGCAAAGGACACATGAGTTTCTCATTATGTTGTTATATTGAATCAAAAGAGGATTCAGTGGATCGATTCAACCAACTTGCGGACACCATAGATATTGTATGGTGTTGGTTGTTGTGTCGACACACTGGTCACGTGTCATGACACCATCCACAATTAAAATTTATGCTGCTTATGCTAGAAAGTCAAAGCACCTAGGCCGGGTTAATTTCCGTAGGTGTGATGATTTTATGGCTTATTATATGGGATTTGTAATGAACATCATATTCCTATATATAAAAACCCAATTGGTCTCACGGAAAACGACTACAGTAATAGTCTTAATATTGGTAAAGCACACCAATACTTCCGTTTTGGGTTATGCAATTTTTGCATGCAGCGTTACTTTTTCATCTATGGCCATCATCATTGAACCAATTTACACCATAGCTGGTGACTATGTGTGAGGATTTTTTAGGATTTCAAACGAACTTGTAATCCTTGAGCTCTTTTGGATTGACACGGATCTACAATCCTTGAGCTCTATTAAATGTTTTATGTGCCAAAATTGCGCCGCCACAGCGCACAATGATGGGTTATTTGAGATGAATAAATATTTATGCTGGATATGAACTTCCAGCTATAGTCCGCTATGTCGAAACCTTGACAGGCGATCTCCTCACCGCTAGATTTGCGGTGTGTCACTTTGATGAGACAGTCTTCCCGTCGTTAGGGGGAGATAAGAACAAGCATGTTCAAGTGGAACGACATGAATTGTCGTGGTTTGTCCCCACTGTGTCTCATCTCGATCCCCAAAATCACACAAAGTAAAGTGTGCAGATGTCTTATACATTAAAGTGACGAGATCATATAAACCTGCTGTAAATATACCTGCAAGGATTGTGTTTTATCAAAAGGACATGGTACCACCCAAGAGGAATTGGGTATTGCACTGCCACCATGGATGGTGGCATGGTGACGCCATAAGTGGCATAAATGGTGTCACAGGCCGTGGCTCTCCAAGGAAGAGGGGGAGGCCACCCTAAGTTCGATACATACTTGTGTAAAGGAAGAAAACAAGTTTGGCACAACCTGATCTATTGATCAGTGATACTCAAATCCGTCTCATGAGAATATTTATGGATTGTGGTTATCATTGGGGGACGCCTCAAATGTTAGAACCAATCCTTAAAGTATAGAGATCTCTACAAACACATTACACTAGTGTACATGAGGACGTGGAATAATGAGTCTACTATCGAACCATACTTCGTTGAAAAATGTCAACTTAGTAAACTGGCCTAATGGAAAGAAGCGATCCAGTATAAACAAAGAAATAGGTCTTTTGGGCAGGTAACGCCGACACCGCAAATATAAACCCTATCAAATATATCTTTGTTAGAATGCGTAATGAGAATAAGAGTATGCAGACTCACCTTATGGCGCAAGGTCTCTCGAAAACGCACTGGAATCGACTACGAGGAGATATTCTCTAGTAATGGACTACGATGAGACAATCTCTCGTAATGGATGTCATTGCACTCCACTACCTTATCAGTTTGGTAGTTTCCGAAAAACTGAACACGCAGCTTACGAAAAGTGATCAAAAAATATATCTCTATGGGGATCTAAATTAAGAGATATACATGAGGATCCTAAACGGACTTGATCCACCCAAATCAAGTGACTCTAGATCACATGAGTACGTTTGCAAAAGAAATTGAAACGTTCACTAAAGTGACTACTTGATTGGAAAGGGATTGATGAATTATGCCCTTGCATTTTCATTATGGATATATATGAACTCTAAATGAAATAAGAGAAACTCAGTGTATTGTAAATCCTAAGTTGAGAATGAAAAAGATTTTGGGAATACACAGTCTTGAAACGGAACTCAAGGACTGTAATGGTGGTGATCATTCATCAATCGGCTTAGGCACTCTAAAGAATAAAGTGAGGCCTACATACATTCCCATGATCAGTCGAAGTCTTTAGTCTAACAATAGATCCGTTTTTCATCTAAAGGAAGATGACGAAGAAGTATTGGGAAATGAAATTCCTATACAAGTGCAATGACGCATGATTGTACTTAAACATAATATGTAAGACTCGACCTCTCATTCGATGAGAATTTGCTATGTTTAGCTCTGCGCCCACGCAACGCAACTGGTTCTTTCAAATACTTAAAGATATGAAAGATTTGGGCTGATTCAATCTCTACATAGAATATGACATGATAAAGAAATTATCCACGTCATAGCTAACTATGCGTAAAGAAAAACGCATTAAAGGTGAGATAAGAAAATCTGTTATTACAGATCAATTTCAAATCTCTTAATGGTTCACTCATACTCTAGACAAAGTTATGACTATTTTGTTATATGAAGGTCATACCATGAGTGAACCTGATGTTCAATATAAACTTATGTATTCAGTTCATGAACAACCTTATCCTCAAGATCAAAGTAAATCAAGTTGGATCTGAGGACGATGTGACAAGATTTAGTTATTAAATCATTGTTCAAAGTCACATTTGGAAAAACATGTGAAAATGCATAAGTATGCTAATAAGACTGAAGCTCCCTTGATCAAATGAAAGAATCAGGGAGAAACCCATAATTAATGTAAAAATCAGGGGGAGGTGCAGAAATCAGGGGGAGTCTAGCACACACATGTTGTTTTCAAATGTATTAGGTGCGTTGTGCTCTTTTTCTCCTTCGACCAAAGTTTTATTTTCTCCCATTGGGTTTTTGTTACTTGGCAAGGTTTTTAATGAGGCAACACCACATGCACCATTTTATCTCTGACTCGGCACAAGGGGGAGTGTTGAAGGAAAAACGCATTATGTGTCTTCGTCAATGTAACTGACGATAGATAATTATGTAGTCATTATTGTCATTAATGTATTTCCTATTACCGTTGTAATACTCACCCTATATAAAGGGGATTATCAATGAAATGAGTAGACCAATTCAGTATTTCCTACAACATAAATTTATTTATTTTAAATAAATTTATTATTATAGAATAACTTAAAAGTAACTATTAATTATAATTTACAATAAATTTTGAATATTTATTATTGTGTTATAAATGTCCGAATCTGTAAAATAGAGAATCTGTTGGAGTTGGAGCAAAAAATTATAGAGAAAATAAGTTTTGTTTCCTCATTTTAGAGAATTTTTTGGGGAGTTGGACTTGCTCTAACCCCTCTAAAATAATAATTTTTTATGGTCCCGACATATTCATTTATAGAGGTTTAACTGTAGTCTTTACCGTTATAGTATTTACCCTATATAAATGCATTACCAATGAAATGAGCAATCATTCTCAATGTACTTTTACACAGCTGGTTTTATGGTGTGAAACAAAAAAAAATGTTGCGAGTAATAAATGCTAAAAGGGGGAAAGTGGCTATTTTGAATTTTAGAAGGAACAATTTCCCAGCTATTTTCCCTTCAATCACGAAAATATTTTCTTTTTTTTCATGTTCAAAGAAATGAACAATTTTCCTTTTTCAAGACTTACATTGACTTCACTCAATGGAACTGAAAATTTATCGTATAAATCAGGTCAATTAATGGTTGTGTAATCACACGTACTTAATTTCTAACCTTTCATTTTTAATTTGATTAGATAATATTGCAAAAGTTATTCACGAATTAGTTAACACAAAATATACCCTAATCTTACCAAAATACCACAAATGGAAAATGGAAAATGCTGAATCAAATCACTGATAACTCCAACTTAAAAGTATTTTCTTCCAGCATTGGACTTGCGTCCAAAAGGTGCAAAATGCCTGTTGAAGATCTAAAACCTGACAGCCACATACAGAAGCCTTTTGAACCAAATTACCATCTAAAAAACATGATATAATGATACATGATAAACATATAAAAGTTGAGTGCGAGATACAAAATGGGCAAGTAGAACTTCAAGTCTGTTACTGTGGTAGCCTTTCTGTTTGTAATTATATATGGACATGATATGTATGTTAGATTTTCCTAGTTTGCAAGATGCACAAAAGCTTGCATATCGGTCATCAGCCAGTGGACGGAGACATTACTTAGCTTCTTCTGCGATATAAATAAGTTATTTGTAATGCCTTCTTAAGGACAAATGGCCACGGATGAGTACCAATTCTAGATGCATGCTTCTGCTACTTCACAGTTGAAGCTTCTCTCAATTGAATGCTAGCCCAAATCTGTGGGAAAAAGGAGAGGAGGCACCATTAGCACAAAATCGAAGTGAAGATTTATTGTTGAATGAACCTTTACCATGTACACCGCAAGAACATAGCTCAGGTTAGTGTATATTTAGTCACTACCTACATTCTAGGCCAAGTAAGTTTTGAGGAAACAGTAGAAGTTCATAACCTAAATGGTGCCATACAGTTCCTGTCGTTATCAATTGCATTGAAATAACCTCCTTTAAGTTGTAAGAAGATAAATAAAGCCTGAGTGGAACAACCAATTCTTCTCTATGAATCTCAGAATCTATCTTGATCACATTGGAGCGGAAACTCAAGTCAAATGGAATATTGTACACCAGCATTCTTATTTTTGGAGTTCATTCAGCACCATATAAAGAGTTAAAGACTGATGTGCACACGCAAAAAACAGAAAGGCGTACAGAGACTTACATACACATGAAATCAGCTCCTTCCACCACCTACCCTTCATTAATAATAAATAGAACCCTCTCCTTGAGCCTGTTTATGGTCTGCATAGATAACCAAGGAATTACATTACCAGAGTAACAAAGATTCCTTACCGGCTTACCAAAAAGAAAAAAAAAAAAAAAGGAAAAGAAAAAGAAAACACCATTGACTACTATTAAAGTTTTAGAACACAGACCAAGCTAGAGATCCTTCCCCATCTTTCAGCAGAGGCAGCAGCATCTTTGAGATGTGAACAATGTCGAGAGTCAAATCTCAAAAAGTATGCCGAGTTTTCTGTAGCTTCAGCTACCCAAAGAGCATTCATTTGGTCCTTTGCTCTCTTGATGAGATTACAAAAACCGACCTGCAAACACAAAAGATGTAAAGGTAGATAATTTGTCAAAGAAATATGTCAATTACCATATCAAATGCCACGTCCCTGTGATTTAAATGTAGCTTAGCATTATGATAGAAAACTTATGTCTGGAAACTGAGAGAGAGAGAGCAGTAACAAGCATATTCAAGTCTAATATTAATTTCTACTTCGATTTCAAAGAAACGAATATCTATTCAGGTTTCAGACACAGGAAATGGCAACTTGTTACTCCATTAGTCTATTTCAAGTTACCAGCTGTGTTAAAAATGACAATTGTTGTCTTTAGTTTATACCAAAGTGAACAACTTATGAAGATAGGTGACATGAGTGACTGTTGAAGGAACATCACATACCGTTGAACCTGCGAGGTTGTGGTTTATAGGAGCATCTGATTGGTCATCAACATGCGGTGAACAAAAGCAGATGGCAAGTAATGAATCGTTTAATTCTTCTGAATTTGATTCAGATATGGAGCCATCTGTCACAAACACCCACTGTTTCTTCTGGTGACCAGCTATATAAACCTCCCCCACAAACACAACGAATGCAGCAATATCAAATTCACTGCAGAAAAACCCTCAACCCAACAAAGAAAAAGAGATTAGAATAAACTAAGTTAACATTACTTTTCTTTTAAAATGAACAGAACAATCAAAATGGAAATGGTGGGCTTAGCCTATTCACCTGGAAAGAGGAAGTTGACCAAAATCTGACAATAATATTGATTTGCGCGGACTGAAAAAGGGCCTGAGATGGATTTAAATATTTGAGAGAAAAGACAATTGATAACAAAACACAGAAACATATAATCATAATATATACCTAAAGTGGTCTATTGTCTGCTGACATAAAGGCTTCCACTTTGTTTTGGATCCTCTTGCTAGCAAGTATAGAATATCAGCAGCCGGACTTGTTGGTATAAGGTCAGAAACAGTGTATGCTTGCCCCTCGACCAACTCAGACTTCTGCTCTTTAAAAGGAATATGTAAGCCACTTGTGTGTATACCAATTAGTGTTAGAGAGAGAGAGAGAGAGAGAGAGAGAGAGAGTTGGATTCACCTGCTTCTCCGATGGGTTCCAGATTGTGATTAACCCTTCTTTGGGACTGTCTTTTCCTTCATATCTGTTTATAGTTAGTCCAACTACCCTAACCCTCATTAATGGCATCACTTCCCTCTCAGCTAATCCAGCATCTTCTAGTGCTTTCATGATTGATTTCTCCATGTCTGACTGCTTGATTGCCTAAGGCCAAACCCAACATCTTCAAAATCTTTTTTCATGGAAAAACTTTAATTGAATCCAAAAGTCAAACAATTGAAACCAACCTCTAATTTTGCTCGGTATTTGGTGAAAGAATTCAATTGTTCTGTACTCATCTCTGCCATCAAAACTTCAGGTTCAGCAGCTGTCTCTAGTATCCTCAAGAGTTTTGCTCCTTCACTATCTCTCTCATTACATGTATGTGAATGCTCTAGTCCTCTTTGGAACTCAGAAATAATGCCCTCAATAACATTAGAGCGCCTGCATCCATGAGAAATATCAATACAGTACAGAGGATACTAATAGACACACAGATTGAGAGGGCAACAATAACATTGTTCTCTAGGGGAACAAAAGCACATGTAGATTTACAAGGTTATCGTTGTTACATGACCAAATGTTTTCAACGAGAACATATAAGGGGATGAATATTTCCATGAGATCAATTTAATGGGAAAATAAATGATAAGTGTCCTTGGATCTGCTGAATTGATTATTTTTATCATATCACATCAATTCGAATTTCAAGTACTGTATATATGCACACAAAATTTATCAACATATAACATTCTCCTGCCTAAGCTCATGCAAAAGTCCTGGTCTTCATTCAAGTTCTTGAACCATTTAGACAACATAACCTAAAGAAGAAGTATGTACCACGTTATTTCATGATAATCTATTATAGTTCAATTTAGATATTGTAGCTTCCAAAGTATCTCAAAGCTGTTTTATGTTTTTTTTTTTTGGGAAGGTATTTATGATTATATTTTTATGTACTTTAACAATTTAAAGAAAGAAAAAAATTGTAACAAGAGAGGAAACATTATAGAGCATTCGCGTGATAAAAAAAAATTAATTAAAGCCTATAGACAGGAGAACACTTTAAGAAGCAAAGCTGAAAGAATGTTTAAAGGAAATATGAACTACGAATGTCTTCAGAAAGGAAGTTTTAGTTGGCTTTCTTTGCAGAACACACACACCTCTGGCTATATGATTGCATCATTTTGGTCTCTAACCTCTCTGATCTCACCACAGATCTTCCATTGCTTAACCTAAAAGGAGAACCAGTGTCATTTTCACATTGTAGTAAACATAGTATTATCTAAAGTAATTACAGAGGATATTCCATTGACCTTTCTTTGTATAAAACAGGGTATATCCGTGTGACTCCTATAAGAGTCCAAGGAACAAGACCCCCATCGCTCTTGATGCACTTAAACGCTAAGGGAGCACCTACACGGTTGCCTGTACGAATAGATTTGAGGATCAAGCATCAGAAAACAATAAGACAAAACTGTAAAAAGGGTCACCAGTGCAAAACTGGAAACTGAGAAGTCCAAATAGTTCTTACAAAATCCCAATCGATCATCCCAGTGGGCTCTATATGTGCCATTTATGTGTAGCCGTAACATAGCTTCTCTTGACACCTGAAGTTGAACCAGAAACCTGAGAAATCCCTCTAGCAGGTAATAAAGTATAAAAATTCATTTTGAAGAAAAATCAAAGTGCCAACCTCAAGGGGTGAAATTGGCCCAACCCAGCCGCAGAGTCCTGCTCCCCAAATCTTAATTAGAAAAGAAAAAAAAATGTAA
Source organism: Potentilla sterilis (assembly GCA_963682095.1). Taxonomy (NCBI): domain Eukaryota; kingdom Viridiplantae; phylum Streptophyta; class Magnoliopsida; order Rosales; family Rosaceae; genus Potentilla; species Potentilla sterilis. The sequence goes on along the minus strand of OY821767.1, from coordinate 15,568,254 downwards.
GCAAGCAGAACTTGGTACACAATGCTTCAATCAAAGATGACATGTTAGATAACAATAAGCCAATATATTAATTACCCGAAGTTTCTGTCCGACAAACAATCTACCACTAGCAAGCTGCTTTGATAAGGGAGCATCCAGAATAGCATCCAGTGAATACCTGTGAGACAAAATAATAATAATCAAAACATAATAAATCTTACATGCCATCTCCAAATATAGTTAAAAGGTATCACATACAGGTGGGTACCTAAGAAAATTTCGTTTAAAGCGTAGAGAATGTAATTTCTTACCACCCATCAGTAAGTTCGACTTTTGCAGCACTACTATTTTCAGCTCCCAAGCTAGCCTCTATATTTGGGTCATGTTTTGAGCGGATAGCTGAAATGCATAAGACCAACATCAAAGAAGGTGATGCATCTCCTTCCAGTATTTTCTTAATTGCAGAGCGGTGACCATGATTCACTTCTCTTTCATATCTGTACGCATGCATTACATATTGTTATTATGGATGCCCCACAAGCCACCATAGAAGTACCATGTGGGTACAGTATAAGTACGTACCTATACTTCAGTTCTTCAAGCACATTGGGTAGCGTCAAAAAATTTCCTAAAGCCTTAGCTGGATAGCATCTCTCATAACAAGCCAGTTTCCAGACTATCCACTTGTAGTGATTTATGACCCACCTAGATAGAAGAATGTAATCAGAATCGCAACTAAAGGTCAAAACATGGTATAGAATAATCCTAGATACCGAATGGCATACATCCTTCTCACAATTGCACAGGTTCCGAAGAATGCACACTTACAAGAATTTCAAGATGTTCTATAGCCTAACCAATCCATAGTTCCATACTACCATTGCGTAGACAGTTTCCCAGATGTGAGTGTATTCGAATCATGCAGTATCTACTGTAACAAGTTTTTAACTCTTTTTTTTTCACCAAATTTTTCATATATCAATAGGGCATCACATATTGAACAGAACAAACTCCAATTTTTTTCATTTAGAGAGAGGGATATATACAGTCCTTCTCAGGTAAGGACCTCCTTATGTACTCTTATGGTGTGGATTTTATATTTTGACTAACTTTTCGATTGAATTTTTACATCTCCAACGTTTAGTCTTTAGATACTAGCAAAATAGAATATTTATGCAAAATTTTAGCCAATTTGATAATCGCTAAGGCATTCAAAAGTGCGATTTTCTATCATAAATATAAACGGTTCAGTTTTGACAAAATACAGTCTGTCCATTTAATCTAGTTTGATATGCTAATGGTTATCAAATTGGCTGAAAATTTGTAGAGATGATTTATACATGAGTACCTAAAGACTAGACGGTGGAGATGTAAAAATTCACTCAAAAAGTTGAGTCAAAATTGAAACTCCACACCATAAGAATAAATAAGGAGGGCCTTAGCATAGAAAGCCCCGGGATATATATATATATATATATATATATATATAGACATATAGAGAGAGAGAGAGAGAGAAAGAGAGATCCAACATTCTTAAATAGAAGTGCTTTAAGGAGAGAAACAATTACTCTCTTGAAGTATTTTGTGTAGAGGCTCCGGAAGAAGCCAGCATGGGAACAACAGCTTCCGCCCCTATGTAGTTTAAGCCAGATTCATCAGGAAACATGTACTTTTCTGCATTAATTGCTGTAACTCTTCTCACCTGATCTGACAAGCAGCCCACCTAAATTTATTTTGATGCAAAAAAAGGTATCAGTGGTGGGCAAAGACAAAGAAAATATGTTGTGACAAATAACAGAACTATCAGTCTCTGTACCATGCTTTGATCTGATGGTGGCATTCCAAAATATTTCTTCAAAGACATTCTGGCCACCAGGACAGGATATCGAGTTGAAATCCTTCCTTTGCAACTTGAATGGTCAGAGGGAAAAGTGGACAAACCTGATGGAATTGAAGGTTAAATGAAATTGCTTTTCATTGATAACCAATATTGACAAAGGTAACTAAGACTTTAAAATATACCCTTTGGAACAATTGGAATATTCCTATGCAATGGGGTGGAGAAGTTGGAAATGCGAGGTTTCTTGAATGAAGAAACAGAATTTCCTCTTAGCCTCCTCTTTACACCAGCCTTTTGTATATTACTCAGAGGAGTAGTGCCAATGGTATTTGAAATATCCACCAATGGCTTGGCTAGTGACCTTTGAACAGGATTAATCCTATCACCAGTGCCATTTGCCCAATGATTATTTTCTACTGTAGTGAGCGCACAGGGTTTGTTTCTGAAGGGGCTTTTGCCACAAGACAACTCACTGCAGATATTTTCATTGCTAACAACATCAAATTGGCTGATCAGGTTAGTGCCCCAATTTGTACTATCTGACTTGACTGCTGATGTCCGCACTTGATTAGTCGATGATTGCAGAGGAGATACAAAACTCTTTGTTAAAAATTTGGTCTTAGGCATTTGGTGGGAAAGGGCAGTGTGACTTTCATGTTCTCTACCTTTTGAAAATGTCAGATCCAAGTCTGTATTCCCCTCATCCAAAAGAGTTCCCAGGTCTGGGTCACCAAGGAGACTTCTTGCACGCTGTAGTGCATCAGTGGAAACAGATATAGATCTTCCTCCAGCTGTATTGAATTTGATTGATGGAGGTTTGGGTGCTAAATTATGCTTCTGGGAGTTCATAAAACTCAGATCAGTCTCATATGTAACTCCACTTTGCACTGAACCAGTATTATGTGCATCAGTGGACAGAGATTCAAAGCTTCCTCCTGGTGCAAGTAGCTTGGCTGATGAAGGCGTACAAGCTGAACTAGGCATTTTGGATTGAATATGATTCAGCTTCGACTCATTTTTATATTTACTTTGCACTGAACCAGTCTTATGTGCATCATTTGAAACAGACAAAGTTCTCCCACTGGGTGTGTGTAACTGGACTGATGAAGGTGTAGAAACTGAATTAGTCATCTCAGAGTGCATTAAACTCTGATTATACTCATTCTTACATCTACTCTGGATGGAACCAGTCTTACATAACATTACTGATGAAGGTGTACGAGCTGTACTAGGCACTTCAGCATGCACAGAATTCAGACTGGACACATTCATCGACCCACTTTGCACTGGACCAGTCATATGATTCACCAAAGACCTTGAAACCGATACAACATCCTTAACCTCACCGCTGCTGAAACCCAGAAAAACATTACAGTCCTCATTCTCATCATCCAAACTAAGCAATTTCTTGGCCTTGACAAGACCTTTGGAAGATATATTCACCACTTTCCCAGAGGCAGTCTGGAAAAGCGAATCACCGAAACCACCACCTCTAATCTCTCCTTCAGTACCTCTCATTCGGCCTGCACACCACAAATTCACAGCATCTAAAATTCAGCCTCGAATTACTACTTCATACTCTACTCTAGTTTGCAACTCCAATTTTCCTAAACTACAAAAATTTCACTTTTCACAACTACAAGATTTTCTTATCTTTTTGCTCACGTTCCTAATGTTTTCAATTGATAAATTATATATAAACAACTAAAGAACAAGATTAAAAAAATCAAAAAATAAAATAAAAAACAGATTGTGAATCAGAGAAATTGAAATTCTAAGTCGGTGACCTAACCTGAATCGGAGGCGAGAAGCGACGCCGCTTTGGCTAACGAAGAAGGCTTGACGGAAACCGATCGGCCGAGTCCACTGCGAAACATGGCAACACCCCCGCCGTGAGTCATCTGACTCTCCGCCGCGAGTTTGGAACAGCCTTGAAGCAACAGGTCGGCCATGGAAGGCAGGCGAGCGGTTGAGCTGAGATCTTTCTTGACGGTGTAGAAGGCGGCGTCCGGCGGTCGGGTGTTGGGGTCCGGAGCGGAGATTCGCCACTGGAAATTGTCGCCGGCATCGTGGAGCATGTGCCACGTCGACATTTTGGATTTAGGGTTTGGCTAATAGCTGATAAGAATACGATCGATTTGTGAAAATGAATCGGGTTTTTGTCACGCTGAATTTTGTTTGTTTTTCTTAACTTATAAAAATGGTTAGAGCGCTTTAGAATGAGAGGGTTGGGTTAAAAGGCGGGAAAACTAAATTCGATATTTCCCGAATTTGTACGAGAAATGTATTTTAATTGTTCAAAAAGAACAAAGGAGTATGAGCTATTAATGTCTATTTTGGTATAGTTTTTCTTTAAAAAAAAAAAAATATATATATATATATATATATATTTGTTTATGTCAACTTTTAAATTTTATTGTGTTTGACAAATCAAATAAAAACATTTTTCGAGCAAAAATGGGTTTTCTCTCCCTCAACCTTAGCCCCCTTGGCTTTGCAATCCAACTATGGCGGCCACTGTATAATGGCTCTAAACCGCTCTAAACCATTGTACAATGGCTCTTCAATGTCATCTTGTTGTGGCGATAGCTCAATCGAACGAAACCCTTAGTCTCATGAATGCTTTTATCCACTTGGTGTCGTGCAGGAGAGGTCTTGATGCTAAGAAGGTTGTCGATCCGCGACAAAATCAATGGAGACCCAAAGCTTGGGGGGTGCGAGATTTAATTCAGATTCGCCCGAATCGGGTTCGGCTCAAAGAATATTTTGTTTGGATAGGGGAGACTACCAGGAGATCTTGGGATTCTGTGTGTTCATCCTTCTGCTCTTAGCCGGCATCAGAGCTCTCTGGGGTGATGGAGAAGTACGTGAGGGTCAGCGTAGAGTTTAGAGACAAGGTGAGAAAGCCGGAGATGATTTGGCGACTGTGGAGGTGCGCTATAAAGTGGCTTGGTGCGACGACACGATGCTTTACTGATGGCATGGAGTCAAGCAATGGGATACTATAAGTTGTCGGCGAAATGGTGGATGAGCAGCTGAAAGCCGAACGGAGATACCATAGTGGAGGCTCTCAGATGTGCAATCGGGTTTGGGTGCCCAAATCATATTGGAAGCCCTTACCTAATTGGACGATTGGGGGTGTCCATGGCAGGTGGATATGTTTGTTGTATTTTCGCCCAAGTGTGGCCCAATTTAATAAACTTTGGCCTTTTAGGGTTTCGCATTTGGGATCCAGGTGGATCCATTCAAACAAGAGCATATGTTACATTAGTGGTTCTTTTATAGTAGTATTGAAAGATGATTCGAGCTATTATGTAAGAGCGAAGCATGGAGTGTTCAATGAATGGACCTATTTCTATATACCATTATGGGTACTACCACAACTTCTTGTTATGTCTGTATATGACAGCGGGAGGGTATGTAATGGTCATTCTGTTGAGGCTAGAACAAGTATTATCTTGTTTTGATGATGCTCTAGAATGTGTTTCAGGATGTGTTATGATACAATTGTGTTCGACTCGCTAGATTGAGTCACATTTTATTTATAAAATTCTTTCTTTTAAAAAAAAAATTAAATAAAAGTTTTTTTTCTTCAAAATTACAAGTCACTCGTAGCAGTTTTTAGAAGCAGTCTCATGGTTGTTTTTAGAAATTGTTATTATAGATAACATAGAAAAAATTTCATGGTATGAGATCATTGTTTAAAAGTAAAAAATATACCAAATACGAAAACACAAAACTGTTTTAATTAACAATCGATTCAACTCACAGCACAACAACAACGGTTTTTTTTTTTTTTTTTTAAATCGCAACATTATCAAACTAGTCCTGTTTCTGCACAAACCCGTAGGCCTAGTGGAAACTGATGAATCTAGATGTGATCTCCTCCTGCGAACCTGCTAACTAAGGGGAATACCGGGCGGGCCGGTCTTCTCCTCTCCGATGCCTAAGTTAGTACAGTTGGGATGAATAGATAACTTAAGCAAGAATGATAAGCAATTGGAGAGATCAGTTACCTATTAAAGAGGGTAGTTGAGGCCCTTATATAGGTGGTCGAGCGTGAGGTCTGGCCTTACTCTTTGATGTGGGACTGGTTTCCTTTTGTTCGTACATAAAAGGACAGCTCTGGTGGCCTGTTCGGCAGGCTGGCGTCCCCGGTCCCCGGGCCCCTGGTCACAAGGTAGACTGCTGGGCCTCGGGTCCGGGTGCTGGTGATCCTGCTCCGGGCCTCAGTCCGACCCCGGACGTGCTGGTTGCGGGTCTGTGGGCCTATGTAGCCCCTCTGTGGCTACTGTCAACAAGTCCCCCAAGTTCCCGGTCAAGTGCAATCTTGAATGGGGACTTAATATGTCTCGCTCATGTCCCGCAGACCCGCAGGGTTACCAACCCAACGGTGCCCAGTCCCCCAAGTCCGCATTGAAGATTGGGCGTGACCGGGTGTTCGGGCAGAGAAGGCGTGGTGATGTGAGTACCTATTAATGATGACGTGTGACAGTTATGAGTATGTTTGCAATACTAATGGTATTGTGCTCAAGTGTTGTCGTGCCATGAGTATGGAACGGGGTGAAACCCGGACGAGTGCATGGGATGATGATGTGGCGTTGAAATCCGCCATGCAATGAATATGGAGCGGGGTGAAACACGGACGAGTGCATGGGATGACAATGTGGCGTTGAAATCCGCCATGCAATGAATATGGAGCGGGGTGAAACCCGGACAAGTGCATGGGATGACAATGTGGGGACTCGACCGGTGGACTGCCAAGTAGGAACGAGGCCCCCAAGTTCCCAAGGTAAAATTACTGTCAACGGCGAGGCAGGCCGGGGAGTAGCCCGGTGGTTCGGCCCAGCTTGTGCTGGAATAAGCGTGGGGTAATGTGCAGGGTTTCTAACCTGCGGGGAGACTTGTTCTGTGTTAGAGAAACAATCTGCCCGGTGGGGTGGCGTGGAGATAACAAGTCTCCCATGGGTCCCCATATTTATCACAGTTCAGTGTGATGCAGGGTTTTTAGCCTGCTGGAAGAGTTTGCATGTGTTAGATGTAAACTCTCCCGGGTTTATAAAGCCCATGTGTTTGAAGCCTTGAGTTGTTGCTGGCTTGTCCTTGCCAGCAAGGGCGAAGGAGAGTGACTAAACCGGTGGGATGCCATGGAGCCAGTTGAATGGTACCTAACCGGTGGGATGCCATGGAGCTGGTTGAATGGTACCTAACCGGTGGGATGCCATGGAGCCGGTTGAATGCTACCTAACCGGTGGGATGCCTGGCTCTTGGGGAAGTGGGGGGGGGGGGCTTGACGCCTCGGTTCCCGCCCCTGTCTCCTTTAACTGCTGCTTGTAGGCGGGACAAGTGGCTGACATGCATTTAAGGAGGAAGCCCATCGGTCCAATCAGTTATGATGGTGTGGGAAGGTTATCGATGCTGGGACACGTGTCAATAGGGAGTGATCTGAGATGGAGGGCCTGGATTCGCAGGCGTTTGACTTGCCCCGATTAAGTATTTGGGGGGATTACATGGGTGCCTAGGGCATCAGACCCGTCTATAAAAAGGCCTATTTTGTCTTCATTATTTCTGTTTTTGCTCTTGGCCCATGGAGAAGAAGAGAAGGTTGGTGAGGAATCCGGCGAAAGTTCTGTGGAGGTACCTCGCGCTATCCGTGCTTCAAGCGTTCTGGTTCTTGCCTACCATTGCTCGGTGTTTTCGTAGGACTGACTTTCCTCGGTTGTGCATAGTAATCGGTAAGTCTCGCCTTCTTTGCTTCGTGTTTTTTCTTTTTGGTTAGTGTTTTGCGGCGGGGGGGGGGGGGGGGCTCTGTCGCCGACTGTGAGTTGTTTTGAGCGGGGCGTCTGCGGCAAACTTGGGGAGCAGCCGCAGAGGGCGCTGTTCTAGCTTGTTGCTGACCAGCGGTGGGGTTTTGTTTTCTTCCCCTAGGTTAAATGGCTTCTGCGAGCTCTGATGGGGCTTCCGAACCGGCCGACAGGCGTCCTGCGGTGGACGATGAGGAAAGGTTGGAGGATTGGCTTGGTTCGGATTCCCCAGAGTCCGAAGCCGCTGCCCGCTCCCGGGGCGGGGTCTCTTCTTCCGGGTCTCTGGGGTGTGAGGGCATCCCGCATGGGGTGCGCTTTCCTGGTACTCCGCCCGTGAGTTACACTATCAGGAGTGGGAAAGAGGCTGTAGCGTGCGATGAACCGGAGGGTACTATGAGCCCTGCAGAGATTGCCACCTTCCTGGAGATGTGGAATATCCCTGATGAGGTGAAGTTACGGCCGCTGAATCCCGAAGTATCGGCTTGTAACCCGGAGGCGGGTTGGGTTGCTGTTCACGGAGACCAATTTCGTCACAGGTTCTCCCTCCCGCTGCCAGACTTCGTGCAGTACATGCTTAGCGCTCTGCATGTGTCTCCCGCGCAGCTTTCCGGGAACCAGTGGAGGCAGCTGCTGAGCCTTGGTTGTCTGTACGAACTGTCCGGGATGAGCATGCCAACGGTGAACGAGTTCCGGGCATTGTACAGACTATCCTTCTCGAAGAAGAAAGAGTGTCGGGGTTGTCTGACTTTTAGCGCCCGACACTTTCAGCCTATCATCACCCACCTGCCTTCCTGGGTGGACAATAACTGGAGGAAGAAGGTGGTGATGGCGGGTGGGAAGTGGCAGAAAAGGAGGAGGATGTACCGGGTTCCTGGTGCCTTCCAGCCTCTTGGTGACCAATCGTTCGTACTGTCCGAGTTGGAGCGGGATAGGATTATGACGATACTCGGGTGCTGGGATGATCTTGAGCGAAGCTCCTACAACTACATGCGGCGGGAGGTGTTGGAGTACTGCTGTCTTGGGCGGGATCCCGGTGCGTAGCAGAGTTTTAGTAGTGACGTTCCTGCTGACTGAGTTAATACTAACTCTTTGTTTGTTCTGCAGGTGCATCTTCCCGGACGGTTGTCAAGCCCGGTAACACACTATCCATGGATGGTGAAAACCTTGTCTCGAGGTTGAAGGAGAAAGGAGAGGCCGTTTCACGGACCTCGGTGGATGAGAAGTCCGGCCGGCTTACCGTTCATGCCAAACCGATGGCCTTGGACGTTGGGGACGACGCCTATACCCTAAGGCGTGTGAAGACTCACCCCGCTGCGTCCAAGGCGGGACCCGGAAAGGGCAAGACCACCGGGGGACCACCAAAGGTTCCTGGTGGGACGAATAGGATTCGTACCGACCGGGATCGGTCCCGCTTGTCACCAGGGTCTCTCGGACAGGCGCACAATCTTCTTCACTGGTCGACCTGGGTGAGAAGAGGCGGAGGATCATGGACGTCCCTCCCTCCGTGCTGGTGACGCTGACTGGCCGGTCGTCTGGTGAGAACTTGGCGAAGCGGCTCAAGTTGGCCAGCGGTGCGACGAGTTCCGCTGGGGACAAGGCCACTGCTGCCTCAAATTCTGCCGGTCAGCAGAGTAACCCCGTTCCTGCGGAGGAGCAGAGGGGAGGTCTGGAGAGTCCCTTCGTCCGGAATCTGGCGGCAAATGTGGCTGGCCTTGGTCTGGATAGGCCTGGGGCCGCTGGAGCTTTGTCGGGGGAGAACCGCCAGAAGAGCAAGGAGTCGGTCCTCCGGGTAAGAATTGCTTGGTGCCACTGCACCGCTCATAACTTCTGCTGGGTTTCATTATTTTTGTTGTTTGTTTAATCGGCTCCCTATTGTTCTGTAGCTATTGTACAATCTGTACCAGCCGGACCCGAGTGAGGAGCTGTCGGAGTTGAAGAGGCAGGTGGCCGCTCTTACAGGAGCCCGTGAGCGCCTGGAAGCTGAGAAGTCCAGGCTTGAACGGGAGAAGGTCAGGCTGGAGGATAAGGCCAAGAAACAGGTGGCCAAGCTAGAAGGTCAGGTCCGGAGCCTCGAGGAGGAGAAGGAGCGGGCTGAGGAGGAGAGGTCCGAGCTGGAGGCTAGAGTGGATGAGCTCCAGGTGGGAGCTGCCGCTGTACGTGCCGCCACTGCCGCTGCGGCTGGAGAGGAGGACCCAGAGCTTTTCCAGCGGGTTATCCAGAAATATCACGATAGTGATCAGTTTCTTGAGCTCCTGGAAAAGGCTAGGGAGTCGGGTATCGCCGATGCCTACGTGGAGTGGGAAGAGAAGGGGTACCTGGATACCTTGCGAATGCCGAAGGCGGGGGCCGATGACGATGCTGATGGGCAGCTGGCAGAAGAGGAGCAGCCGAAAGGGGAAGGCGGGCTTCGCCCATCTGAACTCGTTAGAGAGGATGCGGTGGCTCCATCTGAGGAAGCTGGTGGGCAGGTTGGGCCCACTGAGGAGGGAGACACGGCTCTTTAAGATTTTTGTTTGCTCTTTTTTTTTTTTTGTAAACCTGCCGGAACGGTTTTTTGTATTATACCTTTTGGATATACATTTTTGCACCGGTGGAATTCCTTGGATTTCTCTCAAAATAGTTGGCATACATATCTTATGATGTTACGTTGGTTGAACCGTTGATACGCCAAACTAACTGCTTGAAATTTCTGGCACCTAACCCTTCACTGGGTCCGGGCGTGCTTACCAGACCTGGTTCTGCTCCCGGTCGGGGTCTGCTCTCCTTTCTCCTATATACCGCTGAAGCTGACCACTGTTAACCAAACCCTCCACCGCTGTCTTGAGGGCGAAGCAATTGTTCGTCCAATGGGTAGCTTCATCGTGGTAGGAGCAGTACTTGCCTGTTCGCGCCTGGGTCAGTTTTCCCTTTGGGTACTTGCTCCTCGGTGGTGGGGGAATGATGTTCTCGTGCAAGATGTCCTCGTATGAAGAGGTTAGAGTGGTGAAGACCTCTTGACGTTCTGCTGGCATGATCGCCAAGGGGCGTTCTTGCCGGTACTGCGCCGGCTTGTGCTCGCCCTGGGGTTTGTCATGGTAGGGCTTCTGCTGCGGTTGGTTCCCCCAATTTCTGCCGGGTCTGCTTGGTCGGGCGCCTCGGTTCTCGCTCCGCTGGCTGACCTTGTTTTCTCGGTTTGCCGGGGGGTGCTCCTCCCGCTTTCTCTTCAACAGGTGTTGCCCATACGTTTCATGATCCGCCTGAGCATGCCTGATGGCCATTTCCATTAGCTCATCATACCCCTGTGGGAGTTCCACCCGTATGGCGTAGGAAAATTTTCCTGGCCGAAGCCCCTGTTTGAACGCCATCTCGGCGATGCCCTTGTCGAGGTTCCGAACCCCGGCCGTCGCCGTTTGCCAGCGGTTGACAAACGTCCTTAGCTCCTCGCCATGTGTCTGTCTGCAGTTGAAGAGGATGGTCGATGTCCGGGCTCCTTCGACCCGGAGGATGAAGCGGCCTACGAACCGGTCGGCCAGTTGCTCAAACGCCTCGATGGAGTTTGCCGGGAGCTCATAGAACCAGCTGAGCGCCTCTCCAGACAGGGTTTCCTAGAATCTGTTGCAGCACACTGCATCAGAATAGCCCTTGGCGCACGTTTGGGACCGGAAACTATCCAAATGTTGGTATGGGCAGCCGGATCCTGAGTACGTGAGCTTCAGGGATTTCTAGTTACCAGACCTCCCTGATTCCAGAACCCGGTGCGAAAAGGGGCCCATGCGTTCGTTGAATCGTGCGCTTTCCATCGGCCGCGCCGCCCTTCTCTCGTTGGCCTCCATTTGGGCCTTTAGATCCGACACAGAGTCGGTGAGTACCTGTAATGCCCGTGCGGTCGGGGTCACGACTTCATCCTCGAATGAAGCGTACGACTGCGGGGGTGCCGGCGTGCTCATTGGCAAGACCGCGCCTCTCGGGGACTCCGCCCTCCTACGGTCGCTAGACCTTCCTCCCGATGACTGTCCCGCCTCAAGGCGCTGAGGTTGGCCTGGCGCGGGTGTACGTGCCCTTGCCATAGCGGCGTTGCGCTGCTGTCCTCTTTCCAGGGCAGCCACCAGGGCAACGTTTACCGTCTCCATTTCCTTATACCGAGCATTGGATTTTGCTCTATCCCGGTCGCTCTCCGCGCGCAGGCGAACGACTTCTGCCCTCATCGCCTGTATCTCCCCCGCCATATCGTGCCGGTCGGGGCTGTACGCGGTGTCCCGGTCGCTGTCACCAAGCAGACTCTCCTCTTTGTCGCTCGGATCGTCCGAGAATGTCAGCGAAAAGCCCCGGTGCGTTGGTTGGTCGTCTACCACCGGGCCTTTCCCGCGCGCGCTATCGTTGCATGCCCCCGGCGTGCCACTTGGCCTCCCATAGCTGCCGTAGTCCTGGTTGCTCTGGTGCGACCCGCTGACCCTCCGTCGTATTTCTTTCATGCCCCGCTTCTGAGCTTTCTGCCATTTGGTGATGCCTACGTGACTTTTATACAAGTTTCCCACAGATGGCGCCAATTGTTTTTGCACAAACCCGTAGGCCTAGTGGAAACTGATGAATCTAGATGTGATCTCCTCCTGCGAACCTGCTAACTAAGGGGAATACCGGGCGGGCCGGTCTTCTCCTCTCCGATGCCTAAGTTAGTACAGTTGGGATGAATAGATAACTTAAGCAAGAATGATAAGCAGTTGGAGAGATCAGTTACCTATTAAAAAGGGTAGTTGAGGCCCTTATATAGGTGGTCAAGCGTGAGGTCTGGCCTTACTCTTTGATGTGGGACTGGTTTCCTTCTGTTCGTACATAAAAGGACAGCTCTGGTGGCATGTTCGACAGGCTGGCGTCTCCGGTCCCCGGGCCCCTGGTCACAAGGTAGACTGCTGAGCCTCGGGTCTGGGTGCTGGTGATCCTGCTCCGGGCCTCAGTCCGGCTCCGGACGTGCTGGCTGCGGGTCTGTGGGCCTATACAGCCCCTCTGTGGCTACTGTCAACAAGTCCTAAGTCATTTCATATTCTCTTTGTTATGTGCATGGGCCGGATATGAAGTTGGATATATGGTAGAAAGAGTTGTTTGGCCAAATTAGCATGTAGCAAGGTTTGTGCTCAAATTTTACTAATTCAACTAGCGTGACTTTTGCATGTACAAAACAGGATTTGACATGTAGGTTTTTATGAGATTAGATAATAAGTAAAGGTATGAATCTAAATGAGTTTGTCAATCTTACTAGAAAAAAGATTGGATAAAGAAAATATACTATCAAAATTGAACTGAGAATAGAACCTAAAATATAGATTACAATGTACGATGTATTGGTAAAAACCTTAAATATATTTACTTATCCAATCATGTTGTTATCTATTGAGCACTGCATTGTATATTGTTTTATAATTTTAGTCGTGGTTGGAGCGCCTCTCCGGTTGGATAAATTTAATAACACCTTTTCAATAGGATTTCATATCAAGATCTGATAAGATTTGAGTTATCTGCCTAAAAGTTAGTCATAGATCCAAACACATTTTCCAATCAGATTGGCAATAATTAATCAAATCCACCCTCTATATCCCGGTAAACAAACACAGCCTTGATGTTATTGACAAGACATGAAAATGACTTGATTTTTTGGATTGATGTAGGACTTAGAAAGTATCCCATAACACTGATGGTTTGATCGTCATCGTCTTGTCGACGGATATGGGAAGAAATGGCAGGTCGAAGTGTAGCTGACTATACATTTTTCAGTTGTCACTTTAGTTATGATGTTGTGTGTGATGTGTTTATGAAGAGCTGAAGTCTTTAATTCTCATTGTGTTAGAGATGTTTTAAATAAGGAATATACTCTCATTCAGCTGACCGGATCCCATATGGCCATATAGTACGCGGATGTTGTGCGGAAGCCGACAGACAAGTATGAAACACAAGAATTTGAGAAAATATAAATAAACAGAAATTTCAGATATAAAAAATTTACGTGGTTCACCTCAAGATCAAGTGGTTACATCCACAGGCATAAACAATAAGGAGATTTCACTAATATTAAAAGGAGATTACAAGATATTTAACACTCAAATCCAAAATAACCAATTACACTCAAATACACTCACCAAAACAGAAACACCAAATAGAAGAAGAACTTCTATATAACCCTAAACTGCGACTTCTCAATAACCCCAAAGTCGCGGCTCTCTCTCTCTCTCTCTCTCTCTCTCTACAATTAGTGACATAAAGTATGCATTTATACTGCTAGACAAACTCCCTAACCTAATAGGGTTATGTTAATAATATAAAAACTTACCAACAACTACACTTTTGAGCATTATCACTAACAATTTTTCATCTATTTAACTAACAGAATTTGTTAAATAGTAATTACGAAATTGTTCTTTTACTTTTTTTTTTACAACATTATTGAGGGTCAATAGCATTACACGATTTACTACTGACCCTTAGTATGATTAACATTCAAATAGTTTACAACAGTTAGTTGAATACTAGTGATCCTCATAAATGTCCAATGTTACTGACCCTCAGTATGATAAACATTCAAATAGTTTACAACAGTTAGTGGAATACTAGTGATCCTCATAAATGCGCAATATTAACGCCCCTCAGAAATGTGCAATGCTACTGACCCTCAGTAGTATCGTAAAAAGTGTAATTTCGTAATTTATGTACTAACAGATTCTGCTAGAATTTAATGGAAACTTGCTAGTGATAATTTTAAAAAACAATTTTACTATTGATAATTGTGGGTTGAAAATTGTATCTATTAATAAAAGTTCCTTAATAATATAAAAAAATTACCAATAATATGGGCTTAATTTGAAAAAAAAATAAAAATTGGTGGGCTTATTAATTTAAGCCACAAACCAACAGTGGAAGGTTGCATGTTTTTATCTTATGCTGTTTCATTTAGTTTTGGGCATTCAAACGTTTTATTTCGAAACTGAAAGACCAAGCAAACCATCCAAAAGGCTGAGTCGCTTCTCTCTAAATTTTTTTCTCTCTGCCTTCTCTCTACAAAAACCAACCGTTTGGGTTTCGTTCTCTCCTCCTTCCTCTTGCTCGATCTGGATCTATGGCTTGGGTGTTGGGGGGGGGAGACGGATCTCCAATTTTCCTCCCTCTTCTTGAGGGTCTTTCTTTTCCTCGGCTGTGTGTTTCTTTTCCCGTTTGCTGTGTGCGGCGCTCTTAGGAGCTTGTCTTCGTTCCGACCTCTGTTGATTTCCTTTGATCTGACTCATCCTTTCTCTGAAGCTTACTATCTTCATCCTATACCATACGGTGTTCCTCTTTCTGCTTGGATCGGTAACCTCGCTCCTCGGAGCTTTCTCAGTGAGGTTTGCTCACTTTGGCACTTGGTGATGCTACAAGAATCTGTGTACCTTTGGGTGCCTGTTTCTTTGGACCCTAATCGGATCTCACCTGTCCTTCCCATCCGGTTCATTCCGGTTGCTTTTCAGGGTTTCTTGGTCTTGGCAGATTTGGTTCATCGCGGTGGAGACGGTGTTGGTTACAACTTTTGGGAATTTGATGATAGGAAAATCGAAATCAACTTGGGCTTTTCCACTGTGCTTTCGAGTTGGTTGGTTTGGATTGCTTGCCTACTTCGCTGTGGTGCGGTGTTCTTGACCCTCCTGTCGACTGTTGCAGTTTTCTGCTTAGTTGTTACTTGTTCCTTGGTGCCTTTTGGACTGTGTAATTTATGGTTTGTTCTGAAAGGACTTTGGTCCTCTGTGTAACACTCTGGGTTTGAATAAAGCTTTGTGTTTTTTGTCAAAAAAAAAAAATCTTTTTATTTCGTTGTCAAAATAGTTAGGATTTTTTAGTCTCCTTCTATCTGGATGCATCTAATTTCTTTGATAATGGCTAATTTGTTTTGAAATAGTAGGAATAGATGATCAATGGCCTTAAAAATGAAAACTTTTCTTTATTTATTTATTTATTTATTTATTTTGAAAATAAAAAAACAAGATATTCGAAACTTAAACTAGAACTATTTAGGGAGAGAAGCCTACTAAATATTAGGGAAAGATGATCAATGGTCTTCGATCATTAAGGTAAAAAGGGAAAATTTCATCTAGACGTTTGGGTAATAAAAACATTTTTTTTTGCTATGTTTGGGTACTAAAAACTTGATGTTGTTGTAGAATAATCAGAATTGGTCTACTCATTTCATTAGAGAATCCCTTTATATAGGGTGACGATTACAATGGTAATAACAATTACATTGATGATCATAATCACTGATTGAAACGTTACAACTTATTGATAACTGATTTCCTAATTTACTATCGTCATTACTTTGACGAAGGCACACAAAAGGTATTTTCCTTTAACACTCCCCCTTGTGCCGAGTCAAAGACGGAATGGTGCATAGATCGTTGCCTCATTAAAAACCTTGCCAAGTAACAAAACTCAGTGGGACAAAATAAAACTTGGACGAAGGGAAAAAAAACACAACACACCTTTAACCTTCGAGGATTACATGTGTGTATTATACTCCCCCTGAAGTCTACATCTCCCCCTGATCCTTACATTAATCAAGGAAGCTTTGAAAGCGTTCGCATTCCTATGTTTTTCCTTCAACACAGATAAAATGGTGCATGTGGTGCTGCCTCATTAAAAACCTTGCCAAGTAACAAAAACCCAATGGGAGAAAATAAAACTTTGGTCGAAGGACAAAAAGAGCGCAACGCACCTATTACATTTGAAAACAACATGTATGTGCTAGACTCCCCCTGATGTCTGCAACTCCCCCTGATTTTTACATTAATCATGGGATTCTCCCTGATTCTTTCATTTGATCAAGGGAGCTTTAGTAACATCAGCACAGTTATGTGTTTTCACATGTTTTTCCAAATATGACTTTGAGCAATGATTTAGTAACTAAATCTTGCCATATCTTCCTCAGATCCAACTTGATTTACTTTGATCTTGAGGATAAGGTTGTTCATGAACCGAACACATTGGTTCATATTGAACATCAGGTTCACTCGTGGTATGACATTCATATAACAAAATAGCCATAACTTCGTCTAGAGTATGAGTGAACCATCAAGAGATTTGAAATTGATCTGTAATAACAGATTTTCTTATCTCATCTTTAATGCGTTTTTCTTTACGCATAGTTGGCTATGACGTGGATAATTTCGTTATCATGTCACATTCTATGTAGAGATTGAATGAGCCCAAATCTTTCATATCTTTAATGAAAGAATGATTTGCGTTGCGTAGGCGCAGAGCTAAACATAGCTTTACAAATTTACATCGAATGAGAGGTCGAGTCTTACATATTATGTTTAAGTACAATCATGCATTATTGCACTTGTATAGGAATTTCATTTCCCAATACTTCTTCATCATCTTCCTTTAGATGAAAAACGGATCTATTGTTAGAGTAAAGACTTCGACTGATCATGAGAGTATATGGAGGCCTCACTTTATTCTTTAGAGTGCCTAAGCCGATTGATGTATGGTTACCATCAATACAGTCCTTGAGTTTCATTTCAAGACTGTGTATTCTCAAGATCTTTTCATTCTTAACTTAGGATTTACAATACATAGAGTATCTCATAATTCATTGAGAGTCTGTGTATATCCATAATGAGCACGCAATGACATAATTCACCAATCTCTTCCCAATCAAGTAGTCACTTTAGTGAACGTTTCAATTTCTTTTGCAAACGTACTCATGTGATCTAGAGTCACTTGATTTGGGTGGATGAAGTCCGTTTAGGATCCTCATGTATATCTCTTAATTTAGATCCCCATAGAGATATATGTTTTGATCACTTTTCGTAAGCTGCATGTTCAGTTTTTCGGAAACTACCAAACTGACAAGGTAGTGGAGTGCAATGACATCCATTACAAGAGATTGTCTCATCGTAGTTCATTACGAGAGAATATCTCCTCGTAGTCGATTCCAGTGCATTTTTGAGATACCTTGCGCCATAAGGTGAGTCTGAATACTCTTATTCTCATTACGCATTCTAACAAAGATATATTTGATAGGGTTTATATTTGCGGTGTCGGCGTCACCTGCCCAAAAGACCTATCTCTTTGTTTATACTGGATCGCTTATTTCCATTAGGCCAGTTTACTAAGTTGACATTTTTCAACGAAGTATAGTTCGATAGTAGACTCATTATTCCACGTCCTCATGTACACTAGTGTAATGTGTTTGTAGAGATCTCTATACTTTAAGGATTGGTTCTAACATTTGAGGCGTCCCCCAATGATAACCACAATCCATAAATATTCTCATGAGACGGATTTGAGTATCACTGATCAATAGATCAGGTTGTGCCAAACTTGTTTTCTTCCTTTACACAAGTATGTATCGAACCTAAGGTGGCCTCCCCCTCTTCCTTGGAGAGCCACGGCCTGTGACACCATTTATGCCACTTATGGCGTCACCATGCCACCATCCATGGTGGCAGTGCAATACCCAATTCCTCTTGGGTGATACCATGTCCTTTTGATAAAACACAATCCTTGCAGGTATATTTGCAGCAGGTTTATATGATCTCGTCACTTTAATGTATAAGACATCTGCACACTTTACTTTGTGTGATTTTGGGGATCGAGATGAGACATAGTGGGGACAAACCACGACAATTCCTGTCGTTCCACTTGAACATGCTTGTTCTTATCTCCCCCTAACGACGGGAAGACTGTCTCATCAAAGTGACACACCGCAAATCTAGCGGTGAGGAGATCGCCTGTCAAGGTTTCGACATAGCGGACTATAGCTGGAAGTTCATATCCAGCATAGATATTTATTCATCTCAAGTAACCCATCATTGTGCGCTGTGGCGGCGCAATTTTGGCACATAAAACATTTAATGGAGCTCAAAGATTGTAGATCCGTGTCAATCCAAAAGAGCTCAAGGATTACAAGTTCGTTTGAAATCCTGTAAAATTCTCACACATAGTCACTAGCTATGGTATAAATTTGTTCAATGATGATGGTCAAAGATGAATAAATAACGCTGCATGCAAAATTGCATAACCCAAAACGGAAGTATTGGTGTGCTTTACCAATATTAAGACTATTACTGTAGTCATTTTCCGTGAGACCAATTGAGTTTTTATATAGGAATATGATGTCCATTACAAATCCCGTATAATAAGCCATAAAATCATCACACCTACGGAAATTAACCCGGCCTAGGTGCTTTGACTTTCTAGCATAAGCAGCAGAAATTTTTAATTGTGGATGGTGTCATGACACGTGACCAGCGTGTCGACACAACAACCAACACCATAAAATATCTATGGTGTCCGCAAGTTGGTTGAATCGATCCACTGAATCCTCTTTTGATTCAATATAACAACATAATGAGAAACTCATGTGTCCTTTGCATATGATGATCTCAATCATAATTTCACTAATAGGCTTTGAGTGATGTGCTTCGATTCATAGAATCACAATAGATAAGAAGCATAATATGATATAAGTGCATGTATTTGTGCATCAAATATATCATAATGTCACCGTAGGGGAGCGGTGGAATATAGGGATTGAACACACGTCTTCATCCCTACATGGATTGTATCGAAATAATATTTGAGGATAAAATGTTCTTTGTTCGTCCTCAGTTTCGTGTGTGAACCATATTCTTCTGGTGTTTGCTTCTATTTATCCAAAAATATGGGTGTCCATAGTAGTTTCTTTAATGTATGGATCACCAGATCAAAGCCAATCTATGTCAGAATTCCAAAATATCATTTTCTTATGACGTTGGATTTAATTAGCGGTTACTTAGAACCTACTAAGTTGACATATAATCTTCTCTAATACTCGTTTACATTCGCAGTCATTTAGAGGTAATGCAAATGAGCTCAAATGAATTCTCACTTGTGTCTTTTTCACATGAAAATCGTGGCGTAAATTTCTTTATAATGTGGAAAACAAAATTCAATTTTCTTTTATGGCATAAATTGTCAATTTGACATATGCTCAATATATACATCGAAACGTAACTCAAGTTCTTTAGAGTAAATCGATGGGGATTGTAATAAAAGAAATTCTAATCCCAATTAGGCAGGTGTATTATGAATCCCAAAGGAAAAGATATACTGATCCTTATTACTTTCTTTGATATACTAATCATTATCATATACTATTGATATAGTACTACTGTTCTTCAGTACTATTATTTTAGGGATTACATTGTGCGTTTCTTTGCACACGGTTCTTTGTTTCATGCCTATATTATGATATGTTGCTTTACTTTATGCAATACTTTGCAAAGTTAGATATAGAAAATTGAATTATGTATATTATGAATAAAATTTGAATAATCTCAATTCCTTTAGAGAAAATTCAAAAAATGCCAACGATTACATTTAGTCTTGTCCAATTAAAAGATAGAAACTTTAAGACAAAAAGTCTAATTTAGGACAAAAAGTCGTATTTAGGCGTAATGGCCTTTATAAGGATATCTTGTAAGTTTAAAAGTAGACTAATCAAAGTCTATCTTGGATTGAGCCAGATCCTTTTTGCTCTTTTAATAGCTGCAATGATGAGTCGTTTCATTGACATCTTCTTCCCATTTTGTATGCTTTTAGTTGTAAATTCATTTTCAATGTTTTTTGTTGGATATTGAAGATACTTTTCCATAATCCGCGTACTCATATGATTCTTCATATATATTGAAAGTCGTAGCTAATTCTTTACTAGCTTATAATGTACGTATCAATAGTTCATTGAATTACAACAATGGCAGAGTGCTTCACTGCACATGACATGTCCCCTATGTCATCTTTTAAATGTTACATTGTTTCCACTTACTTTTGGATGATTATATGAATTTTTACGTCCATGGTAATTACCCTTTGTTTTAGGGTCGTTGCATTATTTTGCCCAATTTGTTCAAGAATATATATATATATTTTTCTAAGACCTTACATTGTCATTCAAGATATTGAAATTATTTATTTAGCTATTTACATCAAGCAATTTTGCATAAAAATACCATGTTCAAGCCTTTGTCGGCTTAATAGGGAATTTGGTACTCAAATTCTTCAGAGTCCAATATGTCAAAACTAAACTGTGATGGTTAAACCATCTGTAAAATATAGGAAGAATAAAATATATTAATCTCGTGGTCTAAATGACATGTACGACGACTAATATAAACCAAGATACTTTATGGTAAATCTGATGCTTCGTGAAATTTCGTTATCACAATAAAATTTTGATTTTTTCATATTCATTGCATGTAAAGCTAATGAAATTTCATTATCATTGCTATTTATATAATCAAGAAGATATCCATGATGAAAATTTTTCAAGAAATTAAAATTGGATCTCAAGACCAAAATTTGTAATGGTCATATTTGTCTTACTTCGTGAAAATACTTTTCCACATTATAGGTTTGTCACTTTTTCTTTATACTATAATGCTCATGAAATTGCATTATCATGGCAATGGTTAAACTATTAAATAAAGTAATTATCTAACAGTAATAAAATGAACATATAATGCTCTATATTTATCATTTAAATAAATATTAATGCGATTTAATAAAAGCATTATATGATGAAATTTTAAATGAGATTTAACGAATGCGGCAAAATTCATACTGTAAGTTTGCCAAATAAACTGCATATGATGCGATTGCTCGATCTCCGACTCCCAATAAACGTCACATATTGATCGCCGCATCGTAATTGATATGTCACAAAAAAAAAAAAATAGTCATATGATTAGTCACTTTAATCATACATTTACCATATCGATTATATAATTTAATATTTACCGTTAAATTCATAAAACAGTAAATAGTTATATAGTAAATAATCATACGGTAAATATAATTTACAGTACGGTAATTTTGAAATTTACCTTTAAAAAAAAATTCCTGTTTTTTCTTTTTTTTCGGGTTGGGTCAGGCCCAAGGTGTTGGGCCGGGTCGGGTCGAGCCCAAAGGACCCGGGTAGAAATTTTTTTTCTTCAGATCGCAGAAGGAGCAAGGCGGCGCCTGGTTCGTCGGCCGATCGGAGAGACGAGGCGCCGATTGGAGGCGAGCGGGTGGATCAGATCAGGGCATCGACGTTGATGGGCTGGCGTCGTTGGCGCTGGTCCGGCGTAGGAGGAGGCCGGATCGGGGGGGGGGGGGGGGGAACGATCCGGGTGGCGTCGGTGTCTGGGGCAGAGGAGCGGCGGCGAGGCGATCTGGAGAGGTGCAGGAAGGTACGATCGGAGGAGGTGGTGGTCCGATCGGAGGAGGTGGTGTTGTCCGGCGGGGGATGGGTGCCCTGAAGCATATGGACAATCTGCCGACAAAGATGTCGTCGGCAGAATGGGTTTCTGGATTTTTTTTTCAGAAACAAAAGGCCTAGGGTTTTTTTCTCTCTCTTTTTTTCTCTCTGGCTAAAGCAAAGTGCTGATAACGTGTTGTAGAATAATCAGAATTGGTCTACTCATTTCATTAGAGAATCCCTTTATATAGGGTGACGATTACAATGGTAATAACAATTACATTGATGATCATAATCACTGATTGAAACGTTACAACTTATTGATAACTGATTTCCTAATTTACTATCGTCATTACTTTGACGAAGGCACACAAAAGGTATTTTCCTTTAACAGATGTCTAGCTTTTTCCCTTCATTTCCCCATCTAAAAGCTTCAATTTACAAAAACAAGGTAATTTTTATATCATAAATGACTTTTTTTAAAAAAAAAAAAATCGATAGTCAAGAAATGTATTAATTAGTAAAATGTACAAGGAATAAATACCCATGAGGGCCGACAATAAGAATTACTCTTTATGAGTACTAAATACCTATCTGACAGGTACCTAATAATCAAACGTACATCCACCTTCTAATGACTGTGTATAACACTTTTATTTTCACAATCTTGAAACACTCAGTGGTAAGAATAAAGAGTAACAACCGAGGTTATCAAGACTATCCTTGATCCAAAAAACTAGATCTTGCTCTGGGCCATAAAGATCTAATCCAACCAAATCCACACCAGAGTGAAGACCCAAATTAAGAGAAAACTAAGGCAGCTGGGCCCAACACAGACGTCAAACCCTAGCCCAAAAAGATTGTTCGGAATCGCCCAACGACAAATACTGTCATCTTCAAACTTACCGGTTCCGGGGAATGTGTCACCCTCAATCCGGTTGAAACCACCGTCGCCGTATTGAAGTGGTTCCCACCACCCCATGACCCCTAAAACACACTGAATCCAACACCCATAATCTATGCCGTCCTTGAACGCCGGAGAACCATCCATATCACAGCCTGCCTTCCTCTCCACCTAAGCACAGCAGATCCAGATTCAATCCCGACATGAAATTGACACCAAAACTCCCAGACGATCGGAGAAGTCACCTTAAGCTGCTGCAAGCTGCCGTCAAGTCTACCCCTCGACTCTATACCAGCCAACACGGACGAAGCTACCACAACCTCACAGTCGATGGTGAGAGGAAGCCCTCCCATTCTCAAAGAGCTAGGACGAGATCCGGCCATTCTGATTGGTGAAGAATTGAAACAATTTAAGAATTTGGAAAGATTTGTTCGACGAGAGCCAGACTCGACCACATCGGCAGAAGAGAGAAACGGCTGCGCGATAGGGTTTATATGTTTCAGTAGCTAGTTAATAGTTTGTTAGCTTGATCTCACCTTGAATTGGTTGTACTTCTTAGAGTACAATACGTCCCGAAGCATTACACAAGTCACATCCATATGATTGTTAATCAAGAGTGATAATATATGTATCATAAATGACTTCTTAATTTGGAGACCTATAGACAATTTAAATTTAGTACTAATTATTTTTTTTGAATCGAAAGTCAAGAATGTATTATAAAATACTCAGCAGACAGTACAAGAAATAACACACCCGAAAGGGCCGATAAAAAGAGTTACCCCCTATGACTATCAAATTCCTAGTTGCACCTAGGTCTCTAACAATCTAAAGTACATCCATATTTTCAAGACCGTTTGTAGTGCCTTTATTTCAGCAGACCTTTACCACTTAGAAGTGTTGAATAAATTGTTCACCCAAATGGAGAGCAATTAGAATCCATTTTGATTCACAAGTGTTGAATTCAATTAGTACCAATTAGAACAAAGCATTGCGAAATTCATATAGTGTAAATAATCTCCTAAGTTCTTTGGGCGTGTTTTTTGGTAACACTTAAACTTTTGTCTTGATTAGAGTAAATGTATTTAAGGTTTTTACCAACACATCGTACATTGTAATCTATATTTTAGGTTCTATTCTCAGTTCAATTTTGATAGTATATTTTCTTTATCCAATCTTTTTTCTAGTAAGATTGACAAACTCATTTAGATTCATACCTTTACTTATCATCTAATCTCATAAAAACCTACATGTCAAATCCTGTTTTGTACATGCAAAAGTCACGCTAGTTGAATTAGTAAAATTTGAGCACAAACCTTGCTACATGCTAATTTGGCCAAACAACTCTTTCTACCATATATCCAACTTCATATCCGGCCCATGCACATAACAAAGAGAATATGAAATGACTTAGGACTAGTCTGATAATGTTGCGATTAAAAAAAAAAAAAAAAAAAAACCGTTGTTGTTGTGCTGTGAGTTGAATCGATTGTGAATTAAAACAGTTTTGTGTTTTCGTATTTGGTATATTTTTTACTTTTAAACAATGATCTCATACCATGAAATTTTTTCTATGTTATCTATAATAACAATTTCTAAAAACAACCATGAGACTGCTTCTAAAAACTGCTGCGAGTGACTTGTAATTTTGAAGAAAAAAAACTTTTATTTAATTTTTTTTTTTTAAAAAGAAAGAATTTTATAAATAAAATGTGACTCAATCTAGCGAGTCGAACACAATTGTATCATAACACATCCTGAAACACATTCTAGAGCATCATCAAAACAAGATAATACTTGTTCTAGCCTCAACAGAATGACCATTACATACCCTCCCGCTGTCATATACAGACAGAACAAGAAGTTGTGGTAGTACCCATAATGGTATATAGAAATAGGTCCATTCATTGAACACTCCATGCTTCGCTCTTACATAATAGCTCGAATCATCTTTCAATACTACTACAAAAGAACCACTAATGTAACATATGCTCTTGTTTGAATGGATCCACCTGGATCCCAAATGCGAAACCCTAAAAGGCCAAAGTTTATTAAATTGGGCCACACTTGGGCGAAAATCCAACAAACATATCCACCTGCCATGGACACCCCCAATCGTCCAATTAGGTAAGGGCTTCCAATATGATTTGGGCACCCAAACCCGATTGCACATCTGAGAGCCTCCACTATGGTATCTCCGTTCGGCTTTCAGCTGCTCATCCACCATTTCGCCGACAACTTATAGTATCCCATTGCTTGATTCCATACCATCAGTAAAGCATCGTGTCGTCGCACCAAGCCACTTTATAGCGCACCTCCACAGTCGCCAAATCATCTCCAGCTTTCTCACCTTGTCTCTAAACTCTACGCTGACCCTCAAGTACTTCTCCATCACCCCAGAGCGCTCTGACGCCGGCTAAGAGCAGAAGGATGAACACACAGAATCCCAAGATCTCCTGGTAGTCTCCCCTATCCAAACAAAATATTCTTTGAGCCGAACCCGACTCGGGCGAATCTGAATTAAATCTCGCACCCCCCAAGCTTTGGGTCTCCATTGATTTTGTCGAGGATCGACAACCTTCTTAGCATCAAGACCTCTCCTGCACGACACCAAGTGGATAAAAGCATTCATGAGACTAAGGGTTTCGTTCGATTGAGCTATCGCCACAACAAGATGACATTGGAGAGCCATTATACAATGGTTTAGAGCGGTGGCCATGGGTGGCCGCCATAGTTGGATTGCAAAGCCAAAGGGGCTAAGGTTGAGGGAGAGAAAACCCATTTTTGCTCGAAAAATGTTTTTATTTGATTTGTCAAACACAATAAAATTTAAAAGTTGACATAAACAAATATATATATATATATATATATATATTTTTTTTTTTTTTTTAAAGAAAAACTATACCAAAATAGACATTAATAGCTCATACTCCTTTGTTCTTTTTGAACAATTAAAATACATTTCTCGTACAAATTCGGGAAATATCGACCAGGATTTCTTTTGCGCGCGTTTTTAATTTAGTTTTCCCGCCTTTTAACCCAACCCTCTCATTCTAAAGCGCTCTAACCATTTTTATAAGTTAAGAAAAACAAACAAAATTCAGCGTGACAAAAACCCGATTCATTTTCACAAATCGATCGTATTCTTATCAGCTATTAGCCAAACCCTAAATCCAAAATGTCGACGTGGCACATGCTCCACGACGCCGGCGACAATTTCCAGTGGCGAATCTCCGCTCCGGACCCCAACACCCGACCGCCGGACGCCGCCTTCTACACCGTCAAGAAAGATCTCAGCTCAACCGCTCGCCTGCCTTCCATGGCCGACCTGTTGCTTCAAGGCTGTTCCAAACTCGCGGCGGAGAGTCAGATGACTCACGGCGGGGGTGTTGCCATGTTTCGCAGTGGACTCGGCCGATCGGTTTCCGTCAAGCCTTCTTCGTTAGCCAAAGCGGCGTCGCTTCTCGCCTCCGATTCAGGTTAGGTCACCGACTTAGAATTTCAATTTCTCTGATTCACAATCTGTTTTTTATTTTATTTTTTGATTTTTTTAATCTTGTTCTTTAGTTGTTTATATATAATTTATCAATTGAAAACATTAGGAACGTGAGCAAAAAGATAAGAAAATCTTGTAGTTGTGAAAAGTGAAATTTTTGTAGTTTAGGAAAATTGGAGTTGCAAACTAGAGTAGAGTATGAAGTAGTAATTCGAGGCTGAATTTTAGATGCTGTGAATTTGTGGTGTGCAGGCCGAATGAGAGGTACTGAAGGAGAGATTAGAGGTGGTGGTTTCGGTGATTCGCTTTTCCAGACTGCCTCTGGGAAAGTGGTGAATATATCTTCCAAAGGTCTTGTCAAGGCCAAGAAATTGCTTAGTTTGGATGATGAGAATGAGGACTGTAATGTTTTTCTGGGTTTCAGCAGCGGTGAGGTTAAGGATGTTGTATCGGTTTCAAGGTCTTTGGTGAATCATATGACTGGTCCAGTGCAAAGTGGGTCGATGAATGTGTCCAGTCTGAATTCTGTGCATGCTGAAGTGCCTAGTACAGCTCGTACACCTTCATCAGTAATGTTATGTAAGACTGGTTCCATCCAGAGTAGATGTAAGAATGAGTATAATCAGAGTTTAATGCACTCCGAGATGACTAATTCAGTTTCTACACCTTCATCAGTCCAGTTACACACACCCAGTGGGAGAACTTTGTCTGTTTCAAATGATGCACATAAGACTGGTTCAGTGCAAAGTAAATATAAAAATAAGTCGAAGCTGAATCATATTCAATCCAAAATGCCTAGTTCAGCTTGTACGCCTTCATCAGCCAAGCTACTTGCACCAGGAGGAAGCTTTGAATCTCTGTCCACTGATGCACATAATACTGGTTCAGTGCAAAGTGGAGTTACATATGAGACTGATCTGAGTTTTATGAACTCCCAGAAGCATAATTTAGCACCCAAACCTCCATCAATCAAATTCAATACAGCTGGAGGAAGATCTATATCTGTTTCCACTGATGCACTACAGCGTGCAAGAAGTCTCCTTGGTGACCCAGACCTGGGAACTCTTTTGGATGAGGGGAATACAGACTTGGATCTGACATTTTCAAAAGGTAGAGAACATGAAAGTCACACTGCCCTTTCCCACCAAAGGCCTAAGACCAAATTTTTAACAAAGAGTTTTGTATCTCCTCTGCAATCATCGACTAATCAAGTGCGGACATCAGCAGTCAAGTCAGATAGTACAAATTGGGGCACTAACCTGATCAGCCAATTTGATGTTGTTAGCAATGAAAATATCTGCAGTGAGTTGTCTTGTGGCAAAAGCCCCTTCAGAAACAAACCCTGTGCGCTCACTACAGTAGAAAATAATCATTGGGCAAATGGCACTGGTGATAGGATTAATCCTGTTCAAAGGTCACTAGCCAAGCCATTGGTGGATATTTCAAATACCATTGGCACTACTCCTCTGAGTAATATACAAAAGGCTGGTGTAAAGAGGAGGCTAAGAGGAAATTCTGTTTCTTCATTCAAGAAACCTCGCATTTCCAACTTCTCCACCCCATTGCATAGGAATATTCCAATTGTTCCAAAGGGTATATTTTAAAGTCTTAGTTACCTTTGTCAATATTGGTTATCAATGAAAAGCAATTTCATTTAACCTTCAATTCCATCAGGTTTGTCCACTTTTCCCTCTGACCATTCAAGTTGCAAAGGAAGGATTTCAACTCGATATCCTGTCCTGGTGGCCAGAATGTCTTTGAAGAAATATTTTGGAATGCCACCATCAGATCAAAGCATGGTACAGAGACTGATAGTTCTGTTATTTGTCACAACATATTTTCTTTGTCTTTGCCCACCACTGATACCTTTTTATGCATCAAAATAAATTTAGGTGGGCTGCTTGTCAGATCAGGTGAGAAGAGTTACAGCAATTAATGCAGAAAAGTACATGTTTCCTGATGAATCTGGCTTAAACTACATAGGGGCGGAAGCTGTTGTTCCCATGCTGGCTTCTTCCGGAGCCTCTACACAAAATACTTCAAGAGAGTAATTGTTTCTCTCCTTAAAGCACTTCTATTTAAGAATGTTGGATCTCTCTTTCTCTCTCTCTCTCTCTCTATATGTCTATATATATATATATATATATATATATATATATATATATATATCCCGGGGCTTTCTATGCTAAGGCCCTCCTTATTTATTCTTATGGTGTGGAGTTTCAATTTTGACTTAACTTTTTGAGTGAATTTTTACATCTCCACCGTCTAGTCTTTAGGTACTCATGTATAAATCATCTCTACAAATTTTCAGCCAATTTGATAACCATTAGCATATCAAACTAGATTAAATGGACAGACTGTATTTTGTCAAAACTGAACCGTTTATATTTATGATAGAAAATCGCACTTTTGAATGCCTTAGCGATTATCAAATTGGCTAAAATTTTGCATAAATATTCTATTTTGCTAGTATCTAAAGACTAAACGTTGGAGATGTAAAAATTCAATCGAAAAGTTAGTCAAAATATAAAATCCACACCATAAGAGTACATAAGGAGGTCCTTACCTGAGAAGGACTGTATATATCCCTCTCTCTAAATGAAAAAAATTGGAGTTTGTTCTGTTCAATATGTGATGCCCTATTGATATATGAAAAATTTGGTGAAAAAAAAAGAGTTAAAAACTTGTTACAGTAGATACTGCATGATTCGAATACACTCACATCTGGGAAACTGTCTACGCAATGGTAGTATGGAACTATGGATTGGTTAGGCTATAGAACATCTTGAAATTCTTGTAAGTGTGCATTCTTCGGAACCTGTGCAATTGTGAGAAGGATGTATGCCATTCGGTATCTAGGATTATTCTATACCATGTTTTGACCTTTAGTTGCGATTCTGATTACATTCTTCTATCTAGGTGGGTCATAAATCACTACAAGTGGATAGTCTGGAAACTGGCTTGTTATGAGAGATGCTATCCAGCTAAGGCTTTAGGAAATTTTTTGACGCTACCCAATGTGCTTGAAGAACTGAAGTATAGGTACGTACTTATACTGTACCCACATGGTACTTCTATGGTGGCTTGTGGGGCATCCATAATAACAATATGTAATGCATGCGTACAGATATGAAAGAGAAGTGAATCATGGTCACCGCTCTGCAATTAAGAAAATACTGGAAGGAGATGCATCACCTTCTTTGATGTTGGTCTTATGCATTTCAGCTATCCGCTCAAAACATGACCCAAATATAGAGGCTAGCTTGGGAGCTGAAAATAGTAGTGCTGCAAAAGTCGAACTTACTGATGGGTGGTAAGAAATTACATTCTCTACGCTTTAAACGAAATTTTCTTAGGTACCCACCTGTATGTGATACCTTTTAACTATATTTGGAGATGGCATGTAAGATTTATTATGTTTTGATTATTATTATTTTGTCTCACAGGTATTCACTGGATGCTATTCTGGATGCTCCCTTATCAAAGCAGCTTGCTAGTGGTAGATTGTTTGTCGGACAGAAACTTCGGGTAATTAATATATTGGCTTATTGTTATCTAACATGTCATCTTTGATTGAAGCATTGTGTACCAAGTTCTGCTTGCTTACATTTTTTTTTCTTTTCTAATTAAGATTTGGGGAGCAGGACTCTGCGGCTGGGTTGGGCCAATTTCACCCCTTGAGGTTGGCACTTTGATTTTTCTTCAAAATGAATTTTTATACTTTATTACCTGCTAGAGGGATTTCTCAGGTTTCTGGTTCAACTTCAGGTGTCAAGAGAAGCTATGTTACGGCTACACATAAATGGCACATATAGAGCCCACTGGGATGATCGATTGGGATTTTGTAAGAACTATTTGGACTTCTCAGTTTCCAGTTTTGCACTGGTGACCCTTTTTACAGTTTTGTCTTATTGTTTTCTGATGCTTGATCCTCAAATCTATTCGTACAGGCAACCGTGTAGGTGCTCCCTTAGCGTTTAAGTGCATCAAGAGCGATGGGGGTCTTGTTCCTTGGACTCTTATAGGAGTCACACGGATATACCCTGTTTTATACAAAGAAAGGTCAATGGAATATCCTCTGTAATTACTTTAGATAATACTATGTTTACTACAATGTGAAAATGACACTGGTTCTCCTTTTAGGTTAAGCAATGGAAGATCTGTGGTGAGATCAGAGAGGTTAGAGACCAAAATGATGCAATCATATAGCCAGAGGTGTGTGTGTTCTGCAAAGAAAGCCAACTAAAACTTCCTTTCTGAAGACATTCGTAGTTCATATTTCCTTTAAACATTCTTTCAGCTTTGCTTCTTAAAGTGTTCTCCTGTCTATAGGCTTTAATTAATTTTTTTTTATCACGCGAATGCTCTATAATGTTTCCTCTCTTGTTACAATTTTTTTCTTTCTTTAAATTGTTAAAGTACATAAAAATATAATCATAAATACCTTCCCAAAAAAAAAAAACATAAAACAGCTTTGAGATACTTTGGAAGCTACAATATCTAAATTGAACTATAATAGATTATCATGAAATAACGTGGTACATACTTCTTCTTTAGGTTATGTTGTCTAAATGGTTCAAGAACTTGAATGAAGACCAGGACTTTTGCATGAGCTTAGGCAGGAGAATGTTATATGTTGATAAATTTTGTGTGCATATATACAGTACTTGAAATTCGAATTGATGTGATATGATAAAAATAATCAATTCAGCAGATCCAAGGACACTTATCATTTATTTTCCCATTAAATTGATCTCATGGAAATATTCATCCCCTTATATGTTCTCGTTGAAAACATTTGGTCATGTAACAACGATAACCTTGTAAATCTACATGTGCTTTTGTTCCCCTAGAGAACAATGTTATTGTTGCCCTCTCAATCTGTGTGTCTATTAGTATCCTCTGTACTGTATTGATATTTCTCATGGATGCAGGCGCTCTAATGTTATTGAGGGCATTATTTCTGAGTTCCAAAGAGGACTAGAGCATTCACATACATGTAATGAGAGAGATAGTGAAGGAGCAAAACTCTTGAGGATACTAGAGACAGCTGCTGAACCTGAAGTTTTGATGGCAGAGATGAGTACAGAACAATTGAATTCTTTCACCAAATACCGAGCAAAATTAGAGGTTGGTTTCAATTGTTTGACTTTTGGATTCAATTAAAGTTTTTCCATGAAAAAAGATTTTGAAGATGTTGGGTTTGGCCTTAGGCAATCAAGCAGTCAGACATGGAGAAATCAATCATGAAAGCACTAGAAGATGCTGGATTAGCTGAGAGGGAAGTGATGCCATTAATGAGGGTTAGGGTAGTTGGACTAACTATAAACAGATATGAAGGAAAAGACAGTCCCAAAGAAGGGTTAATCACAATCTGGAACCCATCGGAGAAGCAGGTGAATCCAACTCTCTCTCTCTCTCTCTCTCTCTCTCTCTCTCTAACACTAATTGGTATACACACAAGTGGCTTACATATTCCTTTTAAAGAGCAGAAGTCTGAGTTGGTCGAGGGGCAAGCATACACTGTTTCTGACCTTATACCAACAAGTCCGGCTGCTGATATTCTATACTTGCTAGCAAGAGGATCCAAAACAAAGTGGAAGCCTTTATGTCAGCAGACAATAGACCACTTTAGGTATATATTATGATTATATGTTTCTGTGTTTTGTTATCAATTGTCTTTTCTCTCAAATATTTAAATCCATCTCAGGCCCTTTTTCAGTCCGCGCAAATCAATATTATTGTCAGATTTTGGTCAACTTCCTCTTTCCAGGTGAATAGGCTAAGCCCACCATTTCCATTTTGATTGTTCTGTTCATTTTAAAAGAAAAGTAATGTTAACTTAGTTTATTCTAATCTCTTTTTCTTTGTTGGGTTGAGGGTTTTTCTGCAGTGAATTTGATATTGCTGCATTCGTTGTGTTTGTGGGGGAGGTTTATATAGCTGGTCACCAGAAGAAACAGTGGGTGTTTGTGACAGATGGCTCCATATCTGAATCAAATTCAGAAGAATTAAACGATTCATTACTTGCCATCTGCTTTTGTTCACCGCATGTTGATGACCAATCAGATGCTCCTATAAACCACAACCTCGCAGGTTCAACGGTATGTGATGTTCCTTCAACAGTCACTCATGTCACCTATCTTCATAAGTTGTTCACTTTGGTATAAACTAAAGACAACAATTGTCATTTTTAACACAGCTGGTAACTTGAAATAGACTAATGGAGTAACAAGTTGCCATTTCCTGTGTCTGAAACCTGAATAGATATTCGTTTCTTTGAAATCGAAGTAGAAATTAATATTAGACTTGAATATGCTTGTTACTGCTCTCTCTCTCTCAGTTTCCAGACATAAGTTTTCTATCATAATGCTAAGCTACATTTAAATCACAGGGACGTGGCATTTGATATGGTAATTGACATATTTCTTTGACAAATTATCTACCTTTACATCTTTTGTGTTTGCAGGTCGGTTTTTGTAATCTCATCAAGAGAGCAAAGGACCAAATGAATGCTCTTTGGGTAGCTGAAGCTACAGAAAACTCGGCATACTTTTTGAGATTTGACTCTCGACATTGTTCACATCTCAAAGATGCTGCTGCCTCTGCTGAAAGATGGGGAAGGATCTCTAGCTTGGTCTGTGTTCTAAAACTTTAATAGTAGTCAATGGTGTTTTCTTTTTCTTTTCCTTTTTTTTTTTTTTTCTTTTTGGTAAGCCGGTAAGGAATCTTTGTTACTCTGGTAATGTAATTCCTTGGTTATCTATGCAGACCATAAACAGGCTCAAGGAGAGGGTTCTATTTATTATTAATGAAGGGTAGGTGGTGGAAGGAGCTGATTTCATGTGTATGTAAGTCTCTGTACGCCTTTCTGTTTTTTGCGTGTGCACATCAGTCTTTAACTCTTTATATGGTGCTGAATGAACTCCAAAAATAAGAATGCTGGTGTACAATATTCCATTTGACTTGAGTTTCCGCTCCAATGTGATCAAGATAGATTCTGAGATTCATAGAGAAGAATTGGTTGTTCCACTCAGGCTTTATTTATCTTCTTACAACTTAAAGGAGGTTATTTCAATGCAATTGATAACGACAGGAACTGTATGGCACCATTTAGGTTATGAACTTCTACTGTTTCCTCAAAACTTACTTGGCCTAGAATGTAGGTAGTGACTAAATATACACTAACCTGAGCTATGTTCTTGCGGTGTACATGGTAAAGGTTCATTCAACAATAAATCTTCACTTCGATTTTGTGCTAATGGTGCCTCCTCTCCTTTTTCCCACAGATTTGGGCTAGCATTCAATTGAGAGAAGCTTCAACTGTGAAGTAGCAGAAGCATGCATCTAGAATTGGTACTCATCCGTGGCCATTTGTCCTTAAGAAGGCATTACAAATAACTTATTTATATCGCAGAAGAAGCTAAGTAATGTCTCCGTCCACTGGCTGATGACCGATATGCAAGCTTTTGTGCATCTTGCAAACTAGGAAAATCTAACATACATATCATGTCCATATATAATTACAAACAGAAAGGCTACCACAGTAACAGACTTGAAGTTCTACTTGCCCATTTTGTATCTCGCACTCAACTTTTATATGTTTATCATGTATCATTATATCATGTTTTTTAGATGGTAATTTGGTTCAAAAGGCTTCTGTATGTGGCTGTCAGGTTTTAGATCTTCAACAGGCATTTTGCACCTTTTGGACGCAAGTCCAATGCTGGAAGAAAATACTTTTAAGTTGGAGTTATCAGTGATTTGATTCAGCATTTTCCATTTTCCATTTGTGGTATTTTGGTAAGATTAGGGTATATTTTGTGTTAACTAATTCGTGAATAACTTTTGCAATATTATCTAATCAAATTAAAAATGAAAGGTTAGAAATTAAGTACGTGTGATTACACAACCATTAATTGACCTGATTTATACGATAAATTTTCAGTTCCATTGAGTGAAGTCAATGTAAGTCTTGAAAAAGGAAAATTGTTCATTTCTTTGAACATGAAAAAAAAGAAAATATTTTCGTGATTGAAGGGAAAATAGCTGGGAAATTGTTCCTTCTAAAATTCAAAATAGCCACTTTCCCCCTTTTAGCATTTATTACTCGCAACATTTTTTTTTGTTTCACACCATAAAACCAGCTGTGTAAAAGTACATTGAGAATGATTGCTCATTTCATTGGTAATGCATTTATATAGGGTAAATACTATAACGGTAAAGACTACAGTTAAACCTCTATAAATGAATATGTCGGGACCATAAAAAATTATTATTTTAGAGGGGTTAGAGCAAGTCCAACTCCCCAAAAAATTCTCTAAAATGAGGAAACAAAACTTATTTTCTCTATAATTTTTTGCTCCAACTCCAACAGATTCTCTATTTTACAGATTCGGACATTTATAACACAATAATAAATATTCAAAATTTATTGTAAATTATAATTAATAGTTACTTTTAAGTTATTCTATAATAATAAATTTATTTAAAATAAATAAATTTATGTTGTAGGAAATACTGAATTGGTCTACTCATTTCATTGATAATCCCCTTTATATAGGGTGAGTATTACAACGGTAATAGGAAATACATTAATGACAATAATGACTACATAATTATCTATCGTCAGTTACATTGACGAAGACACATAATGCGTTTTTCCTTCAACACTCCCCCTTGTGCCGAGTCAGAGATAAAATGGTGCATGTGGTGTTGCCTCATTAAAAACCTTGCCAAGTAACAAAAACCCAATGGGAGAAAATAAAACTTTGGTCGAAGGAGAAAAAGAGCACAACGCACCTAATACATTTGAAAACAACATGTGTGTGCTAGACTCCCCCTGATGTCTGCACCTCCCCCTGATTTTTACATTAATTATGGGTTTCTCCCTGATTCTTTCATTTGATCAAGGGAGCTTCAGTCTTATTAGCATACTTATGCATTTTCACATGTTTTTCCAAATGTGACTTTGAACAATGATTTAATAACTAAATCTTGTCACATCGTCCTCAGATCCAACTTGATTTACTTTGATCTTGAGGATAAGGTTGTTCATGAACTGAATACATAAGTTTATATTGAACATCAGGTTCACTCATGGTATGACCTTCATATAACAAAATAGTCATAACTTTGTCTAGAGTATGAGTGAACCATTAAGAGATTTGAAATTGATCTGTAATAACAGATTTTCTTATCTCACCTTTAATGCGTTTTTCTTTACGCATAGTTAGCTATGACGTGGATAATTTCTTTATCATGTCATATTCTATGTAGAGATTGAATCAGCCCAAATCTTTCATATCTTTAAGTATTTGAAAGAACCAGTTGCGTTGCGTGGGCGCAGAGCTAAACATAGCAAATTCTCATCGAATGAGAGGTCGAGTCTTACATATTATGTTTAAGTACAATCATGCGTCATTGCACTTGTATAGGAATTTCATTTCCCAATACTTCTTCGTCATCTTCCTTTAGATGAAAAACGGATCTATTGTTAGACTAAAGACTTCGACTGATCATGGGAATGTATGTAGGCCTCACTTTATTCTTTAGAGTGCCTAAGCCGATTGATGAATGATCACCACCATTACAGTCCTTGAGTTCCGTTTCAAGACTGTGTATTCCCAAAATCTTTTTCATTCTCAACTTAGGATTTACAATACACTGAGTTTCTCTTATTTCATTTAGAGTTCATATATATCCATAATGAAAATGCAAGGGCATAATTCATCAATCCCTTTCCAATCAAGTAGTCACTTTAGTGAACGTTTCAATTTCTTTTGCAAACGTACTCATGTGATCTAGAGTCACTTGATTTGGGTGGATCAAGTCCGTTTAGGATCCTCATGTATATCTCTTAATTTAGATCCCCATAGAGATATATTTTTTGATCACTTTTCGTAAGCTGCGTGTTCAGTTTTTCGGAAACTACCAAACTGATAAGGTAGTGGAGTGCAATGACATCCATTACGAGAGATTGTCTCATCGTAGTCCATTACTAGAGAATATCTCCTCGTAGTCGATTCCAGTGCGTTTTCGAGAGACCTTGCGCCATAAGGTGAGTCTGCATACTCTTATTCTCATTACGCATTCTAACAAAGATATATTTGATAGGGTTTATATTTGCGGTGTCGGCGTCACCTGCCCAAAAGACCTATTTCTTTGTTTATACTGGATCGCTTCTTTCCATTAGGCCAGTTTACTAAGTTGACATTTTTCAACGAAGTATGGTTCGATAGTAGACTCATTATTCCACGTCCTCATGTACACTAGTGTAATGTGTTTGTAGAGATCTCTATACTTTAAGGATTGGTTCTAACATTTGAGGCGTCCCCCAATGATAACCACAATCCATAAATATTCTCATGAGACGGATTTGAGTATCACTGATCAATAGATCAGGTTGTGCCAAACTTGTTTTCTTCCTTTACACAAGTATGTATCGAACTTAGGGTGGCCTCCCCCTCTTCCTTGGAGAGCCACGGCCTGTGACACCATTTATGCCACTTATGGCGTCACTATGCCACCATCCATGGTGGCAGTGCAATACCCAATTCCTCTTGGGTGGTACCATGTCCTTTTGATAAAACACAATCCTTGCAGGTATATTTACAGCAGGTTTATATGATCTCGTCACTTTAATGTATAAGACATCTGCACACTTTACTTTGTGTGATTTTGGGGATCGAGATGAGACACAGTGGGGACAAACCACGACAATTCATGTCGTTCCACTTGAACATGCTTGTTCTTATCTCCCCCTAACGACGGGAAGACTGTCTCATCAAAGTGACACACCGCAAATCTAGCGGTGAGGAGATCGCCTGTCAAGGTTTCGACATAGAGGACTATAGCTGGAAGTTCATATCCAGCATAAATATTTATTCATCTCAAATAACCCATCATTGTGCGCTGTGGCGGCGCAATTTTGGCACATAAAACATTTAATAGAGCTCAAGGATTGTAGATCCGTGTCAATCCAAAAGAGCTCAAGGATTACAAGTTCGTTTGAAATCCTAAAAAATCCTCACACATAGTCACCAGCTATGGTGTAAATTGGTTCAATGATGATGGCCATAGATGAAAAAGTAACGCTGCATGCAAAAATTGCATAACCCAAAACGGAAGTATTGGTGTGCTTTACCAATATTAAGACTATTACTGTAGTCGTTTTCCGTGAGACCAATTGGGTTTTTATATATAGGAATATGATGTTCATTACAAATCCCATATAATAAGCCATAAAATCATCACACCTACGGAAATTAACCCGGCCTAGGTGCTTGACTTTCTAGCATAAGCAGCATAAATTTTAATTGTGGATGGTGTCATGACACGTGACCAGTGTGTCGACACAACAACCAACACCATACAATATCTATGGTGTCCGCAAGTTGGTTGAATCGATCCACTGAATCCTCTTTTGATTCAATATAACAACATAATGAGAAACTCATGTGTCCTTTGCATATGATGATCTCAATCATAATTGCTTTAACGAATAGGCTTTGAATGATGTACTTTTATCCATAAAATCATGACGGATAGGAGAAGCATAATAAGGTATAAATGCATATGCTTGTGCATCAAATATATTATAATGCCACATTGGGGGAGCGGCGGAATTTAGGAATTGAACATACGTCTTCAACCCTATATGACAATATTTGAGGATAAAAATGTTCATTGATCGTCCTCAGATTCGTGTGTGAACCATATTCTTCTGGTGTTTGCTTCTATTTATCCAAAAATATGGGTGTCCATAGTAGTTTCTTTAATGTATGGATCACCATATCAAAACCAATCTATGTCAGAATTCCAAAAGATCATTTTCTTATGACGTTGGATTTAATTAGCGGTTACTTAGAACCTACTAAGTTGACATATAATCTTCTCTAATACTCGTTTACATTCGCAGTCATTTAGAGGTAATGCAAAGGAGCTCAAATAAATTCTCACTTGTGTCTTTTTCACATGAAAATCGTGGCGTAAATTTCTTTATAATGTGGAAAACAAAATTCAATTTTCTCTTGGCATTATTTGTCAATTTGACATATGTTCAATATATATCGAAACGTAACTCAAGTTCTTTAGAGTAACTCGATTGGGAAATGGGAATTGTAATAAAAAATTTTTTTTAATCCCAATTAGGCATGTGTATTATGAATCCCAAAGGAAAATATATACTGATCCTTATTACTTTCTTTGATATACTAATCATTATCATATACTACTGATATAGTACTACTGTTCTTCAGTACTATTATTTTAGGGATTACATTGTGCGTTTCTTTACACACGGTTCTTTGTTTCATGCCTATATTATGATATGTTGCTTTACTTTATGCAATACTTTGCAAAGTTATATGTAGAAAATTGAATCATGTGTATTATGAATAAAATTTGAATAATCTCAATTTCTTTAGAGAAAATTCAAAAAATTATCATGCCAACGATTACATTTAGTCTTGTCCAATTTTAGAGAGAGAAACTTTAAGACCAAAAGTCTAATTTAGGACCAAAAGTCGTATTTAGGCGTAATAGCCTTTATAAGGATATCTTAAAATTTTTAAAGTAGACTAATCAAAGTCTATCTTGGATTGAGCCAGATCCTTTTTGCTCTTTTAATAGCTGCAATGATGAGATTTGTCATTTAACATATTCTTCCCAGATATTATGTTTTTAGTTGTAAACTCTTTTTCAATGTTATTGTTGGATATTGAAGATACTTTTCCAAAATCCGCGTACTCATATGATTCCTCATATTTATTGAAAGTCGTAGCTAATTCTTTGCTAGCTTATAATGTACGTATCAATAGTTCATTGAATTACAACAATGGCAGAGTGCTTCACTGCACATGACATGTCCCCTATGTCATCTT
This sequence comes from Potentilla sterilis, assembly GCA_963682095.1. Lineage (NCBI taxonomy): Eukaryota > Viridiplantae > Streptophyta > Magnoliopsida > Rosales > Rosaceae > Potentilla > Potentilla sterilis. The sequence goes on along the minus strand of OY821767.1, from coordinate 15,529,129 downwards.
TTAAATGTTACATTGTTTCCACTTACTTTTGGATGATTATATGAATTTTACGTCCATAGTAATTACCCCTTGTTTTAGGGTCGTTGCATTACTTTGCCCAATTTGTTCAAGAATATATATATATTTTTCTAAGACCTTACATCGTCATTGCCTTTTGATTTAGGGTTGTTGCATTACTTTGCAAAATGTGTTCCAGGAAATTTCTTTTTCTCATACCTTACATTGTCATTGCCCTTTGGTTTAGGGTTGTTGCATTACTTTGCACAATTTGTTCCAAGAAATAATTTTTTTTCTCAGACTTTATATCGTCATTACCCTTTGTTTTCTCAGACCTTATATTGTCATATATTATAATTATTTCTTAGCTATTTACATAAAGCAATTTGCATAAATATACCATGCTCAAGCCTTAGTTGGCTTAATAGGGGAATTTGGTACTCAAATTCTTCAGAGTCCAATATGTCAAAACTAAACTGTGATGGTTAGACCTATCTATAAAATAGAGGAAGAATAGAATGGATTAATCTCGTGGTCTAAATGACATGCACGACGACTAATATAAACCAATATACATTATGGTAAATCCGTGAAATTTCGTTATCACAATAAAATTTTGGTTTCTCCATTTTCATTGCATGTGAAGCTAATGAAATTTCATTATCATTGCTTTTTATATAATCAAGAAGATATCCATGATGAAAATTTTTTCAAGAAATTAAAATTGGATCTCAAGACCAAAATTTGTAATGGTCATATTTTTCTTACTTCGTGAATATGCTTTATCACAATAATTGGTTTGTCCATTTTTATATTGTATTGCTCATGAGATTTGCATTATCATGGCAATGCTCAAATTAAATATCATGTTAAATAAAAACAATTATTTAACATAATAAAATAGACATATAATGATGCTCTAATTTCATAAATATATGTCATAATATAATAAGATAAGTTTGAGCATTATATCATTAACGATCTAATGAAAATGATAACGTTAATTAGATCTTACTTGTTAGTTTGCCAAATAAACTGCATATTAAGCGATTGCTCGATCTCCGACTCCAAATAGTCGTCACATATTAATCGCCGCATCGTAATTGATAAGTCACATAAAAACAAACAATATTCATATGATTAGTCATTTCAATCATATATATTTCACATTTACCATATAAATTAAAAAAAATTCATATTTACTATTAAATTCGAAAAACAGTAAATAGTTATATAGTAAATAGTTATACAGTAAATATAAATTACTGTACGGTAATTTCAAAAATTACCTTTGTATTTTACCCCCAAAAAAAATCCCTTTTTTTTCTTCTTTTTTTCGGGTTGGGTCAGGCCCAAAGGGCTGGGCCGGGTCGGATCAGGCCCAAATCCGGGTCGAGATCAAGCTTCTGCCGACGAAGCTTTGTCGGCAAAGGTCGGGTCCGATCTGAAGGCAGGAGCGGCGGAGGCGTCGCGGCAGAGGCGCGGAGCGGAGGGCAAGTCGGAGTCGGCTCTGCAGAGCAGGGGTGCGATCGGGGGTCGTCCGAGCAGTGGACGATCGTGGCGAGGCGATCGGGGCGAGGTCCGATCGAAGGCTGGACTGATCTGGGTCCGGATCGGGGGAGCCTCGGGTCGAAAAATCGGGGAACCTCGGCTGCTGCTATCGTCGAGGCGATCGGAGGAGCGGTAAGGGGGGGCTGCTGCTAGCGTCGATCCACGTCGATGCTGCTAGGCCACGGCTGCGCTGGGCTGCGGCTTCAAGGTTCAACGTCCGGTCGAGGGCGATGGCGGAGGAGGGCACAAGCCATCGAAGGCGCCGATCGAGGGGGATCGGATCGGGGCGCTGATCGAGGGGGACCGGATTGGGGTCGAGCGGCGGGCCGGGACCGGAGTGGGACGGGCTGCTGCTAGGAAAAAGAGGGGCAGCGGCGGCGGTGGCGGCGGCGGCGGCCTGGTGGAGGGCTAGGGCGGCGGAGGCAGAAAAACAGAAAAAATTAGGGTTTTTTTTTTCTGTGTTGTTTTTTTCTTTCTTTTTTTTCTAAAAACTCATGGTTAGGCAAAGTGCTGATAACGTGTTGTAGGAAATACTGAATTGGTCTACTCATTTCATTGATGATCCCCTTTATATAGGGTGAGTATTACAACGGTAATAGGAAATACATTAATGACAATAATGACTACATAATTATCTATCGTCAGTTACATTGACGAAGGCACATAATGCGTTTTTCCTTCAACAATTTATTCATTTTTGGTATAAAAAGAACATGTGTTTTTTAGTTTTCTGTGTCAAATTGATTTGTTCATTAATTTTTCATTATGCAAATTTTTCTTTCTCTCTCTACAAGTATAGGGATTAATATACTCTCTCTCATCCAAATCTCCATTCTAGGGAATGAGATAGTGTTGAGGGGTTCTTTTGATTTTGAATTGACTAGGCCAAAATAAATCCCAAACATTATTTATGGGAAGATTTTGTGCGTGATTCAGACCGTATTGAAATCAACCGGGGCTTGACAGCATGAGCGTGGCGTGGTGCGGGAGCTAGAAATGCACTGCGGTGAGAGAATTTGGGGGTTTTTCTAGGCAAGGGATTTCTGGGAATAATAGAGGTTGAAGGAGGTTTTTGGGGGAAAGATGGTTGTGAGCTTGGTTTTGTGCTGGAATGGTTGAGGCTTGATGGCTGGGAATAGGAATTGGTGCTTGAAGGCATGAAAGGCTTGAAGGCGCAGGGAATTGAAGGCTTTTTGGCTTTTCTAAGTTTTTGATCGATGAAGCTTGATCGATGCGTCATGCCCCATCGATCCCAGAATTCCCCCTTTTATAGGCTCAGGGTTGGGTGTAGGGGAGGCTCAAACACTTCTAACCCGTTGGACAAAACCCTCCCTTTTCAATTTCGTCCTTGATTTCTGCAGAAGAATGGGGAAAAGACGTTTGCGTGAATTGGGTTCTCTAGGGAAGATGAAACCTGGTGCAGGGGAAAAAGGTTCTGGGCATTTGGCTGGTGTCATCGAGAAAGGAAGGAACCGAGCTGCTGGGTAAAAGAGATGAGGAGCAGAAAACGGGAAGAAGAAGAAAAGTGAAGTTATACTATTCTAATATGGGATTTGGGCCTTAAAGAAGGAGAAGGGCTGGCAGACCCAAACCTTAAATTCTCAAGTTTCACTATTTCACCGTCAATCTAAGTCATTAGGCTTGGATTTCGGGCCCAAGACCGAAATCACCGACGATGTTAAATCGTGATTCAGACCGTATTGAAATCAACCGGGGCTTGACAGCATGAGCGTGGCGTGGTGCGGGAGCTAGAAACTTTCCTTTTTCTTTTTCTTTTTCTTTTCTTTCTTTTTCTTCTCGTGTAGTAATCCCACCAAAGGAATCGATCCAAATCGATCCAGGCAAGGAGAATTTAGAATTTGAAATTTTTAGGGTTTTTAGGATTTCGGTGGAGGTTGTGATTTTGGTGTTTTTGGTGGATTTGGTGGCTAGAATTGGGTTTAGGACGATGATTGGAGTCGATTGGGTGTATTTTGATGTTGAATTGGTTGGTTTTTGGAGAAAATTGGATTTGGGAAAAATGGTTCGCCGTACCGGCCGCTGTTTGCGGCGGCTGGGGCTGTTTTTGGCGTCGGGGATGAGTCCCCGAGGTGGTGGCGATGGTGTTGGGTGAATTTGGGATCGATTAGAGGTGGTTTTGCCTCCTATGGCGGCGCTGCTGTTCCGGCGGCGGTGGCGACGGCGCCACTGTTCCGGCGGCGTGAGGTAGGAGATGATGAATAGTAATACGGTAAAAGGTAAAAGTAAAACGGTAAAAGGTGAAAAGTAAATAGTAAACAGTAAAAGTAAAGGTAAACAGTAAAAGTAAATAGTAAATAGTAATTGGATTTTAACCCTTTATTGTTTGACTTTCAGAATTACTGTTTTACCTAGAATAATTATTGTTTGACCATTAAAAGTTACTGTTGACTTACCGTAAAAAGGTAAAAGCTGTTTTAAAAGGGTTTTACGACGAAATAACTAGTAAAAGGATTAATCGGACACGAGGTGGGTGTCCTGAGTAATTTCGGATGTAGATTTTCGGTATTGAGGCGTAATTTCTATACCGATAATTGAAAAAGAGAAAATTGGGAGGTTTCGTGCGAGTGAGGACGTCCGTAGATTTAACTTTTATAATTTAATTCCGAAGTTTGAAATATTTATAATTATGTCTCTTTTACAGGTCGAGAAATTACTCGACGTAATGAGAGCGAGGATTAGCGGCACGCTCGGCCGTACTGTGAGTGGATTTTTATGTTAAATAAATACATGCATAATTATTTTAATGAAATGCAGTTTATTTTAAATAAACTAGCCTTCCTACACGCGCGGTGCGGGTGCGGAAGGACCGCGCTCGCGCGTGCGTTTATTTGTTTTTCGATAAATACGTTGAGCATATACATAGTTTTCTCTCTGTCATTATGGTTCAAAAGTTCTAGTCTCGTACCCGTGCAATGCACGTGTTGTTGGTGAATAAAAGAAAAACGTGGAATTTAATTTGTTTTTATCTTCTTTCATTTTGTTTCATGGTTTTTCTTATAGCATAATCCTTTTATGTAATTTAGTTTAATACGAAGGGTAAAATGAGCATAACACAATTTGGTGATATTTCTAAGGGCCTGACTTTCTAATAGTAGAGATGATATTGATATTTAAAAGAAATGTGGTTTTGGGTTATATATTTACTACTGATTTAGTAGTACGTATTTTAATCGGAAACGAGGTTTCCGGAAATAGAATGTTTTAATTAATCATAACTTGATTATGCTAAATAAGTTTATGTGTATTTTGATGTAAAGACTGTTTCTGCCTAAACCCGGGGGTCTAGTAGATACTTGATGAATCCAACTCGATCTCCTGCAATCCTGCTTACTAAGGGGAATACCGGGCGGGCCGGCCTTCACCTCTCCGATGCCTAAGTTAGTATAGTTGGAATATATATAACCAGGGCACGTATGTAAGCGGGGAGAGAGACAAGTTACCTATTTATGGTGGTAGCTGAGGCCTATATATAGGTGGTTGGGGGTGAGGGCTGGCCTCATCCTTCGATGTGGGACTAGTTCTCTTCTGTTTGGACATTCTGGTGCCCTCTTTGGCAGGCGGGCGTCCCTGGTCCCAGGATCCCTGGAGGCAGGATAGACCGCTGGGGCCCGAGGCCTGGTGCTGGTGGTCCGATCCTGGGTCCTGGTCCGGGCCCTGGTGCGCTTGCTGCGGGTCTGTGGGCCCTGGTGTAGCCTCTCTGGCTATTGTCAACAAGTCCCCCAAGTTCCCGGTCAAGTGCAATCTTGAATGGGGACTTAAGATCTGTCTTGCTCTTGGCCTGCAGACCTGCAGGGTTACCAACCTACCGGTGCTCAGTCCCCCAAGTCCGCGTTAAAGATTGGGCGTGACCGAGGTGAGTATCTGGATCTTGAATGGGCGTTCCTAAAGTATCGAAACGAGTCCCGGATGAACCATATCGGTGCGAGGCGGAGTTCACGGGAGCTCGACGGGCGTCCTGCCATATCGAAACGAGTCCCGGATAAACTTGCAGACTAGCCTTCGGGAAGGCCTGTTGGTGCGTGGAATAGGCCAACAGGTGCCCGAAGGGTGTTATGGCCGCGCTGAGGCGTTGTTTTAACACTTGCTAGCTCTTCTCAGCTTTTGTTGTTTAAGCGTTGAGGTAATGTGCAGGTTTGTTAGCCTGCGGGGAGACTTGCTCTGTGTTAGAGAGACAATCTGCCCGGTGGAGTGGCGTTGAGATAACGAGTCTCGCCATGTATCCCCAAGGGTATCACAGTTCAGTGTGATGCAGGGTTTTTATCCTGCTGGACAAGAGTACATTGGTTAGATGTAAGCTCGCCCGGGTTTATAAAGCCCATGCGTTTAGAAGCCTCGAGTTGTTGCTGGCTCGTCCCTGCCCGTAGGCATAGGGAATGACATCCGGTAGAATATTTCGGAGCTGGTTGAATGTCACATGCCCGGTGGAATGCCATAGTGCTGGGCGGATCTCGACCGGGCGGTCTGCCATATCGGGGTGAGTCCTCCAGTGAGATGGCATACAGCCGGTGTAAATAACCGTGACACGTCATGGTGTCGGGTTGATTTGAAGGTTGACCTTCTTTGTGAAGCGAGGAGAGGGGACGCCTCGCTGCGTGCTCCTTGCTTACTAACTGTTGCTTGCGGGTGGGACATGTGGCTGACATGCAATGAAGGGGGAGCCCATCAGTTCCATCAGTTATGATGGTATGGGATCTTTTATTGATGCCGTGGGCACGTGTCGGCAGGGGGCGGACTGAGATGGAGGGGATCGACGGCTGGGGTTGCCTGACCTTTGTTGTTGCCCTATTTATCGTCTCATCTGCTTTCCTCCTGCCGTACTTTGCTTACCCTTTGCCTTCTGCTCTCCTCTTCCATCTTTCGGCAGAACTGAACTTTTGTTTTGAGGTTTGATGGCGTCTGGGAGATCTGCGCATTATGCCAGTGGCGGTCGTGGGCCTAGGAGGCACGAGCTGCGGGATGGTGATGGGACGATTTTCTGCGACGAAGCAATCAGAAGTATGGACGAGAGGGAGATTAGGGAGTTTCGGTCGAGGTGGGATATCAACTCTTCCGTTAAGCTTCGAGGCTTGCATCCCGGCGAGCTGGCCTGTAATCCGGAGCCGGGCTGGGTCGCTGTTTTTGATGACCAGTTCCGCAACGGACTATCGCTGCCGTTGCCGGGATTTGTCCAGTACATGCTGAGCTCACTGAATCTTTCCCCAGCCCAGCTTCCGAGCAATCAGTGGAGGCAGTTGCTTGGGCTTGGGTGCCTGTTCTGTTTGAGTTATATGGACTGGCCCACGGTTAATGAATTTCGGGCGCTGTACAGGATTTCTTACTGCAGAAAGGGCCAGTGCCGTGGTTGCGTGAATTTTGCCACGCGGGATCATGCTGCTGCCATTACGCATCTGCCGGCGACGGTTTTGGATGGCTGGAGGAGGTCGGTGGTGCTGGCCGGTGGTAAGTGGCAGCGTACCTGGAGGGGTTATCAAGTGCCCGGGGCATATCAACCGATCGGGGACCAGACCTATGAATTGGAGAACCTGGAGAAGCAACGGTTATTCCGTTTGTTTTATGGCTGGGACCATGATAGCCGGAGCACCTACAATTTCACTCGGTGGAACGTGCTGGAGGTGCTGGGGATGGGGAGAAAACCTACTAATGGTCCTCGGCCCGCGCTTAAAGTTGAGGAGACTATCGAGCCGGATGAGGAGCTTATAGCAGCGAGGTTGATGGAGATAGGGGAGGAGGCCGCAAAAATTGTTCTTGACGTGGCTACCCAGAAGCGTACGGAGCATGCAAGGCCGGTGCCGCTAGTGTTCTCGGACGCTCATTATGGGAGGCGGCCGGGCGGCGAGAACAATTCCCCACTCCACATTCGGGAGGTGCGGGCGGAGGGCCCACCGGGGCCAGAACCTGTGGCGCGACAAATGGCAGTGCGTACCTCGCGGGAGAGGGAATCGGTGGTTTTGCCCGAGCACCGTCGAAGCAGTCATAGTGAAAGTCCGGCAAAGAGAGCGAGGGTATTTGATGCGAGGGCGTCAAGCTCAGCCGGGCCGATGGAACGAGCCATAGTCCCGACTGTGGAGGCGGGTGGTCGAAGGACTCAGGAACCGGAAGCCGTTCGTAGCTCTGGTGGTGGATTTAGTAGGCTTGTGGCTGGTATAATCGAAACCTTGGGGCTCGACCGGGAGGGGTCCTGGATCGAAAATCCGGGCGAGAGTATGGCGGAGCCCGTGGGACTAGCTCTACGGGTAAATGTTTTTCTGTGAGTCCTCTTCCGTAATGTGACATGAGCTGATGCTCCTTTTGCTTTCTTTTGGCAGCTGGCTCAGAGGTTTTATGTCGCCGGCCCCAGGATGGAGGCTTCCGCCGTCCTGGAGAAGCGGGTGGAGGAGCTGGGTGTTAAGGTGGGTGTGGCGGAAGCCAAGCTTGCGAAGGAAAGGGAGGAAGGCAGTCGGCTGAGCGCGGAACTCGTGCGGGAGAGAGAGGAAGCCAACCGACAGCTTGCCGCTCGTGATGGGAGGATTGTCGAGTTGGAGGCAAAAGTTTTGGAGCTGCAGGCCCAAATGACGGCGGTCGTTCGGGGACGGGAGAGGCTGGTGGAATCCGAACTTGCTGGAGTGGCCGATAAGGCCGTTGACGAGTTTCGGGAGTCGCCAGATTTTGAGGAGATGCTGGAGAAGGCCCGTACGGAGGGTATAAGTGATGCGTATCTGGAGTGGCGGGAGAAAGGATGGCTCGACGCCGAGCGGATGGAGGCAGACATAGCCCTGGCCGTGATGAGGGAGCAGGAGCGGGAGCTAAAAGGTGGCGGGCCGGGGGTTGTGGGTTCCGGGAGCGCTAGCTAGGTGTTTGCTCTGTACATATATCCTGTAATTGGTGTAGTTTCTTTAATGCCATAACTGCACATTGCAATGCTTGCCGATTACACTTTCGTTCCTTTATGATTGCTACTATCTAGGGTAAAAGCGTAGGTGTTCGATATTCCACAGCCTGGTGGAATAGATGCCCGTAGTGTCTATGATGTGGAATGTTGCCGGGCCTACGGCCGCGGTGATCTGGTAGGGTCCTTCCCATGTTGGCTGCAAGGCCAACGGCTTTTTCTGGACATTCCTCATGACCCAGTCGCCGACTTGTAGCTTTCTTTCCCGGACCCTTCTATCGTAATACCGGGCGACCCGCTGCTTGTAGGTTTGGTTTCGCATGTGCGCTCGGTCGCGCCGCTCCTCGATGAGGTCCAGGTTGAGTAGTAAGCCGTCGGTGTTTGTGTCGGCGTCGTAATTCTCGACCCTGCCACTGGGTATCTCAGTCTCCACAGGGAGCACTGCTTCACTCCCGAATGCCAAGCAGAACGGGGTCTCTCCTGTTGCCTCTGCTGCCGTTGTCCGGATGGCCCATAATACCGCGGGGAGTTCCTCGGCCCAGCATCCCTTCTTGGCATCCAGTTTCTTCTTAAGAAGAGTTTTGATAATCTTATTGACCGCTTCTGCCTGGCCGTTGGTCTGCGGGTGTGCTACCGAGGCAAACAGCATCCGGGTCCCCAGGGAGGCTGTGTACTGGATGAGATCCGCGTTGTTGAATTGCGTCCCATTATCCGTGATAATAGTCTGCGGCACCCCGAACCTACAGTAGATGTTTTTCCACAGGAATTTCTTAACCCGTTCCTCAGTGATCTTTATCAAAGGTTCTGCCTCGACCCATTTAGTTTGGTAATCTACTGCCACGATGGCGTACTTGTATTGTCCTACTGCCACGGGGAAAGGGCCAATGATGTCCCTCCCCACTGTGCGAAAGGCCAAGGTGCCAACAGGATTGATAATGCGATTGCCGGGGCACGAGGTACCGAGGCGTACATGTGGCATTTGTGGCAGCCGCCTGATATTTTCCTTGATACTGCCGCCATATCGGGCCAGAAATAGCCCGCTCGGAGCGATTTGTGGGATAATGACCTTGCGCCGGAGTGATTACCGCATACCCCTTCGTGGATCTCTCGCATGATTGCTTCTCCTGCCTCCTTAGTCACACACCTCAGCTGGGGGAAGCTGTGGCCCCTTCGGTATAATTGGCCGTTAATGAGACCATACCGGGCACACCGGAGGTGCAGCCTCCTGGCTTCCACCGCATCCTGGGGGCTGGTTTTGTCGGTCAGATACTTGACTATTGGGTCCATCCAGCTCGGTGGTACTTGTTCTACCGCGAATATTTCGGAGATGGTCTTGCTTATACTTGGCTTTTGGAGGGTCTCGATTTTAGCTCTCCGGTACTCTGGAGGGTAGTTTCCGGTTGCTAGCCTTGCAAGGGCGTCTGCGTGCCTATTTGCCTCCCGGGGAATATGTTGGATCGTGGCGCCGCGGAAGAACCCGATCAGTGTTTTGGCCAAAGCCTGGTAGGAGGCTAGCTGAGGATCTTTAACCTCGAACACCCCGTTCATCTGGTTGACTACCAAGCTGGAGTCGCTGTATATGTCCATGGATGAGATTCCCAGCTCCTTGGCCAGTTGCAGACCGGCTATGAGGGCCTCGTACTCGGCAGCGTTATTGGAGGTGGTAAAAAGGAACCGTAGTGCATACTCGTACGATTGGCCATCGGGTGAGGTCATCATGACCCCGGCCCCACTCCGTTTGGCGGTTACGGAGCCATCCACGTAAAGTTTCCAGCCGGTGGGAAGGTCTGGTTCGACCTTGGCGGTTTGTTCTGCCCCTGCGTCCTCGAGCGGGGCGGGATGGTCTTCTACCGCCATTGGGGTGAGCTCACATATGAAGTCCGCAGCAGCCTGTCCCTTGATGGCTGTTCGTGGGGCATAGGTGATGTCGAACTCCCCTAATTCGACTGCCCATCGTACGAGCCTCCCGCTGGTGTCTGGTTTTTGCAGGATCTGCCGCAGGGGGTGGTTGGTATATAAGGTGATGGAATGAGCCTGGAAGTAGTGCCGGAGCTTCCTGGCGCTAACAATCAAGGCTAGAGCCAATCTCTCTATATCGGTGTACCGGCCCTCGGCTCCTGTAAGCCCCTTTCCCGCGTAGTATACCGGAAGTTCGAGCGTGCCCTCCTTTCTGACGAGAGCGGCGGAGACGGCGGCTGCGGATGCGGCTATGTAAAGGTACAACATTTCTCCCGGCAGTGGTTTGGATAGAAGAGGAACTGCAGCCAGGTATGCTTTGATGGACTGGAACGCTGCCTCATGCTCCGCAGCCCAGAGTATCTTCCTGGTTTGCTGTGCCTTGAGCAGTTTAAAGAACGGGACGCACTTATCGGTTAAACGGGAGATGAATCTGGCCAGGGAGGCCAACCGGCCGGTCAAGATCTGGACCTGGTTTCTCTCTCCTGGTGTTTCCATATCAAGGATTGCCTGGACCTTCAGCGGGTTGGCTTCTATCCCTCGCTGGCTGATGATGTGCCCTAGAAAAAGACCCTCTGAAATCCCGAAAAGACACTTCTTCGGGTTCAAACGCATTCCGAATTTGAGCATTTTACCGATGACCACGGCCAAATCCCGGACGTGGGCCCCCGCAGTTAAGCTTTTGACCAACATGTCATCAACGTAAACTTCCACGGTTTTGCCCATCTCTTGTTCCAGCATTTGGTTCACCATCCGCTGGTAGGTGGCGCCGGCGTTCTTTAGACCGTACGGCATCCTCTTATAGCAGTAGGTGCCTCGGTCGGTTGTGAATGACGTGTGTTCTTCATCATCCGGGTGCATCCTTATCTGGTTGTACCCGGCGTAGGCGTCCATGAAGCTGAGCAGCTTGAAGCCGGATGTGGAGTCAATGAGCTGATCAATCCGAGGGAGCGGGAAGCTGTCCTTTGGGCACGCCCGGTTTAGATTAGTGAAGTCCACGCACATACGCCACTGACCGGCTGCCTTCTTCGGTACCATGACCACGTTGGCGAGCCAGCGCGGGTACTGGACTTCCCGGATGAAACCTATGCCCATGAGTTTCTGCACTTCTTCTCTAATCGCCTCATATTTTGCCGGGCTGAAAGACCTCCTCTTTTGCCTCGTCGGGGGGACGCTGGGTAATGAGTTTAGCCGGTGAACGGCTATCTCTGGGGATATGCCCGGCATGTCTTCGTAGGACCATGCGAAGACCGAACTGTGGTCCCGGAGAAAGGCGATGAGTTCTTCCCTGACGACCGGGTCGAGTTGTGTCCCTATCACTATACTTCGGTCCGGGTGGTCTTTGGAAATACAGATGGCTTCGGTTTCCTCCACGGCCGAAGGTCGCTCTGGTTTCTCGGTGAATGTGAATCGCCTAACTCTACCTGGAGCGATGTCATCACGGGGGTCAAGACTCAGATCCGGCGCTGGTACTTGCTGAGCGGTTGTAAAGACCTCGGCCCGCTTCCTCCCGTGGGTCAGGGCTTCTGCGTAGTACTTACGGGCGATTCTCTGGTCCCCACGTATAGTTATAACTCCGGCTGGTGAAGGCATCTTCAACATCAGCATATGGCCGGCAATGAACGTTTTGAGCCTCCATAACCCTGGCCGACCGATTATACCATTGTACGACGACAGGCAGTCGACGATGATGAATTCCAAATGCTCTGTTTTCGTTCTGTCTCCCTTGCCGAAAATGATTGGTAGGTAATCGGATCCTAGAGGCTGGACTACCTCACCGGAGAAGCTTATCAGCGGCTCGTTATCCTGGGATAACTTGTTCCTCCCTCTTTGCAGCCCTCGGTACGCGTCTCGGAACATTACGTTGACAGAGGCTCCAGTATCGATCAGCATTCGACTGGTTATCCAGTGGTCTATTTGGACCGTGATAAGGAAGGGGTCGGTGTGCGGTTGGATCACATCCTCCGGCTCTTCATCCTCATAGAAAGTGACCGAGTTCCATCCGGTTTTAGCGGCTTGGACGCTTCGTTCTCTGAAGGCGTAAACCTCCCTTCCCCGGATTGATCTCAGGCACCGCTTCTTTGAGCTCCGGGTGAGCTGACCGATATGGTCCCCTCCGTGGATCATGTTAATGCTCCCGTGTACCTCGATCCACCCGGGGGTTCGTGTGCATATAGTCCCTATCGGCCGAGCTCGCGGTCGGTCCGCGCTGGGGCTACCGGGGCGGGCTTGGTCTTTTACGACCGCCTTCTGCGGTTTCCGATCTGGGATCCGAAGGTCCGGTTCTTGGGGTTTTCTTGCTAGCGAAGGAACCGGGGCCCGTGGTGTCCGCTCTGCTGACACAGCTACCTGGATCCGAGCTGGGTGCACAAAAGGTGGTCCTCTCCCTGGCCGGGGATCATTGTCACTGCTTCGCCGGGGTTGCCACTCCTCCCGCGCCTCTATCCCCCTGGCGGCTACAGGTACCCGGCTGTTATGTAGCCGCCCGGTTTTGCTTCCGTGAGGGGATGGTGGTATGCCCTCTGAGATCCGCTTGGGCGCCTTGTTCCCATATGTCTCTTGTTCCGCCTGAGCATGCCTAACGGCCACGGTCATCAGCTCGTCGTACGCCAGCGGCCCCTGCGCTTGTAAGTTGTACGAAAGTTCCCCAGCTCTTAATCCTTGCTTGAAGGCCATTCCCGCGATCCTCTTATCCAAGTTTCTAACCCCGGACGTGGCGATCTGCCACCGGTTAACGAAGGCGCGTAATGGTTCGTGGTTAGCCTGCATGCAATCGAAGAGGACCGTCGATGGCTGGGCTGCCGTGGCTTTAAGGACGAACCGGCCGACAAACCTATCGGCCAACTGTGCGAAAGTTTCGACCGAGTTCACCGGTAGCTCGTAGAACCAACCCAATGCCTCCCCTGCGAGCGTTTCTCGGAATACGTTGCAGCACATGGCATCCGAATAGTCCCTAGCGCTTGTCTGCGACTTGAAGCTGTCCAAGTGTCGGTACGGGCAGCTCGTTCCCGAGTATGTCAACTTCAGAGGCCTTTGGCCGGCAAATCCCCCCGTTTCCCGGATCCGGCGTGGGAAGGGTCCAATGCGCTCGGTAAACCATGCGCCGTCCTGCGGTCGTCCCGCCTTCCTCTCGCTGGTCTCCATGCGGCTCTTTATGTCCGATACCGAAGCAGAAAGTGCCTCGATCATCCGCGCGGTAGAGCTATCCCGCTCGCCTGATGCCTGATCTGTGCGGTACGGGAGCTTGACTGGGCCGGAATCTTTCAGAGCCTCTGAAAAGAGAGGTACGGGCACATGGACGGTCTTCCTCCTGCCCGTAGGCTGCCCGGTTTCGAGATGCGGGAATTCGCTAGCCTTGCTTGCCGTGTGCGAGGCCGCCCGAGGGGTACCTGGCTGGCCTTCTCGCTCCAGGGTTGCTAACAGGGCGGTGGTTACCGCCTTCAGTTCCCGACTTCGGGCCTCCGCTCTTAACCGATCCTGATCGCCCTCCTTCCGCAATCGCTCAATTTCTGCCTTCATCTCTCTTATTTCCCCTGCTCCAAACGGGTCGGGATTCTCTGAGACTTGACGATCGTGAGCCTTGTTTCGAACAGGAGAAAGTGCGAACCTCGCACCGACCTCGGCCTTTATGCTACGGGCCGGGCCGGGGAACTGAATTCGCGCTTTCGGACTTCCTTTGCGGTCGGGGGAAAGAACGAACCTCGCACCGATCGCGGCCCCTGCGTGTGGGGCCCGGCCGGGGAACTGAATTCGTTCTTTCGATCCTTCCGTGCTGGCCTTTATCTTCCTTCCTTCCATGGCTTCCGGACTACGGATTTAGCGATCTCTCAAAGGGTCACTAGAGCCCTACTTTCCGGCACAGCGACACTGACTTTTTGAACGATATTCCCACAGACGGCGCCAATTGTTTCTGCCTAAACCCGGGGGTCTAGTAGATACTTGATGAATCCAACTCGATCTCCTGCAATCCTGCTTACTAAGGGGAATACCGGGCGGGCCGGCCTTCACCTCTCTGATGCCTAAGTTAGTATAGTTGGAATATATATAACCAGGGCACGTATGTAAGCGGGGAGAGAGATAAGTTACCTATTTATGGTGGTAGCTGAGGCCTATATATAGGTGGTTGGGGGTGAGGGCTGGCCTCATCCTTCGATGTGGGACTAGTTCTCTTCTGTTTGGACATTCTTGTGCCCTCTTTGGCAGGCGGGCGTCCCTGGTCCCAGGATCCCTGGAGGCAGGATAGACCGCTGGGGCCCGAGGCCTGGTGCTGGTGGTCCGATCCTGGGTCCTGGTCCGGGCCCTGGTGCGCTTGCTGCGGGTCTGTGGGCCCTGGTGTAGCCTCTCTGGCTACTGTCAACAAAGACCGGAAATGAGATTTCCGGCGATTTAATGTTTTCGAATTTGTGATTTTTCGACATATGAGACATGTCGATGTTGTATATATATTTTTGATATTATTTTACGGCATATTGGATATGTCGGACATATATGAATATATTTTGAGGCTATTATACTATTTATGATTATTATAAGCCTCAGATGTGCGGTCGGGGACCGTACGGATTTATGATATATAAGGGGAAACGTACTTTCGGTTTTGTTTTCGGATTTTCACCATATTAGGGTCGGGATATATGTGTATATTGATGCTAGCTAGCTTAGTCGCATGAACCCACGCGAGGTGACGACTTGACCACATAGGTTAGATTCACGCTCGATGGTCGACGTGTACGGGCAAAGTGTCGCCTGAGCCCACGCGAGGTGACGATTTGACCCTATAGGTCAGACTCACGCTCGGTGGTCGATGTGTACGGGCATAGTGTCGCCTGAGCCCACGCGAGGTGACGACTTGACCATATAGGTTAGATTCACGCTCGGTAGTCGACGTGTACGGGCATAGCGTGATGACGCTATTGGGACTCTTGGATGATTGACCCTTAGCCTGCGGGGCTATTATTAAATGGTGGTAATAACGTTCCCCTATTCTATTATATGACCAATGGGTTTGGTCATGGTTTTTATATTATGAGGTTTTCGGGAATATTTTTTCTATGAAATTTCTGATTTTAATAAATTCCCGAACCAGCGGGGCTGGGTTTTTATATGACCAATGGGATTGGTCGTGAAATATTATTAATTGATTTTCAAAAATATTTCGTTTTGAAATACATATATAAACAAAATTATTATTTTTTTATTTGATATATCAGCGGGGCTGATTTTTAAATACGATTTTCTTAAAACGTGGGACGTTTTATGAAAGACATGCAATGTGGTTTTATTTATAAAATATTAGGAAAGTAACATGATACTTTCAATTAAAGTATTATATTAGATTGTTTTATTATTATCCACTCACTCTAACGTGTTTTTAATTTATTTTCCCCTGGGCCCTTCGTTTTAAAATCGCGCAGTGTGCAGAGTAGTGATCAGAGGTCAAGAGTACTCGGAGTTGAGGCATAGTTATCATCGTTGTCGTTTCCGCTAGGTGGGATCTGTGATCCCTTATTCTTTTAATTTTCATATTATATTTCGTGTTATATTTCCATTTGTAATTCCAGTTCATTTTGTTAGATTGCTCTGATTATCTGTGAGCCAGTGGAATTAAATTTTGTATTTATTTGTGGCGGTTGTTGTGATTTGGGGAGCAGATGGCTCCAGTTGTTACGGATGGAACTGGAATTTAGAAGTGTTTTGGTTGTTGCAGGTTTTAGGGTTGTCCATTTTAAGATTGACTTATAGATTTATCGATAGAGTTAGTCTTAAGGTGGTCCCCGCAGGGCCTTATCCCGGTTTCAGGGTGAAATCTTGTTCGGGTCTTGTCACCACATGTGTGACATGACCGTTCGAATATATAATGTAGCTTGTATGTGTATTTTTCTTATTTGCGTTTGGGGTATATGTACAACATACTCGTGTTTTTTTGTGTATCAACAGATAGATAATCTATTGGAGAACGATTAGAGCCCAAAATCCCCAAAATGAAGTAAAATCTCTACAGAATCTGTTGGCCTTGCTCTTATTATATTATCGATAAATGAATATTTTATGAATATATATTACTTTATAGAGAATTGCGTTGATAGTTCTAGTTGAATTGCATAACTTAATGCATTGACTACGTTGTCTATTTCTATATCTTGATACATAATCCTATTAAAATTATTTACTTTCTAATTTTGGTATAATGAGCCACACTACCAGAAAAAACAGTATTACCGACGAAAAAAAAAAAACGGCCGACGACATACTTTTTTCGTCGGCCATTCCCAAGAATGGCCGACGATATTGTCTTTCGTCGCTAAAAATAAAAAATCGTCGGCTATTCCTCAAGAATGGCCGACGATTTTTTCTTTCGTCACTAAAAAATATTTTTCGTCGGCTATACCCCAAGAATGGCCGACGATTTGAATTTTCGTCGGCCTTTCTCTTAAAGTATAGCCGACGAAAACTTTAGAAAGTTTGGCCGACGAAATTGGAATTTTCGTCGGCTATAAGTCTTTATATTTTCAGATCTGGACAGAAGTTGCTCATTTAAAAAAAAAAGGGAAAAAAACGGGAGAAAGAGTGAAAAATCTGTGGGTATTGTTGAAATCCGTCCTCTCTTACATTGTGGAGCTATATATAGGTACGTATATGTGTATATATGTTGATTTTGAGTTTTAGTTGAGTTGATTTTGAGTTTTAGTGATTTTGATATAGTAAGTGATTTTTTGTTTTGTTGTTGTTTTAGTGTTAGAATGTATGTATATATGTTGATTTTGAGTTATAGTTGAGTTGATTTTCAGTTAGAGTATAATTATGTGTTTTAATTTAATGTTATTTTAATTAGTGTTAAAATATATATAAATATGTTAATTAATGGTTGTTGATAGTGTAATGAACTTAAATAATGGTTGTTAATTAATGGTATATATATATATATATATATATATATATATATATATGAGTTGATGTTGATAATAATATATATTGTAATATATATGTGTTAATTAATTTATTATTAATTAAAATTATACATATATATTATTATCAGGCTATATATGGATCGAGATAAGAGTTGGATTTTGCTTCCAAGGCATGAGCGACGATACACTACAGGAGTTGTGGATTTTTTGCAGTTCGTAGAGGAAAATGCAAACGGGAAGGAATACCATTATTGCCCATGCAAGAAATGTAAGTGTCGCAGTGATATGTGTCGATTTCCGATTAGGACAGTATGGGAGCACCTAAAGAGTAATGAGTTTTGGCCGAAGTACAAACGTTGGATATATCACGGTGAGCCATCATTAGATGGATCGCATGATCATGGGCAGTTTTTTGAGGCGGGCAGTAGTAGTACATCTAACGATCCAACAATGGCATTCGTCAACGATGTGTTTCCTTTTGAAAGCGGTGTACGTGGGGAACAATATATGCATGACCCGGTGCAGCCGTTCCCACAAGTTGTCAACACTGCTGCCTTTGGCAAGTACAACAAACTGATTGAATTGCAACAGACCCCTATGTCTTCAAGTTCTGAGAAGACAGTTCTTGAAAGTGTGCTGCAGGTAATGAGGATTAAAGTCGAGGCAAAATCGAGCATCAGGCAAGTGGATGAATATCTACAGTACACTTCTTCGTTGTTGGAGGAGGGTCATCGTAATCCTACCAATCACCGTAAGGTCCGAAGTATCCTCAAAGATCTAGGGCTTTCCTACATTAAGATCCATGCATGCGCATTTGACTGCGTTCTCTTCTGGGGTCAAGATGCAGAAGGGAATGACCTTGCTAGCCTTGACGCATGTCCGATATGTCAGTCTGACCGATATAAGTTGACGGGAGCAGGCAATAGGAAACCTGTGAAAGTGCTTCGGTATTTTCCGTTGAGAGATAGGCTTGAGCGGTTGTACATGTCAAAAACCACCGCAAAAGCTATGAGGTGGCACGGTGAGCGGGACGCGGGAGACGCAGATATCATGACACACATCTCTGACGGAGCGGCTTGGAAGCATATAAACAATGAGTTTCCTCATTTTGCGTCAGATGTCAGAAACGTCAGGCTCGGGCTCTCAACCGACGGGTTCAACCCTTTCGGCACCATGAGTCTTTCATACAGTATATGGCCGGTGGTTTTGGTACCTTACAACCTTCCTCCGTGGATGTGAATGAAGAAGGAATATAATATGTTGACGTTGTTTATTCCGGGGCCTGGTTACCCAGGGAAATGTCTCGATGTGTATATGAGACCATTGATTGAAGAACTTAAGGTATTGTGGGACATTGGTCATCCCACTTTTGACAAGTACAAGCAGGAGACGTTCCAGATGCATGCCATGGTTATTGGTACCATTAGTGATTTTCCTGCTTATGGGATGTTGTCGGGCAGCGTTGTTAGGGGATACAAGGCTTGTCCAGAGTGCCTCAGCGATTATGGGAGCACCCCTCATTGCAACAAGATATGCTGAATGGGTCATCGTGTGTTCCTTCCGGCGGATCACCACTGGCGTTACGAGTCCGCCGCATTTGATGGAACCGAAGAACACGGTGGTCCTCCCAGAAGATGGACGGGAAGAGAAATTTTAGCAGTGCTTAATGAGTACGATTTTGGGCCCCTCAGCAATCATCCCGATATTGTAGCGGAAATACCTGAAAGACCTTAGCAGTACAAATTCTGGACACATAAGAGCATATTGTGGGAACTCCCGTACTGGTGTGAGTTGCTAATCCGTCACTTCCTAGACGTTATGCACATAGAAAAAAATGTTTCTGAAAGTGTGGTGGGCACAACGCTGAACTTGGAGGGGAAGACGAAAGACGGTCCTAAGGCTCGCACTGATCTGCAAAACATGAATATCAGAAAACAACTATGGTTGAAACAAGGGAAGAGAAAAATGCCTCAAGCTCCTTACACCGTCAAGCCTGAGCATAAACCAGAAATTTTCCATTGGATAAGTCGGGCCAAGTATCCTTCAGGCTTTGCTGGAAATATAGCCAAGTGTGTGAACAGACAATTCAACAATCTTTACGGGTTGAAAAGTCATGACAATCATATCCTGCTACAACGTCTCTTCCCTGTTTTCATTCGACCGTTCCTTCCCCGTCACGTTGTGGAGCCGTTAGTAGCGTTGGCAAGAATTTTCCAGAAGGTATGCACACGGGAAGTGAGAAAATCTGACCTCCGGGAAATGCAACAAGACATCGTTCATATCATGTGTAAATTTGAGATGATATTTCCTCTAAATTTTTTCGACATCATGCCTCACCTCATGATCCATCTTCCTCGGCAGTTGTTGCTTACCGGTCCTGTGCACTTCACTTGGATGTATCCGATGGAAAGGTACGTATTCTACACCTTATGTTAATTTCCTCATCAATATATGTGATATAGTGTTAATGTATTATCATAACACTTTAAAAACTTGATTTATAGGCAACTTGGACAATACGGTGGTTTTGTCCAAAACAGATCCGCGCCTGAAGGATGTATAGCTGAAGCATATATTGCGCACGAGTGCGTCACCTACATGAAGCTGTATTTAGGAGCGTTATAGGAAAGCATACCGGAAGATGTACCTTCACAGTTCAATCTTTCCATACTCTCCGACGATGTTGTACTCGGTGGAAACATGCCAGTTTCCTACAAGTTGAAAGATTATGAGGTAGCCATTGCACATTGGTGGGTACTAATCAACTGTCCAGAAGTTCAGTTTTGGAAGAACATACATCTACACTGTGAAGAAGTACGAGGTGATGTCGATTACCACAACCGGACATTCGCAGAGTATTTCGGCCGCTGGGTACGTAACTTTAACACTATTCTATACGTGTTTATATATTATTGTGTATATTTATAGTTGATTCTGATGGTTGCAGATGGACCTTATTCAAAATGATAATCACCCAAATTGGTCGCACGAACTCAGACTTTTAGCGATGAGGCCGGTCTATTCAAAAGTTTATGCGACGTGCAAGGTGAATGGTGTGTTATTTCGATGTGAAGAGAGAGACCTCAGACTGAAAACACAAAATTCAGGGGTTATGGCACATGGTGGGGATGATGGAGTTGACTATTACGGTGTTCTCCATTCAGTTGTGGAACTGCATTACGGGGAAGGTATGAAAGTGCACCTTTTCAAGTGTAGATGGTTTGACACACGGCCGCAGAGCATGAAAACCGATCAATACGGCATAACTTTTGTGAACACTAGTACATCATGGTATGAGGACGACCCGTTCGTTTTAGCCACATGGGTGAAACAAGTGTTTTATCTTGATGATCTCGCCAAGGGTGACCCGTGGAAAGTAGTCAACACTATCCACCATCGCAACATTTACCGGGCGTCTACACTTGGAGTGGCTGAAGAGAACGAGGAAGGGGGCACCACGTATCAAGAGCCCAACTCAAACGGTATTCCTGACTCCTCTTTTATTCGCCTAGACACGCCGGTGCGAATTCGACGTGAAGAGCCACTGCTTGTTGATGTTGATCCAAATGAAGAAACTAACGAGAACTCTAGTGGTGAGGAACGACATAGATTACCCCTATCGAGCAATTCAAAAACCGAAGAAGACTCATCCGATGATTCCGATTACAATCCGACGGATTAAGTAATTTAGATGATGTATTCCTTTCATTTGTAATCTACTCGATCATTTCTAATAAACGGGCGTGGGGATGAGCCTCCCAGCTAGGCTGGGTTCCAAACCCCTTAAAATTTTTTTTGAAATATGTTGACTGTTGGGTTTCTGTTTTTTTAGGTTCAATTTTGGTTATATATGAACAGGACATAGGCATACGGGAGGTGTAACACCACAGATTTTTTTATTTTTTTCACAGAATAGCCGACGAAAAATGTATTATTTCGTCGGCCATTATCATAATAGCCGACAAAAAATTCATTATTTCGTCGGCCATAAATTTATTGAAAAATAAATATTTTATTTTTGATAGAAAACGACAAAAGAATAGCCGACGAGTACTAGGTTTGATTTCGTCGGCTATGATTAAAAAAAAAAAACAAAAAAACAGCCGCTTCCATTTTCTATCACTATCGACAAACCATTGCTTCATCCTTCAAATGCAAATGTGTCGTGAAATAAGATATGACCGAAATATTGAAATACGTCTACGGTTGAAAAATGACACGATTCCGACAAAATCTGCGTGCCGAATGTTGCGGTTAACTGTTTTTTACTCCCGTTTTCCTATGGGTAGCCTCACGGTCGGTAAATATTTTGAGGAAAATTTTTATACGATTAGTTGCGTCTCATCGATTTGAAACTATTATCTGTTGAAGGTCAGGCAAAAAAACGTCATTTAGACAGTCCAATTACCATTTCTAAGCGTTTAGAGGGTTGACTCACCCGGTTGACCATCCGGATCGAGCCTTTAACGTTGTCAGATGTAGTTGGATTTTTTTTTCATACATGTATTTAATCTTAACGGTTATATCTGACGGTTAGAATAGATTTTCCAAAGTTTTAGATTCAAAATCGGAACATATGCACTAATGTTCCTTAACTTGTTTACTAAGTGTTTAAGTGAATGTATAGTTTCAAATAGTTACTATACGTACACTCTTCAAATGCAAATGTGTCGTGAAATAAGATATGACCGAAATAATGGAATACGTCTACGGTTGAAAAATGACACGATTCCGACAAAATCTGTGTGCCGAATGTTGCGGTTAACTGTTTTTTAACTTCCGTTTTCCTATGGGTAGCCTGACGGTCTGTAAATATTTTTAGGCAAATTTTTATACGATTAGTCGCGTCTCATCGATTTGCAACTATTCTCTGTTGAAGATCTGGCAAAAAAACGTCATTTAGACAGGCCAATTTCCGTTTTAAAGCGTTTAGAGGTTTGACTTCGCTGTTTGACCGTCCCGATCGAGCCTTTAACGTTGTCAGATGTAGTTGGATTTTTTTTTTTGTACATGTTTTTAATCTTAACGGTGATATCTGACGGTTGGAATAGATTTTCCAAACTTTTAGATTCAAAATCGGACCATATGCACTAATGTTCCTTAACTTGTTTACTAAGTGTTTAAGTGAATGTATAGTTTCAAATAGTTACTATACGTAGACTCTTTAAATGCAAATGTGTCGTGAAATAAGATATGACCGAAATATTGAAATACGTCTACGGTTGAAAAATGAGAAGATTCCGACAAAATCTGTGTGCCGAATGTTGCGGTTAACTGTTTTTTACTTCCGTTTTCCTATGGGTAGCCTGACGGTCGGTAAATATTTTGAGGAAAATTTTTATACGATTAGTCGCGTCTCATCGATTTGAAACTATTCTCTGTTGAAGATCAGGCAAAAAAACGTCATTTAGACAGGCCAATTTCCGTTTTAAAGCGTTTAGAGGTTTGACTTCGCTGTTTGACCGTCCCGATCGAGCCTTTAACGTTGTCAGATGTAGTTGGATTTTTTTTCATACATGTATTTAATCTTAACGGTGATATCTGACGGTTGGAATAGATTTTTCAAACTTTTAGATTCAAAATCGGAACATATGCACTAATGTTCCTTAACTTGTTTACTAAGTGTTTAAGTGAATGTATAGTTTTAAATAGTTACTATACGTAGACTCTTCAAATGCAAATGTGTCGTGAAATAAGATATGACCGAAATATTGAAATACGTCTACGGTTGAAAAATGAGAAGATTCCGACAAAATCTGTGTGCCGAATGTTGCGGTTAACTGTTTTTTACTTCCGTTTTCCTATGGGTAGCCTGACGGTCGGTAAATATTTTGAGGAAAATTTTTATACGATTAGTCGCGTCTCATCGATTTGAAACTATTCTCTGTTGAAGATCAGGCAAAAAAACGTCATTTAGACAGGCCAATTTCCGTTTTAAAGCGTTTAGAGTTTTGACTTCGCTGTTTGACCAAAGGTTTAGCCGACGAAAAGTCTATTTCGTCGGCTAAACTCTTGCGATCCGCTTATTGTCCGCCGTTGGATGGCTCAGATCCAACAGCTGCTGATTTTCCAAAGAATAGCCGACGAAATATTTAATTTCGTCGGCTAAACTCTTGCGATCCGCGCCTTTTCATTGTCCGCCGTTGGATGGGGGAGATCGGACGGCTGCTGAGCGCCTAAAGTATAGCCGACGACATTCAAAGAATAGCCGACGACATTCAAAGAATAGCCGAAGAAATTAAAGATTTCGTCGACTATAGTAAAGAATAGCCGACGAAATCTTTTTTAATCGTCGGCTATTTTATCGGGTATAAGTCTGAAACTGCCGAACCCTAGCCTCCATTTTCTGCATTTTTCTTCCGTTCTCCTCCTCCGTACACCTCCGCAACAATTCAGGTTGCGTCGCACCGCCGCTCTGCTCCTCCTCCTCCTCCATCCGATCCGGTAACTTTTTTTTTTTTTTTTTTAAAATTATTTTAATTTAAATATGTTAATTTAGGTTAATTTATTTGTGTTAATTTAGATATAATTTATTTAATTATTTATGTAAATTTATTTATTTAGATGTAATTGTTAATTTAGGTATTTATGTTAATTTAGGTATAATTTAGGTATTTATGTTAATTTAGGTAATTTTTAGGTATTTATGTTAATTTAGGTAATTTT
The DNA here is from genome assembly GCA_963682095.1 of Potentilla sterilis. NCBI lineage: Eukaryota > Viridiplantae > Streptophyta > Magnoliopsida > Rosales > Rosaceae > Potentilla > Potentilla sterilis. The sequence goes on along the minus strand of OY821767.1, from coordinate 15,505,165 downwards.
TTTAAAATTTATTTTAATTTTATAATTTAGATGTAATTGTATAATTTATACGTATAAATTGGTTGTTTAATTATATAAATTGGTAACTTAATTGTATAATTTAGCTTAATTATATATATAGCTTAATTATATTTAATTTTAATTATATAAATTGTTATATATTTGTTAATAAATTAATTATATTTGTTATAATTTAGGTAAATAATTTGTTATATATTTAATTTTAATTATATAAATTGTTATATATTTGTTATATATTTGTTAATGAATTTAATTGTTATATATTTGTTATAATTTAGGTATATAAATTGTTATATATTTAATTTTAATTATATAAATTGTTATATAAATTGTTAAATTAATTATATATATAAATTAGTAGTCTAATTATATATATATATTAATAAAGAAATATAGTTATATTTGTATATAAATAGTTATATTTAGGTTAATGGTTAATATTATTTAAAATGGCGGCGGCTGCAGATGGCCGATGCAGTCAGAAAGTTCTTCGGAGGCCGTCGTTCCAGATCGAGAGGTTCTGGAAGTTCCGCCGGTTCCGCAGACTCCGACAGGACCCTTAGCCAGCCTGAGAGGACCACCAGCCAGCCGCGGAGGAGTGTGGATTCCTCCCAGCCGCGGAGGACTGTGGATTCATCCCAGCCGCGGATGAGTGTGAGTTCTCGGCACCAGACCCTTCTCCAGGCGGGGCGGCCGTCGAGCAGTTCACTTCCGCCTGTCGGGCCAGATGCTCCGAGGTTCAGTCGGCAGCTATTTCAGGACGACATAGCTGCAGATGTTCCTCAGGTTCGTATGCCTGAGGTTCATCGGGAGCCGATGAGGAGTCCGACGACGTCTGCTGCCGACTCGACTGAGGCTCCTACTCTCCCAAACCAGCTCTACCTCCCGTACAACATTCCGGCGATACCGGAGGTCGACTATCGTGTTCTGCCCCTATGGCCTGATATGCCTCAGTACGTGAGTGCTGCGGAGGCATACCAGCAGCAGCCATTTGAGAACCCTGACCACCTTATTTCGGCGAGGAGAAAAGGAAAGTCGACAGACGAGTCATCCAGTTCAGGTAACATTTGATTTTATTAATTAAATGTTTTATTAAAATTAACGCACTAATATTTAATTTTATTAACCAATCGTCGTTTTTGTGATAGGGACAGCCGCTAGCAGTTCACGGAGGAATACGAGAGGTGTCATATGTTTTGACACGCTCAGGAAAACTGTTGAGCGCAGTGGGAGGATTCAGATCAACGAACCTCCTAATCAGGAGGTTCAGGGGAAGAAAAAACGCGACTACTCGGGTTGCATAAGGTCACTGATTAGGGACAGAGTCCCTATGTTGTGGACCCAGTGGGCTGATGTGCCCGAAGAGATAAAGAGGGAGGTGAACAACGCCGCGTCGGTGAGTAATTTAAAAAATTTAATTTATTTATCGTAATATTTAATAATTTTCGGTATTATTACAATTGTAAAACTAATAAAATATTATTTTTCAGACATTCTTCGAGATTGATTATTTGTTTGAAGCAACGTTCTCGGATAAACTCTGAGAACCGCCGCCGGAACACAACCCCCCATCATGCTGGTTCTAGGCCGTTTGCACAATATCAGGAGGAGGCGCTTAGAAATCATCCTGATAGCAACCCGTACGTGGAGACGTTCAAGATCGCTTATCCACAAGCGACAGAACAGCTCGTAAGTCGTTCATTACAATTTTAAAATTTTAATTATTAATTTTACTTAATTATATATTTGTTATAATATTAATTTTTTTTTCCCGTCCAATTAGGAGAGGGTGAACCGGGCCGAAGAAGAGGTGTTCCAGCAAGTAGTTCGGGAGACACAACCTAACATTTCAGAGGCAGATCTGGAAGAAGCCATGCGCCATGTCGACCGGTCCAGTGTCCAAACGGCAGCGAGGATGTTCGACGCAGCCTTCCCAAACCGGTCAAACAACTACTACTGCCGGGGTTTGGGAAGTTCTGGACTAGGGCTTCTGAAGACCACTAAGGGAGGTCAAAAGAAGAGTGGCGGGGAGAGCCAACATATGAGGGGGGAAGTGCAGCGATTTGCCGCAGAATTGGCGACCTCGTCCCAGACAGTACAGGAGCTGCGCCGCAGAACACAGCAGTATCATTTGGATATGGCCCGTTGGCATGCTGAATGCGACAGAATTCGGAAACACAACTACGGCGGCCAACAAAACTGGTGGTATTAGATGTTCGCGGCACAACAACAAGGCCTTGAACCCCCGCCCCCGTTTCAGCGGTTAGTGGAACCTCCAATACCTCAACCTCCCGAGTTCGGTCAGCAGGATGACGAGCCTGATGGAGAGCAGGATGCTGGGGATGACCTGGTGGACTTTAGTGGTTTAGGTGATGATTAGGGTTATATTTTATGTATATTGGAACGAATTTAATAAAAAATGTATTTAGATGTGTTTCTTATTGGTGCAAATGCATGGACTGTTTTTGTGATTTGCAGGTTGCTTGGAATGGTAATTTAGAAAATAATTTAATTTTTTTTCCCCAAATGTAAGAAAAGCAGACGATTTTGGCATTATTTCGTCGGCTATAACAACTATAGCCGACGAATTTTACCAATTTTCGTCGGCTATACAACTTATAGCCGACGAAAATTACATTATTTCGTCGGCTATAACTAATTAATGCCTATTAAATATTAATATTTTTCGACGAAATAGCCGACGAAAATTTATAGAATCGTCGGCTATTGTTAACACCCAATAGCCGACGAATTTCGTCGGCTATAATTAATGAATTTCGTCGGCCATACTCGAAAATATCCGACGAAATTCGTTGGCAATTTCTCCCAGGTTTGGCCGACAAAAAATATTTTCGTCGGTAAGTTCGTCGGCCATACTCTACTATAGCCGACGAATTGGTTTTTTTCGTCGGCCATTGGTATAGCCGACGGGGTTTTTCCGACGAAGTATAGCCGACGAAAATTTCGTCGGTAGATTGTATAGCCGACGAAAAATTGGCATAGCCGACGAAATTTTTTTCGTCGGCTATTCACTCAGATTTGGTAGTGACACCTATATATAATATTCTAACTTCAAAAATGGTAACTTGTTACAAAATTGAGAAAAAAAAATACATGTTTATGCAGATAATTAAGAATGAAGTTCATTTTGGTTCACTAGGGAAAACTATAAAATGATACTTTAGGAAACAATATATAAATTGTTAAAATTGTTGAAGGAAAAACGTATTATGTGCCTTCGTCAATGTAACTGACGATAGATAATTATGTAGTCATTATTGTCATTAATGTATTTCCTATTACCGTTGTAATACTCACCCTATATAAAGGGGATTATCAATGAAATGAGTAGACCAATTCAGTATTTCCCACAACACGTTATCAGCACTTTGCCTAACCATGAGTTTTTAGAAAAAAAAAAAAAGAGAAAAAAAACAACACAGAAAAAAAAACCCTAATTTTTATTTTATTTTTTTCTGTTTTTCTGCCTCCGCCGCCCTAGCCCTCCACCAGGCCGCCGCCGCCGCTGCCCCTCTTTTTCCTAGCAGCAGCCCCGATCCCGACCCGGTCCCCTTCGATTAGCCGCAGCCGCAGCCCGTCCCACTCCGGTCCCGGCCCGCCGCTCGACCCCGATCCGATCCCCTCCGATCAGCGCCGCCGTGGCCTAGCAGCATCGACGTAGATCGACGCTAGCAGCACACACATCGACTCGACACCCAGAATTATTCTCTGGGCACCCATCACCCTTCTCTGATCAACCAGATCAGCTCCGGACGGCAGCCCAGCCACCATCGCCGCTCGCCGATGAAGCCACGACCCCGTAGCCCCGACGCCGTCGCCGGTCAACCCAGACGAATCCGTCGACACATCGCCTCACCACCTCCGCTCGACCTCGCCCCGGATCGGATCGCCTCGCCACGATCGTCCACTGCTCGGACGACCCCCGATCGCACCCCTGCTCTGCAGAGCCGACGACGGCTTGCCCTCCGCTCAGCGCCTCTGCCGCGACGCCTCTGCCGCTCCTGCCTTCAGATCGGACCCGACCTTTGCCGACAAAGCTTCGTCGGCAGAAGCTTGATCTCTACCCGGATTTGGGCCTGATCCGACCCGGCCCAGCCCCTTGGGCCTGACCCAACCCGAAAAAAAGAAGAAAAAAAGGATTTTTTTTTGGGGGTAAAATACAAAGGTAATTTTTGAAATTACCGTACAGTAATTTATATTTACTGTATAACTATTTACTATATAACTATTTACTGTTTTTCGAATTTAATAGTAAATATGAAATTTTTTTAATTTATATAGTAAATGTGAAATATATATGATTGAAGTGACTAATCATATGAATATTGTTTGTTTTTATGTGACTTATCAATTACGATGCGGCGATTAATATGTGACGACTATTTGGAGTCGGAGAACGAGCAATCGCTTAATATGCAGTTTATTTGGCAAACTAACAAGTAAGATCTAATTAACGTTATCATTTTCATTAAATCGTTAATGATATAATGCTCAAACTTATCTTATTATATTATGACATATATTTATGAAAATTTGAGCATCATTATATGTCTATTTTATTATGTTAAATAATTGTTTTTATTTAACATGTTATTTAATTTGAGCATTGCTATGATAATGCAAATCTCATGAGCAATACAATATAAAAATGGACAAACCAATTATTGTGATAAAGCATATTCACGAAGTAAGAAAAATATGACCATTACAAATTTTGGTCTTGAGATCCAATTTTAATTTCTTGAAAAATTTTTCATCATGGATATCTTCTTGATTATATAAAAAGCAATGATAATGAAATTTCATTAGCTTTACATGCAATGAATATGGAAAAATCAAAAATTTTATTGTGATAACGAAATTTCACAAAGCATTTGATTTCCATAAAGTATATTGGTTTATTTTAGTTGTCGTGAATGTCATAGACCGCGAAACTAATATATTTTATTCTCCCTCTATTTTATAGATGGTTTAACCATCACAGTTTAGTTTTGACATATTGGACTCTGAAGAATTTGAGTACCAAATTCCCCTATTAAGCAGACTAAGGCTTGAGCATGGTATATTTATGCAAATTGCTTTATGTAAATAGCTAAATAAATAATTTCAATATCTTGAATGACAATGTAAGGTCTAAGAAAAAAATCCCTGAAATTTAATTATGCAAAGTAATGCAATCACCCTAAAACAAAGGGCAATGATGATGTAAGTTATGAGAAAACAAAGAGTAATGACGATGTAAGGTCTTAGACAAAGAAATTTCCTGAAACAAATTATGCGAAGTAATGCAACAACCCTAAACCAAAGGGTAATGACAATGTAAGGTATGAGAAAAAGAAATTTTCTGGAACACATTTTGCAAAGTAATGCAACAACCCTAAATCAAAAAACAATGACGATGTAAGGTCTTAGAAAAATATATATATATTATTGAACAAATTGGACAAAGTAATGCAACGACCCTAAAACAAAGGGTAATTACCATGGACGTAAAATTCATATAATCATCCAAAAGTAAGTGGAAACAATGTAACATTTAAAAGATGACATAGGGGACATGTCATGTGCAGTGAAGCACTCTGTCATTGTTGTAAATCAATGAAGTATTGATACATACATTATAAGCTAGCAAAGAATTAGCTACGACTTTTAATAAATATGAAGAATCATATAAATACGCGGATTTTGGAAAAGTATCTTCAATATCCAACAAGAACATCGAAAATGAATTTACAACTGAAGACATAACATATGGGAAGAATATGTCAAATGACACATCTCATCATTGCAGCTATTAAAAGAGCAAAAAGGATTTTGCTCAATCCAAGATAGACTTTGATTAAGTCTACTTTTAAATTTACAAGATATCCTTATAAAGGCTATTACGCCTAAATACGACTTTTTGTCATAAATTAGACTTTTGGTCTTAAAGTTTCTCTCTCTAAATTGGACAAGACTAAATGTAATCGTTGGCATGATAATTTTTTGAATTTTCTCTAAAGGAATTGAGATTATTCAAATTTTATTCATAATACACATGATTCAATTTTCTACATCTAACTTTGCAAAGTATTGCATAAAGTAAAGCAACATATCATAATATAGGCATGAAACAAAGAACCGTGTGTAAAGAAACGCACAATGTAATCCCTAAAATAATAGTACTGAAGAACAGTAGTACTATATCAGTAGTATATGATAATGATTAGTATATCAAAGAAAGTAATAAGGATCAGTATATATTTTCCTTTGGGATTCATAATACACATGCCTAATTGGGATTAAAATCTTTTTTTTATTACAATTCCCATTTCCCAATCGAGTTACTCTAAAGAACTTGAGTTACGTTTCGATATATATTGAACATATGTCAAATTGACAAATAATGCCAAGAGAAAATTGAATTTTGTTTTCCACATTATAAAGAAATTTAAGCCACGATTTTTCATGTGAAAAAGACACAAGTGAGAATTCATTTGAGCTCCTTTGCATTACCTCTAAATGACTGCGAATGTAAACGAGTATTAGAGAATATTATATGTCAACTTAGTAGGTTCTAAGTAACCGCTAATTAAATCCAACGTCATAAGAAAATGATCTTTTGGAATTCTGACATAGATTGGCTTTGATATGGAGATCCATACATTAAAGAAACTACTATGGACACCCATATTTTTGGATAAATAGAAGCAAACACCAGAAGAATATGGTTCACACACGAATCTGAGGACGATCAATGAACATTTTATCCTCAAATATTGTCATATAGGGTTGAAGACGTATGTTCAATTCCTAAATTCTGCCGCTCCCCCAATGTGGCATTATAATATATTTGATGCACAAGCATATGCATTTATACCTTATTATGCTTCTCCTATCCGTCATGATTTTATCATTCAAAGCCTATTCGTTAAAGCAATTATGATTGAGATCATCATATGCAAAGGACACATGAGTTTCTCATTATGATGTTATATTGAATCAAAAGAGGATTCAGTGGATCGATTCAACCAACTTGCGGACACCATAGATATTTTATGGTGTTGGTTGTTGTGTCGACACGCTGGTCACGTGTCATGACACCATCCACACTTAAAATTTATGCTGCTTATGCTAGAAAGTCAAAGCACCTAGGCCGGGTGAATTTCCGTAGGTGTGATGATTTTATGGCTTATTATATGGGATTTGTAATGGACATCATATTCCAATATAAAAACCCAATTGGTCTCACTGAAAACGACTACAGTAATAGTCTTAATATTGGTAAAGCACACCAATACTTCCGTTTTGGGTTATGCAATTTTTGCATGCAGCGTTACTTTTTCATCTATGGCCATAATCATTGAACCAATTTACACCATAGCTAGTGACTATGTGTAAGGATTTTAAAGGATTTCAAACGAACTTATAATCCTTGAACTCTTTTGGATTGACACGGATCTACAATCTTTGAGCTCCATTAAATGTTTTTATGTGCCAAAATTGCGCCGCCACAGCGCACAATGATGGGTCCATTGAGATGAATAAATATTTATGCTGGATATGAACTTCCAGCTATAGTCCGCTATGTCGAAACCTTGACAGGCGATCTCTTCACCGCTAGATTTGCGGAGTGTCACTTTGATGAGACAGTCTTCCCGTCGTTAGGGGGAGATAAGAACAGGCATGTTCAAGTGGAACGACAGGAATTGTCGTGGTTTGTCCCCACTGTGTCTCATCTCGATCCCCAAAAATCACACAAAGTAAGGTGTGTAGATATCTTATACATTAAAGTGACGAGATCATATAAACCTGCTGCAAATATACCTGCAAGGATTGTGTTTTATCAAAAGGACATGGTACCACCCAAGAGGAATTGGGTATTGCACTGCCACCATGGATGGTGGCATGGTGACGCCATAAGTGGCATAAATGGTGTCACAGGCCGTGGCTCTCCAAGGAAGAGGGGGAGGCCACCTTAGGTTCGATACATACTTGTGTAAAGGAAGAAAACAAGTTTGGCACAACCTGATCTATTGATCAGTGATACTCAAATCCGTCTCATGAGAATATTTAAGGATTGTGGTTATCATTGGGGGACGCCTCAAATGTTAGAACCAATCCTTAAAGTATAGAGATCTCTACAAACACATTACACTAGTGTACATGAGGACGTGGAATAATGAGTCTACTATCGAACCATACTTCGTTGAAAAATGTCAACTTAGTAAACTGGCCTAATGGAAAGAAGCGATCCAGTATAAACAAAGAGATAGGTATTTGGGCAGGTGACGCCGACACCGCAAATATAAACCCTATCAAATATATCTTTGTTAGAATGCGTAATGAGAATAAGAGTATGCAGACTCACCTTATGGCGCAAGGTCTCTCAAAAACGCACTGGAATCGACTACGAGGAGATATTCTCTCGTAATGGACTACGATGAGACAATCCCTCGTAATGGATGTCATTGCACTCCACTACCTTGTCAGTTTGGTAGTTTTCCGAAAAACTGAACATGCAGCTTACGAAAAGTGATCAAAACATATATCTCTATGGGGATCTAAATTAAGAGATATACATGAGGATCCTAAACGGACTTCATCCACCCAAATCAAGTGACTCTAGATCACATGAGTACGTTTGCAAAAGAAATTGAAACGTTCACTAAAGTGACTACTTGATTGGAAAGGGATTGATGAATTATGCCCTTGCGTTTTCATTATGGATATATATGAACTCTAAATGAAATAAGAGAAACTCAGTGTATTGTAAATCCTAAGTTGAGAATGAAAAAGATTTTGGGAATACACAGTCTTGAAATGGAACTCAAGGACTGTAATGATGGTGATCATCCATCAATCGGCTTAGGCACTCTAAAGAATAAAGTGAGGCCTACAGATATTCCCATGATCAGTCGAAGTCTTTACTCTAACAATAGATCCGTTTTTCATCTAAAGGAAGATGACGAAGAAGTATTGGGAAATGAAATTCCTATACAAGTGCAATGACGCATGATTGTACTTAAACATAATATGTAAGACTCGACCTCTCATTCGATGTAAATTTGTAAAGCTATGTTTAGCTCTGCGCCTACGCAACGCAAATCGTTCTTTCATTAAAGATATGAAAGATTTGGGCTTATTCAATCTCTACATAGAATGTGACATGATAAAGAAATTATCCACGTCATAGCTAACTATGCGTAAAGAAAAACGCATTAAAGGTGAAATAAGAAAATCTGTTGTCACAGATCAATTTCAAATCTCTTAATGGTTCACTCATACTCTAGACGAAGTTATGACTATTTTGGTCATACCACGAGTGAACCTGATGTTCAATATGAACCTATGTATTCAGTTCATGAACAACCTTATCCTCAAGATCAAAGTAAATCAAGTTGGATCTAAGGACGATGTGGCAAGATTTAGTTACTAAATCATTGCTCAAAGTCATATTTGGAAAAACATGTGAAAATGCATAACTATGCTAATGTTACTGAAGCTCCCTTGATCAAATGAAAGAATCAGGGAGAATCCCATGATTAATGTAAAAATCAGGGGGAGGTGCAGACATCAGGGGGAGTCTAGCACATACATGTTGTTTTCAAATGTAATAGGTGCGTTGCGCTCTTTTTGTCCTTCGACCAAAGTTTTATTTTCTCCCATTGGGTTTTTGTTACTTGGCAAGGTTTTTAATGAGGCAACACCACATGCACCATTCTATCTCTGACTCGGCACAAGGGGGAGTGTTGAAGGAAAAACGTATTATGTGCCTTCGTCAATGTAACTGACGATAGATAATTATGTAGTCATTATTGTCATTAATGTATTTCCTATTACCGTTGTAATACTCACCCTATATAAAGGGGATTATCAATGAAATGAGTAGACCAATTCAGTATTTCCCACAACAAAAATTTCCATAATTTGTACAATAAATTTTATTTACCAATCTTTTTATGTTTTTAATCTATTATTAGTATTTTTGGTAATATTTTATAATATGTATTTTATTGATTATTACTTTATGTATTCACTGAGACCTACATGGAGTTTAAAAAAGTTATTACCTTATGCATTTAGCGAGGTTCTCAGTAATATACACTAGTTCCGAGTCGGGACCGAAGAAAATTATTATTTATGATCGATGAATTATTAATTTATCGAACATTCATTTATCGGTTTAACTGTACGTACATAATAATAATTATTGATTGAGCCATTACGTCATTTGATTGATAATATCTTACAATAATTTCCTATCGTCAGTTATTTTGACAAAGACATATTTGATTAAAGACGTTTTTCCTTCAACAATTATATTAATGTACAATTATTTTAACAACTTTCCAGATAGCTTTCCTTATGTTACCAAACATAAGAATGGAAAGTTCTTGAAGAATTTCATTTATCTTCTCTTTCTCTTCAAATGGCAAAGATAGAGAAAGTAATAAACCACTGTTATAGGAAAATGAGAATTGGTCTCCTCATTTCATTGATAATCCTCTTTATATATGGTGAGTATTACAATGGTAATTACACCGTACATAATGACAACTTAGGATTTACAATACATACAATATCTCTTAATTCATTGAGGGTCCGTATATATTCCTAATGAAAACGCAAGGGCACAATTCACTAATCCCTTCCCAATCAAGTAGTCACTTTACTAAACGTTTCAATTTTTTTTACAAATGCACTGATGTGATCTAGAAGCACTTGATTTGGGTGAATGAAGTCTGACTAGGATCCTCATGCATGTATATCTCTTAATTTAGATCCCCATAAAGATATGTTGTGTCCATATTCATACGCTACATGTTCAGTTTTTCAGAAACTACCAAACTGACAAGGTAGTGGACTGCAATGACAACCATTACGAGAAATTGTCTCCTCGTAGTCCATTATGAGAGAATATCTCCTCGTAGTCAATTCCAGTGCGTTTTTGAGAGACCTTGCGCCAAAAGGTGAGTCTACATACTCTTATTCTCATTACACATTCTAATAAAGATATATTTGATAACGTTTATATTTGCGGTGTCGGTGTCACCTGCCCAAAGACCTATCTCTTTTGTTTATACTGGATCGCTTCTTTCCATTAGGCCAGTTTACTACGTTGACATTTTTTAACGAAGTATGGTTCGATATTAGACTCATTATTCCACGTTCTCATGTACACTAGTGTATCGTGTTTGTAGAGATCTCTATACTTTCAAAGATTGATTCTAACATTTGAGGCGTCCCCCAATGATAACCACAATCCATAAATATTTTCATGAGACAGATTTAAGTATCACTGATCAATAGATCAGGTTGTGCCAAAACTCACTTTCTTCTTTTGGGTGAGTATTTATCGAACCTATGGTGACCTTCCCATTTTCCTTATGACACCATTTATGCTACTTATGGCATCACCGTCCCACCATTCATAGTGGCAGTGCAATATCTAATTCCTCTTAGGTGTCACCGTGTTTTTTTTATAAAACACAATCCTTGCAGGTATATTTACGGCAGAGTTATGTGATCTCGTCACTTTATTGTATAAGACATCTACACACTTTACTTTGTGTGATTTTAGGGATCAAGATGAGACATAGTGGGGACAAACCACGACAATTCATGTCGTTTCACTTGAATATGCTTGTTCTTATCTCCCCCTAACAACGGGAAGACTGTCTCATCAAAGTGACACACCGCAAATCTAGCGGTGAGGAGATCGCCTGTCAAGGTTTCAAATAGCGGACTATAGCCGGAAGTTCATATCCATTATAAATATTTATTCATCTCAAGTGGCCCATCATTGTGAACTGTGGCGGCGCAATATTAGCGCATAGAAACATTTAACCGAGCTCAAGTATTGTAGATCCGTGTCAATCCAAAAGAGCTCAAGGATTACAAATTCATTTGAAATCCTTTAAAATCGTCACATATAGTTACTAGCTATGGTGTAAATTGGTTCAATGATGATGACCATAGATAAATAAGTAATGTTGCATGTAAAATTACACAACCCAAAACAAAAGTATTGGTGTGCTTTATAAATATTAAGACTATTACTATAGTCATTTTCCATGAGACCAATTGAGTTTTTATATAGGAATACGATGTCCATTACAAATGTCATATAATAAGCTATAAAATCATCACACCTACGAAAATTAATCCGGCTTAGATGTTTTGACTTTCTAGCATAAGCAGCATAAGTATTAATAGTGGATCTTGTTAGGACATGTGACCAACGTGTCCACACAACAACCAACACTATAAAATATCTATGTTGTCCGCAAGTTGTTTGAATCAGTCCACTGAATCATCTTTTGATTCAATCTAAGAACATAATGAGAACACATGTTTCCTTTGTATATGATGGTTTCAATCATAATTTTACGAGTAGGCTTTAAATGATGTGCTTTTATTCATAAAATCACGATGGATGTAAGAAGCATAATAGGATATAAATGCATATACTTGTGCATCAAATATATCATAAGGTAACTTTAGAGGAGCGGTGGAATTTAGGGATTGAACACACGTCTTCAACCCTACATGGATTATGTTGAAACAATATTTGAGGATAAAATGTTCTTTGGTCGTCCTCGGTTTCGTGTGTGAACCATATGCTTCTGGTGTTTACTTCTATATTTATCAAAAATAAGGGTGTCCATTGACGAGTTGCCTAAGCCATCCTTCAGTGATAAACCATACAAAAGACGTTAGTAGTATATGATAAGTAGGGATCGTTCTAGCCGGGAATTAAGGTTACCTGAAACATTAGAATGTTAGACAAATATTCACATATATGCACATAAAAATGTCATAATTGGGGGATTAAGAGGATCGACAGCAAAGCTGCTCTAGACCTAAAGGACACGAAAATAAATCCTATTCTATTATATACAAGTGATCATCATCTTTCACACAAAGCATTTAGCACATAAAACTCTTTAACAAGTAAGACACGCATGCAAGAAAGTAAAGATCAAGTATAAACACACTTTAGACTTAAATCAGTTTCGACCACAACTAGAACGTATTCGATTTTACCTAGATGTGAGACTTCTTAAGCATTCTAAGACACACTTTCGTTTATCCTAGAAATTATGCTAATCGGTTTAAGACTTAACATTAAAACTTAATAAGCAAATCGAAAACAAATAAACAAGGAAGGTTGTCAATTTTCTTATTTAACAAGCAAGTTCTAAGGTTATTAACTCTAGTCGAGCAACACAAATCAAAGCTTATAGTTTCCTCACACCAAGTTTGTTATTACCCTAGCCGAGTAAATCTAGCACCAAGATCAATGTTCAAGACAACACTAAGTACCGATTTTCATGCCAAATCCTTAGATACTAACCAATTTTCACTACCAGATCGGATAGAATAGCCGACGAAATTTTTTTTGTCTACTATTCAAAATTTTCGTCGGTTATTCCTTCTATCGACGAAAATTTCGTCGGCTATTATTCGTCGATAAAACGGCGTCGGTAAAAATATACCCGGCGACAATAACGAAATCGTCGGCCATTCCAAAGTTATCATCGACGAAAATACATTTCTTCGACCAAACCTTGGCATAATGCCCGACGAAATTCGTCGGATATTTTCACATATGGCCGACGATATCGTAAAATATAGCCGACGATCTCTTCCGTTTCGTCGGTTATTTGTTCTGAAATATGTAATATTAATTAGTTACAGCTGACGAAACCGTCACTATTTAACATATACCACCGACGAAATAATGTCATTTTCGTCGGTTATAACAGTTATAGCCGACGAAATAATGTCAATATTGTCGGCTGCTCTTACATTTTGGAGAAAAAAAAATTAAATTAATTTCTAAATTACCATTCCAAGCAACCTGCAATTCACAATGACAATCCAACAAGAAACACGTTTTTCATTAATTATTTTAATTTGTTCCATCCTGGCCACCATTCTACTGTCCATCATGCTCGTCATCCTGCTGAATGAACTTGGGAGCTCTCGGCATTCGAGGTTCATCTAACGGCTCAAACGGGGGCGGGGGTTCAAGGCCTTGTTGTTGTGCCGCGAACATAGCATACCACCAGTTTTGTTGGCCGGCGTAGTTCTGTCGCCGAATTCTCTCGCATTCAGCATGCCAACGCTCCATTTCCATCTGATACTGTTGTGTTCTGCATTGTTGCTCCTGTTATCTCTGGAACTGGGCCGCCAATCTTGCATTTTCTTCTGCCAATCTCTGCATTTCCCCCTTCATCTGTTGGGTGTCCCCGCCTCCCCTCTTTTGAGCTCCCTTAGTGGTCTTCCGGACCCCTATTCCAGAACTTCCCAAACCCCGGCAGTAGTAGTGGTTTGACCGTTTTGGGAAGGCTACGTCGAATATCCTCGCTGCAGTTTGGACATTCGATTGGTCGACCTGGCTCAGGGCTTCTTGCAGATCTTCCTCTGAAATGTTCGGTTGTGTCTCCCGAACTACTGCCTGCAACACTTCTTCTTCGGCCCGGTTCACCCTCTCCTAATTGAACGGGAAAATAATAATAATTAATATTCTAACAAATATATAATTAAGTAAAATTAATAATTAAAATTTTAAAATCGTAATCAACGACTTACAAGCTCTTCTGTCGCTAATGGATAAGCCTTCTTGAACGTCTCTACGTACGGGTTGCTTAAAGGATGATCTCTAAGCGTCTCCTCCTGATATTGTGAAAATGGCCTAGAACCACCATGATGGGGGGTTGTGTTACGGCGGCGGTTCGCAGAGTTCTGCCGAGACCGTTCCTTCAAACAAATAATAAAATATTAGAAAAATGCATCAAAAAATATTAGTGTAATAATTATAAAATAATTAAACTAATAATTAAAATATTAACAAAATAAACATTTATAGTTAAGTTTAGTATTTACCTGCATAACTGGGTTGTTGAAGTCTACTGTCTTCAACCAACACCACTCGTACTCCCTGAACATGAACTCTCTTGGAGGACCCATAGGACCATATTTGTCGTATTCGGTAAAGTGGGTACGGAGCTCGTTCTTCCACTCTTTGAACCTACGGAAAAAACAAAAGTGCATTAGAAATATTATTAATATCATAAAATATTTCAAATTATAAGATGAGGAATTCCCAACGTACCTCGAGTTCTGCATCGCGTACGCCCAAGCCAGCTTGTATTCGGCAATCTCGAAGTATGGCTGAAAGATAATATTTTATTAGTTTTAAAATTATAACAATACCGAAAAATATTAAATATTACGATAAAGAAATTAATTTTTTTAAATTACTCACCGACGCCTCGTTGTTGACCTCCCTCTTGATCTCTTCCGGCACATCAGCCCACCGTGTCCACAACATAGGGACACTATCCCTAATTAGTGCTCCCACGCAACCCGCGTAATCGCGGCTTTTTTTCCCCTTAACATCCTGATTAGAGGGTTCGTTGATCTGGATCCTCCCGCTGGTCTCAACACTTTTCCTGAGCGTATCAAAACATATGACACTTATCGTATTCCTGCTTGAACTGCTAGCGGCGGTCCCTATCACATAAACGACGATTGGTTAATAAAATTAAATATTAGTGCGTTAATTTTAATAAAACATTTAATTAATAAAATCAAATGTTACCTGAACTCGATGACCCTTCTGTCGACTTTCCTTTTAATCTCGCCGAAATCAGGAGCTCAGGTCTCTCAAATGGCTCATAATGGTATGTCTCCGCAACACTTACGTACTGAGGCCTAGCAGGCCATATGGACACACCACGCTCGTCGACCTCGGGTATGGCAGTAATGTTGTATGGCAGGTATAGCTGATTAGGGAGAGTAGGCCCCTCAGTAGAGTCAGCAGTAGACGGCGCATGACTCATCATCGGCTCCCAATGAACCTCAGGCATACAGACCTGATGAACGTCTAGAGCTATGTCGTCCTGAAATAGCTGCGTATTACATCTCGGAGGATCTGGCCGGAGAGGGGGACATGAACTGCTTGACGGCCGCCCCTTCGATAAAAGGGTCTGGTGCCGATTGCTCACACTCCTCTGCGGCAGGGATGAATCGATCCTCTGAGACTGGCTGGTGGTCCTCTCAGGCTGGCTAGGGGTCCTCTCGGAGTCTCCGGATCCATCAGAACTTCCAGAACCCCTAGATCTGGAACGACGGCCTCCGAATAGCTGTCTAAATGCATCGGCCATCTGGAAACAAATAAATTAATACATTAATTAATATTAAATTATATTACATTAAATAACAAATTCTAATTAATATAATAACCAATAATACTAACATATTTTAAAACATACTAACAAATTAATATTTCTAATTTAACTAATTTTAAATAATACTAACCTTTAACATAAATACAACCATTTATATAATTGGGCTACCAATTTATATATATAATTAATTTAATAATTTATATATAACAATTAAAATATACATTAACATATATATAAATATATATATATATATATATACACACACACAAATATGTGTATATATTAACAAATATATAACAATTTATATAATTAATCTACAAATTTATATATATAATTAATCTAACAATTTATATATATAACCAATATATATAACAATTTAACACACACTTAAATATCTAAATTATATACCTAAATTATACAATTAAAATAAATTGCAAAAAAAAAAAAATTACCTAGCCGAGGAGGAGGAGGCCGGAGGAGGAGGAGAAGGAGGAGAAGGAGGAGAGAAAAAGTCGGGCTGGTCTGCGACTTTCCGCTTTTATAGCAGAGAGAATAGCCGACGATTTATAAGATTTCGTCAGCTATTCTTTGAATGTCGTCGGCTATACTTTGGAAGATCAACAGCCGTCAGATCTGAGCCATCCAACGGCGGACAATAAAAAGGCGCGGATCGCAAGAGAATAGCCGACGATTTAAAAGATTTCGTCGGCTATTCTTTGAATATCGTCGGCTATACTTTGGAAGATCAACAGCCGTCGGATCTGAGCCATCCAACGGCGGACAATAAAAAGGCGCGGATCGCAAGAGAATAGCCGACGATTTAAAATATTTCGTCGGCTATTCTTTGAATGTCGTCGGCTATACTTTGGAAGATCAACAGCCGTTGGATCTGAGCCATCCAACGGCGGACAATAAAAAGGCGCGGATCGCAAGAGTTTAGCCGACGAAATATAATTTTCGTCGGCTAAACTATAGGTCAAACCACTAAGTCAAACCTCTAAACGCTTAAAACGGAAATTAGTCTAGTTAAACGACGGTTTCTAGCCTCACCTTCAACAGATAATAGTTTCAAATCAATGTGACGCAACTAATCATATAAAAATTTTACAAAATTGATTTAACGAACGTCAGGCTACCCATAGGAAAACGAAAGTAAAAAACAGTTAACCGCAACATTCGGCACACAGATTTTATCAGAACCTTGTCATTTTTCAACCGTAGACGTATTTCATTATTTCGGTCATATCTTATTTCACAACATTTTTGCATTTAAAGAGTTTACGTATAGTAACTATTTGAAACTATACATTCACTTAAACACTTAGTAAACAAGTTAAGGAACATTAGTGCAAATGTTCTGATTTTGAATCTAAAAGTATAGAAAATCTATTCCAACCGTCAGATATCACCGTTAAGATTAAATACATGTATGGAAAAAAATCCAACTTCAGCTGAAAACGTTAAAGGCTCGATCGGAACGGTCAACCGGGTAAGTCAAACCTCTAAAGGCTCGATCGAAATGGTAATTAGACGGTCTAAATGACGTTTTTTTGCCTGACCTTCAACAGATAATAGTTTCAAATCGATGAGATGCAACTAATCGTATACAAATTTTACTCAAAATATTTACCGAAGGTAACGCTACCATTAGGGAAACGAAGGAATAAAACCTTTGACCGCATCTTTCGACACTCAGATTTTATCGGAATCTTGTCATTTTTCAATCGTAAACGTATTTTATCATTTTTGTCATACCTTATTTCACGATTTTTTTCTGTTTGAAGGATGAAGCAATGGTTTATCGTTAGTGATAGAAAATGGAATCTGGTCATTTTTTGTTTTAAATCATAGCCGACGAGAGACAACCTCGTACTCGTCGGCTATTCTTTTGTCGTTTTCTGTCTAAAATAAAATATGTATTTTTCAATATAGTTATGGCCGACGAAATAATGCATTTTTCGTCGGCTATTATGAGTATAGCCAACGAAATAACGTGTTTTTCGTCGGCTATTATATGAAAAAGGTAAAAAAAATCAGTAGGTTTACACCTCTCGTATTCCTATTTCCTGTTCATATATAACCAAAATTGAACATCAAGAAAACAGAAACCCAGCAGTCAACATATTTCAATTTTTTTTAAGGGGTTTGGAACCCAGCCTAGCTGGGAGGCTCATCCCCACGCCCGTTCATTAGAAATTAGTGGATTACAAATGAAAGGATTACATCATCTAAATTACTTAATCCGTCGGATTGTAATCGGAATCAGCGGATGAGTCTTCTTCGGTTTCTGAATTGCTCGATAGGGGTAATCTATGTCTTTCCTCACCACTAGAGTCCTCGTTAGTTTCTTCATTTGGATCAACATCAACAAGCAGTGGCTCTTCACGTCGAATTCGCACCGGCGTGTCTAGGCGAATAAAAGAGGAGTCAGGAATACCGTTTGAGTTGGGCTCTTGATACGCGGTGCCACCTTCCTCGTTCTCTTCAGCCACTCCAAGTGTAGACGCCCGGTAAATGTTGCGATGGTGGATAGTGTTGACTACTTTCCACGGGTCAGCCTTGGCGAGATCATCAAGATAAAACACTTGTTTCACCCATGTGGCTAAAACGAACGGGTCATCCTCATACCATGATGTACTAGTGTTCACAGAAGTTATGCCATATTGATCGGTTTTCATGCTCTGCGGCCGTGTGTCAAACCATCTACACTTGAAAAGGTGCACTTTCATGCCTTCCCCATAATGCAATTCCACAACTGAATGGAGAACACCGTAATAGTCAACTCCATCATCCCCACCATGTGCCATAACCCCTGAATTTTGTGTTTTCCGTCTGACGTCTCTCTCTTCACATCGAATTAACACACCATTCACCTTGCACGTCGCATAAACTTTTGAATAGACCGGCTTCATCGCTAGAAGTCTGAGTTCGTGCGACCAATTTGGGTGATTATCATTTTTAATAAGGTCCATCTGCAACCATCAGAATCAACTATAAATATGAATAATTATACACAATAATATATAAATACGTATAGAATAATGTTAAAGTTACGTACCCAGCGGCCGAAATACTCTGCGAATGTCCCGTTGTGGTAATCGAGATCACCTCCTACTTGTTCACAATTTAGATGCATGTTCTTCCAAAACTGAACTTCTAAACAGTTAATTTGTACCCACCAATGTACAATGGCTACCTCATAATCTTTCAACTTGTAGGAAACTTGCCTTTTTCCACCGAGTACAACATCGTCGGAGAGTATGGAAAGATTGAACTGTGAAGGTACATCTTCCGGTATGCTTTCCTGTAACGCTCCTAAATACAGCTTCATGTAGGTGACGCACTCGTGCGCAATATATGCTTCAACTATACATCCTTCAGGTGCACATCTGTTTTGGACAAAATCACCGTATTGTCCAAGTTGCCTATAAATCAAGTTTTTAAAGTGTTATGATAATACATTAATACTAAAATCACATATATTGATGAGGAAATTAACATAAGGTGTAAAATACGTACCTTTCCATCGGATACATCCAAGTGAAGTGCACAGGACCGGTAAGCAACAACTGCCGAGGAAGATGGATCATGAGGTGAGGCATGATGTCAAAAAAATTTGGAGGAAATATCATCTCAAATTTACACATGATATGAACGATGTCTTGTTGCATTTCCCGGAGGTCAGATTTTCTCACTTCCCGTGTGCATACCTTCTGGAAAAATCTTGCCAACGCTACTAACGGCTCCACAACGTGACGGGGAAGGAACGGTCGAATGAAAACAGGGAAGAGACGTTGTAGCAGGATATGATTGTCATGACTTTTCAACCCGTAAAGATTGTTGAATTGTCTGTTCACACACTTGGCTATATTTCCAGCAAAGCCTGAAGGATACTTGGCCCGACTTATCCAATGGAAAATTTCTGATTTATGCTCAGGCTTGACGGTGTAAGGAGCTTGAGGCATTTTTCTCTTCCCTTGTTTCAACCATAGTTGTTTGCTGATATTCATGTTTTGCAGATCAGTGCGAGCCTTAGGACCGTCTTTCGTCTTCCCCTCCAAGTTCAGCGTTGTGCCCACCACACTTTCAGAAACATTTTTTTCTATGTGCATAACGTCTAGGAAGTGACGGATCAGCAACTCACACCAGTACGGGAGTTCCCACAATATGCTCTTATGTGTCCAGAATTTGTACTCCTCAGGTCTTTCAGGTATTTCCGCTATAATATCGGGATGATTGCTGAGGGGCCCAAAATCGTACTCATTAAGCACTGCTAAAATTTCTCTTCCCGTCCATCTTCTGGGAGGACCACCGTGTTCTTCGGTTCCATCAAATGCGGCGGACTCGTAACGCCAGTGGTTATTCGCCGGAAGGAACACACGATGACCCATTCTGCATATCTTGTTGCAATGAGGGGTGCTCCCATAATAGCTGAGGCACTCTGGACAAGCCTTGTATCCTCTAACAACGCTGCCCGACAGCATCCCATAAGCAGAAAAATCACTGAGGGTACCAATAACCATGGCATGCATCTGGAACGTCTCTTCCTTGTACTTGTCCAAAGTGGGATGACCAACATCCCACAATACCTTAAGCTCTTCAATCAATGGTCTCATATACACATCGAGACATTTTCCTGGGTAACCAGGCCCCGGAATCAACAACGTCAACATATTATATTCCTTCTTCATGCACATCCACAGAGGAAGGTTGTAAGGTACCAAATTCACCGGCCATATACTGTATGAAAGACTCATGGTGCCGAAAGGGTTGAACCCGTCGGTTGAGAGCCCGAGCCGGACGTTTCTGACATCTGACGCAAAATGAGGAAACTCATTGTTTATATGCTTCCAAGCCGCTCCGTCAGAGATGTGTGTCATGATATCTGCGTCTCCCAAGTCCCGCTCACCGTGCCATCTCATAGCTCTTGCGGTGATTTCTGACATGTACATCCGCTCAAGCCTATCTCTCAACGGAAAATACCGAAGCACTTTCACAGGTTTCCTATTGCCTGCTCCCGTCAACTTATATCGGTCAGAATGACATATCGGACATGCGTCAAGGCTAGCAAGGTCATTCCCTACTGCATCTTTACCCCAGAAGAGAACGCAGTCAAATGCGCATGCATGGATCTTAATGTAGGAAAGCCCTAGATCTTTGAGGATACTTCGGACCTTACGGTGATTGGTAGGATTACGATGACCCTCCTCCAACAACGAAGAAATGTACTGTAGATATTCATCCACTTGCCTGATAGTCGATTTTGTCTCGACTTTAATCCTCATTACCTCCATCACACTTTCAAGAACTGTCTTCTCAGAACTTGAAGACACAGAGGTCTGTTGCAATGCAATCAGTTTGTTGTACTTGTCAAAGGCAGCAGTGTTGACAACTTGTGGGAAGGGCTGCACCGGATCATGCATATATTGTTCCCCACGTACACCGCTTTCAAAAAGAAACACGTCGTTGACGAATGCCATTGTTGGATCGTTGGATGTGCTACTACTGTCCGCCTAAAAAAACTGCCCATGATCATGCGATCCATCTAATGATGGCTCACCGTGATATATCCAACATGTGTACTTCGGCCAAAACCCATTATTCTTTAGGTGCTCCCATACTGTCCTAATCGGAAATCGACACATATCACTGCGACACCTACATTTATTGCACGGGCAATAATGGTATTCATTCCCGTTTGCATTTTCCTTGACGAACTGCAAAAAATTCACAACTCCTGTAGTGTATCGTCAGTCATGCCTTGGAAGCGAAATCCAACTCTTATCCGGATCCATATATAGCCTGAAAATAATATATATATATATATATATATATATATATATATATATATATATATATACAGTGCGGTTATACTGCGGACGTCCGCATTTTCGGAATCCGTACGGATTCCGGCTTTTCGGCCGGAATCCGGTCACCGAATCCGATCTCCACCGTTCAGATTATAGGTATGCGTGAATAGATCAACCTTGTAAAATTTCATTCAATTCGGTGATCGTTTGATACCTCAAAATCGCGATTTACACGAACGGACAGAAATCAGTAAACTGGAACCGTTCGGATTCCGGTTGGTAAATCACGATTTTGAGGTATCAACCGATCACCGAATTGGATGAAATTTTACAGGGTGGATCTATACACGCATACCTATAATCTGAACGGTGGAGATCGGATTTGGTGACCGGATTCCGGCCGAAAAGCCGGAATCCGTACGGATTCGTAAAATGCGGACGTCCGCATTTGAAAATCTCTCTCTATATATATATATAAATCCTTAATAATTAATTACATTACAATATATATTATTATCAACATCAACTCATATATATATATATATATATACCATTAACAACCATTATTTAAGTTACACTATATATCAACCATTATTTAAGTTAATTACACTATCAACAACCATTAATTAACATATATATATATATATATATATATAAAATTAAACTCCACACACACACACACACACACACACACATAATTAACATATTGTTCAAGGAAGGTTAATTCCGTAACTTCCGTGGTGTGTCTTGTCCTAATAAGGCTAGATGTCTAGATACTTTATTAGATAGGGAATCCTTGCTCGCCAGGGATACTTGATGTAATGCCTATATAAAAGCCTCCTTATCAATCAATAAAGAGAGAGTTTACTATCAATCTATTTCTCCTAGAACACGTTATCAGCACGTTGCTCTAGCCTCCCGTTTAATAGCCCTAAAAACCCTAATTCTGAATTTTTTTTCGAAACCCTAACCTACCGTCGGCCGCCGATTCTTCCCTTCGGCACCGTCGACTTCTTCTCAGCAGCATCTGCGCTGCCCGCCTGCCGCGCTGAACCTTCACTCGCCGCTCCTCCTCTGCCCCTCGGCAGACAGGCTCGCCTGCAGCCCAACCCGCTCGCCAGCAACCTTCCCTTGCGTGCTATCACTTGCACGCATCCCCCAGAAGAGCAAGATTGCTCGCAAGCCAAGCAAACGGCTTTTGAAGCCTAGTTCGTTATTGAGAAGAAATCAAAAAGAATCGAAGAAAACAAGCTTCCCCAAGAGTCAAGTTTCGTTTGATCAAGCTTCTCTTGAAGAGGTAAATATTTTATAAACGTTCCCGCTTCTGAAATTTCAATAGTTGGGTTTTGTTTTTCTTCCGGGACCTTTCCGTGTCCCTGCTTCTTCATCCCGATTCTATCGCTTCTCGGGACGGCATACGGGGATTTAGTCACCCTGGTGCCAAAGTTTATTGGGGTAACTGTGATGTTACCGGCCACCGTTATGCTTGTGACTGTGATGTCACTGTGAACCATAACGTATTCTTTTTTTGAAAAGAAAACAAAGGGAAGATATCGATTGTGACTTGAAGTCACGTTAAACATCGATTTATGTAACCATGATATATCTTGGCACTGTTCTAAAAGAACAATCAAACTTGATTAGTATTCAAATATACTAACGTCTCCCTGTTTGTGTTCTGTAGATGGCTGACACACAGCGTCCAGAATTTGACATCTTGGATGTCCAAGGCAAGGAATACAAGAGGTGGGTCTCAGATGTTGAAAACACCTTCATTGGTAAAAGATTTACCGCCACCATCAACCCTCCTGAGGATGAAAGCTTACACGCTTCTCCTGAACAGAAAGCACAAGCCCTGATGTTTCTCAAGCGCCATATCCATCCAACGCTCAAGAAGCAATTCCTGAGGAAAACCGATCCCAAAGAGCTATGGGATATCCTCAAGGACCGCTTCGACAATGTGCATGATGCACAACTCCCAGACCTCATGTCTGATTGGGAGCAAATCCGCTTATTGGATTTTGATTCCGTCCAGGAATATCATCAGACTATGCTAAACTTGCAATCTGATTTGAGCTTTTGTGGGGTCGAAAAGACCGATGACGATATGATGGAGAAGACTTTCACGACGTTCCCAGAATCTGCGTCCATGTTGTCGCATCAGTACCGCGATCTCCGTGAGAAAGGCACTATCAAAACCTTCAGTGATTTGATGAATGTGCTCCAAAGAAATGAGAGGTACCATGAGTTGATTCTTACCACCAATAAGAGGCCTCGAGGACCGAAATTCATTGCGGAATCTCATCAAGCCCGTGGTAAAGCTTTTAAGCAAAAGCATCAACCTCATGAACGTCAAGCACCACCACCACGTACGCCAAGAGCAACACGTGGCGGACGAGGAGGGAGAAGAGGCGTCGGCCGTGGCCGACAGCTTTCTTGGACAAGGGATGGTGGCGGCGCCGCCGCTTCCAGAGGGAGGAACAGTTTTGGTTCCGGTCCCAGGCTTGGTGGCCATACGCCGAACAATGCTTCGGCTCCTTGCTTCAAATGTGGCTCTAAGAATCATCTTCAACGCGATTGCACAGCAAGTAGAGAGATTCAAACCG
The DNA here is from genome assembly GCA_963682095.1 of Potentilla sterilis. NCBI lineage: Eukaryota > Viridiplantae > Streptophyta > Magnoliopsida > Rosales > Rosaceae > Potentilla > Potentilla sterilis. The sequence continues at coordinate 15,480,526 of OY821767.1, read as the reverse complement.
CTTACAAGAAACACAAACAATACATAGAACAAGAAACACACTATGTAGGAGACTTTGAGGAAGAAGAATACGATGAGGAAGATACGAACTTCGCTATCGATGACTTCCAACCTACCAAGAAACGTAGGACTCAGGAGTATGATACTCCGGATTATGAATAAGTATTTGACTTAAGTCATGAGACACATGTTCAAGTTTGATTTTGATTGTTATTTTAACATAATATAGTCAATAAATCACGACTTTGTTCGATAAGTCGTTCTATTTAGAACAACCTTGATGTACTTTCGAGTTGTCATCAATAAAATCTCTCTTATTCTACGAATGATTTGAGATTTTTACATCCCTATGAAAGCAAAATTGGTTCAATACGTCCAATTCTTAATGGCATAATTATGTTGAGTTCACCACAATTCTGGTGATGTTAACTCATATTCGAAATAAGATCACAAAGACAAAACGAGAGATCCGCGATCCGCCAACTTGGCTGCGATCCGCCAAGCCTCGCTCGCCAATGCCACTAAGCGCTTGGCCGCGACTCGCTAGGCCTCACACGCCATGGCCACTCGCCAGCTTGGCTCAGCACCGAATCCGGTTTTTTGAAACCCACAATCGATAGCCTATCGAACAAATGCAACTTTTGCATCAATGGCTCGGCAACGACGTGTCTTCGGACTCGCCATGCTTCGGATTTAGCTCAACCGTCGCATTGCATTGCCTCAATGCCTGACCAATCCTCACCACTCGCCTTGCCTCGGCTCGGCCTCAGGGTAGCTTCGGCCTTACCACAGCTTCGACTTTGGCTTGGTCCCGGCCTTTGCCTCGGTCTCGGCCTTGGTTCGGCCACGCCACCTACGACGGTGTCCGGTCTCAATCTCTGTCCTAGGCTATAATTATCAATGTTGGTATTCGGTGATTAAAATGAGGCTTATCTCTTTCTCTCAAGTTATGTCGATGCCATGGCTATGTTATTGGCCTTAATGCACTTCATTTTGTGATGATATATTGCTTCAGTACACTTACTTTAAAGTGTCCGCCAAAGTCTAAAGTAGACTATTGATTCAATTTACATTGTTTTTGTAGATGTATCAAGGCGAGATTGAGTGTTTGTTGGATTGTGCAACAACTCACACGATTCTGAGGAATCGGCAATTGTTTTCAGATTTTTCGCCTAGAGAATCATCGTTATCTACGATGAAAGGAACTGGACCCGTAATTAAGGGTCGTGGCACTGCTCAATTCTTATTGCCAAATGGCACTGGAATTCGGGTAGAGGACGCCCTATATGCGCCTAAGGCGCCAAGAACCTTGCTAGCTTTCAAGGATGTACGTGACAACGACTATCACCTCAACACTTATGTTGAAGATGGAACTGAATATCTGTTGATCACCTCCACTCAATCTATGCGCACTCGCATTGTGGAGAAGTGTAAGCGAGTTCGAAATGGCATGTATTTCACAACCATTCGAGCCAATGAATCCCATGTTGTTGTCCTATGCAATTCAGATGCTTACAAGCTTTGGCATGAGAGACTCGGTCATCCGGGTCGTGATCTGATGATCCGTATTTTGAAATGCTCCCACGGTCATCCATTTTTCAGATCACAAAAGCACAGAGGGCGCCTCGGCCTCGGTTCGGCCGCCATGCCGTCGATAGCCGCCTCTCGGCTCCAAGGAGAGGTTCGGCCTCCTCCTGCTTCTCATGCTTCTGTAGCGATGTCTAATGCTCATCGTTCGTTTTGCAAAGCTTGTTCACTAGCAAAACTTCAAGCAAGACCATCTTTTGCTATTGATAATAAACAGAATATTCCGTTCCTACAACGAATACAAGGTGATATTTGTGGACCTATAACACCAGAATGCGGACCATTTAGATATTTCATGGTTCTGGTTGATGCGTCAACGCGTTGGTCACACGTAGCGTTGTTGTCCACGAGAAATGCTGCATTTGCTAAACTCCTAGCTCAAATCATTAAGCTTCGGGCTCACCACCCGGACAATCCGATTAGGTCAATCAGACTGGATAATGCTGGAGAGTTTACGTCAAAGTGTTTTGATGACTATTGCATGTCAGTTGGGATTGAAGTTGAACATCCCGTACCCCACGTTCATTCTCAGAACGGTCTTGCAGAAGCCGCTATTAAGAGACTACAGCTTGTTGCTAGGTCCCTTGTCATGGCCACTAACTTGCCGGTTTCGGCATGGGGATATGCAATATTACATACAGCCATGCTTATTCATCTACGACCCACAGATAGCCAACCATTTAGTGCGTACCAGTTGGTAACTGGTTACGAGCCTGATATTTCGCATCTGCGTACTTTTAGTTGTGCCGTATATATGCCTATCACGCCTCCACTGCGTACTAAGATGGGTCCACAACGACGATTAGCTATTTATGTTGGATATGAAGCACCAACAATTGTCCGCTACATAGAGCCTATGACAGGTGATCTGTTTACTGAAAGATTTGCAGATTGTCACTTTGATGAGACATCCTTCCCGCAGTTAGGGGGAGATGGGGCCGCATTCGTCCCTAATGAACGTCAGGAATTGACGTGGTTCTCTCCCACTATGTCTCATTATGATCCCCGTACGTCTCAGTGTGAGACCGAAATACAACGCATATTGGAACTACAAAAGGTGGAGGATTCAATGCCCGACTCCTTTACTGATATTGCGAAAGTGACAAGATCAACCATACCTGCTGCGAATGTACCTGCAAGGCTCAACATTCCTCGCCACGCGCGAGCACGCGCCGCAAGTTCCGGACCCGCAGCCCTAGGTGTCTTCGGCAGCCTAGGCTCGGCACCCCCAAGTGGAGGGCCGGCGTTGACTTCGGATCCTCCTAGAAAGAGGGGGAGACTAATCGGTTCCAAGGACAATGTACCTAGAAAGAGGGCATGTGTCCAGGCACAAAGCGATCCGTTCATCATCGATACTGTGACGCCGTCACACGAGATTGTCTCCGACTATACCTATGTTCAAGAATCAACTCTGAATCATCTGGGGGACGCCTCAGACTCACCGTTGATGTTAGAGAACAAGGAAATCTCACTAAATTACGTATGCATGCACAATCTTATGGAAAGGAATTCCATGTATATCGATGATGCATTCGCCTACGCCGTTGCTCAAGAAGTCATTGACGACGACGATATGGAACCCCGCACTGTTGATGAGTGTCAACGTAGGGCGGATTGGCTGAAGTGGGAAGAAGCAATCCAGGCTGAACTAGACTCTCTAAAGAAAAGGCAAGTATTCGGACCGGTTGTGCCTACACCACCGAACGTAAAGCCTGTTGGACATAAATGGGTCTTTGTTAGAAAGCGAAATGAGAATGGTGAAGTCCAGCGATATAAAGCTCGACTCGTAGCGCAAGGTTTTTTCTCAATGCCCTGGAATTGATTATGAGGAGACGTATTCTCCTGTCATGGATACTATTACCTTCTGATACTTAATCAGTTTGGTAGTCTCAGAGAGACTCAATATGCAGCTTATGGATGTTGTAACAGCGTATCTTTATGGGGATCTAGATACGGAGATGTACATGAAAGTGCCAGAAGGACTTTCGTTACCCAAGTCAAGTGAACAAAAACCACGAAGTTCATTTGCTATCAGGTTGAGACGATCTCTATATGGACTCCGACAATCTGGTAGGATGTGGTACACACGGTTAAGTGATTACTTGATTGGGAAATGATACAAGAATGATGAGTTGTGCCCTTGTGTGTTCATAAAGAGAACAAGTTCAGGATTTGCCATTGTAGCCGTCTATGTTGACGATATGAACATCATTGGAACTCTAAATGAGATCAATGAGACCGCAAGCTACTTGAAATCCGAATTCGAGATGAAAGATCTGGGAAGGACTCGGTTTTGCCTAGGCTTAGAACTAGAGCACCGAAGTGGTGGAATATTTGTACACCAATCTGCATATGTCCGAAAGATGCTCAGGCGATTTAACATGGACAAAGTTATGCATCCTACAGGCACTCCCATGGTCGTTAGAAGTCTGGATATCAATAAAGATCCCTTTCGTCCGAAAGAAGATGACGAAGAGGTCTTGGGAGCTGAATATCCGTATCTCAGTGCAATTGGAGCTTTGTTATACCTAGCTCAGTGTACTAGACCAGACATTGCTTTCTCAGTGAACTTGTTAGCTAGATTTAGCTCGGTGCCAACACAACGTCATTGGGTTGGAATCAAGAACATCTTTCGATACCTTAAAGGAACCCTTGACATGGGCTTGTACTATCAATACACTCATCAGGATTCGGCACCTAGTTGATCCCTTGCATCCAACAGCACAAACCGTGGCTCGGATCGCCACCGGTCAGCCGCCATGACTGGCTTTGGCTCAGCAGCACCCTGCCTCACCACAACAAGCCGCGGCTCAGCCATCCGCCATCCTGCAGCCATATCCGACAACATATCCGGACCCGAGGATGCTAAGTCGTGGTCCCGATACGGCTTTGGCGATACCCCCTCCTACTCAAATACACCAAATGATGTGATGGTAGGATTTGCTGATGCTGGATATTTGTCAAATCCACACAAAGGACGTTCCCAAACTGGTTATGTTTTTACCATTGGGAATACGGCGATATCTTGGAGATCAACCAAACAAACCCTTGTTGCTACCTCCTCGAACCATGCTGAGATTATTGCACTACATGAAGCAGTCAAAGAATGTGTTTGGCTTCGCTCAGTTATATCTCACATTCGAGAGTCTAGTGGACTTGAGTCTACTACGATGGGACCAACTTGCATATTTGAAGATAATGCAACATGCATTGAGCAGATGAAGTTGGGATACATCAAGGGTGACAATACTAAACACATTTCGCCTAAGTTCTTCTACAATCAGCAGCAGCAAGAGACTTTGAATATCCAAGTAGCAAGTCAGCTCAGAAGATAAAGCAGCTGATCTGTTCACCAAGTCTCTACCCAAATCTACATTTGTGAAGCATATAAAGCGCATTGGTATGTGTCGCTTATCCGAACTCAAAGACTGATTGACTATCAGGGGGAGTTCTCGTCTAGACTTCAGGGGGAGTCTAGTTATGCATGTCTCACATACTTGTAGTTGGTGCGTTGTACTCTTTTCCCTTAGACCATGCTTTTATTTTTTCCCAAGAGGTTTTTGTTTGCTGGCAAAGGTTTTAACGAGGCAACAATTCATGCACCATTGAGGACGCGACACAAGGGGGAGTGTTCAAGGAAGGTTAATTCCGTAACTTCCATGGTGTGTCTTGTCCTAATAAGGCTAGATGTCTAGATACTTTATTAGATAGGGAATCCCTGCTCGCCAGGGATACTTGATGTAATGCCTATATAAAGGCCTCCTTATCAATCAATAAAGAGAGAGTTTACTATCATTCTATTTCTCCTAGAACACACACACACACACACATATATATATATATATATATATTTTAACACTAATTAAAATAACATCAAATTAAAACACATAATTAAACTCTAACTTAAAATCAACTCAACTACAACTCAAAATCAACATATATACATACATTCTAACACTAAAACAACAACAAAACAAAAAATCACTTACTAAATCAAAATCACTAAAACTCAAAATCAACTCAACTAAAACTCAAAATCAACATATATACACATATACGTACCTATATATAGCTCTACAATGTAAGAGAGGACGGATTCAACAATACCCACAGATTTTTCACTCTTTCTCCCGTTTTTTTTCGTTTTTTTTTTTGAATGAGCAGCTACTGTGTAGATCTGAAAATATATAGACTTATAGCCGACGAAAATATCAATTTCGTCGGCCAAAATTTCAAAAGTTTTCGTTGGCTAACGTTTCAGAGAAAGGCCGACGAAAATCCAAATCGTCGACTGAAATATGAATATAGCAGACGATTTTGTTTTTCCACCGACGAAAAAACAGTATCGTCGGCTATGGTTAAACTATGGCCTACGATTTTGTTTTTCCACCGACGAAAAATAAAATCGTCGGTTATTCGTTGGAAGTACCGACGAAAATTTTAATTCGTAGGCCGTTTTTTTTAATTTCGTCGGGAAAAGCCTTTTTCCTGGTAGTGTTTAAACCTAAACATGTATCGACACCTACTTTTCTAATTATCTATGCAAACGAAATCCACAAGTTAAAATTGTAAAACTACTTTACATAAACTTCAAACCGCGCGAATTCATACAAGAGTTTAACAAAAACCAAGAATTGAAACAAGTTCTTATAAACTACACAAACATTAACAAATACATAAGCCATAGAGGGAGTGGATCACACTTTTGAAACCTTAAAGACTCCAAAAGATGTGGTGGAAGACTGCTCGGTTGCACGGCAGAAAGCATGATGAAGGTACGGAATTGTGGATGGTGGTGGTGTAGGTTTTGGCTAAGTATTTGGTGTTTGGTGTTTGGTGTTTGTGAGACTTAGTAGAGCTTTTGGCTAATACTTGTGCTTGAGATGAGATGATTTTTGACAGGACTCGTCCCGGATTACACCCTGAAACCCAGATTAGACCCTGCGGGGACCACCTTAAGACTAACACTATTGATAAATTGATTAGTCAATCTTAGGATGGACGACCCTAAAACCTGCAACAATTAAAAACACTTCTAATTCAAGTTCCAACCTCAACACCTGGAGCCATATGCTCCTGAAATCACAACAACCGCCAAAAATAAACACAAACACAACTCAATTGACTCACAGATAATCAAAACAATCTAATAATGAACCGGGAATATAAAATAGAAAAGTAAATGATCGATAGATCCTACCAAGCGGAAGCAAAGACGACGATGACTATACCTCAACTTCGAGTACTCTTGACCTCAAATAAACAAGCGTTCAAACTGGACGATTTAAAACGAAAGGCCCAGGGGAAAGTAAATTAAAAAGGTTAGAGTCAGTGGATAAAAGAAAATAATTTTAATATAATACTTTAAATAAAAGTACCATATTATTTTTCCAATGTTTTAGAAATAAAAACCATAATGCATGCATTTTAATAAAACGTCCCACGTTTAAGAAAATCTTATCCAAAAATCAGCCCTGCAGATATGTCAAATAAACAAATAATATTTTTATTTATATATATATTCAAAACGAAATACTTTTGAAAATCCATTAATAACATTTCATGACCAATCCCATTGGTCATATAAAAACCCAGCCCCGCTGGTTCAGTAATTTATTAAATAACAGAAAGTCTCATTTTTTTTTCTTTTCATCATTTTTATGCTTACACTTCTTCTCTCTCCATAATATATATGTCTAGTTTGGTACCGTAGAACTACTTAATATGGAAAGATTCCATGTTAATTTTTTGTTTATTTACTTATGTTACTTGTTTATGTTGATGAAGTGATTAATGATAAAAAAAAAGTTTGTCAAAATCTATGAGAGTCCATAAAAGTTGTATTTTTTGTTTTCACAAATCCTTACAAGTTTATCTTATAAATCCATGGAAATCTAGAAGATTTTATAAATCTATATTAATCTAAGAACTCTTTATGAATCCATCACTTAAAAAAAGTGTGTATGTTGATGAAGTGTTCATTTGTCGATCGGGATATTACTTTCACCTTCATCTTGATGACTTCTACAGCAGAGACAACGAGTGCGAAACTGAAGACGGAGAATTGCTAAACTCGTCGTGACCTATAAACCCATTCCACCACGGGTCACGTGCTCATCCCGTGTCAAGTAATTTTGTTTTCCGAGACAGGTTTTTACTATTTACCGTCCTACTTTTATATCCCTTGTTCCTCTTTTATCATATTGAACAAGAGTTGTTGTCTATGAAACTGTGGCTGAGTCTCTTACTCTAATTCTAGGTATAACATTCACCATCTGTTGAAATTTCCACAGCCACGCCACCACTTTCGCATCTCACACGAACCCACAAATCCATCGAAACCAAGGTTTCCAAATCTTTTACCAATTTTAGTATTTTAATATACACCCTTTGCGAATTCTACGTTCTAGAATGATCAAATAACTTCCTTGAAACAAACAATGCTCTCTCCAGTGGAATTGAGAAGATCCCCAAATCACAATTCAGGGCCCAGCTCCCCCATCATGTTCTTGGTCACCTGCATTTCTCTAATTGCTCTCGTTTTTCTCTGGAACTGTGGCTCAGGGGGGTGTATTGTATTTAGATTTTCATGGTGTTTTAAAGATTATTATGGATTCTAGAAGTTTTAGGGTATTCAATTTGGATTTATAAAAGAAGATTTAAAATCCACTAAAGTTTAAGGGTATCCAATAATGACTTTAATTAACTTTTAAAAAGTCTGTAGAAGTTTAAGGGTATTCAAAAACTTTATGAATTTTCAAAGATTTATTAAATAATGGATTTGTATGGATTGTTTAGTGTAAATTGTAAAGAAAACAAGCTTCCATCAATCCAACCTCTAAATTCATGATTTCCGTAAATTTATAATATTTTTCTTTTCATCTCTCTCTCTCTCTCTCTCTCTCTCTCTCTCTCTCTCTCCATCACTACAAACAGTTCTTGATTTTCTCATACATAGTTTACAATAAGGGCTAGCTATACAAGTTGGTGGTAATAGAATAGTACAACGAGTATATGACGACAACCCCAATTATGTTCCTCACGGCCGCATATATCGGAAAGCCCACGCCTTTCTTAGGTTACTCTATCAATTAACTTTTCCGCACCAATTCAATCTAATCTCAATTTTTATCAACCAACCTCTCTCTCTATTTCATCCTCCCCCATCTCATCATTTGCGTGGATTAATAATTTTTTTTTCTTTTCATCATTTTTATCCTTACACTTCTTCTCTCTCCACATAATACATGTCTAGTTTGATACACGTAGAACTAGTTAACCTGGAAAGATTCCATGTTAATTTTTTTGTTTATTTTCTTATGTTACATGTTTATGTTGATGAAGTGATTAATGATAAAAAAGTCAAAATCTATGAGAGTCCATAAAAGTTGTATTTTTTGTTTTCACAAATCCTTATAAGTTTCTCATAAATTCATGAAAATCTAGAAGATTTTATAAATCTGTATTAATCTAAGAACTCTTTATGAATCCATCACTTAAAAAAAGTATGCATGTTGATGATGTGTCACTACCAGAAAAAAAAAAAACAGCCGACGACATACTATTTTCGTCGGCTATTCCCAAGAATGGCCGACGATTTTTTCTTTCGTCGCTAAAAATAAAAAATCGTTGGCTATTCCCCAAGAATGGCCGACGATTTTTTCTTTCGTCACTAAAAAATATTTTTCGTCGGCTATACCCTTAGAATGACCGACGATATGGATTTTCGTCGGCCTTTCTCTAAAAGTATAGCCGACGAAAACTTTAGAAAGTTTGGCCGACGAAATTGGAATTTTCGTCGGCTATAAGTCTTTATATTTTCAGATCTGGACAGAAGCTGCTCATTTAAAAAAAACAAAAAAAAACGGGAGAAAGAGTGAAAAATCTGTGGGTATTGTTGAAATCCGTCCTCTCTTACATTGTGGAGCTATATATAGGTACGTATATGTGTATATATGTTGATTTTGAGTTTTAGTTGAGTTGATTTTGAGTTTTAGTGATTTTGATATAGTAAGTGATTTTTTGTTTTGTTGTTGTTTTAGTGTTAGAATGTATGTATATATGTTGATTTTGAGTTGTAATTGAGTTGATTTTCAGTTAGAGTATAATTATGTGTTTTAATTTGATGTTATTTTAATTAGTGTTAAAATATATATAAATATGTTAATTAATGGTTGTTGATAGTGTAATGAACTTAAATAATGGTTGTTAATTAATGGTATATATATATATGAGTTGATGTTGATAATAATATATATTGTAATATATAAGTGTTAATTAATTTCTTATTAATTAAAGTTATACATATATATTATTATCAGGCTATATATGGATCGAGATAAGAGTTGGATTTCGCTTCCAAGGCATGACCAACGATACACTACAGGAGTTGTGGATTTTTTGCAGTTCGTCGAGGAAAATGCAAACGGGAAGGAATACCATTATTGCCCGTGCAAGAAATGTAAGTGTCGCAGTGATATGTGTCGATTTCCGATTAGGACAGTATGGGAGCACCTAAAGAGTAATGGGTTTTGGCCGAAGTACAAACGTTGGATATATCACGGTGAGCCATCATTAGATGGATCGCATGATCATGGGCAGTTTTTTGAGGCGGGCAGTAGTAGTACATCCAACGATCCAACAATGGCATTCGTCAACGACGTGTTTCCTTTTGAAAGCGGTGTACGTGGGGAACAATATATGCATGACCCGGTGCAGCCGTTCCCACAAGTTGTCAACACTGCTGCCTTTGACAAATACAACAAACTTATTGCATTGCAACAGACCCCTGTGTCTTCAAGTTCTGAGAAGACAGTTCTTCAAAGTGTGATGGAGGTAATGAGGATTAAAGTCGAGACAAAATCGAGCATCAGGCAAGTGGATGAATATCTACAGTACACTTCTTCGTTGTTGGAGGAGGGTCATCGTAATCCTACCAATCACCGTAAGGTCCGAAGTATCCTCAAAGATCTAGGGCTTTCCTACATTAAGATTCATGCATGCGCATTTGACTGCGTTCTCTTCTGGGGTCAAGATGCAGAAGGGAATGACCTTGCTAGCCTTGACGCATGTCCGATATGTCAGTCTAACCGATATAAGTTGACGGGAGCAGGCAATAGGAAACCTATGAAAGTGCTTCGGTATTTTCCGTTGAGAGATAGGCTTGAACGGTTGTACATGTTAGAAACCACCGCAAAAGTTATGAGATGGCACGGTGAGCGGGACGCGGGAGACGCAGATATCATGACACACATCTCTGACGGAGCGGCTTGGAAGCATATAAACAATGAGTTTTCTCATTTTGCGTTAGATGTCAGAAACGTCAGGCTCGGGCTCTCAACCGACGGGTTCAACCCTTTCGGCACCATGAGTCTTTCATACAGTATATGGCCGGTGGTTTTGGAACCTTACAACCTTCCTCCGTGGATGTGCATGAAGAAGGAATATAATATGTTGACGTTGTTGATTCCGGGGCCTGGTTACCCAGGGAAATGTCTCGATGTGTATATGAGACCATTGATTGAAGAGCTTAAGGTATTGTGGGACATTGGTCATCCCACTTTTGACAAGTACAAGCAGGAGACGTTCCAGATGCATGCCATGGTTATTGGTACCATCAGTGATTTTCCTGCTTATGGGATGTTGTCGGGCAGCGTTGTTAGGGGATACAAGGCTTGTCCAGAGTGCCTCAGCGATTATGGGAGCACCCCTACTTGCAACAAGATATGCAGAATGGGTCATCGTGTGTTCCTTCCGACGGATCACCACTGGCGTTACGAGTCCGCCGCATTTGATGGAACCGAAGAACACGGTGGTCCTCCCAGAAGATGGACGGGAAGAGAAATTTTAGCAGTGCTTAATGAGTACGATTTTGGGCCCCTCAGAAATCATCCCGATATTGTAGCGGAAATACCTGAAAGACCTGAGGAGTACAAATTCTGGACACATAAGAGCATATTGTGGGAACTCCTGTACTGGTGTGAGTTGCTGATCCGTCACTTCCTAGACGTTATGCACATAGAAAAAAATGTTTCTGAAAGTGTGGTGGGCACAACGCTGAACTTGGAGGGGAAGACGAAAGACGGTCCTAAGGCTCGCACTGATCTGCAAAACATGAATATCAGAAAACAACTATGGTTGAAACAAGGGAAGAGAAAAATGCCTCAAGCTCCTTACACCGTCAAGCCTGAGCATAAACCAGAAATTTTCCATTGGATAAGTCGGGCCAAGTATCCTTCAGGCTTTGCTGGAAATATAGCCAAGTGTGTGAACAGACAATTCAACAATCTTTACCGGTTGAAAAGTCATGACAATCATATCCTGCTACAACGTCTCTTTCCTGTTTTCATTCGACCGTTCCTTCCCCGTCACGTTGTGGAGCCGTTAGTAGCGTTGGCAAGATTTTTCCAGAAGGTATGCACACGGGAAGTGAGAAAATCTGACCTCCGGGAAATGCAACAAGACATCGTTCATATCATGTGTAAATTTGAGATGATATTTCCTCCAAATTTTTTCGACATCATGCCTCACCTCATGATCCATCTTCCTCGGCAGTTGTTGCTTACCGGTCCTGTGCACTTCACTTGGATGTATCCGATGGAAAGGTACGTATTTTACACCTTATGTTAATTTCCTCATCAATATATGTGATATAGTATTAACTTATTATCATAACACTTTAAAAACTTGATTTATAGGCAACTTGGACAATACGGTGATTTTGTCCAAAACAGATCCGCACCTGAAGGATGTATAGCTGAAGCATATATTGCGCACGAGTGCGTCACCTACATGAAGCTGTATTTAGGAGCGTTACAGGAAAGCATACCGGAAGATGTACCTTCACAGTTCAATCTTTCCATACTCTCCGACGATGTTGTACTCGGTGGAAACATGCCAGTTTCCTACAAGTTGAAAGATTATGAGGTAGCCATTGCACATTGGTGGGTACTAATCAACTGTCCAGAAGTTCAGTTTTGGAAGAACATGCATCTAAATTGTGAACAAGTAGGAGGTGATCTCGATTACCACAACCGGACATTCGCAGAGTATTTCGGCCGCTGGGTACGTAACTTTAACACTATTCTATACGTGTTTATATATTATGGTGTATAATTATTCATATTTATAGTTGATTTTGATGGTTGCAGATGGACCTTATTAAAAATGATAGTCACCCAAATTGGTCGCACGAACTCAGACTTCTAGCGATGAGGCCGGTCTATTTAAAAGTTTATGCGACGTGCAAGGTGAATGGTGTGTTATTTCGATGTGAAGAGAGAGACCTCAGACTGAAAACACAAAATTCAGGGGTTATGGCACATGGTGGGGATGATGGAGTTGACTATTACGGTGTTCTCCATTCAGTTGTGGAACTGCATTACGGGGAAGGCATGAAAGTGCACCTTTTCAAGTGTAGATGGTTTGACACACGGCCGCAGAGCATGAAAACCGATCAGTACGGTGATAGGAGCACAATGTGCGACGATATTACATGCTTATGCCCTCATTTATGCTTTGTTTAACCCTTATTTGTCTAAGATTGAGTCATAATTTAGTTTAGTGTTAATTTGGTAGAGTTTGGTGAAATATGATTAAGAATCCGAAAAATGACTAAGTTTGAGAAATCTGGAAAATAGTGTAAATTATGTCTTTTTCGCGATTTTGAGATGAGCAAAAGTATGATCTATCCTTGTCAGAATTCCATGAAATTTTGTGTGCTTAATATTCATATGTTGAGGAATGCTGTGTTAAAATTTCAGATCAATCGGAGTTCGGGAAGTCACCCAAAACTTGGCTGCAAAAGGGCAGTCCGAACATTCCAATCCAGGGGCTTACAGGATTTTCCTGGGACTTTGATCCAACTTCGAAAAATCATTCCCGACGACTTACATGGAATTTAGCCGAGATATTTTATGGGGAGATGGCTATATGTGTCTAGTTTATCTGAGACTTGGAATCGCATCAATCGGAGCTCCATGGAGGGACATATGCCGGATTTATTGGAGCAAGGTCATTCCAGCCGAGTTGCTGCCGGTCTTGTGTTCTTGCGGGTTTGGGGCATTTTTCCATGGACCAAGCTCACCAAATGGAGTTGTCAAGCCTACACAAGAAGTTCATGAAGATATGCAGCCCAATCCAAGGAAGAAAATCAGAAAAAGAAGTTTCCTAGAAGAACCAAGAAAGGAAGGAACCAAAACCTTGTTGCACAAGGATTGCCTTTGCCGATTTGGACTAGGTTTTCTACCTAGGTTTTCTGCCGAATTTGCCTCTATAAATAGCTAACTTTTACACAGAAAAACCTGTCACATTCTAAAGCAAAAACCCTAGCCAAAGCTCTACCAATTTTCAGCCAAAGATCCTACATAAAAACACAAACCAAAAGCCACCACCACCACCATATAATCCTGCCGATTATCCTCACCTTTCATCCAGCCACCACCGAGCCATATTCCATTAGATTCACACGACTTGAAGCCCTCAAAGGTGTCTGCAAAAGTGTGATCTACTCCCTACTCTTGGTTTGTAATAGTTTTTATGTAGTTATGTGTAGTTTTGTCTATGAAACTCATATGTATGTTTGGTTATTGTGTTTTCATGTCTATGTGAAAAACAATTGTGAATTTGGTTTTATGATGATGCATGTTAATTTAATTCTTATGGTATTAATAAAGAATTTCAAAGATAAGTTTCGAATTGCATGCTAAATTGTAATGAAAATATGAAGTAAAGAAATAAGATTAGATAGGCAAGCATGTTCACTTTGATTCTAGTAGTTCGTTTTTGGTTTAGTCTTTTAAATCCGTGTGCCGCAAAGATTGGTACTTAGCATATTCGCGATGTGTTTTGAGTATTGGTCTTGTATCTGTCAATAATAGGACTAGAGTGGTTTAAATGACTATGCATGTTAACAAGAAGTGGTGACGCCTTGCTTGATTAATGTGTTTCCAATTGAAAGGATTTCGTGCTTCATTGGTTAATTGATTATCTTCTACGCTGCGTGTTTATAATCGGTTAGCTAAAGATTAGGGTTATGCGCTGAGCTAATTCTAAATACCTTCGTGAAATCTGAAACAACTTAGATAAGCGCTGCGGCCCTAGTTGGGTTGGAACTAAATCGGATCTAGGATATTGTGTGCTCTTGCCGTGTCTTATCTTATAACTTTGCTATGTGTTTTGAGTGCTTTTGTGTTAGTGCTTTGTGGAAGAATGTCGACCAAACTTGTAAATAGTAGCTTTAGGATTTAATTTCATGTTTTAAATTCATGTCTAGGAATTTAGAGGCAGCTTTGCTGCCAAGCCTTTTATCCCCCATAATTTCGTGTGTGAATATGTATATATGTATATAAGTGTGACAATTGTGTGCATATGTATTTGTGAATATTTGTGTTAACATTCTCATATTTCAGGTACCCTTAATCCCCGGCTAGAACGATCCCTACTTATTCTATACTACTAACGATTGTAGGGTTATTATTGCTTGATGCTCGCTTCGGCGACACGTCATACGGCATAACTTCTGTAAACACTAGTACATCATGGTATGAGGACGACCCGTTCGTTTTAGCCACATGGGTGAAACAAGTGTTTTATCTTGATGATCTCGCCAAGGGGGACCCGTGGAAAGTAGTCAACACTATCCACCATCGCAATATTTACCGGGCGTCTACACTTGGAGTGGCTGAAGAGAACGAGGAAGGTGGCACCGCGTATCAAGAGCCCAACTCAAACGGTATTCCTGACTCCTCTTTTATTCGCCTAGACACGCCGGTGCGAATTCGACGTGAAGAGCCACTGCTTGTTGATGTTGATCCAAATGAAGAAACTAACGAGGACTCTAGTGGTGAGGAAAGACATAGATTACCCCTATCGAGCAATTCAGAAACCGAAGAAGACTCATCTGATGATTCCGATTACAATCCGACGGATTAAGTAATTTAGATGATGTAATCCGTTCATTTGTAATCCACTCATTTCTAATGAACGGGCGTGGGGATGAGCCTCCCAGGTAGGCTGGGTTCCAAACCCCTTAAAAAAAATTTTTGGTTATATATGTTGACTGCTGGGTTTCTGTTTTTTTAATATTCAATTTTGGTTATATATGAACAGGATATAATGTTCAATTTTTAATGATCAATTTCTATTTTTTTATTTTTTTCATATAATAGCAGACGAAAAATGCATTATTTCGTCGGCTATATTGATAATAGCCGACGAAAAATGCGTGATTTCGTCGGCCAAAACTATATTGAAAAATACATATTTTATTTTAGACACAAAACGACAAAAGAATAGCCGACGAGTACTAGGTTTGATTTCGTCGGCTATTCTTTAAAAAAAAAAAAAAAAAACCTGCTTCCATTTTCTATCACTATCGACAACCCATTGCTTCATCCTTCAAATGCAAATGTGTCGTGAAATAAGATATGACCGAAATAATGAAATACGTCTACGGTTGAAAAATGACACGATTCCGACAAAATCTGCGTGCCGAATGTTGCGGTTAACTGTTTTTTACTCCCGTTTTCCTATGGGTAGCCTCACGGTCGGTAAATATTTTGAGGAAAATTTTTATACGATTAGTTGCGTCTCATCGATTTGAAACTATTATCTGTTGAAGGTCAGGCAAAAAAACGTCATTTAGACAGTCCAATTACCATTTCTAAGCGTTTAGAGGGTTGACTCACCCGGTTGACCATCCCGATCGAGCCTTTAACGTTGTCAGATGTAGTTGGATTTTTTTTCATACATGTATTTAATCTTAACGGTGATATCTGACGGTTGGAATAGATTTTCCAAAGTTTTAGATTCAAAATCGGAACATATGCACTAATGTTCCTTAACTTGTTTACTAAGTGTTTAAGTGAATTTGTAGTTTCAAGGGAAAATGGCTGGATTGATCACTGAAGTATGTCCCATTCTAAACTTTGCTCACTGAAGTTTGTCCAATATCACTTTGCTCACTATCGAATTACACTTGTGTTCACTTTGATCACTCCGTCTAAATCAGCCGTAAAAATTAACGACACGTGCCACTCATGTGTAAATTTTAAGGATATTTTAGGAATTTCATTAGTTTACACGCGATCTGCTTCTTCAGTTCAACTAGTTAGCAAAAAGACAATAAATGAAGTGCAATCAGAAACAGTGGAAACATAGTAAAACAACAACACACGGATCTGAAAGTAACAAGAGTTGAAGAGGTGTCAGTTTGAAGAATAACGTACAAGGGAATTGGAGCTCTTGGGGTTCGATGTTGAGGAGCTCGCCGGTGCTCATGTTGGAAGCGATCGGAGTGAGGAGTGGTTTTCCGGCTGAGATTGGCGGTTTTCCGGCGGGATTCGAATGATTAGATGCAGAGCAGTAGCAACTAGCAACAGCAACAGGAACAACGTGGGACTCTGTTTCTCCTGTCTCTTCTCTTTCTATTCTCTTCTCTCTCTCTCTCTCTACCCTCGTGTTTACCAACACCTATATCAAGTAGACAGTCGAGGGCTTAGAACACAGATTTGCTGACGCTAATGCATTACAGTTTATGCTCTCAATTCTGATATAAACTGGTAGTCTGGTATATAAGGAAAAACATAACCGTCATAGTACGACTACTCATCCTCAAAGTAGTCACAGTCCAGTTCAAGTGCTATAACTCCCATTCATCAAGTTTAGAACTCCATTCCTTCCTACAATCGAAAGAACACTTTGAAAGAGTCTTGCTATATTTGGATTGTCAACGGCTGCATCTTGTTAGTGTCAGCTGCATCGATCTTTCATGGCTACCCTTGAGAGTATGGATGAAATTTATGATCACATGTGTGCCAAATTGACCAGGCTATGAGAGGGTAAATGCATAGTTGCATACAACTATTGCTAAAAATAAAAAAATAACTCACAATCCTGCTCAAAAGTTTGTTTGAAATTGAAGTCTGCACAAAGATATCCCTCTATATAATCATATTCAATCTATTTTTACTCAAATGGTATTTCTCCTCTTGTTAATGAGGCATCATGACTGGATCACATAGCTGTAATGTATAACACAATATGACACCTCTTTTCGGTATGTTCCTAGATAGTTCAGAGATATGCTATTCATGTACATTGATAACTTACGCAAAGTAGGGTTATTAAACCACATAATTCTTCACCTACTTAAACAAGCAAAATTTGAAGCACAAAAGTACTAGTTATTACCAGGAGGGGACAGTTGTTGACGATATCGACTAGCGAAGCCTGCAAACCAAGCAACCCTCATCAATTGCATACCAAGAATCAGAACCCACCAAGACACCAGTCCTCTAATTGTACGCATCATCCAAGCTGGTGCCATGATTTCAGTTCCAAGCTTCAATCCTCTCATCAGCTGCAACAAACGGTAACCCTCATAAACAACGGGGGTTACCAGCCAAACTGGTGACTGCCAATGCCAAGTCAGCATCTCAGTCAGAATCTGTACTGCAATAAGCAGAAGATAGGGACCCAATAGAACTGCAAATGAGATGGGAGGCAACTGAGGTTGGAGGAAACCCCGTTGGGATCCAAAAGCCATCATTAGGGGAATGATGAATCCAGTCACAGTTGCAACTATATTCCAAAACTTGTAGCTAAAGGGAGGCTTGCTTCTACAGGCTTGTGTTGAACGTTTAGGCCGGGCTATCGAATCAGCCATGAGGAGAAAAAGGGTTGCACCAAGATTAAAAATGCAATCGAGTCCGACCAAAGAAAATAAGCTTGCTATGTTGGGGCCAAGAAATATGGAAGATATCGGTAGCCACAGAGTTGGCAACATGCCAGTGAGGAGGAGAAGAGAAGGGCCGAGAAGCCACATCGGCCATTTGAGGACCTGAAGTTCTGTTCCTGTCTGATCACTTGCACCATTAAGCTTTTCACTGTCAGTATCTGGTACTTGAGCAGTGCTAGCAGAGGAAAGGTTTTCAAATACGTTAGAGGTTTTATTCAAAAAGTTATCAGTGGCACTGTCCGTGGGGGAGTATGTGTCAGAAGAAGGATCCCAGGATGACAGTAAACTAATGAAATTCCCAAAATGTCTTTAAAATTTGCACATGAGTGGCACGTGTCGTTAATTTTAACGGCTGATTTAGACGGAGTGATCAAAGTGAACACAAGTGTAATTCAATAGTGAGCAAAGTGATATTGGACAAACTTCAGTGAGCAAAGTTTAGAATGGGGCATACTTCAGTGATCAATCCAGCCATTTTCCCTAGTTTCAAATAGTTACTATACGTACACTCTTCAAATGCAAATGTGTCGTGAAATAAGATATGACCGAAATAATGAAATATGTCTACGGTTGAAAAATGACACGATTCCGACAAAATCTGCGTGCCGAATGTTGCGGTTAACTGTTTTTTACTCCCGTTTTCCTATGGGTAGCCTCATGGTCGGTAAATATTTTGAGGAAAATTTTTATACAATTAGTTGCGTCTCATCGATTTGAAACTATTATCTGTTGAAGGTCAGACCAAAAAACGTCATTTAGACAGGCCAATTTCCGTTTTAAAGCGTTTAGAGGTTTGACTTCGCAGTTTGACCAAAAGTTTAGTCGACGAATTCAAATATTTCGTCGGCTAAACTCTTGCGATCCGCTTATTGTCCGCCGTTGGATGGCTCGGATCCAACGGCTGTGATTTTCCAAAGTATAGCCGACGAAATATTTGTATTCGTCGGCTAAACTCTTGCGATCTGCGCCTTTTCATTGTCCGCAGTTGGATGGGGGAGATCGGACGGCTGCTGAGCGCCTAAAGTATAGCCGACGACATTTAAAGAATAGCCGACGACATTCAAAGAATAGCCGACGATACTAAAGATTTCGTCGGCTATAGTAAAGAATAGCCGACGAAATCTTTTTTAATCGTCGGTTATTCTATCGGGTATAAGTCTGAAACTGCCGAACCCTAGCCTCCGTTTTGCTCATTTCCTCCTTCGCCGTTAGCAGCTGCTGCCGAACTGTCCTCCTCCTCCGATTCCGCCGCCGCTGCTCCTCTTCCGATCCTCCATTCGGCTCCTTCTCCTCCTCCTCCTCCTCAAGCCGCCGGCCTCCTCCTCCTCCTCCTCCTCCGATCCGATCCGATCCGGTAATTTTTTTTTTCAATTTAATTTAATTTAATAAATTATTATATATTTAATTGTAATTATATAAATGGTTATATATTTGTTATATATTTGTTAATAAATTTAATTTTAACAAATTGTTATATATTTGTTATATATTTTATTTTAATTATATAAATTGTTATATAATAAATTGTTATATATTTGTTATATATTTAATTTTAATTATATAAATTGTTATATATTTGTTATATATTTGTTAATAAATTTAATTGTTATATATTTGTTATAATTTAGGTATATAAATTGTTATATATTTAATTTTAATTATATAAATTGTTAAATTAATTATATATATAAATTGGTAGTCTAATTATATATATATGTTAATAAAGAAATATAGTTATATTTGTATATAAATAGTTATATTTAGGTTAATGGTTTGTATTATTTAAAATGGCCGCGGCTGCAGATGACCGATGCATTCAGACAGTTCTTCGGAGGCCGTCGTTCCAGATCGAGAGGTTCTGGAAGTTCCGCCGGTTCCGCAGACTCCGACAGGACCCTTAGCCAGCCTGAGAGGACCACCAGCCAGCCGCGGAGGAGTGTGGATTCCTCCCAGCCGCGGAGGACTGTGGATTCATCCCAGCCGCGGAGGAGTATGAGTTCTCGGCACCAGACCCTTCTCCAGGCGGGGCGGCCGTCGAGCAATTCACTTCCGCCTGTCGGGCCAGATGCTCCGAGGTTCAGTCGGCAGCTATTTCAGGACGAGATAGCTGCAGACGTTCCTCAGGTTCTTATGCCTGAGGTTCATCGGGAGCCGATGAGGAGTCCGACGACGTCTGCTGCCGACTCGACTGAGGGTCCTACTCTCCCAAACCAGCTCTACCTCCCGTACAACATTCCGGCGATACCGGAGGTCGACTATCGTGGTGTGCCCATATGGCCTGATTTGCCTCAGTACGTGAGTGCTGCGGAGGCATACCAGCAGCAGCCATTTGAGAACCCTGACCACCTTATTTCGGCGAGGAGAAAAGGAAAGTCGACAGACGAGTCATCCAGTTCAGGTAACATTTGATTTTATTAATTAAATGTTTTATTAAAATTAACGCACTAATATTTAATTTTATTAACCAATCGTCGTTTTTGTGATAGGGACAGCCGCTAGCAGTTCACGGAGGAATACGAGAGGTGTCATATGTTTTGACACGCTCAGGAGAACTGTTGAGCGCAGCGGGAGGATTCAGATCAACGAACCTCCTAATCAGGAGGTTCAGGGGAAGAAAAAACTCGACTACTCGGGTTGCGTAGGGGCACTGATTAGGGACAGAGTCCCTATGTTGTGGACCTGGTGGGCTGATGTGCCCGAAGAGATAAAGAGGGAGGTGAACAACGCCGCGTCGGTGAGTAATTTAAAAAATTTAATTTATTTATCGTAATATTTAATAATTTTCGGTATTATTACAATTGTAAAACTAATAAAATATTATTTTTCAGACATTCTTCGAGATTGCCGAACACAAGCGGGATTGGGCGGACACCGTGCAGAACTCGAGGTACGTTGGGAATTCCTCATCTTATAATTATTAATATTTTATGACATTAATAATATTTCTAATGCACTTTTGTTTTTTTCGTAGGTTCAAAGAGTGGAAGAACGAGCTCCGTTCCCACTATAACGAATACGACAACCTTGGTCGTATGGGTACTCCCAGGGAGTTCATATTCAGGGAGTACGAGTGGCGTTGGTTGAAGACAGTAGACTTCAACAACCCAGTTATGCAGGTAAATACTAAACTTCACTACAAATGTTTATTTTGTTAAAATTTTAATTATTAGTTTAATTATTTTATAATTATTACACTAATATTTTTTTATGTATTTTTCTAACATTTTATTATTTGTTTGAAGCAACGTTCTCGGATAAACTCTGAGAACCGCCGCCGGAACACAACCCCCCATCATGCTGGTTCTAGGCCGTTTACACAATATCAGGAGGAGGCGCTTAGAGATCATCCTGATAGCAACCCGTACGTGGAGACGTTCAAGATCGCTTATCCACAAGCGACATAACAGCTCGTAAGTCGTTCATTACAATTTTAAAATTTTAATTATTAATTTTACTTAATTATATATTTGTTAGAATATTTTTTTTTTCCCGTCCAATTAGGAGAGGGTGAACCGGGCCGAAGAAGAGGTGTTCCACCAAGTAGTTCGGGAGACACAACCGAACATTTCAGAGGCAGATCTGGAAGAAGCCCTGCGCCAGGTCGACCGGTCCAATGTCCAAACGGCAGCGAGGATGTGCGACGCAGCCTTCCCAAACCGGTCAAACAACTACTACTGCCGGGGTTTGGGAAGTTCTGGACTAGGGCTTCTGAAGACCACTAAGGGAGGTCAAAAGAAGGGAGGCGGGGAGAGCCAACAGATGAGGGGGGAAGTGCAGCGATTGGCAGAAGAAAATGCAAGGTTGGCGGCCGAGTTCTAGAGATCACAGGACCAACACCGCAGAACACAGCAACATTATTTAGATCTGTCCAGTTGGAATGCTGAATGCAAGAGAATTCAGCGACTCAACTACGCCGGCCAACAAAACTGGTGGTATGAGATGTTCGCCGCACAACAACAAAGCCTTCCACCCCCGCCTCCGTTTCAGCCGTTAGTTGAACCTCTAATGCCTCAACCTCCCGAGTTCGGTCAGCAGGATGACGAGCATGATGGAGAGCAGGATGCTGGGGATGACGTCGTAGACTTTAGTGGTTTAGGTGATGATTAGGGTTATATTTTATGTATATTGGAACGAATTAAATAATAAGTCATTTAGACGTGTTTCATGTTGGTGTAAATGCATGGACTGTTTTTGTGATTTGCAGGTTGCTTGGAATGGTAATTTAGAAAATAATTTAATTTTTTTTTCACCAAATGTACGAATAGCCGACGATTTTGGCATTATTTCGTCGGCTATAAGCACTATAGCCGACGATTTTTACCAATTTTTGTCGGCTATAAGTCTTATAGCCGACGAAAATGACATTATTTCGTCGGCTATAACTAATTAATGCCTATTAAAATATTAATATATTTCGACGGAATAACCGACGAAATAGATGAAATCGTCGGCTATAGTTCAGAACAAATAGCCGACGAATTTCGTCGGCTATTGTTTACGATATCGTCGGCCATACTTGAAAATACCCGACGAATTTCGTCGGATATTTTGCCAGGGTTTGGTCGACGAAATGATGTTTCGTCGGTAAAGTCGTCGGCCATACTCGCATATAGCCGACGATTTCATTTTTTTCGTCGGCCATTGGTATAGCCGACGGCGTTTTTCCGACGAATTATAGCCGACGGAATTTTGGCATAGTCGACAAAAAAATTTTCGTCGGCTATGCCCTCGGATCTGGTAGTGTGTTCATCTGTCGATCGAGATGTTACTTTCACCTTCATCTTGATGACTTTTGCAACAGAGACGGCGAGCGCGAATCTGAAGACGGAGAATTGCTAAACCCTTCATGACCTATAAACCCATTCGACCACGGGTCACGTGCTCATCTAGATTTTCATGGATTTATAACAGAAACTTGTAAGGATTTGTGAAAACAAAAAATACAACTTTTATGGACTCTCATAGATTTTGACAAACTTTTTTTTTATATCATTAATCACTTCATCAACATAAACATGCAACATAAGTAAATAAACAAAAAATTAACATGGAATCTTTCCATGTTAACTAGTTCTACGTGTATCGAACTAGACATGTAAATTATGGAGAGAGAAGAAGTGTAAGGATAAAAATGATGAAAAGAAAAAAAAATTATTAATCCACGCAAATGATGAGATGAGGGAGGATGAAATAGAGAGAGAGGTTGGTCGATAAAAATTGAGATTAGATTGAGTTGGTGTCGAAAAGTTAATTGATAGAGTAACCTAAGAAAGGCGTGGGATTAAATAACTTCTTTGAAACAAACAATGCTATATCCAGTGGAATTGAGAAGATCCCCAAATCACAATTCAGGGCCCAGCTCCCCCATCGTGTTCCTGGCCACCTGCATTGCTCTAATTGCTCTCGTTTTTCTCTGTACTTATCTGAATTCGACGAATGAGTTCACTTCTGCATCCCTAAAGACCCTACCAAGTGTGCCCCAGCGCCATGACAAGTACCTCTACTGGGGGAGCCGAATCGACTGCCCCGGAAAGCCGAATCGATGTGATATAGGACTGTTAATTTATGTGTTATCTGAACTGTCGAGCTAACCCTGTTCCATTGGCCCTGTTAATGTCTTAGCTATGTTTCAGATACCACTTGACCTGTTCTCGTCACTAGATTGTCTAGATATGAAGCTATAGCCTTGGTTTCTTGTTAACTCATCTTTTGTAATTAATTGTTATCTTGATCGGAAAAAATAGATGTGTTTATTGGTTATGTAAGATAGGACTGTAATTTCTATGATGTCTGAACTGTTGAGTCAACCCTGTACCATTGGCCTTTGTTTAGATATAAACCTATAGCCTTTGTTTCTTGTTAACTCATGTTAATTAATTACTATCGTGCTCTAAAAGCAATGGACTTTTAAAGTCAAGATAGGTTCTAGGCTTTTTATAAGCAGTTGCATAATGTGGTCTTACTAGGTCTGTTCGATTCATTTTGGATTGTGTCTGTGATACCCTTTTTAATGCTGAAAAAATTGAGGTGTATTTCTTGAATTATGCTGTCTTTGGTTAAGAACATAAAATTAGTCCAACTTTAATACTCTTTCAGGAATTAATTACGTATTCATATAGGTTGGCGGAGTGCAAGAATCGAAACAACCGTACTTCTTTAATGTGAAGTGCCCACCTGAGAGTTGCATAAAGCTTCTTCATGATTGGTTGTCCTTCTGTGTCCTTATCGTGCATTATGATTCTGAGAAATATGCATTCTATGAACAAATTGATGAATCCAGCACTGAATCTTCTGCATGTCAGTCACTATTTTAACAAAAGCCGGATGTGTTTTTGGGAACTGTTTCATTATCTCTCCAATCTCGTAGAATGTTTGATTTCTGCCTCAACTGTGGATAATTTAACTTATATGCCCTCTTCTTAGTGTCTTGTAGTCAGATATTAAGTATCTTCATCCATTCTTAGTGAAACTCAAGAACATGAAGATGTTAGGTAGTAGATGACTTTTTAAACAAAATTTCCGAGAACTAGTGATTTTTGGCCTGTGAGAAGGTAGATAAAAGAAATCATGTTGTATCTTAGAAGTTGTAACAAAGTAGAGAAATGAATATGCTTCAAGTAGGATTATGTAATATTGTATTATAATAAAGACTGCAGGAACTCGTCAAGTTCATCATGAGAGAATCATAGTGAATACTATATCCAAATGCAGATACACGTTATTTTCATGAGATGAAACAAGAACTTCCTAGGCAGACCAGAGATAGGTTGCTAAACATGTTATTTTAGAACCTTCTTGTAACCCCGATTAGAACAGCATCAAAAGAAAGTACAGTTTATGGTTGTAGTCAACCGCATGAACAAATAGCTGAGATGTAATTAACCACAAGTGCGTTTGAGTACTTATTTATGTTTCTATTTTGCATTAGTTTTTAATATGTGGGCTATAATAAAGGGTATTTATAGCAGTTAGCCTATAAGCTGCTACTACAGCCTGACTGGATTATTTTCACAGATTAAGGAAATCCTTGGGGATTATGATGCCATTCATGTTCGTCGTGGAGATAGACTTCCCCCAATGGTCAATGAAGACGAACTGAGAGCGGGAGGCTTTTTGGCCTTGAATGCCCACACGTAATTCTCTACAAAATCAAATGCTATCATTCCAAATTCAGACTCTTGTCCTTTTTGTTCACTATCCTCTATTGTTTGGTTGTCTAGTCTTGCGCCCTTTTCCTTTGATTCTTCCACCAAAACAACCTAAGCAACCTAAAATGACATGCAATATTTTAGCACGAACACCCCATTAGATTCAAACGGCATTACGAACTCAAGTTCTTCAGACATGAACTCACTCCACTTCCCTGTAGTTGCATCATAACATTGAAAGTAGGATGGTAGGCGTAGTTGTGCAACTTGGAAAGAAGCATCACCGGGATTTTTACCAAAACCACATACATCTCCTGCTTTATGTTGAGGGATATTAATTTTTTACTTGAGTTGTTCAGATGGTATATGTAAACGTGTCTAGCACTCATAAAACAAACCCGGCCAGAGTGGTACCCTAAGATCTTCCAATCGCTATGCAACCGAGATATGATCTCTCTAGATGTTTAGTAGAAGTCTCAACGCGTGGCACACACTTTTGGATGTACAGTCTTTTTGAATGCAATGTAGTGTTGAGTGGAACGATGAAGATATGTTCTTCATCCACTAACAAGCTAAGATCTGATTACAAGTAATTACTCTTTGAGTGATCAACTATAGCACCCTTCTCTCTTGAGTGGTTAGGTCCCCCCATAGGAGTCACCTAAAAGGAGCCAGTATGAGGGGCGCTTCAATTTCTGAAAACATGAGTTGGCGCCAATTCTTTAGTGTGATAAGTGGGGCTCTAGGAGGTGATCGCTTTTTCTTATAAGGCCGAGTGAGACGTGATGATATTCATTATCCAATTGTGATCCTTTGTTGTGAACTTGGCGGGTCTAACTATTGGATTTGCCTACTCTTTCAGAGTTTCAGGCCTTTCGAAAACCTAATCTCTTCGGACTTGACATCTGCAATATCATCACCTTCAAAATCTAGTTTTCTTACGTGATAAGTAGTATCTCCATAAGTTGTAGTTTGTCCTTTCTTTGTCGGCAAAGTTAGCGGCGCTTCCAGCGGTGAACGACGTTCACTAAGAGGCCGACGGTAGGACGATGCCAAAGGAAAGGGAGACATATCCAGTAGGTAACTTCGCCGAAAAAGCTTGTTGATGATTAGTTAGTATACTTGTTTATGATTGATTTGATTTTGTAAACAATCAGATAAAGCTTCATCTAGTTGAAGTAATGTCAAGCCAAGGGAGACAGGGAGACCCGGTCCAGATAAAACATTCTTAAACTCTTAAAGTGAGGATGCTTTTGTTTTTTACATGTATTTTTACTATTAACCAATCACTAGCAACCTATATACATATGAATCATACAAAAAAAATTAGCCAAAACAGAATGCATTTAACTATTTGATTAGCACAATCTTCATTTTTATTTTATTGAACAGTCTGCATTTGTTTGCACAATTTTGAATGATCAAATGACTAAACATCATTCTTAAATAGTAATCTAGATGATTAATGCGTGAAATCATTAAATTATGGGATATAGTAGTGTCGAATGATAAAAATCCACAAATTCTTAAAGTAAGAATTTATAGCATTTGCCATAAAGAAAAGGGCACCCGTTGCGTCGTTTTCATTAGGCAGCGTGAGCTACTCCACGTCGTTGAAAGACTCTAATTCCTTTGAGTCTACACTCAGTAGGAAAACCAAAATCATACACTTCCCAAAAAACAAAAATTAAAACAAGAATTTCCACATCTAGACTTGTAAATGCTATATGACTTCCCTTTGCTATGGTCGTTGTAAGCTTGCCTCTTTTTTCTTTTTCATTAATATCTTACTTTATCGGTGTTATGTAGAAGATGATATTCTAAATACTTTATGAAAGACAGTTTAGTGGTACAATATTGAAACACAAAATGCAGAGGCAGGGTACAAAGTAATGAGAACCAGAGGTTGTATGTAGAACAGACATGCATTATAATATATATTATTTGTCTTTAGAGTGAGCAAAAATCATATATTATTTGTCTTTAGAGTGAGAAAAAAATCATTCACATGATGGAGATTATTATCCAAGCACATTGTACCTGCAAAACAATTTCATACAAATATTACCCTCTTGTGTCATCGTTAGTATAGGACAAGTAGGGATCGTTCAATCCGGGGAAATCAAGGGCGTTCAATCTCATAAAGCATTACAAAATCATATTGGGGGGTTTGAAATTTGATTCTATACTATTGAAAATTACGAAAATAAATCCTAAATTAAAAATATACATATGATCAACATCTTTCACACAATACACATCACACAAAACTCACAAAACACATAACAATTTCATGTAAGGAAACATGACAGCAAAGTTCGATACTCTTCAAAATTCATGTAGTTCCAATTCTAATTAGAGCCCTCAGCGGTTCATCTACTCGTTAAGACTTCATAAGTATTTAGAATTAACTCAGCGTATAATCATAAACATGGTGCTAATCAGTTTAAAGACACTTAGCTTAGAAATTAAACAAAGAAACACATAAGCACAATGAGTCGAATCAGAGACATGCAACAAGTATGGCGTCACCTCACCTTGCTTCAACATGCATACTTTCATGAATTACTCTAACCCTTGGAATTGATATAAATTAAACCAACTCAGCATATGATTAAATCTATACTCATTCGGCAACATGAAATTAACACATAAAGAACAACCTAGGCCTTAGGCAGCCCTTAAGCATTAAATTTGTTTTGCATACGAATTCAGAAAATAAACCACAAAGAATCATGCATCATGTCGAAACATACTGCCCTTAAATCCTACATAAAAATCGTCACATACTATGATACATAAATCGGCATTCAGATAATCAAACAAGAAATCTGAAAATCCAAAATAGAATTACATAAACCAAATAAGCATCCACAAATCTTTACAACCTTCATAGACAAAGTCTTGTAATTATACAGAAAAATAAAAGCCATGAGAGATGAGTGAATCACACTTTGAAGAACCTTGAAGAAGCTTCAGCAAAGGTGGATTTGATGGAAGATGGAATGGTGCGATCTTGATGTATGTTGATGGTGGAATCGGCTAGTATTTTTCTATGGAAGTGTGGTGCTATTTGGACAGAGTTTTGGCTTGTGAAAAGTGAGAGAGAAGAGATTCTTTTTCTGTCCAAAAGCGTTGGTATTTATAGAGGAAGTAACCTAGAGAAGCCGGCCACAAACCAAAACCGAATTGGTTTAGGTTTTCCTTGAATTTCTGAATTCGGCAGAATGACCTCCGTGCATTGATTATATCATAATTCTCTCTAAAAAATAGCTATTGAGGTGATTCCAACTGATTTGGAAACTAAACTCCTGTAGCTTTCTATCCATATAAGACTGGAACTCTGATTCAAAGTGAGCTATCCGGGAGAGTCCATGGAAGTTTTCCCGAAATTAATCAAGATTTGTTGCGATTTTCTTCCTCTATTTTCTGCCGACAATTCCCAAGATAATGACTGAATAATTGAGCAATATCTCTTTAGGTTTTCCATGAATTAATTCAGCCAAAAATCTTGTACAAAGGATGAAATTCAGTCCACATTCGTAAGCCAAATCCATGTAGAACTCGGTTTAGGTTTTCTTCTTTCGGGAGACTTGACCTTCATGCATTCAAACCGGCATAACTTTTTTCTCAAGAAAGCTTTTGCTGCGATTCCAGTTGCATATTAAACTAGACACACAGAGATTTCAAATGGTGTATGGTACAGTTTCTAGTTCTAAGTGATGCGTCGTACAAAAATTCCGGAAGTCAGGACACAGTTCCAGGAAAATCCTGGTAGTCCCTGGTGATCTTTGTTCAAACTGCCAAGTTGCAGCCATCTTTTGGGTGACTTCCCGAACTCCAATTGATATGAAATTTTGATACAATACACTCCAGCTTGCCAGTTATGTTCCTCCCAAATTTCATCAAATTTGGAAAATAATAAGTCAGTCAAACACATGCCTCAAAATCACGAAAACAACATATTTTTCACTTTTTCCTCAGATTTCTATACTTGGTCGTTTTTCTGACAATTAAGCACACTTTCTCCAAAACTCTACTAAATTGACACTAAACTAAATTATGACTCTATCTTAGGTAAATAAGGGTTAAACGAAGCATAAATGAGGGCATAAGCATATTAATATCGTCGCACATTGTGCTCCTATCATCACAACAGAGATATATTCACAACGTGTATACAAAAGTTATACTGGATGAATTTAATCAGCATGGTGGATATTTAAGGTGGGAGGAAGTCGCATGAAGCAATGCATCCACAACAATCAATTTCTTCGACACCATGAACCTTATTTTTCTTGAGTTTTATTTCTATTTCCAAGACTATCTCAATGCATTTGTCAATGAGAATGATCCCCTCTAGGGTTGTGATGCCACATGTGATTGTTATAGGTTCATTTTGGTATAGGGTTTAAAGAACTATTAATGGATCATTTCAAGATAAATAAATAAATTATGTGTGTTAAGAGAACTTCCAAAATGGGTGTCCGAAAGGAAATCAGAATATTAGGACTAGCAAATGTGAAAATATGATTAGTCTAAGTATGCTTGATACTTAGACTAATCAAACTTTCACATTTGCTTAATTCTTTATATATGTTATGCTGTGAACTGGTCATTCATTAACATTGTATTTTTAATAGAATTAGCTGCAGACCGTGTTCGACCAGTTAATTTATATTTAAAAAAGTAATAAGAACTTTGTAAGCATTTCCTACCCTCAATGGACGAGGTGTTGGTTTACATTTGGTCTTCCTCGACTCTGACCCTTCCACCGTGGGTGAATGGGCTACTGTTTTTTATTCGAACTTCTCCGACCCTAATCCTTTTTTGGAGAGTGCGACCACTTAGAGTTATTATCCACTTCAACTGCTTTCCAATGGTCTTCACTCATGTAGATAACTGACGTTCTCTTTGCGGTGCTGCAAATGATGAAGGGTAGAAGGTAAAAAGGAGACTCTAAGCTAGTCATTGATGCATTTAATCGGGTCTATGTTCCGTCTTGGACTGTATTGATAGTTTTCTATGTGAAATTAGGTCTATTTGGGTATTTTAGTACTTGCTATGCCCGAACGTTAGCTCCATATGTATCATATTATGAGATAGATCCATCTCATACAAGTTTTATGGAAACTCGAAAAAAAATTTGGGCTTCACCCAATAAATATAACACGGCTGAATTTAGCCTACTCCATTTTCTATTCCTAGTTTCGTCCTTGTCTATAGTTGATGCAATAACACACTTAAGAGTTAGAACATAGTACGCCTAATCACTACCAGCTTTGACAGAATAGCCGACGAAATTTTTTTCGTCGGCTATTCCAAATTTTCGTCGGCTATTCCTTCTACGGACGAAAATTTCGTCGGCTATAATTCGTCGGTAAAACCCCGTTGGTAATACCAATGGCCGACGAAAAAAACCAATTCGTCGGACATTCCAACCTTGGCCGACGAAAATTATTTCGTCGACCAAAGCTTGGTCAAATATATTAATATTTTAAAGTTATAGCCGACGAAATTTGAATTCGTCGGCTATTTGTTCTGAAGTATAGCCGACGATTTGAGCTATTTCGTCGGCTATTTCGTCGGAATATATTAATATTTTAAAGTTATAGCCGACGAAATAATGTCAATTTCGTCGGCTATAACTGCATTTTGGGCAAAAAAAAATACCGGATCGGAGGAGGAGAAGGAGGAGGAGGAGGAGGCTGGAGGAGGAGGGGAAGGAGGAGGAGGAGGAGGAGGCCGGAGGAGGAGGGGAAGGAGGAGGAGGAGGAGGAGGCCGGAGGAGGAGGGGAAGGAGGAGGAGAAGGAAGAGGCCGGAGGAGGAGGAGGAGGAGGAGGAGGAGGCTGGAGGAGGAGGGGAAGGAGGAGGAGGAGGAGGAGGCCGGAGGAGGAGGGGAAGGAGGAGGAGGAGGAGGAGGAGGAGGCCGGAGGCCGGAGGAGGAGGGGAAGGAGGAGGAGGAGGAGGCCGGAGGAGGAGGGGAAGGAGGAGGAGGAGAAGGAGGAGGAGAGAAAAAAGGCGGGAGGAAGCGATTTAAAAGATTTAGAAAGAGAATAGCCGACGAAATTAATATATTTCGTCGGCTATACTTTAGAAAATCAACAGCCGTTGGATCTAAGCCATCCAACGGCGGACAATAAAAAGGTGCGGATCGCAAGAGTTTAGCCGACGAATTCAAATATTTCGTCGGCTATGCTTTGGAAAATCAGCAGCCGTTGGATCTGAGCCATCCAACGGTGGACAATAAGCGGATCGAAGGAGTTTAGCCGACGACATATACTTTTCGTCGGCTAAACTTAGAGAATAGCCGACGAATTACAATGTTTCGTCGGCTATTCTATGAAAACATACTATACTGCCGTTTTGAGGCCCTAAACGAACTCGAAAGCCCGAAAAAGCCCACACATCGTGGCAAAGCTATGAGTTTGATTCCTGGCGTCGTTCCCTTTCCGGAATGGTATCACAATCGTCATTCGGACACCGGACGCCAAATCTGCAGTAAACCGGGTTTTGACTTATTTCATTATTTCAGCACACGGATTTTATCAGAATCTTGTCATTTTTCAACCGTAGATGTATTTCATTATTTCGGTCATATCTTATTTGACGACATATTTGCATTTGAAGAGTGTACGTATAGTAACTATTTGAAACTATACATTCATTTAAACACTTAGTAAACAAGTTAAGGAACATTAGTGCATATGTTCCGATTTTGAATCTAAAAGTTTGGAAAATCTATTCCAACCGTCAGATATCACCGTTAAGATTAAATACATGTATGAAAAAAAATCCAACTACATCTGACAACGTTAAAGGCTCGATCGGGACGGTCAACCGGGTGAGTCAACCCTTTAAACGCTTAGAAATGGTAATTGGCCTGTCTAAATGACGTTTTTTTGCCTGACCTTCAACAGATAATAGTTTCAAATCGATGAGACGCAACTAATCGTATACAAATTTTCCTCAAAATATTTACCGACCGTCAGGCTACCCATAGGAAAACGGAAGTAAAAAACAGTTAACCGCAACATTCGGCACACAGATTTTGTCGGAATCTTGTCATTTTCAACCGTAGACGTATTTCATTATTTCGGTCATATCTTATTTCACGACACATTTGCATTTGAAGGACGAAGCAATGGTTTGTCGATAGTGATAGAAAATGGAAGCTGTTTTTTTTTTTTTTTTTTAATCATAGCCGACGAATTTTTTTTTTAGCGACGAAAATTTTATTTCGTCGGCCGTTTTTTTTTATTTCGTCGGGAAAAGCCTTTTTTCTGGTAGTGAATGAGCCGCTGATGCTCTTGTTTTCGATTGTTTAAAACTTTTGATGCATATATACTCACTTATTTAATTTTTGATAATTTATTTTGGGTGGTGATATTAACATACTCAAAATTTATATTCACACACCTCATGTATTTTTTTAATCATTAGAATGTTATTAACACACCAGTTTTCTCTATTCACACACTTAATTTAAATAATAAAATATTTGACAGGGTGTGTGAATAGAGATTTTAGGTGTGTTAATATGATCACTTTTTTTTTAAAACTATATTCTATAGAAAATAAAAAGAGAAAACTACATATGATAGGCACATGTGACGATGCAATTCGGCGACTTTGGAGAAACAATACTAAAAAAACCAACGACGTCGTTTCTTACTCCTCCGTAACATATAGTGGGATCGGAGGTAGAGCCAAGCTCTGATTAGAAGAAAAAGAAGAAGAGATGGCGATGACGGCTTGTTTCATTATCGTGAGCAGAAACGACATCCCCATTTACGAAGCTGAAGTGGGATCCGCAGCCAAGGTAAAATCTTTATCGTTTTATCACTTATAATTTTATGAATGATTCCCTAGTCATCTACAATGTCATTGCCATTCTTTTTCGCCTTGTTTTCAATCACCTGATCTGGGTTTCTTCATTTCTTCAATCACCTGAAATGGGTTTGTTCATTTCTTGTAAACTACTGTCAAAAGTTTCTTCCTTTATTCGTGTACTGAGAGTTTTGAGAATTGATTGGCAGAGAGAAGATGCTGCTCAGCTTCACCAGTTCATGTTACATGCAGCTTTGGATATTGTGCAGGACCTTGCTTGGACTACCAGTGCCATGTCAGTCACTTGTTTCACTTTCTTCAATTTATAACTTGTTTAGTTGTAACTCTTATTAACTAAGCATTTTGGTTCTTTACAATGTTGCAGGTACTTGAAAGCAGTGGACCGCTTCAATGATTTGGTGGTTTCCGCTTATGTTACAGCTGGTCATATCCTCCATCACTGATTCAGAATTATGTAATTCCTGTTACAAACAGTTGCTACTTTGTTTGGTGAACACATTCCAGTTTGAT
Source organism: Potentilla sterilis (assembly GCA_963682095.1). Classification (NCBI taxonomy): domain Eukaryota; kingdom Viridiplantae; phylum Streptophyta; class Magnoliopsida; order Rosales; family Rosaceae; genus Potentilla; species Potentilla sterilis. The sequence continues at coordinate 15,446,692 of OY821767.1, read as the reverse complement.
ACTTTCCCTGACTAGGCACACATACCCGACTTATGCTGCTTCGTGACTCCCATAACGAAGACGGGATTAAGAGCTTTTTCTAAGAGGTTCATGAGCTTTATATCAAGGCAAGTTCCTCCATACCAGCACTCTTTTCTTCTTTTTAGGGAGCCACGTTACACTTCTGTGATATGTTTTTAAAGTATGGTAGATATGTTCTTTATGAATTTCACTCAATGTCTATTATAATTTTTTTATCCTGTAGCCTTAGGATGCCATGAAATTTAGTACAGGCAGGTTTTGTTCTTCCATGCCATTCTGTATAACAAAACATCAAATTTCAGATTGCTATATTTAAATTAGTACACACTAGTTGTCTGACAAATTTTTGTGTCATCCTAAGAAGCTATTTACTTACAGTAGCTGGGATTCCTAATAAATCAATTTGTTTCATTCATAATTGTTCTGTGAAGACCACTTCAAGTTTGATGTTTACTGGGACTATAAATTGCCTAGGAAAAATATTAAATAAGACAAAACACATGGATTCTAATTAGTAACTGTCATAATTTTGTCACGTCGAGGAGAGATACCAGATGGTGGTGTATTGGCTAACTCACACTCCAATTCCTCCATTTCACATGCATCCCTTTTCTTAGCTCAGGATAGATCAGGACCCATATTTTATGTCGTCTTTCAGGAATTCTTGCTACTAAGAATTTAGATAAACGAGGAACTGTTTGGTCAGTTGATTACTAGAAGCAATCTACAAAGATTTGATTGACCAAGCAATTTGAGCTGAGTGTTTGCGAGGATAGTTATCAAAAAGAATCTAATAGATGTACAGTTCCTCAATATTTGCATTCACAAATTAGCTGGTGTGAAGCTATCTAACTTTCTTAAAGAGACCACACCTCTTTTTCGATTGCAAATTTTCTTTGTGGAAAATCTGCTATCGTTCAGCTATTATAAGTGATAAACTAACGTTACAGTTTTATAGTTTGTTTGATGATACAGACTTGCAGAGTTAATTACTTGATATACATCCATAATTGGTAACAAATAGGTTCACGTGTAAAGGGTCATTTTTCGCCCATATTGTTTTGTCTACTTTGCATACCTTTTTATTTTTCCTATATTTTGATTGCACACATAGTTGCAATTTTCCTTCTATAAAATACTACAAATGCGGATATATAGGGTATCCTGCTTTCTGTTTTCTAGCACAAATCTTTTTGAAAGCCTTTTCCTTAACTCGGGTTTCTCTATATGTAGTCTTTGTTCTAATGAGTGTGGTATTACCTAAAGCCACAGTGAGAAACCAAAGAAGCTGTAAACAAAAAACGAAAAATAATAGCTGCTTATTGTGATTCACTTGTTAGAATTATTGAATTAATTTATTGTCCTTAATTTTCACTATATGGAGACACTGATCATTGACCAGAGTTGATTGTGAATTTGCAGGCTCTTCTTAATCCAACCTACTTGCCTGGTTCATGAATAACATCGTCACACTTTGATACCAAAGTTCGTGCCCTTGCACGAAAATACCTGTAGGGCTCATGCGTCATGCAAGGGGACAACCTCTTTCTTTTGTTTCTGAATGAGGTCAAATTCCAATTACAAGGTATTCAAAAGTCTTTTCCCGCATATTAGTCCTTCTCAGGATTTTTTTTCTTCATGATTGTCACTTGGAAACTATTGATGTTGTAAAGATCTTTGGTTCCGCCTTTTGGGGTGCTCGTGTATTAGAAACCTCTTATATATATTGTTCATACATAATTATATGTATCCTCACGGATTGATGATTATGTTGAGATGGTGCTGCATATATTTTGTACTTTGTTATACCCAATCGAAAGGAATTACTGAGAGTTGACTATCAATTGTAGAGAAACACAGCTGCACATTTGGTCGGATACAGTCACACATTTTTTTTTTCCGATTACCAGTCATGCACATTCACACACATTCCAAGCAAAGTTTTCATATGCATTTCATGAGATATGGAAAAGAAAAAACTCATGGGAAGGAAGACTCAATCAATTGCTATGAAGCTTTCACTGACTGAAGGACCGAGACTCCCCATCGATTGCTATGAAGCTTTCACTGACTGAATAGATTAGCCTAGTGTCACCAAACCATCATCAGCTGAGAAGAAATTCGAATGCTTACGACTTTCTAACATCAATTAGCAACCATACAGTGCCTGCCTCTCAATTTATTCCAAAATTATCTCTGTTGTCAGAAATTACCTTCGTGAAGCTGATTTTGTTTTTCCGTGATCATGAAGGCAACGTTGTGCTTGCAGCATCAAAAGAACTTGGTTATTCAGATGTTCTTACTACTGAGGCCTCTGCCTTTCGCTGGTCTAGTTGCTGCTTAGTGTCCTGGATTACACAGTATCTTGGTTGAAGGAGATTCTCAAATTCTCATCGATTGCATTCTGGGAAGATCTCAGACTCCTTGGTGCATTTCCATTTTCAGAGATACTCTGCAGTTGTCTAACTTGTCAAAGTTTGACATTTCCATTGTCAAAGTCAGCACCATCACTCATTAAGTGAGAGCAAAATTTCGTTGTAGACGCAACTGCTAAAGCAGGTCATCAAGTTGGCATTTAGGCTTGGAGAGTTGGAGTCACTCTGCTAGTTTAGCTTTCTTTTTGGTATTTTGGGTTTTGGTTGTAACGTTGGTTTTCTTTGTGTGTACCATCTGGGGAAAAAGAAAAACTTTGGATAATTTGCTTTCTTACCAAAATTATCTTCTCTTAAGCATCAACAATGCATTGCATTTGTAAAATGAAAACCTTACATCATATGACAGTTTTGAACCCTCTGAGACCATCTAAGCAGAAATTGGTTTTCATTTTTAGATTTTAAAGACGGTGAGAGTCTGTCTTTCATCTCCCAAACACTTCAATCTTGTTCTTTCTTCGTCTCCAATATCAGAACATGTTTGTTACTATTAAATCTCCAACATACAAACCTGGAGTGAAAAGAGACTCCTATTCAAATAGAAGCTCATCTTCTAGTTGAAGTTCTGGTATTTGAATCCATTCATTCATACAATATCTCAGTAAGACCACGGTTACGCAAAATAAACTAACATTTGCTGCTCAGAATTCGAAGTAAAATAAATGACGTGTGTGATGATCACCATCCATCCCAGTTATTTAGCTATCACAAGAACAAGAAGTGAAGGAAAGACCAAAACAATCCTATCTTGAACTATCATTCACATAGTTCTAAAGGCATCAGAGATTGAGTTTCGATAGATTGATCTAACAACAAAATTCATTTGGACTTTCACTGAATTGACATAAACTTTACATAGAAAACTGCATACAACAATGCATTTACAAAATTAAAAATTTCATGAATCTCCAAATCACTGATTTAGTACACTGACACCCATGGTCAGTAGTCTCTCAATCAAAACATTATACTAAGCCGATCTTCGCCTAACTGTTCTTGTCACTGAAATTTAGAGGATAGGAGACTCGTGAAGCTGTAACCTTCATATGACTGTTCCTGAAATTGATTAGTAGATGATTGATACTGAGACTCACTAGGCTCCAAGTGTAGAACAGATTCTTGAACATCAAGAGGAGCTGATCCAAGAAGATCCTCCATCCAAAACAAAGAGTCATTGCTTTGAGTAAGATCAGCAGGAAATAACTCAGGAAAGGGCAGCTGATGTTCTTGATACTGGTTATTGCAAGTCGCTTCCACATTTCTATTATCAACACAGCTGGTGCTAGTAGATGGTTGTTCCTCACAGAGACTTGCCTTTTTCGGCTTTCTTATTTCACAATCAACAAAAGTTGCCTTCCTCTTCTTATCATTGATCTTAGGAGAAGTACTAGTTGATGCTGATGATGATGGGGGGTGGTTTTCTTGGGTTCTTCTTCAAAGAGCACAAGACCAAGGCATCAGTGGCACACAACTCATACTCTTGCATCAACCAAGAGTTGTTTTGATCAGGATCAGACCCACCTTCATACCTGAAATCCCTCCTACCTAACCCCAATAACACGATCACCATCCTTCACTTCATTCGGACACTGCCCGCTCCACGTTCCCGAGCCCACTTTGCGATCAAAGCACCTGCTTTTGGGGTTCAAGCTTTTGCGTTCAGTGAAGAAAAAGAGAGGCTCTCCATCTTCTACATCGGAGCCGCCGTTGTTTTCCCAAAAACCCCATGGTTCAATTCTTCTCCGCCGTAAAACTGAGGATACTCGGAGATCTCACTTGACTGGAACTGGGTGCCCATCGTGAAATAGAGTATTGATGGAAATGGAGAGTGGTTTTCAAATGAAAGAAAGGCTAGAGAGAAATGACTTTGGGAAATTGGAGCGCTGTGGTTTCCTATTTATAGGTTTTGGGCAAATCCGAATGGGCCAAGGAAAGTGGCATTTCCGAATGGGAGAAGGAAAGAGGAGTGATTCCGAATAGGTAAAGGAAACGGGGTAATTCCATGAAAGGTCCCAAGTATTCATAAGGTCGGTTTAGGCTTAATCTTATATGGAAGCGGCGTCGTTTAGGTTATATGGGTGAAGAAAATAGGGTGGTTCTGGACAATTCCAGATATAAGTCGGTTTAGCTTCAAATTCCTAAGGTTTAATTAGTAATTTGAGAACATGGTTAATACCACATGGTTAAATCAAATAAAATCCACAGTGAAGCAGCAATGCCTTCTGATAATGTCGCAAATTCAACATTCGACTTTTGCTGAAGTAGAAAAATTGGCAAACTGGCCTTCCTCTGTGGATTTTGTTAAAAGTAACAGTAAATGTCAAATTGATCAGAGCCGTTTTAAGATTGAATTTGTATGTACCAGAACATTGCTTGTAATTAAACTTAATGCCAAGGATCTGTCATCGCTGCGTCTCTGCTCTGAACTCTATTCTGAAACGCATTGAGGTTAAATTCCAACAAAAACTTTCATTAAATCATATAAATGCAAAAACTTCTACTTCTCCCATATTTTTGTCACAAGTTCAACCTACACAGCAAATGACGGCTTCAAGTTTAAATGTAAAAATTAATAACCCATGCCAGCCTCATCACCATCACAGGTCAATGATGGCTTCATCAGTCTCTCATCCACGACACCATTTTGACACGCTATATGTTTTTACTCGGCAAGGTAAACATCCCCAGAGAAAGAAAAAAAAATACAGTAGCTGTGCCTGGCTCTTTAGGCTCTCGTTGTACCATATAGTCTGAAGTCCATGTTAGTCAAACATGGCAGGAGTTTGGAGATGTTCAGTAAAGAATTGTTGGAGATCTGCTACCTCGTATACATCACTAGAGCATATACATCGGTTCTCTGATGGCAAGGACAGTAATATTTTGAGCCCACAATCTTCCCCACCATATCGATTTCAACAGGAAGATTGTGGCGCAAGTCATTTAAGCCTCTGCTGGTATTGCACAACTAAAGGGTGAGTACTGGCGTGGAGAGGCGTTCGGACCTATTGCATGAGCAACATGTCACCTTTCCTCTTCATCCATAGTGTAGACTGGTATTTGCCAGTTCTTGGTGTTCTTCTTGGGGTCATCTGTAAGATGGAGATCTGTATCATCTTCTTTAAATGTTCTAATGAATGTTTTAGCACCCATCAGGATAAGCCTTTCAATCATGAACAACTGGTAGTTATTCTCAATCAAGGGTTCCAATATCCGGCTATAATTTGATGAGTATGCCAATTTGTATCTGCATATACAGGTCAGCAATTAGTATCAGTATCAGCTGGGACAATTAATTTGGAGCAACAAAGGGCCTTTAGATTGGCCGAGTTATAAAGACAATAAAAAATATTAAAAAAATCTTAAGGTGGATAAACAAATGAAAAACAGCACTACCACCCAGTTGAATAAATATAACTGCCCTTCTTAAAAGAAGCAAGGTAGTAAACAGAAACAAGCTGAGACTCCTTTATGGAACTCAATTCAGTGTTGGGGTGTTCCTAATTGGGATCTAGTACTCAGATGTTCGGTCTAATACTCACAACAGGATCAACCATGTTTCTAACGCACTACTCCACGTAAAAAGGTAGAAGGCAAATATATTACTCTCTCTTAGTATCGGTACCAAGTGTTCAAAAGTTTAGCACCAAGAAACCCAGTCAAAAGTTATCGTCAGATGCATTTCACTTACTAATCATGAATCACCCCTACTAATCAATCGCCAAACATAATTTAAAATTTTGATCCGACAGACAACCTAGCAATTCCTAATTTCTTAGGTTGGTGGTAAAATGCTAGAAGAAAAAATGTGAAACAATGTAGCAAATTAGAACATTAGATGCACGAGACATTGTTTATTCTAGCAGACAAACACACATGTCTTCCATTTCTAAGTATATGGTGCAGAGAACTGCCGAAAAAGAAGTACCTGACTGAGAGAGGTGAAAAGAATCCTGCTGTCCTTTCATTTGAAGCAACATAAAGAGTTCGTCCAGGTGGGACCCATTTTTTAATTCTGCGTAGAATGAACTCAGGGCGTGTGTCCCTGTCCAGATGAGGTGAAAGGGTCCTCTCAACACCATTCCTGTCCTTCCTGGTCTTAAGTCTATCTCCACGACGAACATGAATGGCATCATAATCCCCAAGGATTTCCTTAATCTGTGAAAATAATCCAGTCAGTCTGTAGTAGCAGCTTATAGGCTAACTGCTATAAATACCCTTTATTATAGCCCACATATTAAAAACTAATGCAAACTAGAAACATAAATAAGTACTCAAACCCACATGTGGTTAATTACATCTCAGCTATTTGTTCATGAGGTTGACTACCACCATAAACTGTACTTTCTTTTGATGCTGTTCTAATCGGGGTTACAAGAAGGTTCTAAAATAACATGTTTAGCAACCTATCCCTGGTCTGCATAGGATGTTCTTGTTTCATCTCATGAAAATAACGTGTATCTGCATTTGGATATAGTATTCACTATGATTCTCTCATGATGAACTTGACGAGTTCCTGCAGTCTTTATTATAATACAATATTACATAATCCTACTTGAAGCATATTCATTTCTCTACTTTGTTACACCTTCTTAGATACAACATGATTTCTTTTATCTACCTTCTCACAGGCCAAAAATCACTAGTTCTCGGAAATTTTGTTTAAAAAGTCATCTACTACCTAACATCTTCATGTTCTTGAGTTTCACTAAGAATGGAAGAAGATACTTAATATCTGACTACAAGACACTAAGAAGAGGGCATATAAGTTAAATTATCCACAGGTGAGGCAGAAATCAAACATTCTACGAGATTGGAGAGATAATGAAACAGTTCCCAAAAACACATCCGGCTTTTGTTAAAATAGTGACTGACATGCAGAAGATTCAATGCTGGATTCATCAATTTGTTCATAGAATGCATATTTCTCAGAATCATAATGCACGATAAGGACACAGAAGGACATGAAGAAGCTTTATGCAACTCTCAGGTGGGCACTTCACATGATACATACCTTATCAGCTGCATTTCTCAATTTCTTTGCTGCCCTTGAGGGGAGAAAAGAGTAGGGCAAAATTAAAGCACTACGGTTGTTTCGATTCTTGCACTCCGCAAACCTATATGAATAGGTAATTAATTCGTGAAAGAGTATTAAAGTTCGACTAATTTTATGTACTTAACCAAAGGGAGAATAATTCCAGAAATACACCTCAATTTTTTCAGCATTAAAAAGGGTATCACAGACACAATCCAAAATGAATCGAACATACCTAGTCAGACCACATTATGCAACTGCTTATAAAAAGCATAGAACCTATCTTGACTTTAAAAGTCCATTGCTTTTAGAGCACGATAGTAATTAATTAACAAAAGATGAATCAACAAGAAACAAAGGCTATATGTTTATATCTAAGCAAAGGCCAATGGAACAGGGTTGACTCGACAGTTCAGAGATCACAGAAATTAGTCCTATCTTACATAACCAATAAACACATCTATTTTTTCCGATCAAGATAGCAATTAATTACAAAAGATGAGTTAACAAGAAACAAAGGCTATAGCTTCATATCTAGACAATCTAGTGACGAGAACAGGTCAAGTGGTATCTGAAACATAGCTAAGACATTAACAGGGCCAATGGAACAGGGTTAGCTCGACAGTTCAGATAACACAGACATTAACAGTCCTAACTCACATCAATCAGTAAACACATCTTACTTTGTTCTAATATACATTTGTTCACTTCTCATAAGAAAGTAGAGGTTTCCCCTCAAGAAATTTAGAGGCTAAAATAAACAAACAAAAAAAAGAACTAACCATGAAAGAGGGCTTGCAGTTCTGTTTATCAGCAAAAGATTTGAGAAACTACTGTTTTTGAGATCAATACGATTAACTTGTTCCACATGAGAAACTCCTCTATCTCCCAACTTCATGCTTGTCGTTAGCACCTTATACCACATTTTTGAATTGTCTAAAATTACTGGTACGGTTTCCGATATGAAGCCGATATCATACAAAGAGTCCATGGTACAAGAGTTTGCATTCCAGCTACCAAACAAAAGGGAAGTGAGTTCGCATTATATATTATATGTATGCTAAATTATCCAAAAGAGTATCCATTCTGGAGGAAAATTACATATATCAACCTACCTGTGTCTCAACATTATATTTCTCAAAAGATTAAAACCATAAAGAAAATAATTAATACAGTTTAAGGTAACAAGCATAGATGTTACAAAGACGTAAAACGTAAGTAGGAGACAGGCAACTAACATTTCCTCTGAACTTGCATTATCAGAGTGATGAAAGATCCCTTTCTTATTGTGTATGGGATTGATGCACATTCTGGAAGGCATTACAAAAGTCCTGCACACAAAGTAAAATACTACACCACGTTACTTAAAGTTACTCCAAACAGGGATTAACTATGACTTTAAATCTAGAGGAAACTTCACATATAGGGATTACTTTAGAACATTATATCATCCTAACACAAGACCACACATAATTTATATTACTGCCTCGGTAATTTCCTGGAGCTGGTTTACAGTTTAAGTTGCCACCAATAAAAGCAAACATTATAAGCCATATACCATAGCAGCAAGGTTTAAACTGCAAAGTAGATAATACAAACTACCAATGAACACACACATATGTCGATTTACTGAACTCTTCACGCTACTCATACTCTGTTTCATCCATGTCATCACAAATCCAAAGAAATAGAAGAACCAGGCATTCTCGAACCCAGGTCCTCATCCATGTTCAAAATTACTACATTACTACATTTCTTCCTAAGTAGCATTCTCTTCGAATCTATCTCAACACAAACCTTGTCTTGTTCTAATACCAATCTACTATAGCATTTGTTTATCCTATCTCATATTAGTAGCAGACCAAATAATCAGAAATAAAGTATAAACTCGAAAAAAGGAATAGAAAGCGAAAAGTGGAGAATGTAAGTACCTGTGGAGTAAGATGGCTTCTTCAAGAGCACAACGGAGGCTGGACTCCTGGTGGCCGAGTCCCTCACAGGACTGGCAGTGCTTTCCGGGGCAGTCGATTCGGCTCCCCCAGTAGAGGTACTTGTCATGGCGCTGGGGCACACTTGGTAGGGTCTTTAGGGATGCAGAAGTGAACTCATTCGTGGAATTCAGATAAGTATAGAGAAAAACCAGAGCAATTAGAGCAATGCAGGTGGCCAGGAACACAATGGGGGAGCTGGGCCCTGATTTGTGCTTTGGGGATCTTCTCAATTGCACTGGAGATAGCATTGTTTGTTTCAAGGAAGTTATTTGATCATTCTGAAACATAGAATTCGCAAAGGGTGGAAACCTTGGTTTCGATGGATTTGTGGGTTCGCGTGGGATGCAAAAGTGGTGGCGTGGCTGTGGAGATTTGAACAGATGGTGAGTACTAGTGCATTGGCCAGCACTTTGCCGCGGGTTTGAGAATAGAGCTTATAGTAATGAAGTTGCTAGTAAGAACACTAATGCGAGTGACAGTGTTATAAAATGTAGGACAATGATACTTTTATATATTTATATATAGAAAGATATATATCTGTTTACAAAGCTAAGTATTTACAGATATAACTGTTTACACTATTCAGAAAAGTAAGTATTCTAGTTATAGCTGCAAGGACTTCCATTTGAAAAAAAATAGTCACAGGGACCATATCAGTCTCTTAAATACAAAGAAAAACTCAGAAACTGGATGAGGTAAATGTGGTACAATAGTGAACACATAATTTAGGCATTTACCTGAGCCGATCTCTCTGGAGCTTCAAGGAGCACTAAAACAGCGGCCTAAAATCACCAATAAATGGCTAACTGATAAATAAATCTCTTCTAATTATGGAGAATTTTGACTACATAGTCTTCTAATTAAAGCACTCACATTGAAAAACTCTTCTTCTAGCTCATCCACACAATCTTCCTTTTTAGCATCAGCAGCCTCACTCTCTCCCAACTGTTTATTTGTACCAACATCCTTCTCAATTTCAGTGTTGAGATCTACCTGCTTAAATTACAAAAATAGTTATTCTTGTCAGCCGAAATAGAATCCATTTCAGCCGAGGAGACCAAGTATTTATCAAAGTCCAGACATAATGTGAAAAACATAAACATTCTCCCAAACTATATATTTCAATAGGTTCTGGTATACATGGTATGATTATATGGTATGACTATCAAACTACCACCTAATCATTGGTCTGACCTTTAATCTATATGTAGTTTTGTACTTTTAATTAATATTCATTACTTCATTCTCCCACCATAGCCTGAACCTTCAAAATGCACTAAACTTCAAAACTAATCGACCAAATAATAAGCTTACCTGGAGGTTGCAAATCAAGTGGTCAACATATACAAATTAATGGACACAATGGTTAGCCATCTCATGAGTTTCATTCCGTTGTTTCCTTAATCATATGAGGCCTGCATCAAATGAACTAAAATGGTCATCCTCCACAAAGATGAAAGTAAAGTGAAAAAAAATAATATTCAAATCTAATTCACAGGGGAGAATGCTATGAAATTGTTGCTATCAATACCTGAATCTCAGAAAGTCATACTAAATTATATAGATCTGTTCTAGAATGTCCTCGACAACGGAAACATTAGGCAGAGTCGCACCATCTGCAAGATCATAATCAATGTTGTCAAGATCATTTCAGTCTTCATATACAAAAACTAACAATTACAGAGTAGAAGACAAAGAAAAGGAGAGATTACCCAGGCCATCAAAAGGAACAAACTACAAATCCTCCAAAACCTGTGATCTAAAATTCAGTGAATAAGGAGAACACCAAATTAAAATCCATAACAATAACTCAATACTAAAAGGAAAAAAAACATATAAAGGGCAGAGCCTGCAATTAAAATGACAAACAATTGTGAGGAATAACGATGGTATCTCTGTATATGTGTAGTGCAGAAGAAAGAGTAATAAACAAATAGCTCCACAATCTATTAGCAGATAGAAAATTTATGCCCACCACCCTTTATTTTCAACTTAAATTTGGAAAGGGTAAAAGATCAAAAGCTTTACCATTTTTGAGTCCCTCAACAGACCTTGGCTGGGACACTCGCGTTCTATTCACCAAATATAGGATCTTCAAGGACAGATCCTGAGGTAAAAGTTATGATAAGTCAGGAAACAAAAGTTACAATAACAGTCTTAACATTGTGATTTGTGCATTCACTGAGCAACAGATGAAGAAGCAATCGCCATCATAACGCCAATAAGAAAAACAAATCAAACCAACATCGTAAAGCAACAGATATAATAGAGGGAAGTTAAAAAGCATAGATTCGAGCTGATTGAGAATTGATCCACCTATCAACCACACTCGCACAGAACCAAAAAAAAAAAAATTCACCTAGCAACAACTCATCGGAACTAAACAATTAACTGAAAAACCTTGGGCTGAATGCTAAAGTAAATAAGAAAAATTGTTTAAAAATAGAAATCATAATCTCTTGGATCCCAATATATATAAGAGAAACACAGAGTAAAAACCTACAGATTCATTCTTCCTATGTTGCAGGAAAGATTAAAATCGAATGATTCCTGCTTCTATCAAAACAGATGATGAAATAATAAGCGAAATCAAACACCCAAAGTTAAATAAACAGCCTAAAAAGTAGGGCGAATGCCTAAGAATTCTGAAATTAGACAATTAGTAAACCGCTAAACCCTAAACTGAATTTCCCAATATACAGGCAGAACCATCGATACTGTCTTCGTCCTCAAAAGAGAATGAGAACAAATGAAAGAAGAAGGTACCCTAAACTGAAACCATTAAAAGAACCCAGAACCAAAGACTCAAACCCAGAATCAATTCTTCTGTCGCATCGCGACCTCGATCTCTTTCTCTGGAATCTGAGTTGTCGACGTGTAGAGTTTTAACAAATACGTGTCAACCAGGACGAAGCCCAAATCATCCCCATCATTCTTTAACCCTATACGATCAAACCCCTTTATAAACCAATTGCAAAAACAAAAGAAATGATAATGACGACTTGATTGAAGAAAACCATGGAGATCAGAGTTTATACCTTGATGACTTGATTGATGAAATCCCCCCAGAATCTGCTTCTCTGTCCCTGTGCAATTCGATCCAACTACTGGAAGCTTCAGGAGAGAGAACCAAGGAGCGGAGAGCGAGCGGCAAAGAAAACTGAGGCATGGCTGTAATTAAAACGAAATTGAGGGTAACAGAACCAACGCTACAGATGGCAGTAGATCAACAATAGCATTTAAAAATCCAACGGTAGAGAACTAAGAAACCAACCTAAACAGTATGTGAACAGTACCACTCCCCTAAGCCGAATGTAATATAGTAAATGAGAAATAACATTATACAGGTCATATACATATACATATACATATATATATATATATAATACAAGTAGAATGAGAAATTACACACACACCCAACATGTTTTTCCATCTCTTCGTTTTATCATGCTTCATAAGATGATTCATGTGTATTTGTATTGCACCGTCTTGTAGGGAAAGTTTTCCCAGGACCTAGACATTAGAGATAAAGTTTCCTCCATTGCTTATATAAAATTAGGCCAGTGTTACGTTATTTTTCCTTTTCAGATAAGTGTTACCATTTTCCTTTAAACTGATAGCCTCATCAAGTTATTAGAAATTTAGAAGCATCCTCACAAACCCTTACGCGCTATATTGAGATCAGAGCTATAATTTAGTCCTCTAAAATAATATAGTATATTATGATATGGTGAACAATCTCTAATAAAGAATGACTAAATTTAGCCCTTTCAAATATTTTTTTATAGTTTTACATCATTATTTTAAAACTAATGATTTGGTTTAATTTTAGTAATTATTAATTTATATCAAAACTAAATTATGAGACAATAATAATTTTTTATTTTTCTTATTTTTTTTATAGTTATTAGATATATAATGGTCAAGCTTTTACATCCATTGGATTTAGACGAAGACGAAACAAACCCACGTGAAATCAGCCCACTTGTTTATTGTTGTCAATTTGTGTGGGTCCGGTCAGGGTTGAAGAACCACTTTCAGAGCCAAATTTGGCCCTCTGCACTGCATTACAGCCCTTTAGTTCTTTAGTCTTTCTTTTACTGGAGTCCGTTTTTTTGTGAAAAATGGCTAGAAAGCCCCTTATGACCCTCCTACTGGAGATGGTCCTTTCCTAAAAACTCACCATGTCATGTCATATACACACTTCCTAAAAAATGCATGATAAGATTTTGTTGCTAATTTCTATCCTCTAAGCATCTCCAATGGAGTATGCAAATATTTTTGTCAAATTTGAAATTTGACATGTGATATGGCAAATATTTTTGTCAAATTTGAAATTTGACATGTGATATGGCAAATATAACATTTGCTAATTTAACTAATCTCATCTTCAATGGATATGTCAAATTTGAATATTTACCAAGTATTAAACAATCATTTAAACATGTGAATAAGTAAAAACACTATAGTTACTCATCTCCAACACATACAAAAGCTCATCTGAATTCTCATCTGAGTTATACATTTGATGCCATGTAGAGAAACAATGATTGCAACCGAGGTAGGCCAACCGCAAAAATTTGCCTCTTGAACCATCTTGATACAGTTATGTGAATAATGTGATTGCACCGACATTACTTGAATAGAGATTGGATCAAATTTATGTCCTCGTACACCAGCAATAGCTCAACCTGTATAAGACACACAACAGGCTAATTAAAGACATATGAATCAAGAGCAATGGCACTGGTAAATCAAATTTGAACAAACTCCTAACCATATCCAACTCTAGCCAGTTATCACAAATTGGCCTTTAAACATCTTGACCAAATCAACAAGATTTTTTGCTCTGCTCTAGTTTGATGAATGAGTAACCAATTTTTTTTTTCAAGTTCAACCCATCAAAATCAACACAACAAATGCAGCTGAACACCCCCAAATGTTTGAATCTTCATCTGATATCACCTAAATTTTATCAAAAGAGGTAATCTCCACACAAATATATATAAAGCCCAAACTGCTCCAAGGCCACAATCCAATATCAATATGACTAAAACTTGTTGAAAACTAGTCAACAATGTAAAATCTAGAAGCTGATTTGAATAAAAATGAAACCTGAATTCAGTGGTCTTCCAGACTGCCATCGCAACCAAGCAAGCCACGAGCTCTCGTATTCTCAATTTGGGTTTGTTAGGGGTTTTTCTTTACGATATTTTTCATGGGTTTTTGTTTTCAAATTTGGAAGAGGAATTGAACTGAGATTGAGATAGGGTTTACCGCGAAGAGGATTAGATAGCTCATCGGAGCCTCAATTCCTCGTCGAATCTCCAACGACAAACACTGCCTTCTCTCCGATTCAGTGGTGATCGGGCTTTCATGTGTAATTCAAGAGATGGGTTTTTTAGAGAAAGTGATGGAGGAGAAGGTGAGATGGATCATGGGTGGTGTAATCTGGGTTTTTGTTGTGAAGAGAGAGAGACGCAATAAACAACGAATAAAAAATAAAAGACAGTTTGCCTTCGCTATGTCAAATTTGACAGGAGAGGCTTTAAGGTCAATTATTCCGTTAGAGTGGGCTGATCTTGTCAAAAAGAAGCCATTGGGCTGACATGTCCAATATATGGGTTGGAAATGCTCAAAGCACATCCCAACCATAAAGTCTTATAACGAAGTCTTATACTTATTGTAGGACTTCACTTTGACACTATTTATTATAGGACTTTAACCATCTCTAATGGTAAGGTCTTATAATGGGGTCTTACATTTATAAATTTAATTTTTCTTTATTTTATGTTATAATTAATAATAATTTATATTTGTAAACTATTATTGTACATGATAAATAAATATAATATTCATTTGAAAAAAAAATAAAAAAATTTGGACCCCGTATGCATTATCCACAATCGGACACGTGTACGATCGACATGTGTCGGTGGATATAATTTGAAATTAAATTAAACATAGATATTATAGCTTACCACAAATCGGACAAGATTTTGGTAGACAGGTGTCGATGTTTAATTCGTTGTCGAGATTTTGTTATCTGTCACGTGTCAATTTCTATCTTCCGAGATCATGTTCATCTTCTATAAAAACGGAGTCGTTCACTCCATCATACCTCACCAATTCACAAACACTCCTCCTCCCACAAATTTTGGTTTCTAAGTTATTATTTCATACTTTGAGTTTTGTTTTCCGCCATGAATAGGTTGTGGAAATTACTGAAGAATGAGGAAGCAGAAGATGTTCCGAGACGGCAACAACAAGCCCTCTTGATGTCTGCGGCAGCCCACCAAGTGGAGATGATGGAAGAAGATGAAGTCTCACAATGGGGCGGTTTTTTGGAAGGACGGGAGTACATACAAAGAGATCGGGAAATGATGGATCAGCGCTTGAAAGCTCTATATTTCACTAAACCATGTAGGTTTAACGACGACAGTTTTCGAAGACGCTTCCGTATGCGACCTCATCTCTTTGACAAGATGATGCGTAGTGTGGCCAACCACGACCCGTACTTTGTACAGACTATGAATGCCACCGGTAGACTCAGTCTTTCCACCAAACAGAAACTAACATGTACTATGAGGATGCTCGCGTACGGTCTACCAGCTGACTTGACCGATGAGTTCCTTGATATTGCTGAATCCACTGCTCTTGAAGTGTTGGATCATTTTACAAGAGCTATATGGGCTGTGAACCGTAAAGAATATCTTCGCAAACCAACTGCGGCAGATCTACGCAGATTGACAGACAAAGCTGCAGACCGCGGATTTCTGGGCATGTTGGGTAGTCTTGACTGTATGCATTGGCAGTGGAAAACTGCCCAACTGCCCATGTCGGGCAATTTCAAGGTCACAAGGGAAAACCTACAATTATACTAGAGGCGGTGGCTTCGTATGATACTTGGATTTGACATGCATTTTTCGGACTTCCAGGTTCTCTCAACGATCTCAATGTGCTGGGAAGGTCGCCATTGTTCGATGAGGTATGCAGAGGTGAAGCTCCTCAGGTAGAGTTCAAAGTGGGCAACAATACGTACCATCAAGGTTATTATCTGGTGGACGGCATCTACCCTAATTGCCCAATTCTTGTCAAAGCCATCAAAAATCCTACCACTCCAGTGACAAGACACTTTACAAGGATGCAAGAGGTGTTCAGGAAAGACGTGGAGAGAGCATTTGGTATTCTCCAAGCGCGTTTTGCAATTGTGAGGGGTCCAACACGTTTATGGAGTAGGGAGAGCCTACAATACATCATGATGACGTGCATTATTTTGCACAACATGATAGTAGAAGATGAGCGTAACGAAGATGAGCAATACGAATTTGACTTAGACGACATCCCGACTCGTCCAAGAAGAGCTGCTATATATGATAAAAAGAGTTTTGATCATGAAGTGGAGCGTGATCCCCAATAAAGGCATGCATTTGTACGTGCCCGTTACAACAAGATTCGATGTCCAGTGATATCTGCTTCACTAAGATCGGATTTAGTGGAACACGGTTGGGCTTTGAAACAGTGGCGAGAGTGCAACAATGGCTAAATTGTGTGTTACCGGCAGCCCACCAAGTTTCTTCGTTTGTTTGTTTTTGCTTTCCTTTAAGTTAGGCGGTCTTTCTTTTGGTTTGTTGTTTGTTGTTGGTTTGTTATTTGCTTTGGTTGTAGTGGGCATTGTCATCTCCTCTTGAATTTAATTTACTTGTTTATTTAATCATGTGTCAATAATTGCATACATTATTAATTATGTGTCAATAATTACATACATTATTAATTAAAAGTCGATAATTGCATACATTTTTCATTAAAATAGAGTACATTATAAAGTAGAGTACATCATTAATTTAAAACATAACTAATTAAATTAGAATACATAAAGCTCTTAATTTAAAACATAATTAATTAAACTAGAATACATCATAAATGAGATTTCGTACCCCTCACGCTTTGTTGACAGTAGCCGCAGAGGGGCTACAGCAGGCCCACAGACCCGCAGCAAGCGCACCAGGGCCCGGCCCGAGGCCCAGGACCGAACCACCAGCACCCGGCCTCGGGGTCCAGCAGTCTATCCGGCTGCCATGGACCCTGGGACCGGGGGCGCCAGCCTCCCAAAGAGGTCACCAGAACTACCCTTCGAAGGGAACCAGTCCCACATCGAAGGGTGAGGCCAGCCCTCACCCCTAGCCACCTATATAAGGGCCCCAACTACCCTCATTAATAGGTAACTTATCTCTCTCATTGCTTACATACGTGCTCAAGTTATATATTCCAACTATACTGACTTAGGCATCGGAGAGGAGAAGACCGGCCCGCCCGGTATTCCCCTTAGTAAGCAGGTTTGCAGGAGATCAAGTTGGATTCATCTGTATCTACCAGGCCCCCGGGTTTAGGCAGAAACAATTGGCGCCGTCTGTGGGAATCTTGGACAAAAAACCGTGTAAGCATCACCCATGGCTGAGAGTTCGGAAGCAAGGCGAGAGAGAGGTACCACCGAGGAGGGACGTGTTGCATTAGTGCAAACGCTCACCTCCACCCCGGCCGTCACGCGGGAGCCGCGTGGCGCCCAGGGCAACGGTCAGGGAGGAGGAAGCTGTGCCACGACAGCTCGCGCGGGAAAGGCCCGACAGAGGATGAAGACGGTCCAGTGCTCCGGGGCTTCTCCTTGACGTTCTCGGATGAGCCAAGCGACCGATCTGAGAGCCTGCTCTGTGACAGCGACCGGGACACTACGTACAGCCCCGACCAGAGCGGTATGGCGGGAAAGATACGGGCAATGGCCGCAGAGGTCAATCGTCTAAGAGAGGAGGGCGACAGGGACAGAGCCAAGTCCAACGCCCGGTACGAAGAAATGGAATCGGTGAATGCTGCCCTGGTAGCCGCCTTAGAAAGAGGACAACAGCGTAGCGACGCTATGGATAGGGCGCAAGCGGCATCCACGCCAGTCCAACCTCAGCAGTACGAGGCAGGGCAGTCATCGAGCGGTCGGCCCGGTGGTACCGTGCGAGAGAGGTCACCGGGCGGTGCAGGTCCGCCGAAGAGCGCGCCAACCTCCCGCCAGCTCCACACTTCGTCTGTGGATGAAGTTGAGACCCCGACTGCACGGGCATTGCAGATGTTAGCCGACACTGTGTCAGACTTGAAGGCCCAAATGGAGGCCAACGAGAGAAGAGTCGCGCGACCGGTGGAGGGCGCCCGGTTTAATGAGCGTATGGGCCCTTTCTCGCACCGGGTCATAGAGTCGGGAAGGTCTGGCAACCAAAAGTCCCTCAAACTCACCTATTCAGGGTCCGGCTGCCCGTACCAGCATCTGGACAGTTTCCGGTCCCAGACCTGCGCCAAGGGTTACTCTGATGCAGTATGCTGCAACATCTTCCAGGAAACTCTGTCTGGAGAGGCGCTCATCTGGTTCTACGAGCTTCCGGCGAACTCGATCGAGGCTTTCGAACAGTTAGCCGACCGGTTTGTAGGCCGCTTCATCCTCCGGGTCGAGGGAGCCCGGACGTCGACCATCCTCTTCAACTGCATGCAGGCACCCGGAGAGGAACTGAGGACCTTTGTCAACCGATGGCAGACAGCCACTGCCGGGGTTCGGAACCTAGACAAGGGCATCGCCGAGATGGCGTTCAAGCAAGGGCTCCGGCCAGGGAAGTTTTCCTACGCCGTCCGGGTAGAACTCCCGCAGGGATATGATGAGTTGATGGCAATGGCCATCCGGCATGCTCAGGTCGATCACGAGACATATGGGCACCACCTGCTGAAGAGGAAGCGAGATGAGCAGCGGGAAGACCATCCCCGAGAAGAGAACCCCCCGCCCAGCCGAGAGGACAAGCCCAGTCAGCGGACCGAGAACCGCGCCGCCCGGCCGAGCCGGCCCAATAGAAACTGGCCACAAAGGCAGCAGAGGCCTTATCCTGACAAGCCCCAGAGCGAGCACAAGCCGGCGCCTTACCGCCAGGAACGTCCTCTGGCGATCATGCCAGCACCACCGGCCGGTCAAGAAGTCTTCACCGCTCTCACCACTTCATACGAGGACATTTTACTTGAGAACGGGAGCGTCATCCCCCCACCGCCCAAGAGAAGGTACCCGAAGGGAAAACTTACAACGGCGCAGACGGGCAAGTACTGCTCCTATCATGATGAGTCTACTCATCGGACGAGCCAGTGCTGTGCTCTCAAGACAGTGGTGCAGGGTTTGATTAATAACGGCCAGCTCCAGCGGTACGTAGGGGAAAGGAGGGCAGATCCCGACCGGGAGCAAGACCAGGCCTGGTAGGCTCGCCCAAGCCTCCGGTTAGTTTGGCATACATCCGGTTCAACCGTTGTAACACCACAAGAAATATATGCAAACTACTTTTGAGAAAATTTCACCGGCTCCGCCAGTTCAAGTATATTCATAATCGAGCAAGTATACAAGCAGTAACCGTTCCGGAAAGATTACAAGGAGAAGAGCAAGGAAAATCCTAAGGAGCCACGACTCCGACCTCAGCAGGCAATCCGCCAGCCTCTCCTGTGGTACCCTCGTCATCGACCTCAGTTCCGGCGCCGACTCTGGCTCGGGGGGACTTGGTACCGTTGGTAAAAGAATCCAAGTCCGAGCGAGTCACTTCTTCCGGCTGCCCCTCCACCGCCGGCTGATGGATGTCCGACAGCTCGTGGATGTCTCCTTCAGCAGCGGCGTCCGACATCAGGGAAGTGTCTAACCACCCTTTCCCCGCCCATTCCGTGTACGCATCCGAGATGCCCTCTTCCCTGGCCTTCTCCAGGAACTCGTCGCTCTCATGGTATCGGAGAACGAAACGCTCATATTGTCCTGGGCCCTCTTCCCCGGCAGCGGCAGCGGCAACCGCGCGCAGAGCGGTGACTCCCACCCGGAGCTCATCTACCTTGGCTTCCAGCTCGGCCCTCTCCTTCTCCAGGCTCCGGTTCTGCTCCTCCAGCTTCTTGGCCCTCTCCTCCGATCTGGCCCTCTCCCGCTCCACCCGGGACTTCTCCACCTCCAGGCGTTCTCGGAACTCTGTTAAAGCAGCTATCTACCTCTTCAGCTCCGGCAGCTCCTCGCTCTGGTCCGGTTGGTACAGACTGTACAGCAACTGCACAACAACAGAAACAGTTAGTCAAGCAGCAACAGAAAACAAACTACAAGCAGCGCGGTGGCACCAATCAGTGCTTACCCGGAGGACGGATTCCTTGCATTTTGGCCGACTCCTACCCGCCAAGACTCTGGTGACCCCGGGCCTGTCCAGACCGAGGCCAGCCAGGTCCGCCGCCACCTGCCGGACGATTGGACTGTCCGGGCTTCCCCTTGGTGCCTCCACAGGTGCGGGGCTACTCTGCCGGACAGCGGCAGCCTACTCCCCAGCGGAGTTAGGTTGTGCACCGTTGGTTACCATGAACCGTTTGGCCAGGCTCTCCCGTGACGACCCGCCGGTGAGCGTCACCAGCGCGGAGGGAGGAATGTCCCCGACCCTCCGTTTCTCTCCCCGGCCTTCCGGAGAAGAAGATCGTGCGCCTACCCGGGCGACACGTGCCACGTGCGGCACAGGCACCGGCCGGTTGGGGATCCTGCTCACCCCACCGGGAATCCTCACTGGCCCCCCGGTAGTCTTGCCCTTTCCGGGCACCGCTTTGGGCGCAGCAGGATGGCTCTTCACCAGCTTCAGGATGTAGGCGCCGTCATCAACATCCATGGCCCTCGGTTCCAGATGAGTCGTGAGCCAGCCGGACTCCTCGTCCACCAAGGTCCGCGAGACGGTCTCGCCTTTCTCCTTCAGTTTGTCAAGGAGGTCTTCTCCGTCCATTGAGAGAGTGGTTTCGGGCTTGATGACCGCCCGGGAAGATGCACCTGCAAGAAAAGCGAATAGTTAGTATTTTTCAAGAGCTAGCACAAGTATCACCGCTAAGGCTCGCTATGCACCGGGATCCCGCCCGAGATAACAGTATTCCAGCACTTCTCGCCGGATGAAGTTGTAGGAACTCCGTTCCAGATCGTCCCAACATCCGAGTACGGTCGAGATCCTCTCTTGCTCCAGCTCAGATAGCTCGAACGACTGGTCGCCAATAGCCTGGAAGGCGCCAGGAACCCGGTACATTTTCCTACTCAACTGCCACTTCCCGCCCGCCATCACCACCTTCTTTCTCCAGTTGTTGTCTACCCATGTAGGCATATTGGTGATGATCAGTTGACGGTTCCGGGCGTTGAAGGACAGGCAACCCCGGGGCCCTTGCTTCCTTGAGTACGACAACCTATACAAGGCCCGGAATTCGTTTACTGTCGGCATACTCATCCCGGAAAACTCGTACAGGCAGCCGAGGCTCAGTAGTCGCCTCCACTGGAGCCCAGGAAGCTGCGCGGGCGACACTTGCAGCGCACTGAGCATATACTGCACGAAATCTGGCAGCGGGAGCGAGAATCCATGCCGGAACTGGTCCTGATGCACGGCAACCCAACCTGCCTCCGGGTTGCAGGCTGACTCTCCAGGATTCAGGGGCCGCAGCAGAACCTCATCCGGGATACCCCACGTTTCCCGGAACGCTGCAATCTCTCCAGGGGTCATGCTACCCTCCGGTTCATCACACACCACGGCATCCTTCCCTCTGCCAATGGTGTAGCTCACGGCCGGAGCACCGGCAAGGCGCACCCCGTGCGGTATTTCAGTATTCGAGGATTCAGCCCCGGAAGACGAAGACAAAGACGGAGACGAAGCCCTGCTCCCAGAGCAGCCAGCGACTTCGGTCTCCGGGGATTCTGAACCGAGCCAGTCCTCCAGCCTCTCCGCATCGTCCACGATGGGACCCCTGGCAGCCGATTCGGAAGCCCGGTCAGAACTTGAAGAAGACATCTTAACCTAGGGGAAGAAAACAAAACCCTAGCGCTCATCAGCAACAGGCTACAACAGCGCCTTCTACGGCCTCTCCCCAAGTTTGCCGCAGAGCAGTTCAGTCAGCGACAGAGATCCCTCCCCCCCCCCCCCCCCCCCCCCCCCCGCCGCAAAACAACAAAACCAAAACAAGAACAACACCGGGGCAAAGAAATCAACAAACTTACCGATTAATATGCTCAACCGAGGACAGTCCGCCCTGCGAAAGCAGCGAGCAATGGTAGGAAGATAGTAGGGAGCGCTCGAGAAAACGGATCTCGTGGGGCAAAGGGCTCAGAGTTTTCGCCGGATTTCTCTCTTTCTCTTAGTTTCTCCAAAGCAAGAAGCAACAGCAGAAAGAAGAGCAGAAGAGGCCTTTTTATAGAGGGGACCGGTGCCCTAGGCATTTGAAATCCCTCCAAAAACACGCAATCAGAGCAACTCAAACGCCTGCGAATCCAGGCCCTCCATCTCAAAACCGCTCCCTGCTGGCACGTGTCCCGGCATTGGTAAACTGCCCATGCCATCATAACTGACGGGACTAATGGACTTCCTCCTTAAATGCATGTCAGCCACTTGTCCCACACGCTGGCGACATGAAGGTAGGAGCGGGAACCGAGACGTCAGGCCCTCCCACACTTCCCCAGGCTCCACGGTCGCACGCCATTTCACTGGGGGACTCGTCTCGTCATGGCAGAACGCCCGGTCGAGATCCGCCCGGCACCATGGCAGTTCGCGGTTATGATCATTCAACCGGCTGCATGGCTTCTTCGCTGCATATCTTGAAGACCTCTTATCGGTTATGATTTTTCAACCGCTTCGAGAGCATCGTCCCGGGTATGAGCCATCCGCCCGGCACTATGGCAGTTCGCGGTTATGATCATTCAACTGGCTGCATGGCTTCTTCGCTGCATATCTTGAAGACCTCTTATCGGTTATGATTTTTCAACCGCTTCGAGAGCATCGTCCCGGGTATGAGTCATCCGCCCGGCACCATGACAGTTCGCGATTATGATCATTCAACCGGCTGCATGGCTTCTTCTCTGCATATCTTGAAAACCTCTTATCGGTTATGGTTTCCCAAACCGCTTCGAGAGCATCGTCCCGGGTATGAGCCATCCGCCCGGCACCATGACAGTTCACGGTTATGATCATCTCACTTGGGGGACTCGTCTCGATATGGCAGAACGCCCGGTCGAGGTCCACCCAGCTACATCTCTCTTGGGGGACTCGTCTC
Organism: Potentilla sterilis; assembly: GCA_963682095.1. Classification (NCBI taxonomy): domain Eukaryota; kingdom Viridiplantae; phylum Streptophyta; class Magnoliopsida; order Rosales; family Rosaceae; genus Potentilla; species Potentilla sterilis. Next base: position 15,423,122 of record OY821767.1, on the reverse strand, counting down.
GATATGGCAGGACGCCCGGTCGAGCTCCACCCACCGGTTACGTAACATCCAACCGGCTCGAGAGCATTTCCCGGGAACGCGATCCACCCGGCCCCATGGCATTTCACTGGGGGACTCGTCTCGATATGGCAGGACGCCCGGTCGAGTCTCGCCCGGCTCCATGGCATGACCCCGGTCATGAGAACATTCGACCGGCATGGGCTTTATACACCCGGGTGAGTTTACATCTAACCCATGTACTCTTGTCCAGCAGGATAAAAACTCTGCATCGCATTGAACCGCGATCAACGTGGGGCTGCACGGCGAGCCTTGTCACCTCAACGCCACCCCCCCCCCCCTACCTCAACGCTTATTCAACACAAGCTGAGAAGAACTAGCAAGTGTTCACCGGCGCTTCAAACAGCCCGCAACACCGGGGTAATCTCCCCGCAGCCTAGCAATATGGACTCGTCTCGATATGGCAGAACGCCCGGTCGAGGTCCTTTACTCCACCTCGTCTCGTTATGGCAGAACGTCCGGTCGAGGTCTAGTACTTAAGTTCACCTGGGACCCGTACCGATATGGCAGAACGCCCGGTAGTGGCCTAGTGAACTCCGCTCCGTACCGATATGGCAGAACGCCCGGTAGTGGCCCAGTGAACTCTGCTCCGTACCGATACGGCAGAGTGCCCGGTCGAGCTTTCATGCACACATCTATTGCATGGCGGATTTCAACGCTCCATTATCATCCCATGCACACATCTTTTGCATGGCATCATCATCTTATACACTCCGGGTTTCACCCCACTCCATGCTCATAGCACCACAACACTTGAGCACAGTACTACTCATATTACAAACGTACTTATAAACTGTTGCTTGCCATCGGTAAACAGGTACTCACCCCGGTCACGCCCAATCTTCAACGCGGACTTGGGGGACTGGGCACCGTTGGGTTGGTAACCCTGCGGGTCTGCGGGACAAGAGCAAGACAGACTTAAGTCCCCATTCAAGATTGCACTTGACCGGGAACTTGGGGGACTTGTTGACAGTAGCCGCAGAGGGGCTACAGCAGGCCCACAGACCCGCAGCAAGCGCACCAGGGCCCGGCCCGAGGCCCAGGACCGAACCACCAGCACCCGGCCTCGGGGTCCAACAGTCTATCCGGCTGCCAGGGACCCTGGGACCGGGGGCGCCAGCCTCCCAAAGAGGTCACCAGAACTACCCTTCGAAGGGAACCAGTCTCACATCGAAGGGTGAGGCCAGCCCTCACCCCCAGCCACCTATATAAGGGCCCTAACTACCCTCATTAATAGGTAACTTATCTCTCTCACTGCTTACATACGTGCTCAAGTTATATATTCCAACTATACTGACTTAGGCATCGGAGAGGAGAAGACCGGCCCGCCAGGTATTCCCCTTAGTAAGCAGGTTTGCAGGAGATCAAGTTGGATTCATCTGTATCTACCAGGCCCCCGGGTTTAGGCAGAAACACGCTTCATTATTATTAGGATACCACTCCATTTGATTGAGCCTACAATATGGCGAAGAACTTGATCTGCCATGAGGAGGTGTAGACGCTTGAGGGGTACAAAATGACCGCCTTGATGAATTTTGTGACTCCACTTCCTCTCGCTCAAGTATCATTTTTTGTTTTCTCTCCCAATATCCTCTTTTACGAGGTGAATATATATTAGGATTCACCGCTATTGTGCGAGCATCTTCCTCCATTTGTTGAGCCGCCATAGCCTCTTGGTAAATGTGTTCCCTTTGTGCATAATCTCTATCATTTTGATCGGCAAGCCTTTTCATTTGATCATGAATACTCATTGAAAGCTCTTGATTACTTTTCTTCTTTGCCGCCTTGGCCGCTTTTTGTCCCATTAGACGATCTTGCGTAGCTCTAGATGGCACGCTTGGAGTTGCTCCATTTCCGGGCGAATCGTTATCATCCAAGTTGATAGGCCTCTCATAATTTGTGCTATCCCCTTCCATTAATGGCGGATTTGAAAATTTTGTTGTTTCCTTCAAAATATCCCAACAATGCAAAAATGCAAAATGCTCTCTATGGGAATCATCGAAGTAATTTGACTTGGCATTCCTTATTTACAAACAATTGTAATAAACATACTAGTGGTTATTTATTTTAATTATATTTTAATCGACTTGAAATAATTACTTAATACTATATTTTAACTATGAGGAATAAAATTACTTACATCATCAATATCATTTTCGCCACTCTTATGATTCGTGATGGTTTGGTTTATTGCTTGACGCCATCTCATGCATGCGAGATTGATCTTCTTACATCGAGATTCAACGCTTGTAAGGGTTCGCTTCGGTGCATTGGGTGGCTTGATACCTTCAAAATACTCATATATACGATCCCACAAGGTTCCGCTTGATTGATTAGTACCAATGGCAGCGTCTTCACCAATACTCACCACGGCGATGCACAAAGTCTTATCTTCCTCTTCACTAAAATTTTCCGCTTGTGGTGCCCGTGGTTTTTGTGCCCCTCTCTTTGGACCCATGGTGCTAAAAAGAAAAATTAAATTTTGCTATATGAATAAAAATGATGGGGAGGAAAGAATGTTTGAGAGGATGTAAGAAATTGTGTGGAATGAATGAAATTTTGAGTTGGTATTTATAGAAGAAATGTACATCTATTCTAGCAACGGGCATAATTTTTTTTAAAAATATTTTATTATTTTTTTCGTCACTTTTATTACCGTTATATATAAAATTAAATTTAGTTCAAATTACAACCGTCGATTAATCTGAAACTTTTATCTTCAACTGTCAGATCAAAAATTTATTTAAGAAAATTAAAAAATTAAAATAATTCAGGGATGAATTGAGGCTGTTGGATTGGAAGAAGATTAAATGGTGGCTGTTGGATCGAGTTGACCGTTGGAGTGCAGGGGGGGGCAACGACTCTCTGGCCGACCCACGTGCGTTGACTGCAACGCGCAGGACCCGCGGCAGCAGCTATCTCCCACTTGCTTCTCTTCAACCGCGCGTTGTGCGTGATACAGCTCCGAGCGCGTCTTTGTTGGACGCTCTCTCTCCCGCGCGTCGCTTCTCAGCTTCTCCTCTCTCCTCTGCCAGACTACGTTTTCTTCTCCTCTCTCCTCTGATTATAGGACACGTTCTAAACAAAGTCTCATTTTGAGATTTCAGATGAGACGAGGTCTCATAACTTTAGGGTATAGGACCCCAATTTTTCACCATTGGAGAGCAAAAATTTAGGACCCCTAAATTTTAGGGTATAAGACCTCCCATTGGAGATGCCCTAATATCATTACATATATTATGGGATCGTTTACAACTAATTGAACAAAAGTTATAATTTATCTGAACTAAATTTACAACATTAACAACAAAGTTATGACATGCAATTTATATATTTATAAATAAGTAAGCAGTTTTAATTTTACCCATAACTACACAATTCCAACCAGCATTACCTGTAGCAAACTCCAATGAACTATTTCACATTAGCAAACATCTCTAACTCATGACATCTCCATTTAAAAAATAAATAAATAAAAATAATAATAAAACTCTCTCTCTCTCTCTCTCTCTCTCTCTCTCTCTCTCTCTCTCTCTCTCTCTCTCTCTCTCTCTCTCTCTCTCTCTCTCTCTCTACGACCACATGGCTCGAGGCTCATCTCAGTCACAAGCAACGTCGTCGTCTTCCACAACCTCATGACACGACGTCTAATTGAAACCCTACATTTTTTCAGCTTTTATCAATCTATTCCAAACAGGAACTCAAGATTGAAATCTTAGATCTTGTCCCCAGTGAACCAGAGAGGAGTACCGAGATGCCTCAACTTTGAGGAATCAAATCAGTAATCGAAGTCAAGGATCAGATTGGAGGGTTTGGGCGAGAAGATGAAATGGATCGTGGTATTGATAAATTGAATTGTGGTTTTGAAAAATTTAGTGACACTACAAGGAAAAAAACCTTAGGCGACGAAACTTAAAAAAATTCCTCGCCTAAGATAGCTTAGGAGACGAAAAAACTTTCCTCACCTAAGAAAAAAATTTCGTCGCCTAAGAACAGTCTTAGGCGACGAATTCTTATTTTCGTGGTCTAAGAAAAAAGCCTATCGACGAAAAAAATATTCGTCGTCCTTGCATTATCTTAGACCACGAAAAAAAGGAGTCGTCGCCTTAGATTTGTACTTAGGAGACGAAAATTGAAAATTCGTCGCCTAAGAAAAAATCTTAGACGACGAACTTTTTTTTCGTGGTCTAAGAAATGACGAGCACGGCGAATTTTTTTTCGTCGGTAGGTTTTCTTCTTAGACGACGAAACTTAATTTTCGTCGCCTAAGAGCCACACTTAGGCGACGAAAATAATAAATCTTAGGAGACGAAAATTGAAAATTCGTCGCCTAAGAAAAAATCTGAGACGACGAACTTTTTTTTCGTGGTCTAAGAAATGACGAGCACGACGAATTTTTTTCGTCGGTAGGTTTTCTTCTTAGACGACGAAACTTAATTTTCGTCGCCTAAGTAAACCCAGACTATAAAACCTACACTCGTTTTCCAGATCGGGAAAAGAGGCAAAAAACATCAAATTTTCCTCCCCTCAAATTTTTCCACCGATTTTCATTTTTAGATGTGAAAAGCTTCAAATCGGGTCTTCCTAAGCCTTCTCCACTATTACCCATTGATTTTTAACTTGGTATGAACTCTTTATTCATCTTTTTCAACAATAATTTCAATTTTTTTCCATTGAAATATTTCATTTTTGAGGTAGAGAATTATAGAAATATATATTGTTGTGTGTGTATATTGTGAGGTGATAGTATGTTGCTTTTATTGATCCATACCTATATATACTCAATTAAATTGTTGGTTTTTGTGAAATTAGTGAATTATATATATTAATTATATATTTTAATAATAATTTATTTAATTTAATTAATAATTATAATTATTTGACGAAAATCATTGTTATATGATTTATAATTAGCGGTGAATAAAAGAATGAATCATTGTTTTATTCACTAATATACATGCATTTATATATATCATTAGAAATCCCGTTCGAGAATCATGGAGAGATTCTTGAATTGTCCCATTTTTGGACAGTTTGGGGGCAGAAGACATTGTTTCACAGTTTGTATAGGTCTTGTGTATTCGTTTGCGGTCGTGAGTATATATTTCGACGAGGTCTCCCATCACTGTTCCTCAAGTGCATACTAGGTGTATAGATATTCTTGCACTTGAGGAACTATGGGGAGATGCTGCCGAAATTTTCCCACGACTGAAAACGAATACACAAGATCTACAAACTGTGAAACAAAGTCTTGTGTTCCTGAATGGGATTATTAGGACCCTAACCGGAGGCATAAGGTCGAGAAAACACATGCATATAAATTGGTTATTTGTTAATTTGTGATTATTTATTGTTTGTCTTATATTAATTAATATATATAACAGGTGATTGATGGATAGAGATAGGAGTTGGATGCAGTACCCAAGACAGAGCGAAGAATACCATGAAGGAGTAGGAATTTTTATAAATTTTGTACGTGAACATGGTGGAGGAAAGAAAACACACAGGTGTCCCTGCTTAAGTTGTATGAATACTAAGCGCAAGACGATCGGCCGAATCTACGATCACCTGTGTAACAGAGGTATTATGCAGAATTATACAACATGGAGTAAACACGGTGAAGCAGTAGATTATGAACCTACGGTTGCCGAAATCCAGGCTGGATACCATGACCGAACAGCTACTGGTGGTTTCGAGCCTTATACTGACCCGGCTGTGAACATTCTACATGACATTTTTCCTACTTTTGCTCCCGTACGCGAGGAAGAGGAATTCCAAGAGGCAGTTTTTGAGGATGACACAATTCCTCTTGTTGACAGTGTTGATTATGATAAGTATACCAGACTCCTTGCTCAAGTGCAGATCCCATTATTCGAGGGTAGTCCTCACACTGTTTTAGAGACCATCATCTCACAGACGCAGTTGAAAGTCAAGAGTAGGTGGACAAATGACTCTTTTGATAGTCTTCTAAAACAGTTTAAGGAACACCTTCCACAACCTAACTATCTACCTGATAATTATTACACGCTACATAAGATATTGGGCGATCTCGGTCTCAGTTATAACAAAATCCACGCCTGCAAGAACAACTGTGTTTTGTTTTACAAAGAGAAAGCCGAGTTTGATGAATGTCCCATATGCCACGCGTGGAGGTGGGAGCAAGGCACAGTTAAGGAAAACAGTGTTCCTGTGAAGGTACTTCGTCATTTCCCTTTAATTCCTAGATTGAAGCGTCTTTACATGTCTTTACACACAGCAAAATAAATGAGATGGCATGGAGAGAGAAGGACAGATGATGATACTCTCAGACACACTGCAGATGGCATGGCGAGGCGTGGAAGTCCTTTGACAGATCATTTCCTGATTTTGCAAGAGATGTTAGAAATGTCAGACTCGGCCTTGCCTCAGATGGATTCAATCCCCATGGAAATATGAGTTTGAGTCATAGTATATGGCCTGTTATTCTTGTGCCGTACAACCTGCCTCCTTGGATGTGTATGAAGAAGGAATTTAGTATGATGTCTCTGTTAATTCCCGGCCCAAAGTCTCCAGGAAAGTGTTTGGATGTGTATCTGCAACCTTTGATCGACGAGCTGTTAGACTTATGGGAAAATGGAGCTCTTACTTTTGACAGGCACAGTGGAAGATCATTTATGATGAGAGTAATACTGATGTTTACCATAAGTGATTTTCCTGGTTATGGGATGTTGTCGTCTCAGGCGACTAAATGTTATAAAGCTTGTCCTGTTTGCTTGAACGAAGTCCATTCTGTTTGGTGCGCTGGGAAGGTGTGTTACTTGGGTCACCGTAGATGGCTTCCAGTTGACCACCAGTGGCAATTTCATGCTAAAGCATTTGATAAAACAGTAGAGCTTCGTCCTAAACCCCATCCCTGGAACGGTGATGAAATTTTGGAGAAGCTGAACTCTTTCGATTTCGGGGTGTTGAGCGGTGATTTATCTATACCAGTTCCGGAACGCCCTGACGAGTACAAGTGTTTTACACACAAGAGTAGATTCTATGATTTGCCTTACTGGTCGAAATCCATTCTTAGGCACACCCTAGATGTCATGCACATAGAAAAGAATGTGAGTGACAGCATTGTGGGAACAGTTCTTGATATCAAAGGAAATAGTAAGGACACTTTGAAAGCACGTCAGTATCTGAAGGAGAAGGGATTACGAAAACACTTGTGGCCAGTGAAGACGGCGTCAGGGACTTTCATACCTGTTGCACCTTACACAGTTAAACCGGCTTTCAAGAAGCAGGTTTTCATATGGTTTAAAGGAGTACAGTATCCTCATGGGTATGCAGGAAATATATCTCGGTGTATTAACTTGGGGCTTAATACGTTTAACGGATTGAAGAGCCACGACTGTCATGTATTGCTACAACGTCTTATTACAGTGGTTATCCGACCCTATTTGCATCCAGATGTGGTCGAATCTATAATAGCATTGTGTAGGTTCTTTCAGAAGTTATGCGCTAAAGAGCTAAAGAAGTCAGATGTTCTCATTCTCAAAGAAGACATCATCTACATTTTGTGCAAATTGGAAAGGATTTTCCCCCCTGCTTTCTTTGACAGTATGATTCATTTGATGATCCATCTTCCAGATCAAGCACTGCTTACTGGTCCAGTTCATTGCACCTGGATGTATCCTCAAGAAAGGTACTATTTATTATTCGTATTTCCCCATTCATTATAATATTCTCTTGTATATATACTTCACTAATAACTGTACGTGTAATTTCAGACAACTATTTCAATACAAACAGTTATGTAAAAGCAAGAGTCACCCTGAAGGATCGATAGCGGAGTCGTACATTACACATGAATGTGTAACATACTGCAACTTATATCTCCGTAACAGTGACGAAGCATAATCTTCTACAGCAGCCTCTACAGTACCAGAGTTAAAACTTTCAGTCCTTTCAAGTGTTGTACGTCCGTTTGGTAATTTACCAACTTCAGAAAGACTGACAGATGCTGAGCTAATTGAAGCTCATTGGTGTTTACTACAACACTGTGACGAAGCACAATATTTCATGCGTGAGCATTTGAAGCTGATTGAAGCAAATCGTCGAGATCGAAGGCCAAAAGAGACGCACAAAAGAACATTTCCTGTTTACTTTCGCAAATGGGTACGTCATAATATTTTTTATGTTACAATATCTCCATTTCAATATTAGTATTCTAGCTAGTCAGTTCAATTTAAATAATAACTTATCACAACGTGACAGGTGGAAAATCGCCAAATACAGAACAGTGATTGGTACTCATCCGAATTGCACCATTTGGCTAGAATGCCAATTTCCCACAGGGTGCGAGCGATGTGTTTTGTCAACGGCGTCAAGTTTGTGACACTTCAACGAGATGTAAACCGCAGAACAATAATTTTGCGGGGTCATGGTAGATGGTGACGACTTCACCTACTATGGAGTGCTACTCGCCGTTGTCGAACTAGTATATGGAAATATGCTCGTTGTCTTGTTCAAGTGTAGATGGTTTAACACTAATCAAAGTGTTCCTGGGAGTACAAAGATGGATTACGGCATGTTATCGGTGAATACAAACACAAGTTGGTATGAAAATGAGCCGTTCATTCTTGCTAGCATGGCAAAACAGGTGTTTTATCTCGATGATCCTAAGGCCGGTGGATTTTGGAAAGTAGTTAACCCGATGTCACATAGGAATATATGGAGTGCGTCTACAATTGAAGGGGGTGAAGAACATCATGATGAAGATGACGGCGACACTGATGAACCATATCAAGAACATTCGGCTTCTCAAATCCCTAATGTAGAGGCTATTCGCGACGACAACCGCTTGCATTTCGTCACTTCTGATGAATACATTGCAGTCCCAACTGCATCTACATCTCAAAACAGAGCCAATGATGACTTCATTAATGACGAGGATGATGAGGAATCAGACGACGATGAAAATTCCAATGATGACTTCACTGATACGATTGAAGATACAAATGATACAAACGATGACGATTATGATGGAGAGCCATGATCAGATTTAAATTATGTTTTTAAATTCAATAAATTTGTTTGTGATATATAATTACAATTATAAAACGGTGTGTACGTACGTACTTCGACTGTTAATTAATATATGCGCCTTGAACTATTCGGGGATCCGATTGACAGATACTTAGTATATATAAACGTTATAAACCTAATTGTTTTCCCCTATGATCAACTCATCGTAAATGTTTTAACACATTAAAGTAAAATTAGGCCGCCAATTTATTAAATGAAAAAATATATATTTACTTAGACGACGAAAATATAATTTTCGTCGTCTAGGTAAATATATATTTTTTTCATTTAATAAATTGGCGGCATAATTTTAATTTCAATCAATTGTGAAAAATTTGAAATTATCTTAGGCGACGAAATATTTATTCGTCGCCTAAGTTTTACTTCTTAGGCGACGAATTTTATATTTCGTCGTCTAAGTTTGTAGCTTAGGAGACGAAAGAGGCAGTTTCGTCTCCTAAGTCAGTTAAATATACCCGATCTGCAACCCCTAATTCATCTTTGGTGTGTTTCGAACTCCCCGGTCCTCTTTGGTTCCTCACGCGGCCTCACCCTCCGCTCCCTCCTCCGCCTTGTGGCCCCGCCCCAACCTCCGCCGCCTCACTTGCCGCCTCACTCGCCGGTCTCGCCTCCGCCTCTACCAGCCCTCGCCTCCGCCCTAGCCACGTCCTCAGCCAGCCTCTGCCCCAGCCTCCTTGTCGCTCGCCGGTCTCGCCTCCGCCTCTACCAGCCCTCGCCTCCGCCCTAGCCACCTCCTCAGCCAGCCTCTGCCCCAGCCTCCTCATCGCTCGCCGGTCTTGCCTCCGCCCTCGCCTCCCTAGCCTCCGCCTCCCTCGCCTCCGCCTCTCTCGATCAGTATGCTCTCTGTCTCTCTCTAATTCTGTCCCTCGTCATTACCGCAGCATGAATATATATGGTTTGGTGTGCATAGGTAGTAGCAAGATTTAGCAGTAGTCCGATTTAGCAGCTTTTTAGATACAGTAGTCCAATTTGGTGTGCATAGTTGGGCACTATTGGTATACGAGTATAGTAGTCCGATTTAGCAGCTTCTTAGATACATTACCTATACTGTCATGGCAGATGAACTTCAAAACTGAAAGGTAAAGCAATAATATTGAAGCTGATGCCTGACAAATGAAAAGTGATGGGTGTCAAACCATCGGCTAGCCTTGTTTTTGTTGGCCTATACCATAAAAGATGTAGTCTAATCTGCAGATTACACAGAGGTTTAACCAGCTGGTTCCCCTGGCTTACATTCAATTCTGTGGGTATGCAATGTCAGTCGGTAAAGATCGATATAGCCCTAGCTAGTTACCAATTAGCCTCCGTGAAGAGATCAGTCTGGAGCCGCAACCAGTCTTCCCCTGCGCCACTAATTAACTGCTAGGTATATTGGAACAGTGGCCGCTGTAGTCACGCCCTAATCCTCCGTCGATCCTTTCTAGAAACTTATATATCCTTGTTACCCCGCCCCTCCGACAGCAGCCGCCGGCCAACGTACACTACGTACTTGATGGACAAAAATGGTCAAAAGGAGACCTAATTGCTTAATTAGGGACATGGTCACTTCATAGGTTTGGCACAGATTTGGATTATTTGCGCTAGGGTTTGGTGTTCCTAATTCCATTTAGAAGAAGAAGATATTATATATTTGTGTCCAAAATTTTCAGTGCCCTACAACACTTATTTCGCTATATGTTTTATAATTTTATTTCTAATTATGGACAAATGTTTTACCAGGTGGCTATGAGAACTTTTAAATGAGAAATTGAGAATTATCGAATCAAAAAGTTATAAGAGTGTTATACTTTACCAGTGTCTGACTATGAGTTATATGTATATTAGCCGCCATGCCACCACAGTTTCTCAGAACCCGAACAGACCTTGATAGAAAGATACATTGAAACGTTTCAATTATATTCTTTCCATTCTAGCTGGTACATTCTGATCCACTACTGTATGAATGACTTAATTAGTAAGTTAGTATGAATATGATCAGCGGTAGCTTGTATTATATCTGCTGGTATATAAAACTAGGATGATGATAGCATATCACTTGTGAATGTTCTTTCTGAATACTTATATATAGCTTTTCACATGTAATATACAACAGCGTGCATATATTGATCGTTTGAATCTTTGTAGCACAAGTCATTTGACCCTCATCATTCTCTGCTTGTTAATCACAGAACTTACCCTCTTCTTCACCTTTACAGAAGTGATCGAAACTATGAAACACTAATCGATCAAGCCAGGTAATTACGTACGTCATTATAAACACAAATCAATCCAAAACAAGAGATGGAGTGATCATTTCCTTGTCTACAACCCCAATAAATTTAAAAGACTTCCCTAATTAAGTAATAGAGTGCAGCTTTAGAACAATACTAATGAATAGGAATGCAGAAACTAAACTGGTGTCTGTGTCAGTGATGGCATCATAAACCAGGTGATGATCACAGAAAAGGATGTTGGCTTATAGTTCTATCCCACCCGAACTTGATATCATTGTCCATCATCATCACATTTTCTTATTGTTTTTGTACATCCAGTGCCACACTTGCTTGTTTTCCATTTAATATGATAGCTCAAGCCATTGCTCCAATTAAATAGGCCGAAAGACTTTAGAGATTTTCTTTTATTTTCTATTCATTTGTTAGAAAAATAATATAATATATGTTGTGTTTGTGATACAAATTTGTGTTTCTTTACAGGAAAAATATGCCGCCGACTCATGGATTTCTCAAGAAGAAGAGGCAGGAGTTATTTGACCGCTTCTACAGATCAAATGTCTCTGAAGGGAGTTCGTCGCAGCCACGTACGAAATCATCTGCGAACGTATCACCACCTCCCCCGTTGCCGGTGGAAGATACTGCAGCCCCTCTAGTAGCAGAAACCACCCCTGACGTCGAAGACAGCGATGGTAAGAGATCAGCTGTCGGCGCACATTTCGTCTTCGGCATGATGGAGGTAAACATAATCCAACATTTTTAATTAAGTCATTTAGTTATAAATGAGTGTTATTACTCTCTAATTAAATTGTTATTGTTTTGGCAGCCCCTCCTCCCAAACACAAACGAGGGTTGGTAAAAGGCTTGAAGGCCTACACGTCTTGGGTGCAGCACAGAGAGAAGGTGAAGATCGTCATGGATGATGAGTTCTTGCACGGACCGCAGACCAGTGCACTGAACAGTTGGCTGACTCATGATATCGGCCATATCATTCGGGACAGCATTCCCATGACTGCTGCAAGTTGGTGGGATCTGGAGGAGGATGATCAGATGAAGCTCAAATATGAACTCGACGTAAGTTAACTACAATTTTTAATATTTTAATTATGTATCAGCTTCCATATTAATTCCATTTGTTTTGTAATAGCTTGTTTATGACATCCCTTGGGATGATAAGAAGATGGTAAAGTGGGTTTACAAGCATGCCGCCAAGACTTTCACAGCCTTCAAGAGCAAGCTCAACAGGCTTAGGATTGACAACCCTGGGAAAATTCCAAAAAAAAGTTCAAAGATAGGAAGGAGGAGTGGTCTTGGTTGGTTCACCACTTCGAAAGCGATGAGTTCCAGGTATATAATTTTTTAATATTAGTCTGTGCTTTCAAATGTTAACATTTTTCATTTTAGTTTTATTTCAATGCTAACTATTTGTCTCATATTTAATCATACTTCTACAGAGACGATCGACCGCCAACGCCCTCAATCGGGGGAAGAAGACGTTGCACCATCGGTCCGGTTCAAAGCCTTTCATCTACGGGGCGCTCGAATTGAAGCAAAAAGGTGAACCATTCCCATTGGTGAAGAATTATGAGATGGTGTACCCTCCTGAGCACCCGAAAGCAGCAGAAAATATAGTAAGTTTCCCTTATCCCATAACTAGACATGGCCGGTTATAAGAAAATAGACCAAGAAGGATAGAATGTTAGGAATTTGGAAATCCATCACCAATATGATCAATACACATGTTATCAAGAGAAATTCATAAACATATGCATAAGCTCTTTAATATTTCCCTTAAGTTATCTAACTTTGTGTATTTACTCAAGTTAAAACCATTCTAATCATGCGATCTCAAAACTCCTAGTGAATGCATTATGTTTGGATTATGTTTAACCGTTGTGGTCTGATGAAGAGTATCTGCCGATTATGTTTGGATTATTTAGAATGCATTATTCATATGCATGTTACTTACTTGGTCTTTGTATTGATAATGTACACAAATTTTGGCCAAATCTGATAACAGCGACATAAGTTATTAATGCACTAACGTACTTCATTTTCAAATGCAGCGCCGTATCAATGTCGAGCTCGAGAGGGTGAAGACCACTATGAGGAATGACCACCCCGACGTTTCGGAGGAATGACCACTATTTTGACGAGCCGACTCAAGCCCAAGTGCTTGTCAACGCACTGGGACCGCGAAACAGCGGTGAGATCCGGGGGTTAGGAGGAGTCACTTTCGGTGTCGGCTGCCAATCATCGCAAGGGGAAAATTCCAATGGACGCAATCGGTCATCAAATGCGGAGCGTATGAGACGACTGGAGGAGGAGGCCCGAGAGCGTATCGCACTTGCAGAGGAGAAGGCCCGAGAGCGTATCACACTTGCAGAGGAGCAGGTACGACTGGCCAAAGAGGAGGCCCGACAGCGTATCAGCATACTTGAGGAGCATACACGATTGGCAAATGAGAAGTACCAGAATAGTGAAAACCATCTTAGCTGGTTGGAGGAACAGTTCCAGCTGTTTAGGAACCGACCACAGTAGCTTGCAGGCTCCTCTCTCTCACTATGATATTGTTCGGTTTAATATTTTTATTGAACAAATGTATAAATAAACTTATTAATATTCAGTATTTAATTTTTATAGATAATTTTTTTAATTTATATGAATATTCAGTATTAGATTTTTTTTAAAAAATTTAATACTTACTTAGGCGACGAAAATTTCAATTTCTTGGCCTAAGCTAGTTACTTAGTCGACGAAACAAAATGTTTTCGTGGCCTAAGCTAGATACTAAGTCGACGAAACAAATAGTTTCATGGTCTAAGCTAGTTACTTAGGCCACGAAACATAATAATTTCGTCGCCTAAGATCACCTCTTAGGCCACAAAAATATTATGTTTCGTGGCCTAATTAAGAAACTAGCTGTTGACAGTACATATAGTACACCGCCAAGCACATCTGGCGACCTCGTGGACCGTGCAACCGGCGTCATAGGTTCCACTTCCGGCATCCAGCGGGTAGACTGCAACCCCGGCTACATCTCCATTGTTCCACATCACCGGTGCCGCACTCGGAAGCAGTGCCACCGGGCGCCTGAAGTAGCTTCGTGAGTAGGGAATTATGTAATAGTGTAATAAGCATCCCACATTGGAAACATTGTAAAGGAGGAAGCCTTCCTTCCCTATAAATAGGAGGCTTCCCCCTTAGTATGAAGGATCTTGGATCCAAGGCACTCCATCCTTGTAACCCGATGGCTTATTGGCTATGCCTACTGGATTCCAAGTGGACGTAGCCGTGCCATCTGATGGCACGGTGAACCACTATACTCGCTGTGTTCTTCATAGCTTTATTATTATGCTTCTGCCAGGCCTACGGGTTTGTACAGAAACTATTGGCGCCGTCTGTGGGAACCCATACAAAGAGTTCATGGTGCTCTACTGGTTGAGTTACCCGGGCAGCAGTTCAAAGTAGTTAACTGGCCATCCTTTGTTCCACCTGGGTTTAGCAATTTTCATCCTGGCCAGCAAGCAGCCCAGGACAGCAGCCCAGCCTCCAGTCAATATTGTCAGCGGGCCTCAGCAGGCAGCCCAGCCTGGTCAAACCCAGCCCGGTCAAACCAGTCCAACAACATGGACTCGTCTCGATATGGCAGAAAGCCCGGTCGTGGTCCTTTACTCCACCTCGTCTCGTTATGGCAGAACGCCTGGTCGAGGTCCAGTACTTAAGTTCACCTGGGACTCGTCTCGATATGGCAGAACGCCTGGACGGAATCGCCTTGCTCCCCGATCCGTCCGATGGCAGAACGCCCGGACGGAATCGCCTTGCTCCCCGATCCGTCCGATGGCAGAGCGCCCGGACGGAATCGCCGTGCTCCGATCCGTCCCCGGTTCCGCACCGCTGCGCCAGAGCCTAGGCCGTTCACGGACCGGTCCTATCCAGCGGGTCACCCCGGATTCAGTCGACCGGTCCTATCCGGCGGGTCACCCCCTCCAGTGGGTCGCCCCGGATTCAGCCGACCGGTCCTATCCGGCGGGTCACCCCCTCCAGCGGGTCGCCCCGGATTCAGCCGACCGGTCCTATCCGGCGGGTCACCCCCTCCAGCGGGTCACCCCGGATTCAGCCGACCGGTCCTATCCGGTGGGTCACCCCCTCCAGCGGGTCACCCCGGACACCACCGCCCGGTCCTATCCGGCGGGTCAACCCCGCCAGCGGGTCACCCCGGATTCAGCAGGCCCGGTCCTGTTCAGCAGCGGCTCTGCTCGGTCAGGCTTCAGCGCCGGTTAAACCCGGATCCTCCCCGGGCACCCACCACCGCCCGGCGCCTCATCATGCCCGGCACCTCATCCCGCCCGGCACCTCATCACTCCCGCCCAAGTCACATCTCCCGCACAAACTTGGGGGACTCGACATTCGAACGCCCGGTAAGAGCTCAATCTCACTTAGGGACTTGGGGGGACTGGTGGTAGTAGGGGTGACTCGGTCACCACCTACGCTTGGCGACACATGATGATTAACTCCCCAAGTAAGATTGCACTCTTACTCGGGAACTTGGGGGACTTGTTGACAGTACATATAGTACACCGCCAAGCACATCTGGTGACCTCGTGGACCGTGCAACCGGCGTCATAGGTCCCACTTCCGACATCCAGCGGGTAGACCGCAACCCCGGCTACATCTCCATTGTTCCACATCACCGGTGCCGCACTCGGAAGCAGTGCCACCGGGAGCCTGAAGTAGCTTCGTGAGTAGGGAATTATGTAATAGTGTAATAAGCATCCCACATTGGAAATATTGTAAAGGAGGGAGCCTTCCTTCCCTATAAATAGGAGGCTTCCCCCTTAGTATGAAGGATCTTGGATCCAAGGCACTCCATCCTTGTAACCCGATGGCTTATTGGCTATGCCTACTGGATTCCAAGTGGACGTAGCTGTGCCCTCCGATGGCACGGTGAACCACTATACTCGCTGTGTTCTTCATAGCTTTATTATTATGCTTCTGCCAGGCCTACGGGTTTGTACAGAAACACTAGCTTAGACCACGAAACAAATAATTTCGTCGACTTAGTCTTCATCTTAGGCGACGAAAAATGTTGAGTTTCGTGGTCTAAGTAATTATCTTAGGCCACGAAACATTTGTTTCGTCGTCTAAGCTGGAATTTAGCCGACGAAAAAATTCGTCCTCTTAGTGTTTTTTTTCGTCACCATTATTTTAGACGACGAAAATTTTTTCGTCGTCTAAGATTTATCTTAGGGGACGAAATTCTTATATTTTCGTCGCCTCCTTACTTAGACTACAAACTTTAGACGACGAAACTTAGGCGACAAAATTTTCGTCACCTAAGATGTTAGACGACGAAAATCTTTCTTAGGTGACGAAAAATTTTCGTCGCCTAAAATATTCAATGTTGTAGTGTGAGGAAAGATAATTGAATTCTAATTTCTACTGGTTTGGGTAGAGAAGGAGCCAAATTTATTTTGTTAGTTTGGGTAGTTAGGGGTGGGGGAGGCCTTTGGAGCTAAGAAAGCTTTGGATATTGAATTTGTGGGTTAGAATTCAATAGATAGAAGAATTAGGTTTTTTTCTTCATTGAAATGTGTTGCTAATTTAGATTGCTTTCTTTCTTCTTTTCGAGAGGAATACTAGCAATTTTTGTGTGAACAAAAGTTTATAATAGCATGAATCAAAAGAATGTGTGAATGGGTATTACGATATTACCTTATTGAGGGTCAGTATTCTTCTGTGGATATTTGATTTTATTATTGCTACTACTCTTTATTTTATGCTTTAAATTATAGAAATTGATTTGATGAAACTACGGGGATCTTTTAATTAGGTTATTATTGCATTTATCGTAATGCTACTAATCTTCATAAATGGTGTAATGCTATTGACTATTGACCTTCAATAAGAGAAATTTTTGTATGTTACCGTAGAACCATTAGGCAATGCTAGGTGATCTACCTAACAAATAAAAAATTGACATGTGCCTTATTGTTGCAGGTTAGACCATGATCAACCTTTACTCTTTTCGACTGCGGTAAAACAATAAAAAAATAACTTTGTTACCTACTGTTTGCTTCCATCCATAAGAAGAATAAAACCCTAGGGAAAAAAACATTCCTATCTTTTATCTTATTAGCAACCGAGTTCATAATCATAACATCTTTCATTAACCCTAACTCCTTTTTCATTAACCCTAACTCCCATTGAGTTTCCCAATCCCTTTCATGCTCTCTTCCAAACCCTAACTCCCATCCCCAATGGCCTCCTCCCCCAACCACCACCACTACCACCACTACCACCACCACCACCACCATAACCACCTCAAACGGCGATTTCAACATACTGATACGCTACTGAGGTAAAAAATCTAAGTATTTCAACATACTTATACACTACTGAGGTTCAAAATCCAAGCAAATCAAATTTCAATCAGATTAATGCTGCTGACCTTTAGAATCCAATCTCCGCACCACCGTGTCGTCTCGTTTCGCCTCACCGACCCGAGCTCCAGCTCCAGCATGAGCCAGAGCCTCTCATCCATCCTCAACAACCCGAATGCCTCCGACTCCTCCTCCTGGTCCGCTTGGTGGTCCTCCATCGCCTCCGTCGCGCACAAATCGGGCAAGCCATAACCACATATCGAGCACGCCATAACCGCAAATCGAGCACGTCGTCGCACAGATCGGGCACGTCTCGGTTGGCTCGAACTCCATCTGATTTTGCCGCCTCGCTGCCTCGCGTCCCTGCAGCGCTGCTCTCTGCCTTGCGCCGCTCGACTCCACTCTCTCCAAGAAGCTCGAGGACCTCGTCCTCTCCCCCCGCCGCTCTGCCTCGCTGCCTCGCCTCTCGCCGTCCTTGGCCCCCGCCCGATCACGACGTCGTCGACACCGCCAAGGCCAAGCTCGCACACATCGACTCTACTCTCTCCAAGAAGATCGAGGACCTCTGTAACACCCAAACCCGAATTAAAAGGGGTTAATCCGAATTAAGGTGTTCTCAAATGATGTTGATCATCAACAATCTCTAAATCAATGACCTCTCACTCTCTAGAATAATTCCCCTCCTCCTGTATTATTTTTCTTCTCTTCCAAAAAGGTTACTCAAGAACTCGAGAAATAGCAGGCAAGCGGTGCTTCCCAGCCTCGTCAAAGAAATCCCCCCCTTCCGACTGCAAGAGATCGATGAGAGAGACAAGAATGAGGAGGGCGGTGGTGTTGGGGGCTTCCAGCCCCTTTCTCTATTTATTTATTTTTTTTCCTCCCTCTCTCGAACTCCTCCCCTAAATAAACCTTCTTTCCCGACCCCACCTTATTTATTTTATTAACTTCTTTCTTTTAGGATTATATGAGAATAGAATTCGATTAATGTCCTATCAATACATATTAATAAAATCAATCGCAGTCAATTTCATTAATTACTACAAGAAGCTAACTAAATTAAATACCCGTTTACTATTAGACATTTTAGATACCGGGTATTACAATCTCCCGTCATTTAGAAATTTTGTCCTCGAAATTTCTAATTCCGGTCACGTAAAATTTTGTAGTAATTCTCGTGTGTTTTGGCATATTCTACTTACTCATGCAAGTGATAAACTTTGACAGTACCTCAGATTGAGGTAATGAAATATGTTTCTTCAATGCTTGTAGGGTGGACTGGTGGAGATGATCTCCCTCATAGACATGCTTATTCATTAGCAATAAAAGAAAATATTAGATACCATTTTGCCTTCTTGGTTCGTTTATGAACGTATGATGGGACTGTATTATTCATGAAACTGATTTAAATTTGCCTTCATATCTCTGTATGTCAATAGAGTTTCTTTCAATTATGAAACGCTACTACTTATTGTCACACAAAGCAATTATTTCATATTGATAAGGACAAAACCAAAAGCTAACTCAGAGACATAAAATCCCTTAAAAGCAATCAAACCCTGATATACATATATATCGAAAAGAACTCGACCATATTTGGTCTTGCAATACCATAGAGTAAACAAGTATAACCAGTATGCTTAAAATACCAGCCATTTCATCCATAAAATACCAGCTAAAACAGAATAAACAAAATAAGAAGCATATAAGACCAAAACACATCCACAATGAACATGTCAATGCTAAAAAGAATTTCATCCAGGAAATATGAGTCACATTTGTTAGACATGAATATGCTTTCAAATAAAAAAGGAAGAGGGGATAGTTTGTTCACTTGGTTCAATCCTAAAGAACCTAACAGTAATTATAAATCACTCCACTGCACTCTTTTTAAGCCCAAGGCAAACTGCAGCGGGAGAGTGAGACCACATTTCTTATAAGTTTCCCCCTCTTCTTCCCCCTTTTTTTTTTTTTTTTTTTTCCACGACTTCATCCAAGTTAGGCCCAATACTTCTCGAATTAAGGCCATCGAGAACACCCTGTACAAGCGGACAACCTCGCATTAAGGCTAACGAGGACACCCCATACAAGCGGATTCCCAATCTGGTTTTGGGTCTTTCACTCTAGGGAGACACAATCCCTTCTTAATTATTTAACATGCCTAACCAGATTCATTCTCAGTTAGGATTTTTTGCTCGTATTAAGGCCACCGAGCACACCCCGTACTAAGCGGAATCCCGATTGGGTTTTGGGTCTTTCACCCTAGGGAGACACAATCCATTCTTTATTATTTCCCGGATCTAACCAGATTTAAGCTCATCATGAACCTTTTCATAAACTTCCATTCGCAATATTTAGATTGAAGACATACATAGATGAAAGTCAGCATATATATAGATTAATTTCATACCCTTCATATAAATCCAATGGAACACATTAGAAGGATAAAATAGTTTACCTGGTAAATACAAGCAGTAGAGGCTCATGCATCTTTCCCTCACTTTGTTGACACGACATTTACACATAATTACATATAATTACATATCACAACCAAAAGAATAATACACATCCTTACAAATAAATACAAATATGGAAAAGAAAGATATGCAACGCCTTCAAAACAAGTTCAGGGTACTAGCCCACCTGAAATTTCTGCACAACTTTTCAAAGTATTAGTGAAAATTCTAGGAATTAAATGTATAGCATATATACCATGTAAAAAAAAAACAGTTTTACTTGACTAGTTAATCAGAGTAACTCAGGAATCCAAATTGTTTGATAACAACGTAATATAAGCAAGATTAAATTCTCAACCGGTTTTTTTTTTCCACGTTGCTAGCTAACAAGCCCAACATATTTCTATTTTGTATCAGTTAACATACAAGCTTGAATCCACCAACACCATTGACAAAAAGGGACACAGGTTTTGTACCACACAAACACAAATGCACACTTGCAATAGTCAAAATCTAAGCTTAAGTCCCAAGTCCCAACAAAAACACCACTGATAAATTATCCAAATTGACATTATCTTAATCTTCTTCACCTTCCAGTACCCCTTTCATTACAACAGCAATCAACTTGAAAAATTCAATATCAAGTATAGTTGATCACAACTCAAATAATCACTGACTATATAATTCCAAAACTCTTAATTAATACCAACTTTGATCCCAGCTCCGATCAACCAAATTTTCAAGTAAACAACGATCTAGGTAATAGTTTCAAATTAAAAGTACAACTAACAGCAACTTACGGGAAGCAGGAATCAAAAATTCAAAAGTTTAAAGATTCAAGACTATTGTAAGACCAATTAGAAACAATATGGTCAAGTACTATTTTACTGCTAGTTTTCTAATGTCTGAACCAAAATGACAACTTCAAACTCACCAAAACAATAAAGGGTGTTTACTACAAATTCATCCCAATAAGTGTAGGGAACTCACCTTAAAAGTACTAGTACACAGCTCAGAATTATGAATCGCTCAAGTAAGAAAACAAAGGTTAGTTCGTACCTCACAGCGATCCATATCAAAACACAAGAATATATCTCAACAATATAGAACTATTTAAGGAGAGATAAACCAAAGAATTCCAAGTACATTCTTGGAAATTTTAGAAACAGAATACTCTGTTGTCTAAGATCATGGAAAGAGAACAAAAATCAGTATAATAACCTTTCAGCTTTACCTAATGTAATCTACACTTTTGCAGTGATAAAAGGATTTATTCATTATTACTCATCATATCAAATAAAATTGAAGAGAATCGAGAGCAAGCCAAACTAACCCCAAAACACAATAGAATTATCTACTTAATCAACAGAGGACGAGAACAAATGAAAAGGATCAAATAAATCCTCACATGTGTCGCATTTGACTTGTCAAAGTAACGAAAGAACCAAAACATGTACTCTGGATCTAAAAGTTGAGTACTAACTCTATCAATCCGAATAAGATTTTACAAGATTCACAGATTTTTCAATAGAATAGACCGTTCGTTTACACCAAAATCAAATATCAAAACTAAGTACAATTAAACAAAGTTTCTCCTCAACTACATGATTCAAAACCCAATTTTTTTTAGCAGCAGAACACTGAAAACAAGATAAACGAAGAAAAAGAATAAGGAAGTCACCCAACAAAAGTTCCTTACCGCAGAGATCATATCCCTGCTCTGATACCATTTTGTAACACCCAAACCCTGATTAAAATTAAGGTGTTCTCAAATGATGTTGATCATCAACAATCTCTAAATCAATGACCTCTCACTCTCTAGAATAATTCCCCTCCTCCTGTATTATTTTTCTTCTCTTCTAAAAAGGTTACTCAAGAACTCGAGAGATAGCAGGCAAGCGGTGCTTTCTAGCTTCGTCAAAGAAATCCCCCCTTCCGACTACAAGAGATCGGTGAGAGAGACAAGAATGAGGAGGGCGGTGGTGTTGGAGGCTTCCAGCCTCTTCCTCTATTTATTTATTTATTTTTTTCCTCCCTCTCTCGAACTCCTCCCCTAAATAAACCTTCTTTCCCGACCCTACCTTATTTATTTTATTAACTTCTTTCTTTTAGGATTATATGGGAATAGAATTCGATTAATCTCCTATCAATACATATTGATAAAATCAATCACAATCAATTTCATTAATTATTACAGGAAGCTAACTAAATTAAATACGCGTTTATTATTAGACATTTTAGATACCGAGTACTACAACCTCGTCCTCTTCCCCCGCCGTTCTGCCTCGCCGAAGCTCACTATGCCGTTTTCAATTGAGGTTAGGGTGAAAGAAAATGAGAGTGAGATGGGAAAACCGGTCCATATATTTGGATGGTAGATTTTGTAATTTCAGAAAATTTTAGAAATATTTATATCATCAAATTTTAGATGGGTTAAAACACTAACGATTTTGTTGGACTGTAAAGTATAAAAAAAATTAAGTCTTATTATGGGTAAATATTACTATAAAAATGTAGTAATAGATACGGTCAGAGAAAAAGTGACATCACTGCGTGCGCAACGACGTAGTGCGCCGTAACTGCTTCTCCCCCCCCCCCCACAACGAAATCCGTTCCAACCCAAAAACGCACCGTTTCTGGAAAGTAATTAATTTTTAGATTCACTGAACCCGTCACAGACTCCCAGAACTGGAAAACAAGAAAATCGAATGGCCTCCAGTGTGATATTTGCTCTCACTATTTACCACTAGTGACGATGCTGAGCCTCATTCACTGAGAGACAGAGAAAGGAATCTCAATTCAAATCCCATGGGCTCTTTCACTTGGGTTGGTGAGTACAACGCCGCCGTCGTCTCTACTCCGGTGAGGAGGAGCAAGCGGCTCCACCGCCCGAGGAAGATGGAGTTCCTCAGCTGGGGATCGAGGCCGTTGATCGAGTTTCTCGACTCGATTGGGAAGGACACGACGCAGCAGGTCTCCCAATACGACGTCGCTTCGATTCTGACGGATTACGTCAACCTGAACAAGCTTCTCCACCCGACGAAGAAGAAGAGGATCGTCTGCGACGAGAGGCTTCACTCTCTGTTCGGGAGGAAGACGATCGCCAGGATCAAGATCTACGACTTGCTCCACCCGCATTTCGCCGATAATCTCGAAGAGGATTCCGACGACTCGTCGGACGAATCCGACGACGACGTTTTGGACGACGACGACGACGTCGTGAAGAAGCCGAAGCTGGAGAGAAGGAAGCAGCAGAGGAAGAGAGCGGCTCTGCATGCGCCACCGCCGGCGCCGAGGAGCTGCTACGCGGCGGTGATACCGGAGAATGTGAAGCTGATGTACCTGAGGAGGTCGGTGGTGGAAGCTCTGGTGAAGCAGGACGATGCTCAGGTGTTTGAGGACAAAGTCGTCGGGAGCTTTGTGAGGACCAAGTCGGATCCTCATGACTATATGCAGAAGAATTCTCACCAGCTAATGCAAGTGAAGGCCGTTCTGAAGAAGCAGCCGATTTCGGAATCGTCTGATGATTATAGAGCTGGAGGAGTTCTTCTTCAGCTTCATGGTGCTGTCAAGGACTTCCCTATTTCCATGCTCTCTGATGATAACTTCTCCACGGTAGTCCACTCATATATCTCTTTTTGCTTCTTCATTTCTGTGTATCGAATTGTTCAACTTCGCTTTTCGAATCAGTTTAGTATTTGCTATACAACTTGTTTGATAATCCTGCTAATTTTAGGTTTAAATTTGCCTGCATGCATTCTGTATGTCTTGATTTTAACTGAGGGGACACTTTTAACTAAATCTGGGATTCTGTTTGAAAGTTGGAGAAACACTACATTTTCTCGTTTTGGAAGCAAAATAAGTTCCGATATATGTGCAGTAATGTCTTATATAGAATCACATTGGTGGGATGTTGAATGTGGCTGATCGACTTATAGTGACTAGAAGTCAGTCTTAGTGTAATTTATGATCTTTACAGGTTCTGCAGTCGGTTCGTCCTCATTGACCACTTGTCTATCCTTTTGTGTACTCTGGGTTTTCATTTAATACATTAAAGGAAATATGACGAGGGTCACAAATTCTGGCATTCAAGTATAGTATAATAAATATTTGTAAATTAGATAGTATCCTTGGCATTTAAGTATAGTATAATCAGTGAATTACAAATGATATATCTCCACACCTTTTCTACCCAATGAGGCTTTACTGATCTCAGAAACCATTTCTGCTTGCAGGAAGAATGTGATGATTTACGTGAAAGAATTAAAGGTGGTTATCTGAAGAGACCGACAGTGGTACCTATACTTCCTAACTATAACTTGCCTCTCTGCATTTTTCTTATATCAATATTTGTTTGTTTGGGCAACTGAGATATAGTGTCACCAAGCTTTTGGAAATTGGCTTGATTTAATATGTTCATTAACTACTAATTTTCTTTATTAGAGTTAGCTAGATGCTTGTCGTTATACAATAGAGTTCCTGATTAGTCTGGCCTTCCAAGTTTTAAAGCAAATTGTTTTAGTGGCCTATGTTTTACTATTGTCCAGACACAGTTTTATGTCTTGGTTGAATGGGAAACCAGTCGTTGATTGATGCAGGATAAAAATGGAATTCAATTAAATATATATAGTTATCAGGTCCTTTATTAGTGTTACTGATCGTTTGGATCTAATTTTTTAGGGCTAACATTTGTTTAGTCCCTATAGTTCTGGTCGGTCGTCTATTCAGTCCCTAAAGTTTTAGTTTCGTCTAAATAGTTCTTAAAGCTCTGACTTTTAATATGAAAAGTCTATTATGTCAATTACTCCGTTAAAGACCCTTCAAAAAATTGTAAAATGACCAAAATGCTTCTAGAAAAATATTCCGTTTGATTTTCTTTAATTATTTAAAATAAATTTATCATTTTTATTTGAAATTAAATTAATCCGATGTAGACATAAAGAAATAAATGGAAAGAGACTTTGGCGAGTAAAGACATTCATTTCTCCTTAAAATAAAATGAAAACAATAAAGAAAGAAAATATTGAAGAAAATAAAAAAGAAATATTGGTACAAGGGTATTTTGGTAATTTTGACATATTTTTTTTTAGGGTCTTTAACTACCACCTCATCATATTAACGGAGGAATTGACAAAATAGACTTTTCAGATTAAAAGTTGAAAGTTTAAGGACTATTTAGATGAAATTGAAACTTCAAGGACTGAATAGATGAACGACCATAAGTACAGGGACTAAACAAACGTTTGCCCAATTTTTTAATGAATGTTCTCAACTTTGTGAACCTTCAAATTCTGGTTTTCCTCGTGTGGTTCTGTCAATCTTGTTAAACTTCACATTTCCAGTATTCACATTTTGTATTTTTATAATTATGCTATATGTGTAAGTAATTTTACACATTGTTATTGAGCCTGCTACATTTTTGATAGGTGGAGCTTCAACAAAAGGTCCAGGTTCTGCATCTGGATGTAACAAAGCATGTAAGTTTTCGACCTAGTGTTCTACAAGTTGGCAATAGGAGTTTGTTATAGTCATGTTGATATATGTTGAACCGAAATGAAAGATATCTTTAGTTGTCCTGGTTAACTGAAGACAAGAGCAAAAGACCGGCAACATAAATGAATTAAAATAATTTTTATATTTATTTTTATTTTTTAAATGGTCCTAAACTATGAGTACGTGTGTTTGATTATTGGAAGCTTTTAGCACCATTCATAATTAACATGATGCTAACATTCAATTTTTGTTTTCCATCAGAACTTAGGTTATGGAATTAAAAAGGGAATGTTACAATGATTCTGGATTTGTTGTTTAGTATTTTATAGCAGTAAAACGCAATCCGGTTGCACATTCATAGAAAAGTTCGAATAGGTTCTTTGACACAATGACTAACAAAAGAATATTTGCTTGCATCGAAGGGTGGTGTCTAGCTGTCATTAGTGGTATCCTCTAGACCTGACAGTCATGTGTTTCTTATCATGTTCGACACCTTCACTAACAGATGACTTTTATTTATTTAGTTTTCATTATGCTGTACTCCACATCATGGTCATCATGGAAAGTTGTATTCCTCTCATAGTCAAATGTTTCACTGGTCCATTCATCATTAGTGCCGTAGTGGTTCTTTTCTGGGGTTTTTTTTGGGTGCATCTTATAATCAATATAAGTATTATATCCCATCAAAGATTAACTTTAGTATTTTCTTGAGTCTTTTTTTATGGTCTTCACTTTTCACTTAAGACCATGTTTCACTTACTGTCTTATCTTATTATTTGCTGTTGATGTTGAAATATTTTTCTGCTATATATATCAGATTGTGCAATTGGCCGATACTTAGCTGATTCCTTATTATTATGGACTGTTTTTTTTTTGTGGAATTGTATCTTAATAAATGTATGGATTATTATTATGGATTGTTAATTTTCCTTTATGGGAAAATTAAAATATCAATGCATAAGATTTGAGGTTGATACTGTGACCAATTTTCTATCTTGTCGTGGATTTGTTTCAGTGGCTTGCGAGAGAACTTCAATTCTTACAGAAAGCAATTGATCGATTTAATGAAAAGGGATGGCGCAGAGAATATCCTTTATAAATATCTATGCGCTATACCTAAATATGCGGAGTAATAATTTGAGTATAGCCCAGTTGATTAAAAGCTCAAAAGAGGCAAAATTTTCATGTTTTAATGTTTATTGTAAAAGCGAAAACAACTTCACGTTGTTTCCTTAGCTTAATTATTTTTTACGCTGTTTGAGCACTTGGAAAGGAGGCAACTGCTAGAGTCTCCAGATGAACAAGCACGTCTATTGCGAGAGGTTCCTGATGTCATTGCTGAAGAATTAGACGTAGAACAAAAAGATTCGCGAGATGAAATGGAACAAGGAAGCCACGGCTCCCCAGGACATATCCTCAGGGGAGATTCAACTCCTAATTCTGATATAGGAGTTGATGGCACTTTCATCACATGGACCTCAGACGGCATACATTCTGAAGGTGCGTCACCAATAAAAACTTCAGAAAATTCTTCACAAGTTGTCCTTTTTTTTCTTTTTCTTTTTCTTTTTTGTAATGCAGATATAAATAGGGCTGAACGTAAGTGTCGAAGGAACCCCCAGTTCGGTTCTCAATTCTCAAGTTGTCAACTTTCTGTTTCTGGAGATAATTATTTAATTTCTAAAAGTATAGATGTAAGAAATGATGTTATAAGATATGAACTGGTGAGCCAAACCTGCTCTGTAATATATATTTGTGTTTGTATTCTAACTCTGGACATTAAGCAACTTAAAATGTTCAAAAGAAAGACTGATCCTTGTGGTCTTGTGATTTTTGTGCAGCATGTAAGAATGGTGATTCAATGCCAGACTGGCAGAAGCAACCTGCAGAGTCTGTAAAAGAGGTACTTGATGAGCCGAAACAAGTAGAGGACAACAAGGCTTCTCAGCAACTTGTAGATAAGCATGTAGTGACATCTCAGTTGGTTGATTTGAGTGATGATGACGAAAGTGACGAACAAGAATCCAAACGAAAGTTTGAGCTTCCAGTTCACCAGCTGGGAACCTTAATGTGGCACTACTTTGATCCCCAGGGAAATGTACAGGGTCCTTTCTCAATCCTTTCTCTAAGGCGCTGGAGTGATTCTGACTACTTTCCTCAAGATTTTAAAATTTGGAAGACTGGTCAGAGTAGTGATGAAGCTGTATTACTAACCAACATTCTTCGTTCGAATTTTACGAATAGAAATTTATATCAATAAAATTTGTATCCAGTTCATGATCAGCTGTAATTATGATTTGTTCAGTGACTATGAGGGCGAATAATTTCATTGTAGTGCTGATCAGCAGAGGATTACAGTGATTAGTTCCTTGCATTTTCTATTGAAACTAAAACCTCTGGATATCATTGGTGATGGATTTTGTTGTCAGGGAGTGATTAAGAAATCCCCAATGTGGCCCAGAGAAGATTGTATCTTATGTAAATCGGAAACAGGGTAAAATCATGCATTTTGAAGTTCTGATTTGGGAGATGTTAGAGGAAACAAGGGAAGCAATTCTGGTGGTGACCTTGGGGACCTTCTCTGACGTGATGATGGATGCAAGTAAAATCTCCTCTCTTGAATGGCTCTCTCTTCTTCTAAATGACTATTTCTATTTTCATCTTCATGCTCATATGTTCTAACAGTTGGCTTTGCTGCAGCTGCTGGTGATCCTCTGTTTTCTTGTTCGACTATGGAGAGCTTTGAGAAAATTGTAGAAGGGCTGACTAAGGGACTTGATGATTTGAAATGGCTGTTGATGATAGGTTTAACGATATCAAGCTTGGGTTTGATGTATTGCCTTCTCTCATGAAGTTTTCTCATCGATGATGCTGTCTTCGGTTTCCTTGAGCATATGCTGGTGGCTGTGTTACTTTTTGCTTGCTGAGTTTGTGTTTGATAAGGTCCGGCTCCTGTTAAACGCTGCACTACTTCTCGAAACTTGCTCGTGTCTGCCTGAACAAATGTACTCAAGGGTTTGCTATCACCTCCCATTTTCAACATCTCCATCAATCGATCGAGGAATGTTGGACCTCAAATCAATTGATCGAGGAGTGCTTCACCTCGAATCAATTGTTTGAAGAATGACTCCCCTCAAATTGATCAATAGATGTTTAATTTTCGAACAGGGGAGGAGAGAGGTGATGAGAATCAAGATGCATATAAGAAAAATAGGGAAGAAGTTAATAAACAGATTGCTAGATAGAGAAGAGAGAGATGTGATGATGATAAAGACTAGAAATGAAGGAAAGGGTTTGATCTGGCGTACACTCAAAAGTCAGTAAGGAAAAACAAAAGGGTGACCTCAAATTCCATGATTAGTTTGAACTTTGAACCTTGTACAAGAATTACTGAATTGGGAGGGACAACCCCATCACAATGGAAAATACTTGTATCCATACTAATATGGACGCACACGTCCATACTCTCTAATTTACATATCTTGTGCAATATTATCAACGATTTTAACCGTTCAAAAGTTAAATTAATCAACAAAAATCATCTCTGTAAAAATTCGGAATAAACCCAAAATCATTTGCTCATTCGATTGTATTCGATTTCATCAAACAAAAGAACAGTTCTAGTGAAAGTTGAGAGTCTCATGATCAGCCGTCTATTTGTTTGATACAATCGAAAACAATCGGATGAGTAAACGATTTTGGTTTATTCTGAATTTTTACAGAAATGATCTTTATTGATTAATTCAACTTTTAAACGGTTAAAATCGTTGATAACATTGCCCAAGATATGTAAATTAGAAAGAATGGACGCACATGTATATACTGATATGGACACAAATATTTTCCCATCACAATTACCCTTACCCAATATGGAAGATTCCCTTTGATTTATGACCGTCAATGACTTTTGTTATGTGGACTATATATTGACTTATTTACTAAATAAAATTGGGCATCCATCACCTAACACACCAAGGTTGTTGGCTTGCAAAAAAAATAAGAAAAATGACCGTTTAGTCAAAATCAGAGAAGTTGCCCATACAATGTCACACTCAATGCAGCACGGACACGCAATACTGCTCGCGTATCGCGTGTCTCACACGGACACGCACGGACACGCCGGAATATTCACAGACACGCGAATTGTTGTTTAGACACGGCTTGGACACGCGCGTGTCTACCATGGACATGCGAAACAGGATTAGACACGTCCGGTCCCTCCCACGCGGCAGTGCACTCCGCTTCCAACCCCGCTGGACACGAGATCGTCGTCGACGTCGACCGCGCCAAGCTCTTCTGCTGCGTGTGTGACGACCAGGTCTACGATCGCAACTTCAATGCAGTCGTTGTCGTCGCTCAGACCGCCAACACGTCATCCACCTTCGGCTCCGCCATCCAGCAGTATTTGCAGGAGAATCTCCGCAAGTGGCAAAGGATAGATTACAAGCCGTGGTCGCCGAATTTCAGAGAGCAAGTGATTGTCGACAAAAACTCGAGCCTCCTCCACGGCCGGAGCCCCTCTGATTTTCCCTAGGTGCTGCGCGGCCTCAACAACTTGGGTTGAGAAACAAGAATTTGGGGACGGTTATAAGCGGGTCGTCATCCGGGTTCTTGGGTTTTGACTTCGACGGCGGCTCTAAGGGTCACCAGCTGCTACGGCCGTCGGTTTCGTCGCTGCACGGAGCTGGAAATGATCAGGGGGTTGGGCTGGGATCTGATGGGTTGAAGATCTGCTGTGTAAGAATAGTTGAGACTTGAGAATGAGAGAAGACGATGAAGAAGAGGGTAGTATAGTGGGAGGGTGACGATGAGGTGAAGACGGTGAAGGTGGTGATGAGTGTACACGTGAAGGATTGCATGCAAGCGTCGAACATATTATTTAAGGTCTAGGATTTGCTTAAGGTTGATCCCTGGAAATGATCTGGGGATTATGAACAATGCGCGGAAGACAACAGCAAATTGAATAGTGCTTAAGGCTGATATATATATATATATATATATATATATATATATATATATATATATATATATATTAACTATCGTGTCCACCGTGTGTTCATGTCTGAATAAAAATTGATTTTGACGTGTCCACTTATCAAATCGTATTCGTATTGGGCACTCGAACTCATGTCCGTGCTGCTTAGGTCACACTCCTATTTCTAGTGAAATTACTTTTTTATCCTTAACTTTATATCAACCTCTCTCTCTCTCTCTCTCTCTCTCTCTCTATGCAAGGGATTGAGACTTCATTTTTGGCTCGTCCGACATGGCTCCATCGTCGAAAATCAACCGATTCGGGACCACCGTGTTGGATTCCGACAAAGCCTCTGATGAATCTCTCTGCGTTCGATTCCGATGAAGCATTCATGTTCGATTTCAGGTGAGATCGGCGAACAAAATCTACATCCCAGTCGCAGATTTGAAATTATTTGTGAAAATGAGTGAGAAGATAGAATTGGATAGTTTGTGCTTGGAGTGAGTGAGGTCAAAAAAGTTGCGGCAGCCGTAAATCACAGGAAAAATAGCACCACCGGTGCCGTTCAGCTCGTCTCTTCTCTTTCTTTAAGTCTACGCTGGTGATTCAAGGTGAATTGTCGCCGTTTAGGGGTGCTAAGGTTGGAAGGTTTGACTGTGACGAACCGAGAATTCCCACATCCGGCCATCTCTTTGCCCGATTTTGGGTCAGGAAAGAAAGGTCTCCTCCCGTACAGCAATTCCACGGAAGGAATTGAGTCAATTCGAATCAGGTAAAGAGGAATTGAACTTTGAAATTTTGTAGGGTTCTTGGTGAATAGTGCCATTTTGGGAGTAAAGAGATTTTCAGTTGGTTATTGGGTTATATTTCGGACCCGTTTTTGGTTTCTGAGGAAAATTCTAGGACGGAGGCGTATATTACAATTTTAAGTGATTTCCTGTTACATTCCGGTGTGTTTGCCCAAAGTATTGACAAGAACTTTGACAGTGGCATCTACATCATAAGGCAAATGCAGCACAATCCTCTGGAATGGTTTAGAGGGGTATGCTCTTGTATTTAATTACTGAGTTACTGCCCATATCTTTGAAAGATGTATGCTGGTGTCTTATGTAAGTTGGTTTATGTTATCAGTTCAAATCCAATGAGCAGCGGACTCTAATTGCCCTAGAAATTAGAAATTGTGAATAATCTTACAAACAAAGTTGTAAAGTCGAAGAATGCTGTAGCTGAATGTCACAAAGCCTGCAACTATTATGGTGAAGGAACGTCCAAGTCTCCAAATCACATGCCAAGCAACAATGATTATCCACAAAATTGTGTGTTACCGACCACGAATTGTGTTGTCAATCCCCCCACAGAACGGAAGTGCCGCAATTACCAGAAAAGAAAAGCTGCTGTGATGGTCTTTTAATATTGTGATCGATATGTAAGGTGGATTTCCCAACTTTATAGGATTTGTTTCATTGATTTTGTGTCTGTGATGCAACTATCGCCTTCATAGATTTCTAGCTACCGGTACCCACCATTTGGAGTTCTTTTCATGACTACTCTTCTTGATAAAGTCTTGCTTGCAATTGTGAGGAATATGGAAAACTTAACATAGTACATGACGACATACAAATGACACACACAACACAACAGAGATCTCCGAATCAAGCTGGCTTATAAATACTTAGATCTTTGACAAACTTAACATACAAAATGAAGGATTAACAAATTCCTCACCAACGAGTGGGTTATTGTCTAGTGCTTTACCAATTCGCAAAATACCTTGCAACAACAAGAAAGTCCTATTACTGATTACATACATGAACGGGTGTGATTAGGCCTCCCATATATAATGTTCTTTGGGCCCTCTAACAGTGGTCTATACTTCCTCTTCCGAGCTCCATCCGCACCATGCTCCACTAATAACTGAACATCCATTACAAATTATTTTTCGTCTGTAACACATTTACTCCAAGTTTCTTCTTCACTGTCGGACATAAAACCTGTTGGACTGCCCCCCACTTCATTATTCACTTTGCTTGCCATTGCTATATTGGAATCCATAGAGTACCAACCCTGCATAAAGTAGTTGTTAGGAACAATTGAATGAGATCACAAAACAATTGGGAATCACTTCGATATCTTATTGAGACAAACTGTTTGGCTTAAATAGCCTCCATCAAAAGACCTGGATGAAAAACGTAAAAGTAGCTCACGATAGCTTTATCTTAGCTACGTGATAAGAGAAGCATGAATGATTCAAGTAAAAAGAAATACCCTAAAGACTAGGGATTATTCAAACACGAAACAGTCTAAGTAGGACTCTAACTGATGAGTCCTAACCTCTTGCAACTAACCTCATTAGTAGTTAGGATAATTAATTATTGATTCATTTGATTGAAATAACTGAATTCAAGTAGAGAAGTTGAGAACAACTGAACAAGTAAACATTAGGGATATGGATTCGATCGATTCATATTGGAGAGTAGAGTACGGTGAGGTAGAGAGGGCGGAGAGGCAGAATTGCAAAAGTGGTCGATTGGCAGAGAGGGCGGATCGGTGGAGAGGCAGAATTGCAGCCTGGGTGGTCATTAGGCTGTTCTTCGCCTTGTTGAATCGCTTGTGTGGAAATCGGGGCGGCTTGGATCCACCTACAAACTGGGGGCGCCTAGGCGGGGCAAGGCAGAGCCTTTTAGAACAGTGGCTGATACCAACAAGAGAGATGAGGACCAAGCTGCTCTGAAATCGGAGTCGGGAAGCCAAGGGAAGGCTGCTTTGGAGGTGTTGAGCAAATTTGATGATTTTGGATGTGTCCCGAGTGCGGAGAGGTGTGAGAGTGCGGAAAAAGTTTGATGACTTTGCTCTTGAGGTGAGAAACCAAATTGCCAGTAGAGGAAGAGAGAAGGAACTTGAGAAGTGGGAGAGTGCGGTTTACAGTAAATATTGATTTACTTCTGTTTTTTTTTTTTTTTTTTTTCAAGTCTTCACATTAACTACTTGACTAATGCATTTCTTATCCAAGGAATTAAAAATCGATATTATCGGCGATATTTCGCCGATATTTTCGTTTTTCCGTTGAATCGATATTTAGATTCAATTCTTTCAGTTTCTCGTCGAAATTTCCCGATATTTTCCTATATTTCCGAGAAATTTCCGATATTTTCCGATATTTTCAAGAATTTTTTTTATCTTACATTCAAAAACTAATTTTCAACAATTTAAAACACATAATTTTCAACACCTAATTTTAATTTCTAACTTACCTTTAAAAGCTAATTTTATCATACTTCTGTTTTGATTTCCTAATAAGTTTCTTACTCATGCATGCTTAATAGTAATGTGTCTTACACTATATATTTTACTATAATGTATATTTTTGTAACATATAATTAAAATAGTAATGTGTAATCATTTTACATGATAATATATGTAATTACAATTTTATTGACATGATTTTTCTATGATGTTCTAATAAGCTAGTTTTTTTTTTTATGTAGCGATTCAACGACTATATAATGGCTAGTGGCAACGGGTCAACGACTATATAATATCAATTTCTGTATGGTTTTAAAAAAACTTCATGTAGTTGCTTTTGTGAAATATTATGTATAAATAATGTTAAAGGGTGTGATGGTCTAGCCTCATTTTAGGTTTCATGCATATATTATATATATTAAATCATATTTCAATAAATATCAGCTCTATTCACATAGTAATTCATATAACATTTCAATAAATTGATATGTATTTGAGTTTATTAATATTTTCTTCTCACATATGATCGATAACATAGCATAAAACAACCTTAGAAAGTTTCAATACAAATTTCCATGTATTTCTTATAGTTTCCGTTAGGGGTGGGCGTTTGGGCCCGAAAACCCGAAAGCCCGGCTCGAAAACCCTAAAAAAGACCGACACGGGCCGAGCCCGAAAATTTTTAGGACTGGCCCGAGGAAAGCCCGGCCCGACAATATGCACTTCGGTCCGAGCTCGGGCTTGAATTTTTTTGGGCCCGAAAGCTCGGCCCGGCCCGAAGGTTTACTATATATCACTACCAGATCGGACAGAATAGCCGACGAAAAAAATTTCGTCGACTATGCCAAATTTTCGTCGGCTATTCCTTCTGCCGACGAAACTTTCGTCGGCTATAATTCGTCGTTAAAACGGCGTCGGTAAAACCAATGGCTGACGAAAATAACAAAATCGTCGGCTATTTTCGAGTATGGCCGACGATATTACCGACAAAAATTCATTTTGTCAACCAAACCTGGGTAAAATATCCGACGAGATTCGTCGGATATTTTCGAGTATGGCCGACGATATCGTAAACTATAGCCGACGAAATTCGTCGGCTATTTGTTATGAAATATAGCCGACGATTTCATCTATTTCGTCGGTTATTTCGTCGAAATATATTAATATTTTAATAGGTATTAATTAGTTATAACCGACGAAATAATGTCATTTTCGTCGGCTATAACCGTTATAGCCGACGAAATTTGGTAAATTTCGTCGGCTATAACACTTATAGCCAACGAAATAATGCCAATATCGTCGGCTATTCTTACATTTTGGGGAAAAAAAATTAAATTAATTTCTAAATTACCATTCCAAGCAACCTACAATTCACAATAACAATCCATGCATTTACACCAACAAGAAACACGTCTAAATGACTTATTATTTAATTTGTTCCAATATACATAAAATATAACCCTAATCATCACCTAAAGCACTAAAGTCCACCACGTCATCCCCAGCATCCTGCTCTCCATCATGCTCGTCATCCTGCTGAACGAACTCGGGAGGTTGAGGCATTGGAGGTTCAACTAACGGCTGAAACGGGGGCGGGAGTTCAAGGCTTTGTTGTTGTGCCGCGAACATATCATACCACCAGTTTTGTTGGCCGGCGTAGTTGTGTCGCCGAATTCTCTTGCATTCAGCATACCAACTTGACATATCCAAATGATACTGCTGTGTTCTGCAGTGTTGCTCCTGTGATCTCTGGGACTCGGCCGCCAATCTTACGGCCAATCTCTGCACTTCCCCCCTCATTTGTTGGCTGTCCCCGCCTCCCTTCTTTTGACCTCCCTTAGTGGTCTTCAGGAGCCCTATTCCAGAACTTTCCAAACCCCGGCAGTAGTATTGGTTTGACCGGTCTGGGAAGGCTGCGTCGAACATCCTCGCTGCCGTTTGGACATTCGATCGGTCGACCTGGCGCAGGGCTTCTTGCAGATCTGCCTCTGAAATGTTCGGTTGTGTCTCCCAAACTACTTGCTCATACACTTCTTCTTCGGCCCGGTTCACCCTCTCCTAATTGAACGGGAAAAAAAAAAATAATTAATATTCTAACAAATATATAATTAATTAAAATTAATAATTAAAATTTTAAAATCGTAATCAACGACTTACGAGCTGTTCTGTCGCTTGTGGATAAGCCTTCTTGAACGTCTCCACGTACGGGTTGCTATCAAGATGATCTCTAAGCGCCTCCTCCTGATATTGTGCAAATGGCCTAGAACCACCATGATGGGGGGTTGTGTTATGGCGGCGGTTCGCAAAGTTTATCCGAGACCGTTCCTTCAAACAAATAATAAAATATTAGAAAAATGCATCAAAAAATATTAGTGTAATAATTATAAAATAATTAAACTAATAATTAAAATTTTAACAAAATAAACATTTATAGTTAAGTTTAGTATTTACCTGCATAAGTGGGTTGTTGAAGTCTACTGACTTCAACCAACGCCACTCGTACTCCCTGAACATGAAGTCTCTTGGAGTACCCATACGACCACGGTTGTCGTATTCGTTAAAGTGGGTACGGAGCTCGTTCTTCCACTCTTTGAACCTACGGAAAAAACAAAAGTGCATTAGAAATATTATTAATATCATAAAATATTTCAAATTATAAGATGAGGAATTCCCAACGTACCTCGAGTTTTGCATCGCGTCCGCCCAATCCTGCTTGTGTTCGGCAATCTCGAAGTATGTCTGAAAGATAATATTTTATTAGTTTTACAATTATAACAATACCGAAAATTATTAAATATTACGAAAAATAAATTAATTTTTTTAAATTACTCACCGACACCGCGTTGTTGACCTCCCTCTTGATCTCTCCCGGCACATCAGCCCACCGTGTCCACAACATAGGGACTCTATCCCTAATCAGTGCCCCCACGCAACCCGCGTAATCGCGGCGTTTTTTCCCCTGAACCTCCTGATTAAGGGGTTCGTTGATCTGGATCCTCCCCCTACTCTCAACAGTTCTCCTGAGCGTGTCAAAACATATGACACCTCTCGTATTCCTCGTTGAACTGCTAGTGGCTGTCCCTATCACATAAACGACGATTGGTTAATAAAATTAAATATTAGTGCGTTAATTTTAATAAAACATTTAATTAATAAAATCAAATGTTACCTGAACTGGATGACCCGTCTGTCGACTTTCCTTTTCTCCTCGCCGAAATCAGGAGGTCAGGTCTCTCAAATGGCTGCTGATGGTATGCCTCCGCAACACTCACGTACTGAGGCATATCAGGCCATATGGGCACACCACGAAAGTCGACCTCGGGTATCGCAGGAATGTTGTACGGGAGGTAGAGCTAATTTGGGAGAGTAGGCCCCTCAGTCGAGTCAGCAGCAGATGTTGCCGGACTCGTCATCGGCTCCCGATGAACCTCAGGCATACGGACCTGAGGAACGTCTGGAGCTATCTCGTCCTGAAATAGCTGCCTACTGAACCTCGGAGCATCTGGCCCGAGAGGGGGACGTGAACTGCTCGACAGCCGCCCCGCCTGGAGAAGGGTCTGGTGCCGAGAACTCACACTCCTCCACAGCTGGGATGAATCGACAGTCCTCCGCGGCTGGGATGAATCCACACTCCTCCGCGGCTGGCTGGTGGTCCTCTAAGGCTGGCTAAGGGTCCTGTTGGAGTATGCGGAACCGGCAGAACTTCCAGAACCCCTAGATCTGGAAGAACGACGGCCTCCGAATAACTGTTTGAGTGCATCGGCCATGTGTAGCTTGAGGCATTAATACATTAATTAATATTAAATTATATTACATTAAATAACAAATTCTAATTAATATAATAACCAATAATACTAACATATTTTAAAACATACTAACTGTTTCTGCCTCAACCCGGGGGCCTGGTAGATACAGATGAATCCAACTTGATCTCCTGCAAACCTGCTTACTAAGGGGAATACCGGGCGGGCCGGTCTTCTCCTCTCCGATGCCTAAGTCAGTATAGTTGATATATATAACTTGAGCACGTATGTAAGCGGTGAGAGAGATAAGTTACCTATTAATGAGGGTAGTTGGGGCCCTTATATAGGTGGCTGGGGGTGAGGGCTGGCCTCACCCTTCGATGTGGGACTGGTTCCCTCCAAAGGGCAGTTCTGGTGACCTCTTTGGCAGGCTGGCGTCCCCGGTCCCAGGGTCCCTGGCAACCGGATAGACGGCTGGACCCCGAGGCCGGGTGCTAGTGGTTCGGTCCTGGGCCTCGGGCCGGGCCCTGGTGCACTTGCTGCGGGTCTGTGGGCCTACTGTAGCCTCTCTGCGGCTACTGTCAACAAGTCCCCCAAGTTCCCGGTCAAGTGCAATCTTGAATGGGGACTTAAGTCTGTCTTGCTCTTGTCCCGCAGACCCGCAGGGTTATCAACCCAACGGTGCCCAGTCCCCCAAGTCCGCGTTGAAGATTGGGCGTGACCGGGTTGAGTACCTGTTTACCGATGGCAAGCAACAGTTTATAAGTACATTTGTAATATAAGTAGTACTGTGCTCAA
Source organism: Potentilla sterilis (assembly GCA_963682095.1). NCBI lineage: Eukaryota > Viridiplantae > Streptophyta > Magnoliopsida > Rosales > Rosaceae > Potentilla > Potentilla sterilis. The sequence goes on along the minus strand of OY821767.1, from coordinate 15,384,695 downwards.
GTGTTGTGGTGCTATGAGCATGGAGTGGGGTGAAACCCGGAGTGTATGAGATGATGATGCCATGCAAAAGATGTGTGCATAGAATGATAATGGAGTGTTGAAATCCGCCATGCAACAGATGTGTGCATGAAATCTCGACCGGGCACTCTGCCATATCGGTACGGAGCGGAGTTCACTGGGCCACTACTGGGCGTTCTGCCATATCGGTACGGAGCGGAGTTCACTAGGCCACTACCGGGCGTTCTGCCATATCGGTACGGAGCGGAGTTCACTGGGCCACTACTGGGCGTTCTGCCATATCGGTACGGAGCGGAGTTCACTGGGCCACTACCGGGCGTTCTGCCATATCAGTACGAGTCCCAGGTGAACTTAAGTACTGGACCTCGACCGGGCGTTCTGCCATAACGAGACGAGGTGGAGTAAAGGACCTCGACCGGGCGTTCTGCCATATCGAGACGAGTCCATATTGCTAGGCTGCGGGGAGATTACCCTGGTGTTACGGGCTGTTTGAAGCGTCGGTGAACACTTGCTAGTTCTTCTCAGCTTGTGTTGAATAAGAGTTGAGGTAAAGGGGGGGGGGGGGGGGGGGGGGGTGGCGTTGAGGTGACAAGGCTCGCCGTGCAGCCCCACGTTGATCGCGGTTCAATGCGATGCAGGGTTTTTATCCTGCTGGACAAGAGTACATGGGTTAGATGTAAACTCACCCAGGTGTATAAAGCCCATGCCGGTCGAATGTTCTCATGACCGGGGTCATGCCATGGAGCCGGGCGAGACTCGACCGGGCGTCCTGCCATATCGAGACGAGTCCCCCAAGAGAGATGCAGCTGGGTGGACCTCGACCGGGCGTTCTGCCATATCGAGACGAGTCCCCCAGTGAAATGGCGTGCAGCCGGTTGAATGATCATAACCGCGAACTGCCATGGTGCCGGGCGGATGGCTCATACCCGGGACAATGCTCTCGAAGCGGTTTGGGAAACCATAACTGATAAGAGGTCTTCAAGACATGCAGCGAAGAAGCCATGCAGCCGGTTGAATGATCATAACCGCGAACTGCCATGGTGCCGGGCGGATGGCTCATACCCGGAACGATGCTCTCGAAGCGGTTGAAAAAGTCATAACCGGTGAGAGGTCTTCAAGATATGCAGCGAAGAAGCCATGCAGCGGGTTGAATGATCATAACCGCGAACTGCCATGGTGACCGGGCGGACCTCGACCGGGCGTTCTGCCATAACGAGACGAGTCCCCCAGTGAAATGGCGTGCAGCCGTGGAGCCTGGGGAAGTGTGGGAGGGCCTGACACCTTGGTTCCCGCTCTTACCTTCCTGTCGCCAGCGTGTGGGGCAAGTGGCTGACATGCATTTAAGGAGGAAGTCCATCAGTCCCGTCAGTTATGATGGCATGGGCAGTTTACCAATGCTGGGACACGTGCCAGCAGGGAGCGGTCTTGAGATGGAGGGCCTGGATTCGCAGGCGTTTGAGTTGAGAGCATTGTGTGTTTTGGAGGGATTACAAGCGCCTAGGGCACCGGCCCCCCCTATAAAAAGGCCTCTTCTGCGCTTCTTTCTGTTGTTGCTTCTTGCTTTAGAGAAACTAAGAGAAAGAGAGAAATCCGGCGAAAGCTCTGAGCCCCTTGCCCCACGAGATCCGTTTTCTCGAGCGCTCCCTACTCTCTTCCTACCATTGCTCGCTGCCTTCGCAGGGCGGACTGTCCTCGGTTGAGCATATTACTTGGTAAGTTTGTTGATTTCTTTGCCCCGGTGTTGTTCTTGTTTTTGCTTTTGTTGTTTTGCGGCGGGGGGGGGGGGGGGGGGGGGGGGGGGGGAGGGATCTCTGTCGCTGACTGAATTGCTCTGCGGCAAACTTGGGGAGAGGTCGTAGAAGGCGCTGTTGTAGCCTGTTGCTGACAAGCACTAGGGTTTTGTTTTTCTTCCCCTAGGTTAAGATGTCTTCTTCAAGCTCTGACCGGGCTTCCGAATCGGCTGCCAGGGGTCCCATCGTGGACGATGCGGAGAGGCTGGAGGACTGGCTCGGTTCAGAATCCCCGGAGACCGAAGTCGCTGACTGCTCCGGGAGCAGGGCTTCATCTCCGTCTTTGTCTTCGTCTTCCGGGGCTGAATCCTCGGAGACTGAAATACCCCACGGGGTGCGCCTTGCCGGTGCTCCGCCCGTGAGCTACACCATCGGTAGAGGAAAAGATGTCGTGGTGTGTGATGAACCGGAGGGTAGCATGACCCTTGGAGAGATTGCAGCGTTCCGGGAAACGTGGAGTATCCCAGATGAGGTTCTGCTGCGGCCCCTGAATCCTGGAGAGTCAGCCTGCAACCCGGAGGCAGGTTGGGACCAGTTCCGGCATGGATTCTCGCTCCCGCTACCAGATTTCGTGCAGTATATGGTCAGTGCGCTGCAAGTGTCGCCCGCGCAGCTTCCTGGGCACCAGTGGAGGCGACTACTGAGCCTCGGCTGCCTGTACGAGTTTTCCGGGATGAGTATGCCAACGGTAAACGAATTCCGGGCTGTGTACAGGTTGTCGTACTCAAGGAAGCAAGGGTCCCGGGGTTGCCTGTCCTTCAACGCCCGGAACCATCAACCGATCATCACCAATATGCCTACATGGGTAGACAACAGCTGGAGAAAGAAGGTGGTGATGGTGGGCGGGAGGTGGCAGGCGAGGAGGAAGATGTACCGGGTTCCTGGCGCCTTCCAACCCATTGGCGACCAGTTGTTCGAGCTATCCGATCTGGAGCATGAGAGGATCTCGACTATACTCGGATGTTGGGATGACCTGGAACGGAGTTCTTATAACTTCATCCATCGGGAAGTGTTGGAATACTGCCAACTCGGGCGGGATCCCGGTGCGTAGCGAGCCTTAGCGGTGATAATTGTGCTAGCTCTTGCAAAATACTAACTGTTCGCTTTTCTTGCAGGTGCATCTTCCCGGGCGGTCATCAAGCCCGAAACCACTCTTTCAATGGACGGGGAAGACCTCCTTAACAAGCTGAAGGAGAAAGGCGAGACCGTCTCGCGGACGTCGGTGGACGAGGAGTCCGGCCGGCTGACGACTCATCCGGAACCGAGGGCCATGGATGTTGATGACAGCGCCTACATCCTGAGGCGGGTGAAGTGCCATCCTGCTGCGCCCAAAGCGGTGCCCGGAAAGGGTAAGACTACCGGAGGGCCAGTGAGGGTTCCCGGTGGGGTGAGCAGGATCCCCAACCGGCCTGTGTCTGTGCCGCACGTGGCACGTGTCGCCCGCGTAGGCGCACGATCTTCTTCTCCGGAAGGCCGGGGAGAGAAACGGAGGGGCGGGGACATTCCTCCCTCCGCGCTGGTGACGCTCACCGGCGGGTCGTCACCGGAGAACCTGGCCAAACGGTTCAGGGTAACCGGCGGTGCACAACCAAACTCCGTTGGGGAGAAGGCTGCCACTGCCCGGCAGAGTAGCCCCGCACCTGCGGAGGCACCAAGGGGAAGCCCGGACAGTGCAATCGTCCGGCAGGTGGCTGGCCTCGGCCTGGAGGGGCCCGGGGTCACCGGAGTCTTAGCGGGTAGGAGCCGGCCAAAATGCAAGGGATCCGTCCTCCGGGTAAGCACTAATCGGTGCCACCACGCCGCTTGTAGTTTGTTTTCTATTGCTGCTTGACTAACTGTTTCTGTTGTTTTGCAGTTGCTGTACAGTCTGTACCAACCGGACCAGAGCGAGGAGCTGCCGGAGCTGAAGAGGCAGATAGCTGCTTTAACAGAGTCCCGGGAACGCCTGGAGGTGGAGAAGTCCCGGGTGGAGCGGGAGAGGGCTAGATCGGAGGAGAGGGCCAAGAAGCTGGAGGAGCAGAACCGGAGCCTGGAGAAGGAAAGGGCCGAGCTGGAAGCCAAGGTAGATGAGCTCCGGGTGGGAGCCACAGCTCTGCGCGCGGCTGCCGCTGCTGCTACCGGGGAAGAGGGCCCAGGACAATATGAGCGGTTCGTTCTCCGATACCATGAGAGCGACGAGTTCCTGGAGTTCCTGGAGAAGGCCAGAGAAGAGGGCATCTCGGATGCGTACACGGAATGGGCGGGTAAGGGGTGGTTAGACACTTCCCTGATGCCGGACGCCGCTGCTGAAGGAGACATCCATGAGCAGTCGGACATCCATCAGCCGGCGGTGGAGGGGCAGCCGGAAGAAGTGACTCGCTCGGACTTGGATTCTTTTACCAACGGTACCAAGTCTCCCCGAGCCAGAGTCGGCGCCGGAACTGAGGTCGATGACGAGGGTACCGCAGGAGAGGCTGGCGGATTGCCTGCTGAGGACGGAGTCGTGGCTCCTTAGGATTTTCCTTGCTCTTCTCCTTGTAATCTTTCCGGAACGGTTACTGCTTGTATACTTGCTTGATTATGAATATACTTGAACTGGCAGAGCTGGTGAAATTTTCTCAAAAGTAGTTTGCATATATTTGCGACATTTTTACAACGGTCGAACCAGTGATATACCAAACTAACCGCTCGGAGACTTGGCGGGTTCACCAGGCCTGGTTATGCTCTCGGTCGGGGTCTGCTCTTCTTTCCCCCACGTACCGCTGGAGCTGGTCGTCATTAATCAAATCTTGCACCGCTGTCTTGAGAGCACAACACTGGCTCGTCCGATGAGTAGCCTCATCATGATAGGAGCAGTACTTGCCCGTCTGCGCCGTTGTAAGTTTCCCGTTCGGGTACCTTCTCTTGGGGGGTGGGGGGATGACGCTCCCGTTCTCAAGTAAGATATCCTCGTAGGAAGTGGTGAGAGCGGTGAAGACTTCTTGACCGGCCGGTGGTGCTGGCATGATCGCCAGAGGACGTTCCTGGCGGTAAGGCGCCAGCTTGTGCTCGCTCTGGGGCTTGTCAGGATAAGGCCTCTGCTGCCTTTATGGCCAGTTTCTATTGGGCCGGCTCGGCCGGGCGGCGCGGTTCTCAGTCCGCTGAGCTTGTCCTCCTGACTGGGCGGGGGGTTCTCCTCCCGGGGATGGTCTTCCTGCTGCTCATCCCGCTTCCTCTTCAGCAGGTGGTGCCCATATGTCTCGTGATCGGCCTGAGCATGCCGGATGGCCATTGCCATCAACTTATCATACCCCTGCGGGAGTTCTACCCGGACGGCGTAGGAAAACTTCCCTGGCCGGAGCCCTTGCTTGAACGCCATCTCGGTGATGCCCTTGTCTAGGTTCCGGACCCCGGCAGTGGCTGTCTGCCATCGGTTGACAAAGGTCCTCAGTTCCTCTCCGGGTGCCTGCATACAGTTGAAGAGGATGGTCGACGTCCGGGCTCCCTCGACCCGGAGGATGAAGCGGCCTACAAACCGGTCGGCTAACTGTTCGAAAGCCTCGATCGAGTTCGCCGGAAGCTCATAAAACCAGCTGAGCGCCTCTCCAGACAAAGTTTCCTGGAAGATGTTGCAGTATACTGCATCAGAGTAACCCTTGGCTCAGGTCTGGGACGGGAAACTGTCCAGATGCTGGTACGGGCAGCCAGACCCTAAATAGGTGAGCTTGAGGGACTTCTGGTTACCAGACCTTCCCGACTCTATTACTCGGTGCGAAAAAGGGCCCATGCGCTCATTAAACCGGGCGCCCTCCACCGGCCGCGCGGCTCTTCTCTCGCTGGCCTTCATTTGGGCCTTCAAGTCTGACACAGTGTCGGCTAACATCTGCAATGCCCGTGCAGTCGGGGTCTCAACTTCATCCACAGACGAAGTGTGGAGCTGGCGGGAGGTTGGCGCACTCTTCGGCGGACCTGCACCGCCCGGTGACCTCTCTCGCACGGTACCACCGGGCCGACCGCCCGATGACCGCCCTGCCTCAAACTGCTGAGTTCGGACTGGGGAGGGTGCCGCTTGCGCCCTGTCTATAGCGTCGCTGCGCTGTTGTCCTCTCTCTAAGGCAGTACCAGGGCAGCATTCACCGATTCCATCTCTTCGTACCGGGCGTTGGACTTGGCTCTGTCCCTGTCGCCCTCCTCTCTTAGACGATTGACCTCTGCGGCCATTGCCCGTATCTTTCCCGCCATACCGTTCTGGTCGGGGCTGTACGTAGTGTCCTGGTCGCTGTCACAGAGCGGGCTCTCAGACCGGTCGCTCGGCACATCCGAGAACGTCAAGGAGAAGCCCCGGAGCACTGGACTGTCTTCATCCTCTGCCGGGCCTTTCCCGCGCGAGATGTCGTGGTGCACCGGTCCCGGCATGCCGGACGGCCTACGACAGCTTCCTCTTTCCGGACCGTTGCCCTGGGCGCCATGCGGCTCCCGCGTGACGCCCGGGGTGGAGATGAACGTTTACACTGATGCAACACGCCCCTCCTCGGTGGTACCTCTCTCTCGGCTTACTTCCGAATTCTCTGCCATCGATAATGCTTACACGGCTTCTTGTCCAAGGTTCCCACAGAAGGCGCCAATTGTTTCTGCCTAAGCCCGGGGGCCTGGTAGATACAGATGAATCCAACTTGATCTCCTGCAAACCTGCTTACTAAGGGGAATACCAGGCGGGCCGGTCTTCTCCTCTCCGATGCCTAAGTCAGTATAGTTGGAATATATAACTTGAGCACGTATGTAAGCGGTGAGAGAGATAAGTTACCTATTAATGAGGGTAGTTGGGGCCCTTATATAGGTGGCTGGGGGTGAGGGCTGGCCTCACCCTTCGATGTGGGACTGGTTCCCTCCAAAGGGCAGTTCTGGTGACCTCTTTGGCAGGCTGGCGTCCCCGGTCCCAGGGTCCCTGGCAACCGGATAGACGGCTGGACCCCGAGGCTGGGTGCTGGTGGTTCGGTCCTGGGCCTCGGGCCGGGCCCTGGTGCACTTGCTGCGGGTCTGTGGGCCTGCTGTAGCCTCTCTGCGGCTACTGTCAACACTAACAAATTAATTTTTCAATTTTAACTAATTTTAAATAATACTAACCATTAACATAAATATAACCATTTATATAATTAGGCTACCAATTTATACGTATAAATTATACAATTATACCTAAATTATACAATTAAAATAAATTTAAAAAAAATTACCTAAATTAATATAAATACCTAAATTAACAATTATATCTAAATTAACATAAATACCTAAATTATACCTTAAAAAATTACCTAAATTAACATAAATACCTAAATTATACCTAAATTAACAATTATATCTAAATTAAGAAAAATACCCAAATTATACCTTAAAAAATTACCTAAATTAACATAAATACTTAAATTATACCTAAATTAACATAAATACCTAAATTAACAATTATATCTAAATTATCATAAATACCTAAATTATACCTAAAAAAATTACCTAAATTAACATAAATACCTAAATTATACCTAAATTAACATAAATACCTAAATTATATACCTAAATTATAAAATTAAAATAAATTGAAAAAAAAATGGTAATTGCCTTCGGATCTGTTTTGGCAGAGGAGGAGGAGGGGGCCGGATGAGGGGGCCGGAGGAGGAGGGGAAGGACCGGAGGAGGCCGGATTTTGTCCGGATGAAAGAGGAGGCCGGATGGAGGTGGAGGGGAAGGAACGGCGCCGATTTGAGGAGGAGGAGGACGAGCAATGGTCTTGGAGGAGACGCACGGCCGATTTGAGGAGCGGATGAGGCGTTTTTGCGGATTTAGGGTTGAAAATGTCGGGCTGCTGCGGTTTTCTGCTTTTATAGCAGAGAGAATAGCCGACGAATTGAAAGATTTCGTCGGCTATTCTTTGAATGTCGTCGGCTATTCTATGAACATCGTCGGCTATACTTTGAAAGATCAGCAGCTGTCTGATCTGAGCCATCCAACGGTGGACAATAAAAAGGCGCGAATTTAGCCGACGAAAATTATATTTCGTCGGCTAAACTTAAAGCATAGCCGACGATTTAAAATATTTCGTCGGCTATGCTTTGGAAAATCAGCAGCCGTTGGATCTGAGCCATCCAACGGCAGACAATAAAAAGGCGCGGATCGCAAGAGTTTAGCCGACGACATATAATTTTCGTCGGCTAAAATGTTGGTCAAACCAGTAAGTCAAACCTCTAAACGCTTAAAAACGGAAATTAGTCTAGTTAAACGACGGTTTCTGGCCTCACCTTCAACAGATAATAGTTTCAAATCAATGAGACACAACTAATCGTATAAAAATTTTACAAAATTGATTTAACGAACATCAGGCTACCCATAGGAAAACGGAAGTCAAAAACAGTTAACCGCAACATTCGGCAAACAGAGTTTATCGGAATCTTGTCATTTTTCAACCGTAGACGTATTTCATTATTTCGGTCATCTCTTATTTCACAACATTTTTGCATTTGAAGAGTCTACGTATAGTAACTATTTGAAACTATACGTTCACTTAAACACTTAGTAAACAAGTTAAGGAACATTACTGCATATGTTCTGATTTTGAATCTAAAAGTTTAGAAAATATATTCCAACCGTCAGATATCACCGTTAAGATTAAATACATGTATGGAAAAAAATCCATCTTCAGCTGACAACGTTAAAGGCTCGATCGGAACGGTCAACTGGGTGAGTCAAACCTGTAAACGCTTAGAAATGGTAATTGGACTGCCTAAATGACGTTTTTTGGCATGACCTTCAACAGATAATAGTTTCAAATTGATGAGATGCAACTAATCGTATAAAAATTTTCCTCAAAATATTTACCGAAGGTAACGCTACCCTTAGGGAAACGAAGGAATAAAACCTTTCACCCCATCTTTCGACACTCAGATTTTATCAGAATCTTGTCATTTTTCAACCGTAGACGTATTTCATTATTTCGGTCATATCTTATTTCACAACATTTTTGCATTTGAAGAGTCTACATATAGTAACTATTTGAAACTATACGTTCACTTAAACACCTAGTAAACAAGTTAAGGAACATTAGTGCATATGTTCTGATTTTGAATCTAAAAGTTTAGAAAATCTATTCCAACCGTCAGATATTACCATTAAGATTAAATACATGTATGGAAAAAAATCCATCTTCAGCTGACAACGTTAAAGGCTCGATCGGAACGGTCAACCCGGTGAGTCAAACCTCTAAACACTTAGAAATGGTAATTGGACTGCCTAAATGACGTTTTTTTGGCATGACCTTCAACAGATAATAGTTTCAAATCGATGAGATGCAACTAATCATATAAAAATTTTCCTCAAAATATTTACCGAAGGTAACGCTACCTTTAGGGAAACGAAGGAATAAAATCTTTGACCGCATCTTTCGACACTCAGATTTTATCAGAATCTTGTCATTTTTCAACCGTAGACATATTTCATTATTTCGGTCATATCTTATTTCACAACATTTTTGCATTTGAAGAGTCTACGTATAGTAACTATTTGAAACTATACGTTCACTTAAACACTTAGTAAACAAGTTAAGGAACATTAGTGCATATGTTCTGATTTTGAATCTAAAAGTTTAGAAAATCTATTCCAACCGTCAGATATCACCGTTAAGATTAAATACATGTATGGAAAAAAATCCAACTTCAACTGACAACGTTAAAGGCTCGATCGGAACGGTCAACCGGGTGAGTCAAACCTCTAAACGCTTAGAAATGGTAATTGGACTGTCTAAATGACGTTTTTTTGCCTGATCTTCAACAAATAATAGTTTCAAATCAATGAGACGCAACTAATCATATAAAAATTTTACAAAATTGATTTAACGAACGTCAGGCTACCCATAGGAAAACGAAAGTAAAAAACAGTTAACCGCAACATTCGGCACACATATTTTATCGGAATCTTGTCATTTTTCAACCGTAGACGTATTTCATTATTTCGGTCATATCTTATTTCACAACATTTTTGCATTTGAAGGATGAAGCAATGGTTTATAGTTAGTGATAGAAAATGGAATATGGTCATTTTTTGTTTTTTTTTTTTAAATCATAGCCGACGAAAATGTAAATTTCGTCGGCCAAAATTTCAAAAAGTTTTCGTCGGCTAATGTTTCAGAGAAAGGCCGACGAAAATCCAAATCGTCGACTGAAATCTGAATATAGCCGACGATTTTTGTTTATACCAACGAAAAAAATGGATCGTCGGCTATTCCCAAACTATGGCCGACGATTTTGTTTTTGTACCGATGAAAAATAAAATCGTCAGCTATTCTATGGAATTACCGACGAAAATTTTTAGTCGTCGGCCGTTTTTTTTTTTTCGTCTGGAAAAGTCTTTTTTCTGGTAGTGTATAGAGAAAAAAAAAACCTTAGGCCACTATCACTCGTCTCTGAGAGTCTGAGAGCTCGCCTCCTCCAAGCCTCCTGCCCAGCTGCAATCCTCCTCGCCCCCTGTCTTCCTCCTTCTCTGGCTTCGTGCAAATCGCCACGACGCCACCAGCTTCTGCTCCGGCTCCGGCTCCGCCTCGAATCACGATTCCCAATCTCATGTCCATCTCTGGTTTGTAAGACACCATCTCTCTCTCTCTCTCTCTCTCTCTCTCTCTCTCTCTCATCACTCCATCTCCATCTCCATCTCTCTCTCAGTCTCTCTCCTAGTTTGAATTCTGAAAGGCGTGAAAGCCCGAAACGGCAGAGGGCTGGATTTCAGTGGTTGATCCGAAACGGCGGCGTTTTGGGTTTGGGGGAGGCGGAGGGCGTCGGGGAAGAAGCAGAAGCCGTTGTAGCCGCTGGATGAGTCGGCGAGGAATCGGACGGCGAGGGCGAGGACGAGGACGGCGAAGATGAGGAGGCAGGCGTGGGTGGTTTGGAGCTGGGTGGGTTTCAGTTTCGGCAAGCTTCTTCTTGGGTCCGAAAAAGCCCGAAAGCTCGGCTCGGCCCGTCGGGTTCGGGCTCGGGCCGGTCCTCAAATTGAAAAAAGCCCAGCTCGGCTCGGACCTAGGGGGTCGGGTTTTGGGTCGGGCTTTGACAATTTTGGTTTCGGCCCGGCCCACGCCCAGTCCTAGTTTCCGTCGTTTTTGTCAAAATTTCTAATGGATCGATATTTCAGTCGAAATACCTGTATTTTGAAACGCCGATATTTCCTCGATATCTGATATTTTACTCCTTGTTCTGATCACATGTCCAACACATGGCTTTGTTCATGAATGGCATTGCAGACAAGACTTTCTACTTATTATGCAGTCAAAAAACTCCATGCAATAAGAGGTTCGAGTTTTCAGGAGCGAAAGGTAAACTTAGGTTTCTAGGTTTTGCACCATCGGGCGGCGGCACTCTCGATCTTGTCTGCCGAAGGCCTCTCGGCGTAGCACCAAGAAGGAGAACGAGGTTCTTGCTACTTTTTCAGAGTAGCAGGGGCTGGCCAGAAGAGCTAAAGTCAGGGTTGGGTTCGATTTCCTAAGAATCCGATCGGCGACGGTCGTTGCTTCACCTTGAGGCAGCAGCGGCGGAGGTTTATTTTCATATCTTGACTTGAGGTGCGTGGTTGGGGCTGTTGCTGGTTTGCAGTAGCGGGGCCTATTGAGATCGGTTGAGGTCCAGTTTGCTCCAGTCTTGAGGTGACCACTTGGTTTCGGCGTTTCCATTTTTGGGTTGGCAGCATAGGGAAAAATCATTCCGACTGTTTTGGTGGTGCTAAGCTAGGATGATGGAGGTGCTGCTGTGGGAGCAGACCCGGCCGTCGGAGGTGGTGATGAGGTGCTGGGTCTGGGATCAGATCTGGGCTTTTGGGTCTATGTCTAGGATCAGACTTGGGCCAGCTTTGCTTGGGCCATTAGGTCTGAGCAATTGGGTCCAATTTTATTTTTTCAGTTTTGTGAATAAATTGAAATATGTTTTTGATGTCGCTTCGAGATCTATTTTTGTAGCGTCGCAGGTTACTTGGTTATTTAGTTTTGGACTTATTTCCTAAGGTTGTATTGTTTTAGGTGAAGCTAGGTTTTTACTTAGATCTGTCTTTCATGGCTCACTTTTGACTTAATTAGCCAGGACCTTCATGGTGAGTCATGCTGGTAGTGTAATGTTTTTTCTACATTAATGGATTATGATGCCCCCAATTAAAAAAAATGTTTAGGATTCCCCTGCACTTTGAGTTAGGACTTTGGATTTCAAGTTGGATCTCATTTTTGGTCTGGATTTTGTGTTCACGATGTTTACTATGTAGACGTTGGTGGAGAGAAAATATTAGTTAGCAAATATTCTAAATTAGTAAAGCAGCACTGGAACAAAATCTTAGACTCAATGGTCGAGAAGATTGATTAATATAGTGAACACATAGGTACGTACATATGATGAAACTAGAAATAATAAAGACACAAATGATTTCAAATGTAGAGATCGATGATGTAAAGTATCGTACTTGACTTCTCTTTTTATCACAACTAACTTATATCTAAAAGGTCAGGTAATCTCATCATCTCTCTTTCGAGTCTGATCTCTTAACATAAGGTTTTGTTGCAATAATGAGCATACTATTTCAATTTTATTGTTTTTTCTCAAGTTTATGTACATTACACTGCATGATAACGTTGTTTCCTTCAAGCAATAGAATTTCTCCTCAAGCTAATACTCTATAACTAATTTGTTCGATATTTTGTCTTTTGAGCGCCCGTGAGAGACGTTTCATTGTAATTTATTTTTCTCTTTGAAAAAGAACAAAAAAAAAAAGGACATTGTTGCCCTTATCTAGAAACAATGGCCGATGCATATTCATGAGATTTGGAAATAATTAATTCGTGTTCATGTGATGCATATTCATGGGATTTGGAAATAATTACAAGCATGAAAATGCTTGATCTTTGAGATGACCAAGTCAATTTGACAACAAATTTGAATCCTGCATTGCATGTGGACGACGGCTAGACACAAAGAATTGAAGCCTCTAGCTAGTTAAACCAGAAGAGGCATGAATGTGAATTATTGATTTCCGATTTTCGTCTAAATTGGTCTAAACTCAATCATGTTTTTCCTTCATTCAAACACACAATTTAAACTAACAAATCCGTCATATTCATAGTTGAAAAGAAAGAAATCATTGACAGCGTTTTTAATTGTTTATTTCCTAAGAAGAAAAAAAGAAATTAATAGTGGCCTAGCTAATTTTGCTATATGTATTGTACCTAGCAAACCTAAAATCCAACACACAGTACTTATTCACTCAAAGGCCAACAAAGTGAGAACTTGTAGCATTCGAGTTTATGCAAATGGCGTCTTCATTGCATAAGATGTTTGTTGAAAAAGATGAAGAGAAAATGATAACTCTTGTTATATTGAAAGAGGATTTACAGCAGGTTATATACACATTTAGATAGTCTTCAAGCAAGCAACAAGCCATGCTTCACGCCATGCTACCAACTACCTAATCCCTCAAATAGGGACCAACTAAAGACTACAATACAAATACAAAGCATCGTACTTGACTTATACTCAACAGGAGAAGTGACAAGTACCACCAACTTATAGAAGTGTTCCGCCATGATTTCTTCCACCATAATGCCCATACTGCAGTAGGTGAACTATATGCTGCACAGAAGAGCAGTAGGAGGACAGGAGAGCAGTAGAAGGACTGGCGAGTAATAGTAAACTCGCCATCCACCACATCCGCCACGGGCACACTCGCCTACTAGCACATCCGCCATACTGCTAGCATATCCAACTATCTTCAACACTCCCCCTCAAGCTGGATCAAGGGAAACCTTGAGCCAAGCTTGCCAAATATTCGATGAACATCAGTATTCGATGAACATCCGGAGCGACTTCATTCTCTCCAAATATCAGCTCCTCTGCAGCACGACCCCCCATACAAACATCGAGCTCGGCAAGCATCTGCCCATTCTTTTTCAGTATCTGCTCATACTGAGGAGATTTATTATGATACTGCTTGGTCTTATAGATGTACAATATAATCTTGTTGAATTCTCGAATTGCCTCCACATACCTCCGCAACATCAGATTGGCAAAAACATAATGATATATGGTGGTAATGTGACTTCCAATAACACTGGTGTAAACCCCTTGCTGAGTAATGTCAATGGGTTGCTAGCATTTCAATCCAGTATGATAATCCCCCAAAAGACAATGCACACGCAGCAACCCCACCATGCTGAAATACCCCAACACCTTCAACACATTACTCCCACCATTATAATCATACCCATCAGTGGCCGTAAATTGCTCCAGCCCTTCCTTCTCCTGCTCTAAAATCTGAATAATCGCCGACTTCTCCACCAAAGCTTGCAGGAAGTTCAGGACTCCATACACATTCCAAGCTTGATCAAACTGGCGGAGAAGAGCAATCTCCTGCTCAGTCTTGGTCATCATCTTGGCCCGATACTGACAGAAGCTCTGAAACTGGTAGACGAACTCATCGACCATATCCCAGAGCCACTGATTGGGTAGCTGCATATTGACGACGCCGTGGAGCACCACCTGGAATAGGCTACAGAAATTATCCCAGGAATCGATCCTCTGCTTCAGCGTCGGCTGGAGCCGAGCGTAGAGGTGGCGGAACCACATCTCGCGGTAGAGGAGGCAGAACACGTGGTCGTTGTCGACGTAGTCCGATATGGCCTGGAACGAAGTCTCGTACATCTGGTGGATCTCGTACACGTTCTTCTCGCGGATGTGGCGGTAGAGGTGGACCACGAAGGACTTCACGGAGTCCGGGACGTGGTTCTGGTCGTACCCGGGCTCCTGCGACGGCGCGTCGGAGGAGGCTTGGCGGTGCGTCGCCGAGGGCTCGTCGTAGTCGTAAGCCGCCATGGTGGTTGGAAGTCTCTCAGTCACAGCAGAAATGGTAAGAGCACTCGCCATCCGCCATAGGACGCCACCATAGGACATCCGCCACTCGCCATCCGTCATAGGACATCCGCCATTCGCCATCCGCCATAGGACATCCGCCATTCTCCATCCGCCATAGGACATCCGCCATTCTCCATCCGCCACCATATCTGACCCAGAAACTCTTTAAACCAACAAACAAACTGCAATCATCTTCCTTAAGATCCATCCCTCTCTCTCAGACCCAGAAAGCAAGAGAGAGAGAGAGAGATGTCAGCAGTAGGGGCTTCTTCCTCAGCAGCAGTTGTTGCAGTTGGGGGAGATGTATGGAAGGTTCACGCGGCCATGGCAATGGTTTAGCTCTTCAATGGAGGCTATCATGTAATTACCAAAGTAGCCCTCACTGTGGGTATCAACCAGCTTGTCTTCTGTCTCTACAGAGACCTCCTTGCTCTCGCCATTCTTGCTCCACTCGACATCCGCCACAATATCTGACTATTTTCAACACTCATAGACACCAATACTCCCCCTCAAGCTGGATCAAGGGAGTGCATGATTAAAAAACTCCCTTGAGCCAAGCTTGAACAATGATATGATTCAGTGGGAGGGAGGTAGGGGAAATGAAAAACGAGGGAAAAAGATGAAATGGAGTGATCAATGGTGGCTACAGATGATGGAGCTGCTGCAAATGGTCAAGGATAGTGTAGCAGACTAATGAATGGATGGCCTAACGTCACAGGCGGCTTGAGGTTACATGAAAACCTCTAAACATGCCTTTCTTCCATCATGAAGGAAGAACACATAAAATGAAGGTGATGTTAGAGGTACAACAACCTCTCAATGGATTAATGAAAAATTCTGATAGTCCAACATCAGAAGATTGAGATTACATCAGAATCTCTAAAACAGATTTGGCCATGGACAACAGATTCCTTCCAAAATAGATAAAGAAATCAAAAATAAAGAAGGCCAAACTGAAACGCCGATAGTCCAACATCGGAAATATTGAGGCTACGCTAGAACCTCGAAACAGATTTCTCCTCCAAAATAGGATGAAAGAAATCAGAACTTGACAATGGACAACAGATTTCTCTTCCAAAGCGTAAGAAGAAGAATTCAAAAAAAAAGGTCAAGTAAATATGATTTATGGAACACATGATTTTGGAAATGATTCTACAAATAGATGTTGTAGATCAAAAAACACGTGTTTATGGATGCGGAAGCCACAGATTATGAACTGCGGAAGCCACAGATTATGAACAATGAGTCTCTTTAATTAAGAATGTTGAAATTAAGAACTCTAACATGAACAATCTATTGAACTCCCCCTCTCCCCAAATTTCATGCCAAGATCCATGATTTGGATCGGACAGGAGAAGGGGAGAGGAAGAAGAAAAGAAAATTAAGAGCTAGGCCAATAGAACCTGCTCTGATACCATGTTGAAAAAGATGAAGAGAAAATGATAACTCTTGTTATATTGAAAGAGGATTTACAGCAGGTTATATACACATTTAGATAGTCTTCAAGCAAGCAACAAGCCATGCTTCACGCCATGCTACCAACTACCTAATCCCTCAAATAGGGACCAACTAAAGACTACAATACAAATACAAAGCATCGTACTTGACTTATACTCAACAGGAGAAGTGACAAGTACCACCAACTTATAGAAGTGTTCCGCCATGATTTCTTCCACCATAATGCCCATACTGCAGTAGGTGAACTATATGCTGCACAGAAGAGCAGTAGGAGGACAGGAGAGCAGTAGGAGGACTGGCGAGTAATAGTAAACTCGCCATCCACCACATCCGCCACGGGCACACTCGCCTACTAGCACATCCGCCATACTGCTAGCATATCCAACTATCTTCAACAATGTTAGGTTTGATGATCCTTGTTTTCATGGCAGTTGCTGTGGCATTGTTGCCTGCAACACAAGCTGAGGGAGAGGGTATACATACCTCACCCAGGGACAAATGCCTCCAGAATTGCAATATCTTGTTCTATAATTGCATAGGTGTGCAATGTAAAGGCCTTTCGGGACCTCCTTTTACTAGATGTCAAGGGGAATGTGAAACTCAGAGGGGAAAGTGTCAGCAACGTTGCCTTGGACTATCAGCTGCACCAAGTCCTTGATCAACAAAGAGAGTATTGGGCTAATGTCTTCTAATAACCATGTCGATCGTACTTCTTTCTTTTCAAATTGAATGTTGTATGAGCATGCCTCAAATAAAAGAAGAAATACAATTTTCATTTTGTTTAAATAAATTTATCTCTTAATATAAGACTGAAGGTCACATTAGCAGAAAACTCTATGGATGATTCTCTTTATAGAAGATCACTTTGATTCTTCACCTCAACGACTCGTGTTCACTATATATTGAACATCGATCATTCAATCGTCAACACACCAATGTGGTTGATTGCCAAAAGAAAAGGTCAGTTCATGGTCGATCTTTCGTTGTTTTGGTTTATTTTCTTTCATGAATCCAATACTACATTCTTAAGAGAAAAGGAATCCAATTTTTAAATCTCCCTTTGGAGTTGGAAATTTGATGAGATGGGAGAATTTGTCTCCAGTAGTGAAACTTGAAAGAATAGACAATCTTTGTATCACTTGATTCCCTTATGACGAGAAGTGAATTATTACAAAGATAGAAAAATTTGCCGTAAGGACCATGGCCAGAAACAAAGAATTGAAGCCTCGATATTGCTCAAGATTAATCACAAGGGTGTAACTATTCATCACACACCCTGTTTTGGCTAATCGCACACTCTATATATATGATAAGAGCATCTCCAACAGCTCTTGTATAAATTTTTTATTAAAGAGGAAGAAATCACAAAATCTCTAAAATAAAATAGGCTAAACTCCCTCTTCTATTTTATCATACAAAATTAAATGTTTTCCTGTGTAATTTAATGAATTTATATGAATATTATACCTTTATTTGAGTCAAACAAAATTAAATATTTTTCTTTATTCACTTCTTTCCTTTTTTTAGGAGAGAGAGTGAATTCTAAAATACAAGCAATAAAGTTTAGAGATTTGTTAATGAATTGAAGTATACAAATTTTGAGAATTCTATAGATATAGAGATTCTCCATCTTTTTTTTCCCACTTTTTGTATTAGGAGCTTCTATTCATACCTCCAAAAACAGTACTTAGACCTCCGTATTTTTTCAAATTGGTATTGACTTTGTCAATGCATGTGAATTTACCAAATTGGTAGGATGCCATAGCTGCATACATCACTTCACTTCCACTTGACACCTATCGTAATGATAAACGGCTCGTCTCGCTGTGACCTTCTCTTGAATTCTCAAAACTTCTATCGCTCCACCCCCGCAGTGGCAGAAAACCCATCACTTTACCGAAAAAGAATATCCATCTAACTAAAAAAATCTCACCTTACCAAAAAAAAAATCCACATTACCAAAAAAAAAAACTCACTATACAAAAATAAATAAATTAATTAATATCTCACCTTATTGTTGTCAAAGAACGATAAATCCATAGTGATCCACAATCGACAGTTGTTTCTGCACAAACCCGTAGGCCTAGTGGAAACTGACGAATCTAGATGTGATCTCCTCCTGCAAACCTGCTAAGTAAGGGGAATACCGGGCGGGCCGGTCTTCTCCTCTCCGATGCCTAAGTTAGTACAGTTGGGATGAATAGATAACTTAAGCAAGAGTGATAGGCAGTTGGAGAGATCAGTTACCTATTAAAGAGGGTAGTTGAGGCCCTTATATAGGTGGTCGGACGTGAGGTCTGGTCTTACTCTTCGATGTGGGACTGGTTTCCTTCTGTTCGCACACAAAAGGACATCTCTGGTGGCCTGTTCGGCAGGCTGGCGCCCCCGGTCCCCGGGCCCCTGGTCACAAGGTAGACTGCTGGACCTCGGGTCCGGGTGCTGGTGATCCTGCTCCGGGCCTCAGTGCGGCCCCGGATGCACTGGCTGCGGGTCTGTGGGCCTATGTAGCCCCTCTGTGGCTACTGTCAACAAGTCCCCCAAGTTCCCAGTCAAGTGCAATCTTGAATGGGGACTTAATATGTCTCGCTCTTGTCCCGCAGACCCGCAGGGTTACTGACCCAACAGTGCCAGTCCCCCAAGTCCGCATTGAAGATTGGGCGTGACCAGGCGTTCGGGCAAGGAAGGCGTGGTGATGTACCTATTAATGATGACGTGTGACAGTTATGAGTATGTCGTCATGCCATGAATATGGGATGGGGTGAAACCCGGACGAGTGCATGGGATGATGATGTGGCGTCGAAATCCGCCATGCAATAAATATGGAGCGGGGTGAAACCCGGACGAGTGCATGGGATGATGATGTGGCGTCGAAATCCGCCATGCAATGAATATGGAGCGGGGTGAAACCCGGACGAGTGCATGGGATGATGATGTGGCGTTGAAATCCGCCATGCAATAAATATGGAGCGGGGTGAAACCCGAACGAGTGCATGGGATGATGATGTGAGGGCTCGACCGGTGGACTGCCATGTCGGGACGAGTCCTCCAAGTTCCCAAGGTAAAATTACTGCCAACAGTGGGGCAGGCCGGGAGTAGCCCGGTGGCACGGCCCAGCTTGTGTTGGAATAAGCGTGGGGTAACGTGCCTGCGGGGAGATTTTTTCTGTGTTAGAGAAACAATCTGCCTGGTGGGGTGGCGTGGAGATAACAAGTCTCGCCTTAGATCCCCATATTTATCACAGTTCAGTGTGATGCAGGGTTTTCAGCCTACTGGAAAAATTTGCATGTGTTAGATGTAAACTCTCCCGGGTTTATAAAGCCCATGTGTTTGAAGCCTTGAGTTGTTGCTGGCTTGTCCCTGCCTGCAGGGGCGAAGGAAAGTGACTAAACCGGTGGAATGCCTTGGAGCCGGTTGAATGTCTTGAAGCCGGTTGAATGCTACATAACCGGTGGAATGCCATGGAGCCGATTGGATACTACATAACCGGTGGAATGCCATGGAGCCGGTTGAATGCTACCTAACCGGTGAGATGCCGTGGAGCCGGTTGAATGCTACCTAACTGGTGAGATGCTGTGGAGCCGGTTGAATGCTACCTAACCGGTGAGATGCCATGACTCTTGGGAAAGTGGGGGGGCTTGACGCCTCGGTTCCCGCCCCTATCTCCCTTAACTGCCGCTTGTAGGCGGGACAAGTGGCTGACATGCATTTAAGGAGGAAGCCCATCGGTCCAATCAGTTATGATGGCGTGGGAAGGTTATCGATGCTTGGACACGTGTCAGTAGGGAGCGATCTGAGATGGAGGGCCTGGATTCGCAGGCGTTTGACTTGCCCCGATTGAGTATTTGGGGGGATTACAGGGGTGCCTAGGGCATCAGACCCGTCTATAAAAAGGCCTCCTTTGTCTTCATTATTTCTGTTTTTGCTCTTGGCCCAGAGAGAAGAAGAGAAGGTTGGAGAGGAATCCGGCGAAAGTTCTGTGGAGGTACCTCGCGCTAACCGTGCTTTAAGCGTTCTGCTTCTTGCCTATCATTGCTCGGTGTTTTCGTAGGACTGACTTTCCTCGGTTGTGTATAGTAATCGGTAAGTCTTGCCTTCTTGCCTTCTTTGCTTCGTGTTTTTTTCTTTTTGGCTGCCGTTCTGTGAAGGGTGGGGGGTGCTCTGTCGCCGACTGTGAGTCGTTTTGAGCGGGGCGTCTGCGGCAAACTTGGGGAGCAACCGCAGAGGGCGCTGTTCTAGCTTATTGCTGACCAGCGGTGGGGTTTTGTTTTCTTTCCCCTAGGTTAAATGGCTTCTGCGAGCTCTGATGGGGCTTCCGAGCAGGCCGACAGGCGTCCCGTGGTGGACGATGAGGAAAGATTGGAGGATTGGCTCGGTTCGGATTCCTCGGAGTCCGAAGCCGGTGACCGCTCCCGGGGCGGGGTCTCGTCTTCCGGGTCTCTGGGTTCTGAGGGCATCCCGCACGGGGTGCGCTTTCCTGGTACTCCGCCCGTGAGCTACACTATCGGGAGTGGGAAAGAGGCTGTAGCGTGCGATGAACCGGAGGGTACTATGAACCCTGCAGAGATTGCCGCCTTCCGGGAGACGTGGAATATCCCTGATGAGGTGACGTTACGGCCGCTAAATCCCGGAGAATCGGCCTGTAACCCGGAGGCGGGTTGGGTTGCTGTTCACGGAGACTAATTTCGTCACGGGTTCTCCCTCCCGCTGCCAGACTTCGTGCAATACATGCTTAGCGCTCTGCAAGTGTCTCCCGCGCAGCTTCTCGGAAACCAGTGGAGGCAGCTGCTGAGCCTTGGTTGTCTGTACGAGCTGTCCGGGATGAGCATGCCAACGGTGAACGAGTTCCGGGCACTGTACAGACTGTCCTTCTCAAAGAAGAAAGGGTGCCGGGGTTGTCTGACCTTTAGCGCCCGACACTTCCAGCCTATCATCACCCACCTACCTTCCTGGGTGGACAATAACTAGAGGAAGAAGGTGGTGATGGCGGGTGGGAAGTGGCAGAAAAGGAGCAGGATGTACCGGGTTCCTGGTGCCTTCTAGCCCCTTGGCGACCAATCGTTCGTACTGTCCGAGTTGGAGCGGGATAGGATTATGACGATACTCGGGTGCTGGGACGATCTTGAGCGAAGCTCCTACAACTTCATACGGCGAGAGGTGTTAGAGTACTGCTGTCTTAGGCGGGATCCCGGTGCGTAGCAGGGTTTTAGTGGTGGCGTTTCTGCTGACCGAGTTTGTACTAACACTTTGCTTGTTCTGCAGGTGCATCTTCCCAGACGGTCGTCAAGCCCGGTAATACACTATCCATGGACGGTGAAGACCTTGTTTCAAGGTTGAAGGAGAAAGGAGAGGCCGTTTCACGGACCTCTGTGGATGAGGAGTCCGGTCGGCTTACCGTTCATGCCGAACCGAGGGCCTTCGATGTTGAGGACGACGCCTATACCCTAAGGCGTGTGAAGACTCACCCCACTGCGTCCAAGGCGGAACCCGGAAAGGGCAAGACCACCGGGGGGCACCAAAGGTTCCTGGTGGGACGAACAGGATTCCGCACCGACCGGGATCGGTCCCGCTTGTCACCAGGGTTTCTCGGACAGGCGCACAATCTTCTTCACCGGACGGCCTGGGTGAGAAGAGGCGGAGGATCATGGACGTCCCTCCCTCCGCGCTGGTGACGCTGACCGGCCGGTCGTTTAGTGAAAACTTGGCGAAACGGCTCAAGGTGTCCAGCGGTGTGATGAGTTCCACTCGGGACAAGGCCGCTGCTGCCTCAAACTCTGCCGGTCAGCAGAGTAGCCCCGCTTCTGCGGAGGAACAGAGGGGAGGTCCGGAGAGTCCCTTCGTCCGGAGTCTGGCGGCAGATGTGGCTGGTCTTGGTCTGGATAAGTCTGGGGTCGCTGGAGCCTTGTCGGGGGAGAACCGCCAGAAGAGCAAGGAGTCAGTCCTCCGGGTAAGAATTGCCTGGTGTCACGGCACCGCTCATAACTTCTGCCGGGTTTCGTTATTTTTGCTGTTTGCTTAATCGGCTCCCTGTTGTTCTGTAGCTATTGTACAATCTGTACCAGCCGGACCAGAGTGAGGAGCTGTTGGAGCTGAAGAGGCAAGTGGCTGCTCTGACAGAAGCCCGTGAGCGCCTGGAAGTTGAGAAGTCCAGGCTTGAGTGGGAGAAGGTCAGGCTGGAGGAGAGGGCCAAGAAACAGGTGGCCAAGCTAGAAGGCCAGATCCGGAGCCTCGAGGAGGAGAAGGAGATGGCTGAGGAGGAGAGGGCCGAGCTGGAGGCCAGAGTGGACGAGCTCCAGGTGGGAGCTGTCGCTGTGCTGGAACGGTTTTTTTGTATTATACCCTTTGGATATACATTTATACTCCGGTGGAATTCCTTGGATTTCTCTTAAAATAGTTGGCATACATATCTTATAATGTTGCATTGGTTGAACTGTTGGTATGCCAAACTAACTGCTTGAAATTTCTAGTACCTAACCCTTCACTGGGTCCGGGCGTGCTCACCAGCCCTGGCCCTGCTCCCGGTCGGGATCTGCTCTCCTTTCCCCTATACCGCTGGAGCTGACCGCTGTTAATCAAACCCTCCACTGCTGCCTTGAGGGCGAAGCAACTGTTCGTCCGATGGGTAGCTTCGTCGTGGTAGGAGCAGTACTTGCCTGTTCGCTCCTGGGTAAGTTTCCCCTTTGGGTACTTTCTCCTCGGCGGTGGGGGAATGATGTTCCCGTTCTCGTGCAAGATGTCCTCGTATGAAGAGGTTAGAGTGGTGAAGACCTCTTGACGTACTGCTGGCATGATCGCCAGGGGGCGTTCTTGCCGGTACTGCGCCGGCTTGTGCTCGCCCTGGGGTTTGTCATGATAGGGCTTCTGCTGCTGTTGATTTCCCCAATTTCTGCCGGGTCTGCTTGGTTGGGCGCCTCGGTTCTCGCTCCACTGGCTCGCCTTGTTTTCTCGGCCGGCCGGGGGATACTCCTCCCGTTTTCTCTTCAACAGGTGTTGTCCATACGTTTCATGATCCGCCTGAGCATGCCTGATAGCCATCGCCATTAGCTCGTCATACCCCTGCGGGAGTTCCACCCGTACGGCGTAGGAAAATTTTCCTGGCCGAAGCCCCTGTTTGAACGCCATCTCGGCGATACCCTTGTCGAGGTTCCGAACCCCGGACGTCGCCGTTTGCCAGCGGTTGACAAACATCCTTAGCTCCTCGCCAGGTGCTTGCCTGCAGTTGAAGAGGATGGTGGATGTCCGGGCTCCTTCGACCCGGAGGATGAAGCGGCCTACGAACCGGTCGGTCAGTTGCTCGAACGCCTCGATGGAGTTTGCCGGGAGCTCATAGAACCAGCTGTGCGCCTCTCCAGATAGGGTTTCCCGGAATATGTTGCAGCACACTGCATCGAAATAGCCCTTGGCGCACGTTTGGGACCGGAAACTATCCAAATGTTGGTATGGGCAGCCGGATCCTGAGTACGTGAGCTTTAGGGATTTCTGGTTACCAGACCTCCCTGATTCCAGAACCCAGTGCGAGAAGGGGCCCATGCGTTAGTTGAATCGCGCGCCTTCCATCGGCTGTTCTGCCCTTCTCTCGTTGGCCTCCATTTGGGCCTTTAGATCCGACACAGAGTCGGGCCCATGAGTATCGGTAATGCCCGTGCGGTCGGGGTCACGACCTCATCCTCGAATGAAGCGCGCGACTGCGGGGGTGCCGGCGTGCTCATTGGCAAAACCGCGCCACCCGGGGACTCCGCCCTCCTGCGGTCGCTAGACCTTCCTCCCGATGACTGTCCCGCCTCAAGGCGCTGAGGTTTGCTCTATCCCGGTCGCTCTCCTGCCCCAGGCGATCGACTTCTGCCCTCATCGCCCGTATCTCCCCCGCCATATCGTGCCGGTCGGGGCTGTACGTGGTGTCCCGGTCGCTGTCACCGAGCAGACTCTCCTCTTTGTAGCTCGGATCGTCCGAGAATGTCAGCGAAAAGCCCCGATGCGTCGGTTGGTCGCCTTCCGCCGGGCCTTTCCCGTGCGCTCCATCGTTGTATGCCCCCGGCGTGCTATTCGGCCTCCCATAGCTGCCGTTGTTCTGGTTGCCCTGGTCGCTGCGCTGCTCCCGTACAGCGAGCGGGGTGGAGATGAGCACTTGCCCTGGTGCAACCCGTTGACCCTCCGTTGTACTTCTTTCCTGGCCCGCTTCTGAGCTTTCTGTCATTTGGTGACGCTTACGTGACTTTTATACAAGTTTCCGACAGACGTCGCCAATTGTTTCTGCACAAACCCGTAGGCCTAGTGGAAAATGACGAATCTAGATGTGATCTCCTCCTGCAAACCTGCTAAGTAAGGGGAATACCGGGCGGGCCGGTCTTCTCCTCTCCGATGCCTAAGTTAGTACAGTTGGGATGAATAGATAACTTAAGCAAGAGTGATAGGCAGTTGGAGAGATCAGTTACCTATTAAAGAGGGTAGTTGAGGCCCTTATATAGGTGGTCGGGCGTGAGGTCTGGTCTTACTCTTCGATGTGGGACTGGTTTCCTTCTGTTTGCACACAAAAGGACATCTCTGGTGGCCTGTTCAGCAGGCTGGCGCCCCCGGTCCCCGGGCCCCTGGTCACAAGGTAGACTGCTGGACCTCGAGTCCGGGTGCTGGTGATCCTGCTCCGGGCCTCAGTGCGGCCCCGGATGCACTGGCTGCGGGTCTGTGGGCCTATGTAGCCCCTCTGTGGCTACTGTCAACAACAGTGAAGTAAAATTTTATGTTTGAAAGATGATGCAATTTGTATTAGTTTTAATTTTATTTTTTTTCGGTTAGATTATTTTTTAGTTTCGCTTGCTTGAATGCATTTGTTATAATCAACGATTAGTGTAAAGAACGTGTAAATAGGTGTACAGTGATCATGAATAAATAAACTTCACAGTCTCAACGAAGTTAATAATAGATGAGAAAATATGATTATTAGATGTTCAAAAATTGAAAAAGAACTAATTACAGATTTCCTTTAGAATCTTCTAAAAAGAAATTTTGTATTAATTTTTTTGGAGATATAGGTATTTCGGGAAAATAAGGGAGGTCAAAATAGTATTTTATTTCATTGAAAAATTAATTAAATTAGATGTCTATAAAGTAAAGAGGTCTAAGTGCTGTTTTTGGAGGTATGAATAGAAGCCCCCTTTTGTATTATAGAGACTGATTTATAAGAGCTGTTGGAGCAAAAAAATGGTGTTTTTCTTGTAAAATAGAAAAAATCAAGTTTTACCAGAGCTATTGGAGATCTTTTAAGAGCCAATAAAGAGTCAATTTAAGAGAGTAGCTTGTGAAAAAAAAGAATTATTATACGTAATAGAAAAATAATTAAGGTGTGTGAATAGAAAAAAAAAAAAGGTGTGTAAACATAACCATCCTTATTTGACCTACTTGGGGCTAGTTTGTTATTGCTGTGACTTTAAAAAAAAACTGCTGCTGCTATACTGTGAATTAAAACAGTTTCGTATTTTTAGATTTGATAAATATTTACTTTTAAAAACTGTTGTCATACCATTATTTTTTGTTTTTGTTTTCTATGACATTAGCTTCTAAAAGTAACCATGAGGCTGCTTTTAAAAACTGCTGTGAGTGGCCTGTAATTTTGAAAAAAAAATTGCTTTTATTTGACTTATCAAAACACTGATTTTTTTTTTTAAAAGCAAAACCATACTAGAATGTTGCTATTGGGACCTCCACATTTGCTCACTTGACATTTTTGTATTTTTAATTATTAGATTACATATATGTCCTCTTATACAATAACTATTAAGAACAATAATTATCAAATACATATTATCTTTATATTTATTTTCTCTAAACTTTCTAATTCTATAAAATAATAAATTACAGTATTATTATTTCCATATTTTAGAGAAATGGACCATCTAGCTTTGTAAATTAGAAAAAAAAGCCTCCTGTTTTTCACTTCATAAAAAAGGGCATGTTTTTAATATTTTTATCACAAAAGGCTCTTTTGAATTTTACTAAATTATAAAAAAAAAAGACTGTTTTTGATTTTCTAACAGACGATTTTACCCTTAAGCATCAAATTTGTATTCCCGTTCCGTTACTTTCCCTCTTTCAGCTCTGTTTTCTTTTTCTTCTTCTCAGTGCCGCCTCTCTCTCTCTCTGTCTCTCTCTGTCTCCGATCTTCAATTCCTCATTGCCTCTGATATTCAATTCTTCATTACCGCCGATTTTGCAATTCATTTATTTTCCGCCGATTTGCAATTTGTTTTCTTCCGGCGATCTGCAATTCATCTGTTTAATTGCTCAATTTGCGATTCTGATTTGTCTCTGAAAATTTGCGTTGCGATTGTGATTTGTCTCTGAAGGTATGTTAATGTTTTGCAGCTGTTTAGAATTGCGTCTGTAGTTTCTCAGTTGATTTTCTCATTCTGCGATTCCGATTTTGTTTTTGAAACTTTGCATATCTTATTCGTCAGTTACGAGCATAGTGCTCCGAAAACTTCCCCATACTGCTCCGAAAACTTCCTCATCATCTTTTTTCTGTTCTGCATTTTTTATTTTTCATAGTTAGTGAGATAGTTACTGTTAGTAAGATATTTACCAAGATGATAGTTAGTACGATAGTTACCAATTTCATAGTTAGTATTTCAGTTTCTACGATAGTTAGTAAGCTAGTTACTAGGCTGATAGTTGCTGCATTTTGGTTTTTTCATAGTTAGTAAGATAGTTACTAGAATAGTTAGTAAGATAGTTACTGCTGATAGGTACTACAATAGTTAGTAAGCTAGTAAGAGATATAATTATGTTGCCTCTGATAGTATGATAATTATTGATGTTATTATGATTTTTTCTGTAGGTGCAATGGACAGTTTTTATACTGCTAAGCTCGTGTATTCTGGTGAAGGAGCAGTATTTTCGTTTGTTCATAATTGTAGTTTTGTTGATTTTTGTCATAAGATATGTGATCGTTTTCCCGACTTGGAAATATTGGTTTTCAAACTTAAGTACAATGTTTATCTAGATTCTACTGTTTACTGTCTGGAAAATGAGGTTCATATGAGCATGATGTTTAGAGTTTTGGGACGATATCAATCTGATTTTGTTGATGTGGATGTTCATTGTTTGGATGCCATTTCTTCTGTTTCGGAAAGTGCAGTTAGTAATACTATTAGTGAGGAGAGTAGTGTTTTGGTGGAAGAGAATGAATTTTTGGGATGTTATAGGCGTGAGGACCCAAAAATGTATCTTTCTAAAGGATGGAAAGATCTTATTCATTCTAAGGGTCAGACGTTTGAGGGTGGGGTAAAAGATTTTAGGTTGAAGTTACGGATGTATGCTGTGGAGGTTGGTTTTGAGTATTATTTTGATTGAAATAAGCCTGAACGTGTTGTTGCTTTCTGCAAGAAAAAACATTCTGAAGGTTGTAATTGGTGTATGAAGGCATCTTTATGCAGGTATATTTTCATTAGCCGTTGCGCATATTTTGTATAGTTGATATCGACAGTGTTACGCTGCCATGTTTGCGGTACAGCGGCACGCTCACTACCAGAAAAAAGGCTTTTCCCGACGAAATAAAAAAAAATGGCCGACAACTAAAAAATTTCGTCGGTAATTCCATAGAATAGCCGACGATTTTATTTTTCGTCAGTAGAAAAACAAAATCGTCGGCCATAGTTTGGGAATAGCCGACGATCTTTTTTTTCGTTAGTATAAACAAAAATCGTCGGCTATATTCAGATTTCAGTCGACGATTTGGATTTTCGTCGGCCTTTCTAAGAAACATTAGCCGACGAAAACTTTTGAAATTTTGGCCGACGAAATTGTCATTTTCGTCGGCTATAAGTCTATATATTTTCATATCTAAACAACAGCTGCTCATTTAAAAAAAAACGAAAAAAAAACGGGAGAAATAGTGAAAAATATGTGGGTATTGTTGAAATCCGTCCTCTCTTACATTGTGGAGCTATATATAGGTATGTGTATATATGTTGATTTTGAGTTTTAGTTGAGTTGATTTTGAGTTTTAGTGATTTTGATTTAGTAAGTGATTTTTTGTTTTGTTGTTGTTTTAGTGTTAGAATGTATGTATATATGTTGATTTTGAGTTGTAGTTGAGTTGATTTTAACTTAGAGTTTAATTATGTGTTTTAATTTAATGTTATTTTAATTAGTGTTAATATATATATATATATATATGTGTGTGTGTGTGTGTGTGTGTGCATGTGTGTGTGGAGTTTAATTATATATATATATATATATATATATATATATATGTTAATTAATGGTTGTTGATAGTGTAATTAACTTAAATAATGGTTGATATATAGTGTAACTTAAATAATGGTTGTTAATGGTATATATATATATATGAGTTGATGTTGATAATGATATATATTGTAATGTAATTAATTATTAAGGATTTATATATATATATATGTGTTAATTAATTTCTTATTAATTAAAGTTATATATATTATTTTCAGGCTATATATGGATCCGGATAAGAGTTGGATTTCGCTTCCAAGGCATGACCGACGATACACTACAGGAGTTGTGAATTTTTTGCAGTTCGTCGAGGAAAATGCAAACGGGAATGAATATCATTATTGCCCGTGCAATAAATGTAGGTGTCGCAGTGATATGTGTCGATTTCCGATTAGGACAGTATGGGAGCACCTAAAGAGTAATGGGTTTTGGCCGAAGTACACACGTTGGATATATCACGGTGAGCCATCATTAGATGGATCGCATGATCATGGGCAGTTTTTTGAGGCGGGCAGTAGTAGTACATCCAACGATCCAACAATGGCATTCGTCAACGACGTGTTTCCTTTTGAAAGCGGTGTACGTGGGGAACAATATATGCATGACCCGGTGCAACCCTTCCCACAAGTTGTCAACACTGCTGCCTTTGACAAGTACAACAAACTGATTGCATTGCAACAGACCCCTGTGTCTTTAAGTTCTGAGAAGACAGTTCTTGAAAGTGTGATGGAGGTAATGAGGATTAAAGTCGAGACAAAATCGACTATCAGGCAAGTGGATGAATATCTACAGTACACTTCTTCGTTGTTGGAGGATGGTCATCGTAATCCTACCAATCACCGTAAGGTCCGAAGTATCCTCAAAGATCTAGGGCTTTCCTACATTAATATCCATGCATGCGCATTTGACTGCGTTCTCTTCTGGGGTAAAGATGCAGAAGGGAATGACCTTGCTAGCCTTGACGCATGTCCGATATGTCATTTTGACCGATATAAGTTGACGGGAGCAGGCAATAGGAAACCTGTGAAAGTGCTTCGGTATTTTCCATTGAGAGATAGGCTTGAGCTGTTGTACATGTCAGAAACCACCGCAAAAGCTATGAGATGGCACGGTGAGCGGGCCTTGGGAGACGCAGATATCATGACACACATCTCTGACGGAGCGGTTTGGAAGCATATAAACAATGAGTTTCCTCATTTTGCGTCAGATATCAGAAACGTCAGGCTCGGGCTCTCAACCGACGGGTTCAACCCTTTCGGCACCATGAGTCTTTCATACAGTATATGGCCGGTGATTTTGGTACCTTACAACCTTCCTCCGTGGATGTGTATGGAGAAAGAATATAATATGTTGACGTTATTGATTCCGGGGCCTGGTTACCCAAGGAATTGTCTCGATGTGTATATGAGACCATTGATTGAAGAGCTTAAGGTATTGTGGGACGTTGGTCATCCCACTTTTGACAAGTACAAGGAGGAGACGTTCCAGATGCATGCCATGGTTATTGGTACCATCAGTGATTTTCCTGCTTATGGGATGTTGTCGGGCAGCGTTGTTAGGGGATACAAGGCTTGTCTAGAGTGCCTCAGCGATTATGGGAGCACCCCTCATTGCAACAAGATATGCAGAATGGGTCATCGTATGTTCCTTCCGGCGGATCACCACTGGCGTTACGAGTCCGCCGCATTTGATGGAACCGAAGAACACGGTGGTCCTCCCAGAAGATGGACGGGAAGAGAAATTTTAGCAGTGCTTAATGAGTACGATTTTGGGCCCCTCAGCAATCATCCCGATACTGTAGCGGAAATACCTGAAAGACCTGAGGGGTACAAATTCTAGACACATAAGAGCATATTGTGGGAACTCCCGTACTGGTGTGTGTTGTTGATCCGTCACTTCCTAGACGTTATGCACATAGAAAAAAATGTTTCTGAAAGTGTGGTGGGCACAACGCTGAACTTGGAGGGGAAGACGAAAGACGGTCCTAAGGCTCGCATTGATCTGCAAAACATGAATATCAGAAAACAACTATGGTTAAAACAAGGGAAGAGAAAAATGCCTCAAGCTCCTTACAACGTCAAGCCTGAGCATAAATCAGAAATTTTCCATTGGATAAGTCGGGCCAGGTATCCTTCAGGCTTTGCTGGAAATATAGCCAAGTGTGTGAACAGACAATTCAACAATCTTTACGGGTTGAAAAGTCATGACAATCATATCCTGCTACAACGTCTCTTCCCTGTTTTCATTCGACCGTTCCTTCCCCGTCACGTTGTGGAGCCGTTAGTAGCGTTGGCAAGATTTTTCCAGAAGGTATGCACACGGGAAGTTAGAAAATCTGACCTCCGAGAAATGCAACAAGACATCGTTCATATCATGTGTAAATTTGAGATGATATTTCCTCCAAATTTTTTCGACATCATGCCTCACCTCATGATCTATCTTCCTCGGCAGTTGTTGCTTACCGGTCCTATGCACTTCACTTGGATGTATCCGATGGAAAGGTACGTATTTTACACCTTATGTTAATTTCCTCATCAATATATGTGATTTAGTATTAATGTATTATCATAACACTTTAAAAACTTGATTTATAGGCAACTTGGACAATACTGTGATTTTGTCCAAAACAGATCCGCACCTGAAGGATGTATAGCTGAAGCATATATTGCGCACGAGTGCGTCACCTACATGAAGCTGTATTTAGGAGCGTTACAGGAAAGCATACCGGAAGATGTACCTTCACAGTTCAATCTTTCCATACTCTCCGACGATGTTGTACTCGGTGGAAAAATGCCTGTTTCCTACAAGTTGAAAGATTATGAGGTAGCCATTGTACATTGGTGGGTACTAATTAACTGTTTAGAAGTTCAGTTTTGGAAGAACATGCATCTAAACTGTGAACAAGTAGGAGGTGATCTCGATTACCACAACCGGATATTCACAGAGTATTTCGGTCGCTGGGTATGTAACTTTAATATTATTCTATACGTATTTATATATTATTGTGTATAATTATTCATATTTATAGTTGATTCTGATGGTTGCAGATGGACCTTATTAAAAATGATAATCACCCAAATTGGTCGCACGAACTCAGACTTCTAGCGATGAAGCCGGTCTATTCAAAAGTTTATGCGATGTGCAAGGTGAATGGTGTGTTATTTCGATGTGAAGAGAGAGACATCAGACTGAAAACACAAAATTCAGGGGTTATGGCACATGGTGGGAATGATGGAGGTGACTATTACGGTGTTCTCCATTCAGTTGTGGAACTGCATTATGGGGAAGACATGAAAGTGCACCTTTTCAAGTGTAGATGGTTTGACACACGGCTGTCGAGCATGAAAACCGATCAATACGGCATAACTTCTGTGAACACTAGTACATCATGGTATGAGGATGACTCGTTTGTTTTAGCCACATGAGTGAAACAAGTGTTTTATCTTGATGATCTCGCCAAGGGTGGCCCGTGGAAAGTAGTTAACACTATCCACCATCGCAACATTTACCGGGCGTCTGCACTTGGAGTGGCTGAAGAGAACGAGGAAGGTGGCACCGCGTATCAAGAGCCCAACCCAAACAGTATTCTTGACTCCTCTTTTATTCGCCTAGACACGCCGGTGCGAATTCGACGTGAAGAGCCACTGCTTGTTGATGTTGATGTTGATCCAAATGAAGAAACTAACGAGGACTCTAGTGGTGAGGAAAGACATAGATTACCCCTATCGAGCAATTCAGAAACCGAAAAAGACTCATCCGATAATTTCGATTACAATCCGACGGATTAAGTAATTTAGATGATGTAATCCTTTCATTTGTAATCCACTAATTTCTAAAGACAACTCCGATTCTTAAAAAAAACTAAGAAAAACATGCATGTACCAAGATATGTTTACGACCAAGCTGTTAAAGATAACAGCTACTTTGTGACGACTTTCCCTACTCTCTAAAAATTTCAAAGGTGGGAGGTACTGACTGAAAACCAATAATTTCTCACCAAATGACTCACATAACCTAAGCATATTCATAAAGAATTTTGCCTTGATTCCTTCATTCAAGTCTATCGTCTCGACCAACTCATCCATTTTTTCATTTGAGTCAGAGGGTTTCCAGTCCTTCGAGACAGAGTACAGTTTTCGGTGCAGATAAACAGCACTGCCAACTGAACTTTGCTTAAACTTCCTTGCCAACTGTTTTTTTCTTCATATAATAGCCGACGAAAATTTGTTATTTCGTCGGCTATAACTATATTGAAAAATACATATTTTATTTTAGACAGAAAACGACAAAAGAATAGCCGACGGGTACGAGTCCCTCGTCGGCTATGATTTAAAAAAAAAAAAAGACCATATTTCATTTTCTATCACTAACGATAAACCATTGCTTCATCCTTCAAATGCAAAAATGTTGTGAAATAAGATATGACCGAAATAATGAAATACGTCTACGGTTGAAAAATGACAAGATTCCGATAAAATCTGAGTGTCGAAATATGCGGACAAAGGTTTTATTCCTTCGTTTCCCTAATGGTAGCGTTACCTTCGGTAAATATTTTGAGGAAAATTTTTATAGGATTAGTTGCATCTCATCGATTTGAAACTATTATCTGTTGAAGGTCAGGCCAAAAAAACGTCATTTAGACAGTCCAATTACCATTTCTAAGCGTTTAGAGGTTTGACTCACCCGGTTCACCGTTCCGATCGAGCCTTTAACTTTGTCAGCTGAAGTTGGATTTTTTTCCATACATGTATTTAATCTTAACGGTGATATCTGACGGTTGGAATAGATTTTCTAAACTTTTAGATTCAAAATCAGAATATATGCACTAATGTTCCTTAACTTGTTTACTAAGTGTTTAAGTGAATGTATAGTTTCAAATAGTTACTATACGTAGACTCTTCAAATGCAAAAATGTTGTGAAATAAGAGATGACCGAAATAATGAAATACGTCTACGGTTGAAAAATGACAAGATTCCGATAGACTCTCAGAGACGAGTGATAGTGGCCTAAGGTTTTTTTTTTTTCTCTATACACTACCAGAAAAAAGACTTTTCCCGACGAAAAAAAAAAAACGGCTGACGACTAAAAATTTTTGTCGGTAATTCCATAGAATAGCCGACGATTTTATTTTTCGTCGGTAGAAAAACAAAATCGTCGGCCATAGTTTGGGAATAGCCGACGATCCTTTTTTTTCATTGGTATAAACAAAAATTGTTGGCTATATTCAGATTTCAGTCAACTATTTGGATTTTCGTCGGCCTTTCTCTGAAACATTAGCCGACGAAAACTTTTTGAAATTTTGGCCAACGAAATTTACATTTTCGTCGGCTATGATTTAAAAAAAAACAAAAAATAACCATATTCCATTTTCTATCACTAACTATAAACCATTGCTTCATCTTTCAAATGCAAAAATGTTGTGAAATAAGATATGACCGAAATAATGAAATACGTCTACGGTTGAAAAATGATAAAATTCCGATAAAATTCGTGTGCCGAATGTTGCGGTTAACTGTTTTTTACTTTCGTTTTCCTATGGGTAGCCTGACGTTCGTTAAATCAATTTTGTAAAATTTTTATATGATTAGTTGCGTCTCATTGATTTGAAACTATTATCTGTTAAAGGTGAGGCCAGAAACTGTCGTTTAACTAGACTAATTTCTGTTTTTAAGCGTTTAGAGATTTGACTTAGTGGTTTGACCTATAGTTTAGCCGACGAAAATTATATGTTGTCGGCTAAACTCTTGCGATCCGCGCCTTTTTATTGTC
Source organism: Potentilla sterilis (assembly GCA_963682095.1). Classification (NCBI taxonomy): domain Eukaryota; kingdom Viridiplantae; phylum Streptophyta; class Magnoliopsida; order Rosales; family Rosaceae; genus Potentilla; species Potentilla sterilis. The sequence continues at coordinate 15,350,556 of OY821767.1, read as the reverse complement.
CGCCGTTGGATGGCTCAGATCCAACGGCTGTTGATTTTCCAAAGTATAGCCGACGATGTTCATATAATAGCCGACGACATTCAAAGAATAGCCGACGAAATCTTCTAAATCGTCGGCTATTCTTTCTGCTATAAAAGCTGAAAGTCACTTTCTCTCCGACTTTTTTCTCTCCTCCTCCGCAAAAACTCCTCCTCCGCTCCTCAAATCGGCCGCTCTCCTCCTCCAATCCGCCGTTCTCCTCCTCCTCCTCCTTCCCCTCCTCCTCCATCTAGTCTCCTCCTCCGTCCGGCCTCCTCCTCCTCCTTCCCCTCCTCCTCCTTCCCGTCCTCCTAAAGAAAATCATCCCGTAAGTTTTTTTTTTTTCAATTTATTTTAATTGTATAATTTAGGTATATAATTTAGATATTTAAGTGTGTGTTAAATTGTTATATATATTGGTTATATGTATAAATTGTTAGATTAATTATATATATAAATTTGTAGATTAATTATATAAATTGTTATATATTTGTTAATATTGGTTATATGTTAATGTATATTTTAATTGTTATATATAAATTGTTAAATTAATTATATATATAAATTGGTAGCCTAATTATATAAATGGTTATATTTATGTTAATATATAAATGGTTATTTGTATGTATATATATGTTAATGATGAAATATAGTTATATTTGTATATAAATGGTTATATTTATGGTAATGGTTAGTATTATTTAAAATTAGTTAAAATTTAAATATTAATTTGTTAGTATGTTTTAAAATATGTTAGTATTATTGGTTATTATATTAATTAAAATTTGTTATTTAATGTAATATAATTTAATATTAATTAATGTATTAATGTCTCAAGCTCCAGATGACCGATGCATTTAGACAGTTATTCGGAGGCCGTCGTTCTAGATCTAGGGGTTCTGGAAGTTCTGCCGGATCCGGAGACTCCGAGAGGACCCTTAGCCAGCCTGAGAGGACTACCAGCCAGCCTCAGAGGATCGATTCATCCCAGCCTCGGAGGAGTGTGAGCAACCGGCACCAGACCCTTTTATCGGCGGGGCGGCCGTCGAGCAGTTCACGTCCCCCTCTCCGCCAGATCCTCCGAGATGTAGTACGCAGCTATTTCAGGACGACATAGCTCCAGACGTTCATCAGATCCGTATGCCTGAGGTTCATCGGGAGCCGATGACGAGTCCTGCGCCGTCTGCTGCTGACTCTACTGAGAGGCCTACTCTCCCTAATCAGCTGTACCTGCCATACAACATTCCTGCCATACCCGAGGTCGACGAGCGTGGTGTGCCCATATGGCCTGCTAGGCCTCAGTACGTGAGTGTTGCGGAGACATACCATTATGAGCCATTTGAGAGATCTGAGCTCCTGATTTCGGCGAGATTAAAAGCAAAGCCAACAGAAGGGTCATCAAGTTCAGGTAACATTTGATTTTATTAATTAAATGTTTTATTAAAATTAACGCACTAATATTTAATTTAATTAACCAATCGTCGTTTATGTGATAGGGACCGCTGGTAGCAGTTCAAGCAGGAATATGAGAGGTGTCATATGTTTTGATACGCTCAGGAAAAGTGTTGAGACCAGCGGGAGGATCCAGATCAACGAACCCCTAATGAGGATTTTAAGGGGAAAAAACGCCGCGATTACGCTGGTTGCGTGGGAGCACTAATTAAGGATAGAGTCCCTATGTTGTGGACACGGTGGGCTGATGTGCCGGAAGAGATCAAGAGGGAGGTCAACAACGCGGTGTCGATGAGTAATTTAAAAAACTTAATTTCTTTATCGTAATATTTAATAATTTTCGGTATTGTTATAATTTTAAAACTAATAAAATATTAGCTTTCAGGCATACTTCGAGATTGCCGAACACAAGCAGGCTTGGGCGTACGCGATGCAGAACTCGAGGTATGTTGGGAATTCCTCATCTTATAATTTGAAATATTTTATGATATTAATAATATTTCTAATGCACTTTTATTTTTTCCGTAGGTTCAAAGAGTGGAAGAACGAGCTCCGTACCCACTTTACCGAATACGACAAACATGGTCGTATGGGTACTCTAAGAGAATTCATGTTCAGGGAGTACGAGTGGCGTTGGTTGAAGACAGTAGACTTCAACAACCCAGTTATGTAGGTAAATACTAAACTTAACTATAAATGTTTATTTTGTTAATATTTTAATTATTAGTTTAATTATTTTATAATTATTATACTAATATTTTTTATGCATTTTTCTAATATTTTATTATTTGTTTGAAGGGACGGTCTCGGCAGAACTCTGTGAACCGCCGCCGTAACACAACCCCCTATCATGGTGGTTCTAGGCCATTTTCACAATATCAGGAGGAGGCGCTTAGAGATCATCATAACTGCAACTCGTACGTACAGACGTTCAAGAAGGCTTATCCATTAGCGACAGAAGAGCTTGTAAGTCGTTGATTACGATTTTAAAATTTTAATTATTAATTTTACTTAATTATATATTTGTTAGAATATTAATTTTTTTTTTTCCCGTTCAATTAGAAGAGGGTGAACCGGGCCGAAGAAGAAGTGTTGCAGACAGTAGTTCGGGAGACACAACCGAACATTTCAGAGGAAGATCTACAAGAAGCCCTGAGCCAGGTCGACCGATCGAATGTCCAAACTGCAGCGAGGATATTCGACGCAGCCTTCCCAAACCGGTCAAACGACTACTACTGCCGGAGTTTGGGAAGTTCTGGAATAGGGGTCCTAAAGACCACTAAGGGAGCTCAAAAGAAGGGAGGCGGGGACACCCAACAGATGAGGGGGGAATTGCAGAGATTGGCAGAAGAAAATGCAAGATTGGCGGCCCTGTTCCAGAGATCACAGGAGCAACAACGCAGAACACAGGAGCAACAACGCAGAACACAGCAGTATCAGATGGAAATGGAGCGTTGGCATGCTAAATGCGAGAGAATTCGGCGACAGAACTACGCCGGCCAACAAAACTGGTGGTATGCTATGTTCGCGGCACAACAACAAGGCCTTGAACCCCCGCCCTCGTTTGAGCCGTTAGATGAACCTCGAATGCCGAGAGCTCCCGAGTTCATTCAGCACAGCAGGATGGTGGCCAGGATGACGGGCATGCTGGGGATGACGTGGTGGACTTTAGTGCTTTAGGTGATGATTAGGGGTATATTTTATGTATATTGGAACAAATTAAATAAGTCATTTAGACGTGTTTCTTGTTGGTGTAAATGTATGGATTGTCATTGTGAATTGCAGGTTGCTTGGAATGATAATTTAGAAATTAATTTAATTTTTTTCCCCAAAATGTAAGAATAGCCGACGATATTGGCATTATTTCGTCCGCTATAAGTGCTATAGCCGATCATTTTTACCAAATTTCATCGGCTATAACTTTTATAACCGACGAAAATCACATTATTTCGTCGGCTATAACTAATTAATGCCTCTTAAAATATTAATATATTCTGACGAAATAACCGACGAAATAGATGAAATCGTCGGCTATATTTCAGAACAAATAGCCGACGAAATAGAAGATATCGTCGGCTATAGTTTACGATATCGTCGGCCATATTCGAAAATATGCGACGAATTTCGTCGGATATTTTGCCAAGGTTTGGTCGACAAAATGAATTTTTGTCGGTGATAATTTTGGAATGGCCGACGATTTTGTTATTTTCGTCTGCCATTCGTTTTACCGACGCCCTTTTATCGACGAATTATAGCCGACGAAATTTTCGTCGGTAGAAGAAATAACCGACGAAAATTTCGCATAGTAGACGAAATTTTTTTCGTCGGCTATTCTGTCCGATCTGGTCGTGGTTGCATTGTGTGCTTCATTTTTAATCATGATAGTTACTTGTATTGTTACTTAGATAGTTATTTATATATTTCTTAGTTACTTAAATAATTACTTTTATTTTGATAGTTACTTTGATAGTTACCTGTTTTTTTTCTTGAATAGTTAGTAGTTACTTAGATAGTTACTTCTATATTTCTCAGTTTTAAAGTTACAGGAATTGTTAATTGGATAGTTACTAGTTACTTGGATAGTTACTTATATAGTTACTTTTTTTCTTTGATAGTTACTATGAAAAAGTATATATGCTGATTGAGTTTTGCACCTTTTATTCAGGTATAATGGTTTCTTTGTGATTAATGAATTGGTGAACGAACATAGATGTCGTTGTGTCATCCGGCTTCAAAATAGTAAGATGATGTGCAGTAAGATTATTAGGGAGGTGATGCTTGACAAGGTTCGTGATAATCCCAGTAAGAAAGCTATTGATATACTGCAAGACATAAAGCTAAACTACGGCTTGGATGTTCCCTATCATACTGCCTGGTATGGCAAAGAACTTACAAGGGATGCTGTGGTTGGTGTTGATTCTGAGTCTTACAAGAATTTATCATAGTTTTGCCAGCGCACATATCAATGCAACCCATATTCTAGGCTAGCTGTAGAGTACGAATCTGAAACACAAAGGTTCCAGCGTATGTTTGTTAATGGTTTTCAGTCTTGCAGACCAATTCTCTGTATTGATGCTATATTCATCACAAATAAATATAAAGGCATGCTTCTTGCTGCTTCAACAAAGGATGCAAATTGTGGTACATCACTTTCTTCATTGTTTTGTTCTTTCTTTTCTTCATTGCTGTTGTTTTTCTATTTTATTTACATTATTTCCAGACCGATAGTTATTTTGATAGATACGAGGGTAGTTTCTTTTATAGTTTCAGGAATTCCAGCGCAAATAGTTACTTTGATAGATACTATTGCAGTTACTTTGATAGATACTATTACAGTTACTTTTACTTTGATAGCTATTTATATGAACCTGACATTATTTTTTGTTTTCTTTTGTTTAGGATTATATCCGGTTGCTTATGCTATTGTCGATTCTGAAAATGAGAGCAACTGGACCTTCTTTCTTAAGATGTTGTCTGAAGAGTTGTCGAGATATTCAACAAGGCAAATTACTTTCATATCTGATCGTAATATTGATCTTCTAAATGCAGTTCGTGCAGTCTTTCCGAATAGTCCTCATGGATTTTGTTATAGGCATCTTCAGGCTAATCTGAGTAACAAGTTTGCATGTGGTTCTTATCTGAGCAAAAGAATTTCATTGTTGTTTATGAAGTGTGCTTATTCTCGCACTCGTGAATATTTTGAGATTAATTTCGAGAAGTTGAAGCATGAAGGTGGTGAGGTTGTTGATCAGTTTTTGAAGGATCTCCCTCTGGAAACATGGGCTTCTAGTTTTTTTATTGGTGAAAGGTTTGGTGAAATGACAAATAATTTGGCTGAGTGTTTCAACAATTGGGTGAAGGAGTTGAAGAGCCTTCCCATTATTGAATTTAACGAAGGCATTCGTCTTAAGTCTATGGCTTTAATTGCTTCTCGGAATGAAGAATCAACTGGATGGGTTACTGAGCTGTGTCCAAAATTGGAAAAGAAGCTAGTTGACAACTTGGAGTTGGGTAGACACTGGTTAGTCAGTAGATCTGATACATACGTTTATGAAGTTCAGTGCCAAAAGTATTCTGTGATGGTAAACTTGGAAGCGTTATACTGTTCATGAATGGCAAGTTCACGGATTTCCTTGCTCACACGCTCTTGTTGTGATTCAGAAACATGGTTCTAATGTGTACTCATATGTCAATCCAATTTTTAAGGTGCACCACTTTTCCTAAATTTAACATTATTTAAACAGTTACTGAGGTAATTATTAAGATAGTTACTTCAAATTAAATAGTTATATTGACAGATACTAGTGAAGTTACTTGTATAGTTACATGAACCTGACATTATATCCTTTTTTTTTCTCTTTTTTTTTTAGGTGGATAAATATCGTGAAACTTATTCTTTCGCAATCAACCCGGTTCCTACTATTTCAAAGCCGGTGGATCTAGCTCAGTCTGCATTATTGGTGCAACCACCTTTAACAAAGAGACCACCTGGAAGGCCAAAATTACAGAGGTACAGTAGTAAAAATGAAGTGAAAAGGACAGTCAAGTGCAGCAGGTGTAACAAATATGCTGGTCACAACAGAACAAGCTGTAGAGAAATTATATAGTTCCTTAGATAGCTATTCAGGCAGTTCTATTTTTTTTTATAGTTACATTGAAAGTTACATTGAAATGTTCATTAATTGTTTATTTGTTTTACAATAATTGAAAGGTTACTTTTATTATTTTATTTCACGTTGATTTCGGCAGCGTTCCGCTGCCGTTGTGCGGTGCAGCGGCACGCTGCATTCTGTCCTGCATTTTTCATACTTTGATAAGTTGCTCTTCTGTGCAGCAATTGTGTTTTTCACAGTTACTTATATAGTTACTAACACAGAGTCTGATTGGTACTAAGATGATTGCTAGTAAGATGATAGTTAATTTGATAGTTAGTAACTTTAATGATAGTTAGTAAGATAGTTACTAATATGACAATTTGATAATTAGAAAGATAATTAGAAAGATGACAGTTAGAAAGATGATAGTTAGTAAAATAGTTACTAAATTTTTAGTTAGAAGGATAGTTATTTAGATAGTTAGAATGATAGTTAGTAAGATAGTTATTAAAATATTATTAACTACAAAAGATTTTTATTATATAGTTAGTGACTAAACAAGATAGTTACTAAGATAGTTAGTAAGTAAAAAAAAAAAATTAAGAAAATGTGTTAGAAACTAATAGTTACTTATTAAAAATTATAGTTAGTAACTTCAAAATATAGTTACTTGTACAATTAGTAACGAAAATGATAGTTAGTGTGATAGTTGCTGACATGATAGTTAGTTTTATAACGATAGTTAGAAAGATAGTTTGTAATTAAATAACTGCTGAACAGATATGTACTATGCATATAATCATTTGTCTAGTTGATCACCTTTCATGAAACAGTTTGTCAACGTATTAAAATTAATTCAGGGGTTTACAAACTAAACAGAAAAACAGAAACGATAGTTTACTATGATATTTTCAATAACATGATAATTAGTTTGATAGTTAGTAATATAGTTAGTAAGATATGAAGTAAAATGATAGTTAGTTTGATAGTTAGTAAGATAGTTACTGAAAAGTGATAGTTACTGAAAATGCGATAGTTATTAAGATAGTTTAGAAAATGTGATAGTTACTGGGCTAGTTACTAATATAATTACTGGGCTATTTTTTACAAAATTTGTTCCCTGAATAGTAACTTTGATAGTTACTCAGAAAAAATGTGTTTAACTGTTCATGAAATAATATGTTCAAAATAAAACATGAAAAATCTGTTTAATCCATCTAAGAGGGCCTCCAACTATGCCGATTGTCCGCAAACCGCTTCAGAATGTGAGCCTTGAACTTGTCAGCCTCTTTCTTCCCAAACTTCTTTGTGAAATCACCTTGTGACATTATCACGCTCATGAAGTACATCACATATATTCCACAGTCGACGCTGTTTTGTCAAAACAAAAAGATTACTAAAAGTCAGACAGTTACTAGTTACTATGATAGTTACTTTGATAGTTACTACACAATATTATAGTTAGTACATACTGGGATAGTTACTAGTTATTTTTTCATAGTTAGTAAGATAGTTACTAGTTATTTTTCATAGTTACTACGATAGTTACTAGTTATATTTCATAGTTACTACGATAGTTACTAGTTATTTTTCCTAGTTAGTATGATAGTTATTAAAATAGTCACACAGATAGTTCACTCGAATGATAGTTACTAAGATAGTTACTACGGTATTTTTACAAAGATGGTAGTTACTCAGATAGTTACTGAGTTGATACTTATTGACAAGTCCTTCAGTTGATACTTCCATATTTTTTCTTCAACTTTTCCAGGTCCCATTTTCTGACCTGGTGTTGGTCATTTTCCCTCCCTGGAATTGGCTCCACCAGGTTCGCCTTCATGCACAGCCAATACTGGTTGCAGAAGGAATGTTATTTTTATAAGAAGCAAAATGTTATAATATAAAAAAATTAAGGAATATAAAACTCACGCGCTTACCAGAATGACATGAACGCATCCTCCTGTATTATTGGATGCATGTTTTGATTTCTTGTACATTATGCGACATTTTTTCAAGAATATTTTTACTTCTTTTGCCCATGCATAGTTAGATGTCTCATTTAAATCTTCCACAGCTCTGACCATGTCTATATGGATGGTTCCCTTTGCATTTGGGAAGAGAAGATTGACCAGAATGTCGATGATTATCAGCCTTGCTATATTTCTATCTCTGCTGACTCTTTCCTCATCAGATTGAGGATTCTTCTTCAATTCGGCTGTTATGGCTGAATTCACCATCTTTTTGTTGACTTCCTTTGATTGTCCGAAAAATCTGACCATAAAATCAAAAATGGGAGTCTCTTTTCTTTGAATGTACATTCCTGTACGGTTGAGCCCCAGAATTTGTGAAATATGTGATGATTTTATTCCGAACTTCTTCTCAGCAAATTGAAACACATCTGTTACGTGATCGTAAGCTTCTAGCACCATTCCCAATTGGTTGTTTGATTTTGAACCATAAATTAGGTTTTGGTGGAGTGCTTCAAACAGCTTGGCAAATGGAGTCCTCTTGACCAGCTCAACTACTTCTTGTGGTATTTCGCACCCGTATTCTTTGAAATTTGGTATGGTGCTTCTGAACTGTAGGGTCGGCCCCTTTTGCTTCTGCTTCTGTTTCTGCTCATTTTAAAACACAATTAAAACAACAAAATTACTATGAGAGTTGAATATTAATAATTATTCTGATATTTTTACTAGTTACTTTGATAATTACTAGTTAATTTCATAGTTACTTTGATAGTTACTAGTACTTTTTGATAGTTACTGTGATAGTTACTATCTATTTTGATAGTTATTAGTACCTTTTGATAGTTACTGTGATAGTTACTATCTACTTTGATAGTTACTAGTATCTTTTGATAGTTACTGTGATAGTTACTATCTACGTTGATAGTTATTAGTACCTTTTGATAGTTACTATGATAGTTACTACGATAGTAACTAGTCACTATTATAGTTAGTAGATATTGTGATAGTTACTATGATAGTTGCTAGTTATTTTTTTATAGTTACTTTGATAGTTACTTACAAGACTTTTCAGTTGACGTTCTTCTTGTGTTTCTATCAGGATGAGCTCCTGTGTAGATTTATCATCATCTTCATTATCATCATCAACATCAGCCTTTTGCTTCAGTTTCTTAGCTTGAGTTCCCCTTTCTTCCCTTATCTGCACATTTGATAAACAAAGTTACTACGACAGTTTTTTCAATTAAACACAGTTACTAAGATAGTTACTCAAAACAAAAATAGTTACTATGACAGTTACTTACTGATTGTCGTGCTTGCTTTCTTTTTCGTTCATCAGCAGCATCATTATCATCGCCGCCGCTTTCATCATTTGTTTTTCTTTTTCTTTTGGTAGGTGACGATACTTTACCTTCGCCTAGCTGCACATTTAATAAACACATAGACTGAGACACTCGTTCAGTTGTAACATAGTAACTAGTCACTATTATAGTTAGTAGATACTGTGATAGTTACTAGTTATTTTTTTTATAGTTACTATGATAGTTACTAGTTATTTTTCCTAGTTACTATGATAGTTACTATCATATTTCGTAGTTTCTATAAAAAATAAAAGTTTCAGTTACAAAGATAGATAGTTACCTTTTACTGAATTTGTTTTCCAGTTTTTTTTCTGGACATTTTGATTGTTCCTTTTCTTTGATCTGAACTCGTAATCTCTTTCATCATCACTGCTAGTGACCTGTTTTGCTTGACTACTTGTTTGTTTTGGTGCCATTTTCTGCATATATATGTATCAGCAAATCCCACAGTTACTAACATAGTTATTCAATACTTATACAAGATATAATTTCATTCACATAAATTAAAAATAATTTGATAGTTACTAGAATAGTTACTGATATAGTTCCATGTAGATAACACAGTTTAATTCTTCCACACACACACAAACAGTCAGAATATTTAGCGCTTAAGCAAAATTCAAAATAAGAGCAGTTACATAATAGTTACTCTGATAGTTCCAACCCTTTTTTCTTTAACAAACTGTGCTACAAACACTAGTAAACACTGTATATATGTAATAAACCTAAAATCATCTTCCAATTTGTCAGTTAATCCCTCCAAACCTAAAATCATTATCCATCCTCCACTTTCTTCCTCTTCACTCTCTGCAACCCAGTCCAATCATCTTATATTTCTCATCTTTTTCTTTAGCAAATACATATATCTCATTTTTGATTTCAAACTTCATATATCTCATCGATTTTGATTTCTCACCTTTTTAGCCGGTGAGAGTCGAGAAGCTGCTTTAGCCGGTGACTGTGGAGAAGCGACGTGAGCTGGTGACGGTGGAGATTCGGCTTCGGAAGTTCCGCGTCGAAGATTGGGCTTTAGAGAATCGGTGAGAAGCAGAACAGTAGAGAAGTTAAAAGAAGAAATGTTTTGACCTAGATAGAGAGAATGAACGGTATTTTATTTAGAAAAAGAGAGAGTGATCGTGCTAAGTACTGTGTGTACCCACTCCGTTTTCTCGTTCCGTTTCCAGTGCAATTCAGTTTTCTAGTGGCATATTGTGTAATTATATTAGCTTGTTTGGTTATTTGTTAACTGATGCCCTTTTTTATAAGGCCTTTAAAATTTAGGCCTTTTTTCTAATTATGGGCTTTCAATAGCCCTTTTTTATAATTGCCCCTTATTATTTTCCTTATCGATTTTTATTTTCTGATATAACTACATACACATTTATTACATTCACATTTATTTCCTTATCTATTTGTATATATTTTACTGCAATTTAGTTCTATATATTTAAAGAACTAGCTTGTGACATAAAATAAATTTTATATAAATATATATTATATAGGTTGTACTCATTTAGTTTTATATAAATATATACTATATAGGTTGAACTCATATATAAATTAAACAAGATGATGTAATAATTTTCTTTAATTTTAAAATAAATTAAATAACTATTAAAAAAAATCATAAGGTATACATTCAGAGAACTAAACAAAACATATCGATGATGAAAGTTTTCTTGCAAAAAGAAAAAAAGTGAAAAAAATTCAAGTAATAGAGGTTTAATGAGTGAATAACATGTAAAGTAAATAATTTATTTCAATTTAAGTGACCTAAAATATTCAAGGCTATTTTGGGTATTTAAGAGGAGGTATAGTAAGCAAATGTGTGAATTTAAAAGCCAAAAAGAGGTGTAGAGAGCATGAGAGGTAAGATGAGCAAATTGGGAGGTCCCAATAGCAACACTCCTACACTAAACTATGCATTAGTATATCCAATTAAAATAAGCCAGCAAAAATAAAAAATACCCATACATGATTTGGGTGAGGAGAAGCATTTTTTTGTTTTTTATTATTTTTTTTTATTGAAAAAGAAATTTTATTAATAATGGTGGATTATACATCCTTAAAAGGCTTGTGGCCTCAATAAAAAACTTGCCCGATCTAGCAAGTAAAAGAGAACCACACCACTTACATGAATGAAACATATCATCAAATAATATATCATGTAACCATGGAGGTCCAGCTTCATCCCACAACTGAATTCCTTCCACTCGGAGAGCATATGTTGCAATTCCATGTGCTACTGTATTACCACTGCGGGGATCTTCCTCCAATTAATAGCTTCAAATCCATTCTTCAATCTCTTCAGGGCTAGTCCTGTGTCATAGGCGGTATTTTGACAAATTTTTTTTGGCGGCCTTGGTACATATATACTATGTGTAAAAAAAATTTGTCAACAAACAATACATATAATATTTTGAAGAAAATGAATTAATATTGTTATAAATGTTAAAGTAAAAACAAAAAAATTAAAAGAGAGAGCAAAAATCTCATGTTAAGCATATTTCTTAAGTTCTGAAGGCGAAAAAAATAAAAAGTTGTAGTATAAAATGCGAGGAATATGAACATGCAAACTCGTACTACCAACATACAACCGAAATGCCTACTGGCTCCAAAACCAACAGTGAGAAGGATAATAAAGAAACCTGTAAAAAAGAGCAATTTAGCTATGGACCAATGTAATGAATTTCCAAACTTGACAAAATGGTAACACAGTACAATCTTACCTGGAAACTATATATAAAGGTTTCCATTGGATCATTATAATAAACTGAAACTATCACAAGACTTTTGCCAAGAGGAACAGAACAGCGCCAGAGAATTTAATCTTTCTTGCGACATGGTTGATTGCCAGTACGATTTTAAAAATTTTAGTTTTGAAAAGCTTCTCTCTGCTGATACAATTGTAACAACAATAGTTAATAAAATTCTTCTCGCAAGTACGACTTTAATCTAATAAATTATAAAATAAAAAAACGCCATTAATGTTACGTACATGAATGTTCAATTTTGGTGAGTTGAATATAGACAAAGAAATATGTATATATATTTAGTGGCTAAAAACACAATTTTAATCATTTTGGAGCAAAAAAAATGTAAACCTATCTTATGTGATAACCTCTCTGAAGTGAAATTTGGACCCCGGTCCCAAGAGTATCACTTTAGAGGGGTTTTACTGTATATATTAAACTTACCAAAATTTCAATAGTTTCTTGGATTTCCAAAAGATTTATTAACATTCATGTATGTTAACACTTTCACCCCAAGAAATTACTTATAAATTAGATAACAAACAAACCTAGCACAAACTAGTACTATGAAATATTTTTCAAATTCGTAAAGTATATAAAACAATGGCAAAATAGCCAAAATACACCCTGAACTTGGCTGAAATTGTCAATTTACACCCCGAACTTGGAATTGTGAAATTTTACCTCCTCAACTTGTTAAAAACTGCCGATTTGCACCCCCTCCGTCAAATCTAACGGTTTTCATCCAATTAAGAGTCACATGCCTAGCACATGAGGGGTATTTTGGTTATTTTATATTTATTTCGTTTTTTAAATAAATTACACAAGGAATTTATTTTTTGTACAATTATGTCTACTTACTCATAATATATATTTTTTTTTTTTCAAAATAACTCATACCTTACGTGATATAATTTGTCAATAAGAAAAATTATGTGGATAACTAAAATTGAATTGTCGAACCCCAATTTTAATTAATAAGAAACATGATATAATTTGTCTAACACTAAAGAACTCAAATATCTCAACAAAAGTAGTCTTTAGGTCACAAATACAATGATATAATTGTATGAAATATTAAACAAAAATAAATTTCTTTTGTATTTTTTATAATAAAATAAAATAAATATAAAATAATAAAAATACCCCTCATGTGCAAGGCATGTGACTCTTAATTGGATAGAAACCGTTAGATTTGACGGATGGGGTGCAAATCTGCAGTTTTTGACAAGTTGAGGAGGCAAAATTTCGCAATTATAAGTTCGAGGTGCAAATTGACAATTTGAGCCAAGTTTAGGATGCATTTTGGCTATTATGCCTAAAACAATATGTATTTAATCGAAAATATCATTTAATGCGAAGGTTAGGTCCGTGATTTAGCACTATGATTTTCTGAAAAAATATTAATTATCACGATAGAGGGGTTCTTAAATTTTAACACTGATCCCGACTTGGGACCGAGACTTTTATCACTTTAGAGGAGATCACTTTCGAGGGGTTTTACTGCACCCAAACAATAATCAATTTGACTGATTCAGAGATTGTCCTAGAGCCGCTGCCATATGGAGTGAGTTTCTTAAACCTAGTACCATTTTAAACTCTTTTTATTTGGGTTGAGATGGTTGGATCATGGCTCAGTTGCATTGTCATAGATTACATCTGAAGAATGTAAAATGGTCTAGTATGTTTGTTTTCATCTGCTGGTTTATATGGAAGTGGAGAAACAAGCAGGTCTTTGAATCTGGTTTTCATATGCCCATGCTTCCTAAGAATGTGATATGGAGCTATGTTGATGAATGGTGTAGTGCCAATTATGGTACCAGAATTTCCCCTTATGCAAGTTTACAATTACAAGTTTCTTTCTTGGAAAATGCTTGGTGAAAACATATGCAAATTGAACAATTATGGTACCAGAATTTCCCCTTATGGAAAAATTAGAGCTGGTGGAGTAATTAGAGATAATTTTGGCAACTGGACCATTGGTTTTCAAATCAGTCTTGGAATAGTGAAATTTTAGATGCTGAAGCCTGGGGTTTTTTTCTTGGTCTTAAAATTGCCTCAAGTCTGCATATTAACATATTGGAAATTGAGTCAGACTCTGCAGTTCTTATGCAGCTTGTGCAGAAAAACGAGTTCTCTTTGCATCCTCTTGGCTCTTTGTTGCAGGGTTGCAAATATCTCATGATCTCTATGGAGTTTGTTTCTTTGGTTCACATATTTGGAGAAGCCAATATGACTGCTGATCCTATGGCTAAGATGAGTGTTAACCATGACAAAGCACTACCAGATTTGACAGAATAATTTCGTCGGCTATTCCAAATTTTCATCGGCTATTCCTTCTACCGACGAAATTAAATTTCGTCGGTTATAATTCGTCGGTAAAAGCCCGTCGGTAAAAGTAATGGCCGACGAAAAAAACGACATCGTCGGCCATTCCAACCTTGGCCGACGAATTATGGCCGACGAAAATGATTTCGTCGACCAAAGCTTGGCCAAATATCCGACGAAATTCGTCGGCTATTTTCGAGTATGGCCGACGATTTCGTCGGAATATATTAATATTTTAAAGTTATAGCCGACGAAATTTGGTTTCGTCGGCTATTTGTTCTGAAGTATAGCCGACGATTTGGCTATTTCGTCGGCTATTTCGTCGGCTATTTGGTCGGAATATATTAATATTTTAAAGTTATAGCCGACGAAATAATGTCAATTTCGTCGGCTATAACTGCATTTTGGGCAAAAAAAATTATCGGATCGGAGGAGGAGAAGGAGGAGGAGGAGGAGGCCGGAGGAGGAGGGGAAGGAGAAGGAGGGGAAGGGGGAGGGGAAGGAGGAGGAGGAGGCCGGAGGAGGAGGAGGAGGAGGAGGAGGAGGAGGGGAAGGAGGAGGAGGCCGGAGGAGGAGGAGGAGGCCGAGGAGGAGGAGAAGGAGGAGGAGGAGAGAAAAAAGGTGGGAGGAAGCGATTTAAAATATTTAGAAGGAGAATAGCCGACGATTTAAAAGATTTCGTCGGCTATACTTTGGAAGATCAACAGCCGTCGGATCTGAGCCATCCAACGGCGGACAATAAAAAGGCGCGGATCGCAAGAGTTTAGCCGACGAAATATAATTTTCGTCGGCTAAACTTAGAGAATAACCGACGATTTACAATATTTCGTCGGCTATTCTATGAACATCGTCGGCTATACTTTGAAAACATATTAAACTGCCGTTTTGAGGCCCTAAACGAACTCGAAAGCCCGAAAAGGCCCACACGTCGTGGCAAAGTGACGATTTTGATTCCTGGCATCATTCCCTTTCCGGAATGGTATCACAATCGTCATTCGGACGCCGGACGCCAAATCTGCAGTAAACCGGGTTTTGACTTGCAACGGTCAATCTACTCTTCAACGCCAAATCTGGCCTCACCTTCAACAGATAATAGTTTCAAATCAATGAGACGCAACTAATCATATAAAAATTTTACAAAATTGATTTAACGAACGTCAGGCTACCCATAGGAAAACGAAAGTAAAAAACAGTTAACCGCAACATTCGGCACACAGATTTTGTCGGAATCTTGTCATTTTTCAACCGTAGTCGTATTTCATTATTTCGGTCATATCTTATTTGACGACATATTTGCATTTGAAGAGTGTACGTATAGTAACTATTTGAAACTATACATTCACTTAAACACTTAGTAAACAAGTTAAGGAACATTAGTGCATATGTTCCGATTTTGAATCTAAAATTTTGGAAAATCTATTCCAACCGTCAGATATCACCGTTAAGATTAAATACATGTATGAAAAAAAAATCCAACTACATCTGACAACGTTAAAGGCTCGATCGGGACGGTCAACCGGGTGAGTCAACCCTTTAAACGCTTAGAAATGGTAATTGGCCTGTCTAAATGACGTTTTTTTGTCTGATCTTCAACAGATAATAGTTTCAAATCGATGAGACGCAACTAATCGTATAAAATACCCACAGATTTTTCACTATTTCTCCCGTTTTTTTTTGTTTTTTTTTTAAATAAGCAGCTGCTGTCTAGATCTGAAAATATATATACTTATAGCCGACGAAAATGCCAATTTCGTCGGCCAAACTTTCAAAAGTTTTCGTCGGCTAAAGTTTCAGAGAAAGGCAGACGAAAATTCAAATCGTCGACTAAAATATGAATATAGCCGACGATTTTTTGAAATTACCAAAGAAAAAAAAATTCGTCGGCCATTCTTGGGAATAGCCGACGAAAATTTTATGTCGTCGGCCGTTTTTTTTTTATTTCGTCGGGAAAAGCCTTTTTTCTGGTAGTGAAGGTTTGGTTACTTTGAGAGTCCTCCTGTTCATGCTGCTTAGTGCTACATCGATGATCTTGTTGCTGTCACAAGAGTTAAGAGAGTTTGTTTTTCTAGTTAGTTTCTTGTTTCTTTTTGTTAGGGCTTTTTAAACTCATTTGTAACTAAGAAAAAAAAATCAATTCGGCTGATTAAGAGGTGATTTACTCATATGAACTAAAAAAATGAACAGTCAAGATGTCAGTATGTGATAAAAATTAAGTTAAAATTTTAGTTGGTTTCGTGTTATGAAACTAAGCAAACTGCTATATATATGTATAAAAAATATTAACCTATACCGCAGCCTCTTCTTCTCTCTCTCTCGACCTAGGGTTAGAGTTAGAGTTTTGAAAATAGCTGTTTGGTGCGACTCACACTACCGGAAAAGGGGTTATAGCCGACGATATGGGAAAACACGGCCGACGAAATAGTACTTCGTCGGCTATAAGTGGTTATAGCCGACGAATTACTATTTCGTCGGCCACATCGTCGGCTATAATATTATAGCCGACGACTGCCGACAACTCGTCGGCTATAACTATAGCCGACGAAACGTTTTTGGTTATAGCCGACGAGGAGGGTATTCGTCGGCTATAACTCTTATATCAGATCCATTCTGCAGCAGCGAGCTCATTCGTCGAAAACATTTCGAAAACGCTCTGAAATCGTCCAAAACCTCGGCCATAAGCTTGAAAGGTACGTATATTGCTGTGTGTGTTGATTTAGTTGGTTATATGCAGAGGTGTGTTAATTTAGAGTTTAATTAGAATAAATGTGTGATTAATTTGATATATATATATATATATATATATATATATATATGTGTTGAGATGAGATTATTAATGGGTTGATATATATGTTGGTTAGATAGAATTGAAGTACTTTTGTTGAAGATTAGTGATTGATTGTTGATTTATAGGTGATTTTAGATGAATTTGATGAAAAAATGTATATATATATATTAATTAATTTAATTGTAATTAAAAATATATTGTTGGTATACATAAAAAATACATTGTGTTTAATTAATTAGGGAGATTGACGATGTTTTAATTAATTTAGGGATGCATGTGTGTATATATATATATATATATATGTGTGTGTGTGTGTGTGTAATTAATGATGAATTTTTTAATTAATTAGTACGTACGTACGTACGTAGTACGTGCATATATACATATCTATATATAGTTATATTTATTTCTTGAATTTACAGGATGGACAAGAGTTGGATTACCCTTGGAAGATGGGATCAGGCGTTTCATGATGGAGTTAGGAGTTTCCTGGATTTTGTGATGGCTAACTGTGGAGACACTACACTTCATTATTGTCCGTGTAAAAAGTGCAAGTGTGCCACCCCACGACACCGGTTTTCCATAGAGACAGTGGAGCAACACCTGGCTAGATATGGATTTTGGGTCTTATACACTAATTGGATTTATCACGGTGAACCAGAGTTTGCGGGTCGTCATGATCATGGACAATTTGCCGAGAGAGGGAGTTCCTCCAATGATCCAACAATGAACTGGATCAACGATATGTTTCCTCGTGAGAGCGGTGTCTTTGAGGAAGCACCAGATGTGCAACTCCCTCCTCCGGAGATGGAGTGTTTCCCTGATATTGAGCCACTCGAGCCATTACCCCGATCTCCGGTCAACACAAGTGGTATGGAAAAGTACAACAACCTGATCGCATTGCAACAGACTCCGTTGTACCCCGGATGCAGTAAGACTGTCCTTGAATCTGTCATGGGAGTGATGAAGATCAAAACGGAGAACAAAAGCACTGTCAAATCGGTTGATGATTGGCTTCGGCTATGGGGTGGGGCGATGCCCCCCAGACATCGGCTTCCTACCAGTCATCATAAGGTGCGACATATCCTTAAAGATCTCGGTCTTTCCTACATCAAGATTCATGCATGCAGATACGATTGCGTTCTGTTTTACGGGGAAGGACTTGCAGATCTTGAATACTGCCAAGTATGCAATACAGAGCGGTATAAGTTCACTCCTAAAGGGAACAAGAAACCTGTGAAGATACTTCGGTACTTCCCGCTGATTGATAGGCTTGAGCGGTTGTTCATGTGTGCTTTCACGGCCAAAGCTATGAGATGGTGGGCTGAGAGGAATGTGTCTGACGATGACACCCTTAGACATCCCGCCGACGGAGAGGCTTGGAAGAAGAATGTGTTGGAGTTTCCTGAATTTGCATCAGAGGTTCGAAATGTTTGGCTAGGGCTATCATCCGACGGTTTCAACCCTTTTGGCAAGAAAGAGCTTCAGTACAGTGTGTGGCCAGTTATTTTGATTCCGTACAACTTTCCACCGTGGATGTGCATGAAGAAGGAATATAACATGCTCACATTGTTGATTCCAGGCCCAGGTTATCCGGGAAAGTGTCTCGATGTGTATTTGAGACCCGTAATTGAGGAGCTTCGATACTTGAGTCTGAACGGCCACCTGGTCTACGACCGGTTCAAAAATGAGATGTTCCGGATGCATGCCATGCTTGTTGGCACGATCAGTGACTTTCCTGGGAGGGGTATGTTGTCGGGCAGCGTCACCAGGGGTTACAGGGCTTGTTCAGAGTGCATGACTGTTGATTGCTCCAGTCCTCATTGCAGCAAGATTGTCCAGATGCGTCACCGTCGTTGGCTTCCGCATGACCATCCATTTAGGGACGATGCACAGGCTTTTGATGGGACTGAAGAAAGGGGCTGGGCACCCGAGCAATGGACAGGGGAGGAAATATTGGCAGTGTTGAATGAGTATGACTTTGGTCCGCTTAGCAATCATCCCGATGTGTTGCGCACGATTCCAGAGAGGCCGGATCGGTATAGGTTCTGGTCACACAAGAGCATCTTATGGGAACTTCCTTATTGGGCCAGGTTGGCTACCAGATACTACCTGGATGTCATGCATATAGAGAAGAACGTGGGTGAAGCCGTGGTTGGCACAGTTTTGAATTGGGAGAAGAAAACAAAAGACACCCCCAAGGCACGCGTTGATCTGAGAAATATGGGACTGCGGGACCATTTGTGGTTGAGAGAGGGCAGGAGCAAAATGCCCCAAGCTCCTTACACCGTCACCAGGAACCAGAAACATGAAATCTTTGGATGGCTGAGTAATGTCAGGTAACTTTTTATTAATTAGGCATGTATTCCCTAAAGAATCCATCTGTTGTTGGACGACTATATATGCATGAAATCTAATTGTTGTTAATGGCTATGCATGTATCCTTATGGCTATGCGGGTAACATAAGCAAGTGTGTTAACTACCGAGACAACAAGATGTACGGATTGAAGAGTCACGACTGCCATGTACTGCTTCAACGCCTCTTCCCTATTTTCATTCGAGCATACTTGGACGATGAAGTGGTTGAGCCGTTGGTGGCGTTGTCAAGATTCTTCCAGAAGTTAGAAAATCAGACCTCATGAGAATGCATGAGGAAATCGTTTTTATCTTGTGCAAGTTCGAGAGGATATTTCCCCCAAACTTCTTTGACATCATGCCTCACCTGATGATCCATCTTCCCCAACAATTGTTGCTTACCGGTCCCGTACACTACACTTGGATGTATCCCATCGAAAGGTACATGTTATTCATAAATTTGATTTATACATGTTTTTAAATAAAAGTTGCATGCTCTTAACATGCACTTGTTAACCTTGCAGACAACTTGGAGACTACAAGAAATATGTGCACAATAAATCTGCGCCTGAGGGGTGTATTGCTGAAGCTTACATTGCGCATGAGTGTGTAACGTACGCCAAATTGTACTTGGGAGCGATGGAGGACCCCCACAACATCCAAGTCGAGATGACCCCGAGTTCAACCTATCTATCGTCGCCAACTTTGTTGTACCATACGGAAGCTTCAAGAAGAAGGGTGTGGACAAGTTGCCTGACCATGAGGTAGGGATTGCCCACTGGTGGGTTCTAATAAACTGTCCGGAGGTACAATATTGGAAACGAACCCATCTTCACTGCAAGGAAGTTCGCAGTGATGTCGAGTACCACAACACGACGTTTGCAGACTATTTTCCCCAATGGGTAAGTGTATAAATATATATATTAGATGGCTTTCTTTTACAGTTCCCTATTCTTTAATCATAAACACACCAACTGATTTGAGTTATATTTTTCAGCTGATGCAAGTGGCTGCGAGGGGTGGTCATACAAATTACTCAGAGGAATTGAGGCTGTTGTCGATGAAGCCGATATCTTCCACAGTCCGCCCAATGTGTGATGTCAACGGCGTTAAGTATATATGTGAAGCTAGAGACGGGGAACGCAAAACACAGAATTGTGGGGTGATGGTCGATGGTGCAGAGGGGGGCGTGGATTTTTACGGTGTCCTACAGTCAGTTGTTGAACTCATTTATGGGAACCGCATGAAAGTCCACTTGTTCAAGTGTCGATGGTTTGATACTAGGCCGCACCGCATACGGATCGATCAGTAAGGCATACTTTGGGTGAATACCGCCACTAGTGTGTATGAAGACGACCCCTTTGTTTTCGCCACAGCGGCCAAAAAGGTCTTTTATCTTGACGATCCATTGAACAAAGGCACGTGGAAGGTAGTTAACCATGTGTCTCAGCGAGACATATACAGTGCTACCACACTTGGTGTGAGCACAGAGTGTCAAGAAGCGACCGCATACCAAGAGCCGGACGCCGGCAACATTCCGGAATCCTCCACCATCCGCGATAATAATGTGACACCGGGCAGAGTGGTTCGACTTCCTAGGGGTCAGGTGCCCATGTATGATGTTAATCTGAATCGTCTATATCAGGCAGACGATGACTCAGACGACGAGTACGAGCACCGGTTGCCAGATATGAACTACTATACTACGTCTGACTCAAGTGATGAGGATGATTCTGATTATCATCCTTAGTATACTGTTTATGTATGTATTTGTGTACGATGGTGCATGCATGTATGAATACATTTTTCGTCCTTAATTACGGTTAGCTGTTTTTTACTTCCGTTTTCCTATGGGTAGCCTGACGGTCGGTAAATATTTTGAGGGAAATTTTTATACGATTAGTTGCGTCTCATCGATCTGAAAGTATTCTCTGTTGAAGGTCAGGCCAAAAAACGTCATCTAGACGGGCCAATTTCCGTTTTAAAGCGTTTAGAGGTTTGACTTTGCAGTTTGACCGTACCGATCGAGCCTTTAACGTTGTCATATGTAGTTGGAATTTTTTTCATACATGTATTTAATCTTAACGGTGATATCTGACGGTTGGAATAGATTTTCCAAACTTTTAGATTCGAAATCGGAAGATATGCACTAATGTTCCTTAACTTGTTTACTAAGTGTTTATGTGAATGTATAGTTCTAAATAGTTACTATACGTAGACCCTTCAAATGCAAAAGTGTCGTGAAATAAGATACGACCGAAATATTGAAATACGCCTAGGGTTGAAAAATGGGATGATTCCGACAAAATCTGTGTGCCGAATGTTGCGGTTAGCTGTTTTTTACTTCCGTTTTCCTATGGGTAGCCTGACGGTCGGTAAATATTTTGAGGGAAATTTTTATACGATTAGTTGCGTCTCATCGATCTGAAAGTATTCTCTGTTGAAGGTCAGGCCAAAAAACGTCATCTAGACGGGCCAATTTCCGTTTTAAAGCGTTTAGAGGTTTGACTTTGCAGTTTGACCGTACCGATCGAGCCTTTAACATTGTCATGTGTAGTTGGAATTTTTTTCATACATGTATTTAATCTTAACGGTGATATCTGACGGTTGGAATAGATTTTCCAAACTTTTAGATTCGAAATCGGAAGATATGCACTAATGTTCCTTAACTTGTTTACTAAGTGTTTATGTGAATGTATAGTTCCAAATAGTTACTATACGTAGACCCTTCAAATGCAAAAGTGTCGTGAAATAAGATACGACCGAAATATTGAAATACGCCTAGGGTAGAAAAATGGGAAGATTCCGACAAAATCTGTGTGCCGAATGTTGCGGTTATCTGTTTTTTACTTCCGTTTTCCTATGGGTAGCCTGACGGTCGGTAAATATTTTGAGGGAAATTTTTATACGCTTAGTTGCGTCTCATCGATCTAAAACTATTCTCTGTTGAAGGTCAGGCAAAAAAACGTCATCTAGACGGGCTAATTTCCGTTTTAAAGCGTTTAGAGGTTTGACTTTGTAGTTTGACCAAAGAATAGCCGACGACAGACTTAACTTCGTCGGCTAAACTCTTGCGATCCGCGCCGTTTCATTGTCTGCCGTTGGATGGGCGAGATCTGACGGCTGCTGAGAGCGTGAAGTATAGCCGACGATATTTATATTATAGCCGACGAGATTCATATTATAGGCGACGACATAAATACTTCGTCGGCTATAACCGGCCCGCAAAGCCCAACTTCGGCCCGGCCCGGATTTCGGGTCAGAGTATTCGTCGGCTATGACTATAGCCGACGAATTAAAATTAAATCGTCGGCTATAGTCCTTCGATTTAAACCGCAACAGAGGCGCCTCTCCCTCATTTTCTGGATTTTTGCCGAAATCCCTAATCGCCACCACGCCTCCCCGACGCCGACCGACCACCACCACGCCTCCCGACGCCGACCGACCCTCCCCTGCCCTACCCGACCCCTCCCCGCCCCGTGCCCGAGCTTCCCGACGCCTCCCCGACCCGAACCAGACGAGCCGATCGATCCGCCGCCCCTAGCCGCCGTCGCC
The DNA here is from genome assembly GCA_963682095.1 of Potentilla sterilis. NCBI lineage: Eukaryota > Viridiplantae > Streptophyta > Magnoliopsida > Rosales > Rosaceae > Potentilla > Potentilla sterilis. The sequence continues at coordinate 15,327,389 of OY821767.1, read as the reverse complement.
GCCGCACCCACCAAGCTCCTCGTCCAGACTGCACCACCATGTCAGGTAGTCCCGATCGATTGCTCATTTAGGGTTTTTATTTATTTTGTGGAATTTTGTTTTTTTTTTAAATTTAGGGTTTTTGTGAATTTTTTGTGGAATTTAGGGTTTTTGTGAAATTTATGGAATTGTGTGGATTTTTTGTTAATTTTGTGGAATTTTGTGGAATTTATATACTAATTTTGTGGATTTTTTGTTAAATTTAGGGTTTTTATATATATACTAATTGTGGAATTTTGTGGAATTTATATACTAGTATACTAATTTATATATAATTAGGTATAAATATATTTAGGTATATATATAATTAGGTATATATATATTTAATGACGTATTTTATTTTTGTGTGAAATTTATGGAATTTTGTGGAATTTTGTTTAATTTTGTGGAATTAACAAGAATTTTTAGGAGGATATATATATATCTATATATATATATATATTTCGGAATAGATATATATAATTATATATATATATATATAATTAGGTATAAATATATTTAGGTATATATATAATTAGGTATATATATATTTAATGAAGTTTTTTATTTTTTTTGTGAAATTTAAGGAATTTTGTGGAATTTTTTTTAATTTTGTGGAATTAACAAGATTTTTTAGAAGGATATCTATATATATATATATTTCGGAATATATATATATAATTAGGTATAAATATATTTAGGTATATATATAATTAGGTATATATACATTGAATGAAGTTTTTAATTTTTTTGTGGAATTTTTGTGCAATTTATGGAATTTATATACTAATTGTGCAGGAAACCGCCGCTTTGTAGACCGATGGCTTGGCAGACGGACCGAGAGCGACCCCGACGCTCAGGCAGGAGCCAGCCGTGGGGGGAGCGGATCCAGCGGTCGTCGGGGCCTAGGCCAGCCTATGAGTCGACGAGAGGAGACGTTGATGGGATTGACCCCGAGCGATCCACGTGGGGGCTCCTCGTATGAGTCGACGGGAGCGGGCCCTGACTCGAGTGTCGGAGGAGGACGCAGAGCCACCAGACCCCAGTGCACTTCAGCACTGTTCCAGGATCGGCAGCCGACCCCACCGCGCGCCGATCTGGACCCTCCAGAGATGCTCCCTGTCCCCCCACAGCGACAGCATCCACAGCTACGGGGCCCACCGTCAGGGGGAGCAGGCCCCTCAGGGTCCACGCCCCGTATGTCTCCGCCATCGGGGATGTACATGGTCTAGTTCGTCCCTGCCATCCCTGAGTACGACGCCAGGGGGAGGCAGATTTGGAGGCACGACCGGCCCCACGAGATTCCCTGGGAGGAGGCCTACATCTACAGTCCTTTCGACTCAGAGGACTGCCGCGGCCTGTGGGCCGTTCGTGAGAAGGACAAGCAGTACAACGACGCAGGTAATTGGTTAGTTTAATTAATTATTTAGATTGTTTAATTAATTATTTAATTAGTTAGTTTAAATAATTATTTAACTATATCTTCATTTTAATTATGAAACAGGCGTCCTCGTCAATAAACCCGCGGGGACGAGACGGACCAGAGGGCCAGCGAACATGTCGACCCTGGAGAGGGAGCTCGCCGGTGGGATCAGAGAGATCCTGCCCGGTCCCGGTGAGGATGGACGCCTGATTGAGAGGAGAGACACCACCACCAAGTATATCAACGCGACGGGCATGCTCGTGCGGGACAGGGTCCCACTGTTGTGGCCCGACTGGGGCTCTGTGCCCGATGACATCAAGGCGCGAGTGTACAATGCACTGTCGGTGAGTTAAATCGTATTTTTATTATAGAAAATAAACATTTATGAATTCAGTCCTTATAACTATATAAAAATATTTTCTAATTAATTTATAATATTGCAGCAATGGTTTAGAGTCCATCCTACCTTGGACTGGTGGAGAGACGAGCAGCTGAAGAACAGGTTATGTGTTTCACTTTTTTTTGTATAAATATATTTATTGACAGTGTACGAATATATCTAACAGTTGTGTTTTGTTAATATAGGTACTCCGAGTGGAAGAACGAGCTGGCGACGCACTACAGGACGTACCATGTGGAGCAGCGCTTGGGGCGAGGTGCAACCCCCCACGAGTTCCGGTACAGGGAGTATGAGTGGCTATGGCTGGTAGCCTACTTCGGGAGCGACAGGGTCTCGGTAAGAAAATTTAGCCTCCTAGTATATAACTTTTTAATGTTATTTAATAATTAAATTATGTAGTTACTTAATTAAATTAATTAGTTAGTTAGTTATTAGTTATTAAATTAAGTTAGTTAGTTAGTTACATAGTTAGTTAGTTCGTTACTAAATTAAATTAAATTAAATTAAATTAAATTAGGTAGTTAGTAAGTTAGTTAGTTACTAAATTAAATTAGTTAGTTAAGTAGTTACTAATTAAATTAAATTAGTTAGTAACTAAATTAGTTAATAATTTTATTTTGGTTAGTTCCTAATATTTTAATTTAGTTACTAATTTATATTTGCGTTTATATGTTCGTTCTTATAATACAGAAAATCTCGAAGACGAACAGCGACAACCGCAAGAGGAACGAGCACCCCCACCACGGCGGCGCCCGCTCCTGGAGGCAGTGGGCAGAGATGGCGAGGAGGGACCGACCGCTGAGGCCGTTGTCGTGGATTCAATGCGCAGATGTATCCGGGGCGTCCCGACCAAGTGGTAAGTATTCGCCCATATTCAATAAAAGTGTTTCATTAAATTAATTTATATTTTTTTTTAATTAATTCGTTTATTATATTTTCTTGTCAATTAGGCGGAAATAGATGCGGAGACCGACGCGATCACCTTCGGGATCGCGCGAGACACCCTGGGGGAAGGGGCGTCCGACGAGGCGATCGTGGAGTTTGCTTCCACGATCGACACCCTTGAGCCGCGCTTGGCCTCTCAGATCATGCACGCGGCGGTGGGGACGGGCAACAACTACTTCTACCAGAGAGGCCTAGGCGCGGCGGGAGATGGGGTTCTCAAGTACACGCCGGCCAATCCCAGCACGCAGCGTGCGGCTTCGACGAGAGGAGATTTGCAGACGCAGCTGCAGAGGACTCAGGCGGAGTTGGCGAGGGCGGTGGAGGGCGCTCGAGCAGGCGGAGTTGGCGAGGGCCGCGGAGGCTTCGGCGCAGCAGGCCAGAGACGCATCTGTGGCGGAGATGTACCGATGGATGCAGCTATCTTGGGAGGCCCAGCAGGCTGGACTCCAGCCCCCGCCTCCGCCACAGATGCCCCAGTTCGTCGTCCCCACTCCCCACCCGCATCGGAGTACGCCAGGCGATCAGGATAGCCATAGCCACCGGAACTCGAACGATCCGGTCGACGACGCTACGCGTTTAGGGGGTGATGATGAGTAGATGACTAGTTAGCTAGGGGGTTAATTTGTACAGTAGGTAGGATATTAGGGATTGATTGATGTGGATATTTGTTGGATATTTGGATGTTTGTTTCTGGATTTTCTGCAGCCAAACCGAAGACGAAGTGAAATTGGGCCCGAGTTAAATTTTTAATTTTTTTTAAATATTTAGGGGTTATAGCCGACGAAATGGGCCATATTTCGTCGGCTATACCCTCCCGGCTTCCGGCAAAAAAAAGCCGTTCCTGGTACCGGCGATTGTTATGGCCGACGATTAATTCGTCGGCTATGCCGGAAGTATAGCCGACGAGAGTATCGTCGGCTATGCCGGCCGTATAGCCGACGACACTATCGTCGGCTATACTTCCGGGTTAGGGGCAATTACGTAATTGTTGAAGCCGAC